>JANVCC010000030.1:12753199-12832475 GCA_025345505.1 Todiramphus chloris collaris
CCCCAGCCCTCTCACTGTCCCTGTCCCCAGCCCTCTCACTGTCCCTGTCCCCAGCCCGTGGTGCCGTGGCACAGAAGAACTCCACAGGAGCTACTGCTGAAGAGAAGGGATGCGAAAAGCTCCGGGGAGGTGGTGGCTGTTTCTGTCCACAGCTGAGCCTTGCAGGAAGGGGAGCTGGAGGCTGAGCCAAGCCCAGGGCAGGAGCACCAGGGCGGGATTGCTGAGGTCTTTGAGCCGGCATCACCAGCCTTGTGCAAACAAACCTGTGGGACAGCACAGGAGTGGGGGGGAGCTGGAGCTGGCCAGAGGGACAGGGAGGGCCTGTCCCACACCAGCCCAGGTTCTGGAGCTCACAGGGTCAAGGACCTGGGTGATGGACCCACAGCACAGTTAGGGGCTGCTATGGAGCAGAGGCTGTCCCTAACAGCATGAAGGCAGCCATGCATGCTGTGGTCCCAGATCACCTCCCCTTGTCCCCGTGGGCCCAGGTGGCAGGCAGGGGACAGGGTGTGCCGGCACCAGAGGTTCCCATTCACACAGTCCAGGCAGGCAGGCAGTGGGTGATGGACGAGATGCATCCCAGCCTCTGCACCGAGATAATCCCGTCCCTACCAGCACCGCCGGCACACGGCCCGCAGTTATCTCGCACCAGGGCTGACGTCACCCTCCAGGATCCCAACCAAGGAGGCCTCACTGCTCTTGCCGGCTTTTCCCAGGGACAAGGGGCTTTGGGCCCCTCACCCTGGGCTGTAAGCAGGTGGATTTATGAACACAGCCGTGCTCCGGCATCCAGGGGACAGTAGAGGCGACGGGGTCTTTATGGCTTTAATACACCTTTCCGACAGTGAAGTTTAAATGGCCTCGTAAACCCCACCGTCACCCACCCCAGCAGAAGGCGGTGGTTTATTAAGGCTGTAATTCTTCTCCTGGCATTTCATCAGTGTCCTTTTAATCTGCACTTGGGGTTTTTATGTTTGTTTAATACCAGCAGCTGTAAATGATGGTTGGGATGGTTTGTGGGGGGATCCTGCAGAGGGGAACTGGGTGCTGGGGCAGGAATGCAACGGAGCCAGGGGAGCTGGTAGCTGGGACAGACCAGTCCCCATCAAGGGGCCACACCAGTGAAGAAGACTCAAATTTTGCTGCTCCAAACACATCCCTCCTCTACTGAGTAGGCCCAGGCAGGATGCGGCCGCAATGCAAGGAAAGCCTTCCCAGGGAACCTTGGGATTTCGGCAGCAGAGCCGGCCGGGAGCTAATCCTTTGTGCCAGGCTTTCCACTTTCATCTCATTAACTCCCGCTCTCTGTGCCGTTGCCCTCTCGGTTTTTCTGGCAGGGAGATAAGTCTCCGTGCTCGGCGCGGCGAATCCTCCGTGCCTGCTCGCCCAATGCTCCCGGTCGCGCTGACGCTGGCAGGCAGCTTCCATCCAATTACAGCGGGGTGAAGCTCATTTTAATTGCATAGAGCAACTGGGATTACGCAGACTTTATCTCCTAATTCCCTCTTTATCTCTTAACTTCACACTCACTGCTTGCATTGAAGGCAGGACAGCTTGTGCCGGCGTTTGCAATTTCTGAAGTAGCCTTTCCCCACACGCCACCCCCTTGCCTGGATAAAGTTGGCCCCAAAATGCCCAAAAATGCTGGTGCTGAAGAGCCTCTGTGTCCTGTGGAGCTGTGATGAGCTATTCCCCCGGGACACGTCCACAGTCCTGGAGGGTTAAACCCACCTGCCTGGAGATGGCACTCTTTGCACCGGCTGCTTCGGGAGGAGGGCTGGCCCTCAAGCTGGTGTGCCCAGCAAAGGCCACCTGGAGGCAGGGGCTCTCCAAGAGTGGCTGGGATGGGCACAGCATGGGGAAGGAGCTTCTTTTCTCCTTAACACACCCCAGGCAGCCTGGTGAGCTCAGAACCATTGGTGTGGCTGCTGCAGGGGTCAGGGGGCCCCTGTGAGAGAAGGGTGGGATGTTTGTCCCCCTAAACACACTTTGGAGACAGTGAGCATCTGTCAGCTCCCTGAGGACTCTTAAGGACCCTTTATCTGGATTTAACTGGGAATAATGCTGCTGTGGGTTTCTGGGGCCTTGTAGGTGGAGTCAAAGGGTGTTCAGTCACCTGTTCAGTCACCTCTCCAGGCATGAATAGCACCCATGGGTGCCTGTCTTCCCTTACAAAGGGCTGACACATAGTGCCTCCCCACAGCAGGAGTGGCACAGAGACACAGTGCTCTGCCCTTCCCACCCTCATATATTTACTCCCCTGAGACATCCCCCGGTGCCCAGGGCAGGGTGGCTTGGGCATCCAGCAACACCCACTTCTGTGTGTGGACATGTCCACCCCGACCCAGAACGAGCTCTTGAGATAACGAGATAGCCAGAGGCTGCCCTGGCCAGGGGCACTTGGCAGGGCTAACCCCGATAAGAAGCCAGCATCTGGTCCCCTCTTCTTGCAGCAATATTTCCCTGTTGGTTCAGTGTCACCTGGCACTACAGAGAGACAGGTGCCTGGCTCACCCATGCTTCAGGTGGGTAAACTGAGGCAGCAGGGCAGGGGGCAGGTGTCCGGCTTAACAAGCTCTGCATCAGCACCGCCGAGTGCTAATTAGCCGCCATTAACACACACTAATTAATCTAATTCCGATGACCCACAATTCCAGAACATTAGAGCTGTTCCTCGCCCTCTGCCATCTCTGTGCACAGCTCTGCCCACGCCACAGCCAGCGACAGCAGGGAGGGGACAGAGTGGGGAGCCACCAATGCCAGTGCCAGTGCCACCCAGCCGACGTGCCCTCCTGGACTCAGCCTTGCTCAGCGACACACTCCTGGCCTCCCCTCCCCAGGCACCAGACCCAGTGGATCAGGCCTTTCAGGTGCTGGAAGAGCCAAACTAAACCTGTCAGCTTTTACTGCAGGAGTGCCCCAAGTCACCCTCCCTTTGGCCCTCCACCTGGTCCCCCCCAACCCTGCCCCCTTCTGAGCATCACATAGAGGGGGCCGGGCATGCTCAGGGGGCCGGATGGTTTGTTGCGGTGTCTACAGCAGCGAAAGGGTGTCTCTTAATCCGGCGGCAGCTGCGGGCCTGGGCTTGCTTGTTCAAGGGATATGGCAGCTCGGTCAACAATCCCCTGGCCCATTTCGGGGGGATTAGCAGCCCCCCAGGGAGGGAAGGGGCCCACATGAATATTGGGCGGGTGGGAACACGGCCCCGTGGAAACAAAGCCATCCGAGGAGGCAGCGGGGAGTGGGTATCCGCTGACTCAAGGCGTTCCCAAGGTGAGGGACAGGGGCTTGGGGACCGTCCCTGTCCCCGTCCCACTCTCACACCCCACAGTGCTGACAGGAGGGAGCTCTGGTTATCATCCCGTGGCACCCCGGTGCGATAACCCTTGCTGACGCCAGGGCGGACAGCAGCCCCTTGCCACCCACCTGACTCCCCATCTGATCCCATATCCCTCCACCCCAAACCCCGGAGGGAGGTGACACGGGAAGTGCCCAAACGCTGACACCTGGGAGCTCCCAGCAAATGAGGGCAAGTGTGTAATTAGTCCTTGTTAGCCAGGGGCTGGCCAGCTGGGGTGAAATTCAGGCTGAAGGAGGCCATAGGGTATAAGGTCAGACTGACTCATAGAACCCCCTAGGGGCTGTGGACCTCTCCCACTGATCCTGTTCATGGGCAGCCTCAGCTGTCTGAAACACATCTGGGTTCAAACTGGGAACCTCTGGCTTCTGTCTGAGCAGCAGGTAAGACCCGGTGAAAGAGGAGGAGGGTTTGCCTTGTTGGAATCACATCCCACATTTCCCATGTGCTCAGCACCTCTCCAGCCCCTCTGCATCCTGCCAAGCCCCAGTGTGGGCACCCTGCCACGTGCCTTTGCCTGACACTTGGAGTTACCAGGGCGCAAAGTCCTGGTGAGCAGCCCCACAGCCCTCAGTGTTTGCTGAGCTGCCTAGAGTGGAGAACCAGGGCCTTGTCTGCCCTGGGTTTATCTTCCCAGGGAACAGAAACCCTCTCCGGGGCAGCTCCTTCGTGGGTTGAGAGGGTCCCATGGGTGAGTGCAGGTCCTTTGGAGCCACAAAGGCAGGAGAGACCAGGGTGCGCATCCAGGGAGAGGTCTCCAGTGTTGGTGGTGCTCGGGGGATGCATGCCCACCAGGGAGGCACGTGTTGGGTGCAGGTATGGGTGCATGCACACATGTAGCTGGGTGCTCCCGGGGGCTCCCCCCAGGGCCCCCTCACCTTGTTCCCTGTGGGTGCTGAGCAGGGGCTGCTTTTCTGCTCCGTTAGCCACGGCTGTGCCGGCACATAATGACATGTTAATTGTGAGCAAGGCCCGGCCACACGCACTGCCCGGCTCACTGGCCAGCCCTCTCTGGACCCGGGTTAGCTGTTGCCCGGGGGGTACCACCACCCGCTCCCTTCACCCATCCAGGAGGGTTGGCACCCCCGTAACCACCTCCACCCAGGGTCTGCCCTGGCAGCAATACAGGGGGGAGACCCCCAGCAGGCTACAGTCACCTCCTTGCCTGGGAGCTGGGAAACCTGTCCTTCCCCCGTGGTGTTTACACGGGTAAGAGGGGTCCTCTGCCGCTGCACATCGCATTTTCTGCTTGGTCACTTCCATCTGTGTCCCTGCAT
The DNA here is from genome assembly GCA_025345505.1 of Todiramphus chloris collaris. NCBI lineage: Eukaryota > Metazoa > Chordata > Aves > Coraciiformes > Alcedinidae > Todiramphus > Todiramphus chloris. The sequence goes on from JANVCC010000030.1 coordinate 12,757,835, forward strand.
AATGATTTTTTCTGCTACATTAATTTAACACACTGAAGCGAGCTGAGGCGCTGGGACCCCGGGCTGCTTAATTGTGTCAAAGGAAAGGAAAGGCTCCCTGCGCCCGCTTTCATCAGCGGCCGGGGCTGCGGTGTAGGTGTCCCCGTGGGGGGATGGTAAGGCATCTCAGGGTGCTTGTGGAGTCTGGAGGGAAGCGGTGGTGAGAGGGTGTGGGGTGTCGCAGGATGGTGGCCTGAGTCCCCCACCCTGTCCCGGGACAGGCAGCGGATTCTGGCTCAGGGCATCCACTGGGGGCTGTAGGGTGGGGGTGGGAGGTCCTGGGGACTCTAAAACACCCTTTCCAGAGAGTCTGGTGGCATGAGGCATTCCACCTCATCCCTACAGATGCTGCAGCAGGATGGTGTCCTGGTGCTGGATGCGTTGCCTGGAGCCAGTTGGCCCCCACACCCCAGGATGGTGGGAGCCAAGGGGTTAAGTGCTGTGTTTGTGTTGTCTGAATGTGGTGGGAGCTGAACAAGGCCCCCACAAATGGAGGTGAAGGGCTGCCCAGACGGGATGTGACAGCCCGATTTCAGGGCTGTCAGCCCCAGCATAGTGGGCATTGAGCGGGTACATTCCTCCCCACTGCTCCCCGCTCCCCTGGCTCCCACACCAGGGGCACTGACAAAGGTGATAGGCAGCCCCTGCCTGCTCTGTCCTCACCATCTGGGCTGCCATGGGGCATCCATGGGGCACTGCCAGGCTCAGGGCTGGGCTCCATGCCTAGCATTGCCCCCCCTCCAAGCCAGAAAGGGATGCTGGGAACCCCCCTCACCCTCCCCCCCAGTGGCCTCACGCCACAGTAACTGGCCTCCAGTATTTGCAAACATTGTGGTGAGGGGCTGGGAAGGTCTCAGCCCACCCCAGCGGGCGCCTTTGTGCCGCACGGACCCCTGGGGACTCATTTCCATCCCACCCGGGCGCTCGCCCTGCTCCTTTCAGTCTCGCTCCCCGCTCTGCAGCGTGCCGGAGACCCACAGAAGCAATGCCAAGCTCACAGCTGTGCCCTAGCCCGGCACCATTCCCACTGCAGGGGCTCACACCTGTACCACAGACACACTGTGCCCTTGTGTGTGCTGTTGCTGAACTGGCCTGTCCTGATCCCTCCAGAACCCACCAAGTCTGTGGTCCCCGTGTCTGTGCAGGCTTGTAAAGTTAAGTTGTGTGCGCACACTTGTGCACAGGCTGCCACGCTCAGAGGGGTGTGTGGCCAAGCACACACATCCTGCATGCACTGCTGCAGGGATGCACCCACTCGTGCACACTTGCATACCAGCTCCAGCCACGTGTACCCACTCTGCCCCTGCATCTCCCCTTTTTGCCTCCTTCCCCTGCACTCAGACTCCCCACGTCCCCTCACCCCAGCTGAGTGAGGTGCGCTGGGCTGGCAGGTGGCTCTGCCCAGCCTGGCACAGCCAGTTCTGATGGCATGGGGATATCGTGAGCAGCTCTGGGTTCCTCACACCTTCCAGCACCCTCCCTGCGTACCCGGCTCTGGGGTCACCCTGTCCCCTCTGGCACATTTTGGGAGGCCGCCGTAGCCACATCCCCCATCAAATCACAGGGCCCCAGCCCAGCGTGGTGCGGCCGGATCTCAGGCAGCGCCCGTTGGCCAGCACCGGTGGTTTATTGCCCTGCTCAAAGCCTGCAGATCAATGCCAGCCGTTTTGTTTGCTTTTGGAGTTATAAAGGTAGTTTAACCCAGCTGCACCTTCGCAACCGCTCTCATGGGCTGCCAGGTGCAGGGTGGAGGGGACAGGCAGGGGAAAGCAGGACAGGGTGCTCATCCCTCACCATGCTGGGAGGCACCCGAGGGACACAGGGTTGCTCTTTTCTCGCGCTTTTTGTGGCCTGTAAATCTCCTCGGGGGCCCCCGATGGTGACCTCTTCCTGGGCGCAGCCGCTAAGCCCTTTGTAATGGGATTTTGTGGCAGAAGCGGCAAATTAGGGGCGAAGTGAATGTGTTAAGCTGCTGGTTTCTTTCTGGCGGGTTCCTCCTCCCCGGCCCACGCCACGCCAGAGCCCGAACAAAGGCAATGAGCTTCGCTTTTATCTCTGGCCCTTAGAAGTTGTGTCCTCTGCTCCAGAACAAGCAGGCTGGGACAGGGATGGGGACTGGGACAGGCAGAACCTGGGGCTGCCAGAAGAGTGCGGGAGGAACTGTCTGCGAGCGAGTTGTGCGAATACATTGGCCATGGGGACAAATTTGGGGAAGGGGGGGCAAAAAGGCCCATCTCCAGGCCAGGGAGACAACCTGGCAACCAAGGGTCCCTCTGGCATGGGACCTCTCATCACTCAAGCCAGGGCATGTCACTGGGAAGGCAACTAGGATGGGACAACAGCTGGGGCTGTCCCAGCATGGGGATGGTCCCCAGGTGATGCTGGGGTGATGCAGTGGGAGAACTCACCTCTGCCTCGGAATTAATATTGTTCCAGTGAAAAGATTTCACGAACATTGGCAAATACAAGCCACAAATACTCACCACTTCCTTGCATCACTGATGGGCTTGGGAGCCGGTGTGCCCCCACCCCATGTCCCTCAGCTACATGGGGACACTTTGCCAGCCCCATCCCTAAGGAGGGCAGGGGTACTGACTGCACCTCAGTAGAGAAAGGCAAGCAGCCCCCAGCCTGGACCACCTCCCCTGGGCATAGCTGTGTCCCCCCAGAAGGTTTCCTTTCAGGGGTGCCCCACCAGCCCTTACCACTTTGGATGAGGGCTGATCCTCTGGGACCAGCCCCATGGCCCTGGGCATCTCTCAGCACACAAAGGCAAGAGAGAAACACCACGGGGCTGGGCAGGGAGGGTGTTACTTTAGCACCCCAAAATTCCACAACTGTGGGCAGGGAGCAGGCAGGGGACAGTGTGCTCCCCCCATGTACCCCGTAAGGGCCTGATTTATTGCTGTCTCCTGAAGGATGCCATTAAGCAAGCGGTCGGAGCGGGGAGCGCAGCTGCTGGAACAGATCAGCGCCTGATTAATGTTGGGCAACTTGTTATATTGTCAGATAATTATCCCCAAACTGTATGACTTTTCTGCTAAGTGGCAGCGCTTAATTGCGTTTTTAATTACACCGCCATCACCACAGCCCCTCCATGCAGGAGGAGAGGATGCTGGGAGACAGGCAGGAGTGGGACAGGGGGCCCGCAACCCCTTGCAGAGGGCATGGCGGGGGCATCCTGCTCCCACAGAGCCCCCCCGCTGTGGGGCACCCAGCTGCAGCATCCCCAAGCCATGGGTGGTGCGGGCAGTGAGGTTTTTGGTGTGCCCCTTGTCATTGCTCACTGAGGCGGCAGGCACACGGGGTGCAGGAAAAGTGGGGTAAGGGAGGACGCTCCCCCAGGCCTGCTGCAGGCTTTGCGGGCTTGCCATTGCCTGAGGCTCCCCCAGCCCCATCAAGCTGGGGGCAGCCCAGGGTCTGGCTTCCCCTTGCAGGCAGGGCAGGGTCAAGGGTCAATGCATTTAAAATTCCTCCTCACTCTTAAACTACAGAGAGCAGCCTGGGGTTGGGGGGGGGGGGGGGCCAAGCAGCTGCATGGGGAGCACCCACCAGCACCCCGGGCAGGCAGCACATGTGTGTGGGCAGGAGCAGGAGTCTGTGTCTGTACATGTGTGTGACTCCATGTGTGTGCACTCACAGGGGAGTATGGATGCGCACGGGGGAGGACACGTGTGTGCACAAGGGTGCACGTGCAAGCGGGTGCGTGCCTGTGGATTTAATGTGTACGCGTTCCCAGGGGCCGGCGTGTGTATGTGCAAGCGCACAAGTGAGTATGTGCGCACGCTTGGGTGTCTGCTGAGGTGTTTGGGTACGTGCATAGGTGTATGCAGGTATGCTCTGCATGTGCAAAGGCAGAGGTGTATGTGTGCACGTGAGCCTGTCCCCATGTGCTGGAGACGCGGAGGAGTGTGTTCCTATCTGTGAGTGTGGTGGGGGTGTCAGTGCTGCGTGTAGGGGTGTGGAGGGGTCAGTGTCTGCATGTGCAAATATGCACGTGTGGGGTGCAGGGATGCGGCTGTGCACCCACCCAGCCAGCTCTGGTACCTGGGGTGGCCGCGGCTGGTTCCAGCTCTTCCCCCTCTCCCCAGCCATGCTGGACCTCCCAGGGAGCCTCCCCCAGGTGACCCCATGGGGGCCAACCCTGCCGGGGAGGGGGTGGCAGCGGGGACAGGTTCCCCCAGGGCTTCAGGTGCAGGAAGCACCTGCAGGTCACAGCAGCCCCTCTCCTTCGCCCCTCCCCAGGACAGCGATGCAAGAGGGGCACAGCTGGAGCACCAGATCCCCACGGGGCTCTGCTGTGCCCCCCGGGACCATGGGCCAGCCAGGGCTGTTCCTGCCAGGGGACAGGGTGCTGTGGCCAGGCAGCCCCTACACCACAGCCCTCCTCACCAGCCGTTTGCCAGGCAGTGCCAAGAGGAAATCCAGGCGTTATCAAGCAGCTGGCTACAGACTGACTCAGCCACAGCCTCTGCCTGAAATTTCCTGGCATGACCATCACAACAGCATTGTCCTGGGCTTTGCCTTCTCCACCAAGAGGGGGGCCAGCAGCAAATACAGCTTCCCCCTGTCCCGTGGGGTTGAATGGGGTGGATCAGGTCCCCCAGGCCCCCTTCGCACCAGTGGAGAGGAAGAAACATGGATTCTGATGAGGAAGGAGACAGTCCTGAGCCCTGCCTTGGTGCTAAACCGTGCCCCCCGCCCACACAGGGTGTATGAACTGGGGTGAACATCAGGGCTTCAGGGAAAACAAGCCCCCTGAAACACACCCTGACCCCCGACAGCCCCCTCTCCAGCCCCTCTTATCTTCATGGCAGCCGGATGGGATCTCACCAGAGAGGCTGAAATTTCACGGAAAAAATGTAAATAAAGGTCCCTGTCCTGCCTGTCCCTGTTATCTCAAGAATCCGGAGCGTGCTGGCCCCTTCTCACAGTCATATTTCATCCCAGCCATCGGCGCTGGCCACGGACCAAAGCGGTGACAATGGGGACGGAGAGGCTGTGCCTCAGAGCCCTCCAGGACCCAGGCAGGGACATAGCAGGCTGGGGCCACCTTCCCACCCCACAGAACCACGGATCATCGGAGGGGCAGGAGGCCTTGGTGTTTTGGGCCCCACCACATGCCTCTCAGCCATGGGGACACCAGGACGAGGACACTTTCAGGTCCCTGTCACCCACCTGGTGTCCCCAAGCAGCAGAGTGGGGGCTTGGCCACTTCCCCTCCCTGCTCTGAGATCAGCCACTAATGATGTCTCTGACCTGCTCACAAAGAACGTAAATTATTCAGGTCCTCATCAGGGCAATTAAATTAACTCATCATTGTGGGCCATTAATATTTCAGGGGGGCAAGGGCCCAGGAGCTGGGGGGGGGGGGGGGGGGGTAGCGGGGGACGGACTGAGACTTGTCCCTTGGCCATGAGGTGCAAGGAGTGTATCCATTCTCAGCCGGTAAGGGCTAGAGGGGGCAGGAAGAAAGAGTTGGGGGGGTCTCCAAGGGGAGGGGCATCTGAGTCCTGTGCCCAGCCCCACCATCACCCCATCTGCCCAGGTTACTTCCACCATGCCCTGCACAGCCCAGCCCTGCCCTGCCCCCGGAGTGCCTCCTGCACCCTGCATCGCCCCTCTCTTTTGGGAGGAGGACCTGGGAGTCGGTGGCCCCCCAAGGATCTGCCTCCACCTCAGGGACCACAAATCCCCCCTGCCCTCCCCTTGCCTCTGGCTGTGTCAGCCCCTGCCTGCTGCCCTCTCCGGGGCCTGTGGGGTCTCCGTCAGGATTTCTCTTTCCTTTCTTCCTTGCACCGAACAATTAATAATTTATCCCATAATAAAAGAGGAAACAGTTAATGAGATGAAAACAAGCCAGAAACATCTGCTGGGGCTGCTTTCATCGCCTCCCTGGGCTGCTTGTGCAGGAAGTGTTGATGGGAGGGGGCCAGGGGCGCCGGGGGGACGCAGCAGCAGGAGGCTGTCCCCCGCACTCAGCCTTCCTCACCTCGGCCCCCTCCTCCTCGGGGCCTCCCAGGATGCCCCGGCCCAGTACCTTCTCCCCACTGCACCATCAAAGCCTGGCTGAGACCTGCCAGGCTCAGGTCGCAAATGGTGCTGGGGTCATGCCCTGAAATGGGCAGCAAAACCCATTGGTCTGGCACTGCCCAGTGTCCCCAGAGATGTGCCTGCATGCTGGAGCGGGACAGGGCTGGCCCCTCCACCCCCTCTGTCCCCAGCCTCCATGCTCAGATGTTGTTCATTACTGGTGATCCGATCTCCAGCAAGAGGGGCTGCCCCGGGGACTCGATGCTATCAGGGGGTGGCAATGCAACCCCAAACCCCCCTGGGGTGTCAGGAGGGGGGATGTGGGGACCAGGCATGGTACCCTGTCAGCAAAGGGGGCTGCAGGACTGCCCCTTCCACCCCACCCCAAGTTGGTGCTCTGCTGAGATTTGTAGGGCACCAGGAGGAAGCTGATTTCTACACCACGTATTTCGGCAGAAGCTTTGTGGCATACGAGGAGAGGTGTGAGGGGACACAGCCAGGAGCTGGGTGGGGATGTGGGGTGCAGAAGAAGAGGTGGGTGGGAGGTGGGTGGGGATTCGGGGTGCTGGGGAAGGGGAGGTCAGGGAGAGGGGCCACAGAAAGCGGGAAAGGGATGGGCAGGGAAAGGGAAGGGGAAGGCAGCAACGCCTGGAGACTGCTGACATGCAGCCAAGGCCCAGGCTGGAGGGAAGAGCCTGCTCCAACCAGCCCTGCCACCAGCTTGGCCACAGGAGGGGACCACGGGGACCCCAGAAGGCTGGCGGGGTGAGGACAGGCTGGGGTGCTGCAGGAAGGGGGCTGGGGAGGGGGTTTGGGCAGGGGAGGAGCTAGGTTTGGGCAGGATGCTGCTGCCCGCCTCTGCTTCCAATTTAGCTGATCCTTGCCCCGATCCTTGCAGCTCCCTAATCTGTTTGTCTTCCAAAACCGTTAAATTAATTCAGAGCCTGGCAAAATCTCCTGTCTCTAATCCCAGCCCACCCTCCAGTTTGGCCGGGTTCTGCTTGATGGGTTTGGCCAGGGCATGTCAGGCAGCTGCTGGCCGCAGCCTGTGCCCAGCACGAAGCTTCTTGACACTGCAGGGGAGCAGGAACTGGTCCTGCAGGCTCCCAGTCCCAATTCCAGCAGCCCCCAGATCCCTCTTGGGAGCGGGTGCTGCTAAGGGCCATCGCAGGGACAGGCAGGCGTGATGACAGCTGAGGGAGATGGCCTGTCCCTCCACCAGCCTGGCCAGGCACCCGGCCACTCTCCCAAGAGGTGTTGCGGAAAAAACGACGTCAGCATCAGCCCAGAGGAATTTGGCTACCCTGGTCCATCCCAGCTAGGGACAGGGACCAGGACAGGGGCCTCCGCCACGCACCACAGCAGTCTTGAGCAAGGTGAGAGAAGGTGGGGTGGCTATAATCTCCCTTCCTTGCTGTACCCCTTCCTGGGCCCAGGAGCAGCCTGAGGGTCTGGGAGCATCCCTGGGGTACAGCCATCTCCAGTCCCTGTAGGCACACACCTCTCCATGCCCCAAGTGCAGAGAACAGCCAGCTTGTGACACTGGTTACACCCCTTGTGCCAGACAGGGACTGTAGTTGGGGTTTATTTCTCCACAAACTCATTTTTACCCCCACCACCTCAGCAGATGTGGGAAGGGGCTAATCCCTTCCTGGATCCCCTGGGGCTCCTGCCATGGCTTCGTCCCTACACTGCTTGGTCCCCTCCATCCCCTACCCCACAGCACATGACTGGCGGTCCCTGGGGGACCGGTGGCGAATTGTGACGGGGAAGCTGTTGAGACATGGTGACACCCCCCAGCCGCCCCCACGCTGGGGACCCTGGCATCCTGCTCCCATCCCCCAGGCACACCACCCTCCCATCATCTCCTGGTTTGCAGCCTGGGTAATTGGCCTGGTGACAGACAGGCTCATTAACAGCTTAATTTCGGCTTCCTCTCTTCCTGCCAGACCCCCAGCCCAGGTGAGGACCAAGACAGCAGGGTGCAGGAATGAGCACCCTGAGGCCACCGCACCCCATTGTTTCACCCCGGGGGGCACCCGCAGTGCCGGCCAGAGAGCACGGGTATGCAGCGTGCGTGACGGGCACCGCCGGGCAGCGCTGCCCTGGGCAGCCCGGCCGCGACAGCGGGGTGAGCGACAGGGACCCGCACTGTGTGCGAGGGGACGGTGTCATCCTGCCCCTTGCCGCACCGCCTGCAATGATGCCAGCAGGGCGGGTGCCCACAGGTGCCGGTGGGTGCCCACCCTCCCGGCCTCACCCTGCCGGTGTTTGCTCCCCGTAACGGCGGCGGCGGCGCTTCGGCTCCTTTGTGCCGGCACATGACAGGGGCCGCCACGGCCTCTGAAGCACCGGCTGGCAGGCCGGGCACCGCGGCCGCCCCACAGCCTGAACCGGGCAGCGGGCAGGGGCGCAAGCGGGGGTGTCAGCAAGGGGCTCAGGCAGGGAGGCGGGCAAGGGGCAGGGGTAGGAGTACAGGCAGGGGTGGGTGGTGGTACAGGCAGTGGGTATGGGTGCAGAGGGCAGGCAGGGCTGCAGGCAGCTTTCCCAGCCCATCCCCAGTACCCTCTCACCGGGACAGTGCCCAAAACCACATCCCCACCCCCCTCCCGAGCAAAAGCAGTCCACAAATCACTGATGTTGGGCCCCCAAAGGCTTCCTTGCCGGATGGAGGCCTGGACACATTTCAAAGGCACTTGTGTTGCATAATTTATCGGCTGGAGATAACAGCCAAGCGGCTAACAGGGTGGGAGGGAGATGCACCCCCACTCTGGAGAGCCTGGCACCGCAGGCACCAGGACTGCCAGAATCTGCCTCACCAGGGGCATGGGCATCTTCCTGGACATGGTGGGACAGGGAGACCCTCTGGTGGGTCTCATTTTGCACTGGGATGTTTTGAGGATACCCCAAGGAGGGGGCATAGATGGTGCCACCCTGTGCCCTGCTTTGGGGCTACCAGCTGGGTGCTCCCTCCTACTCTGGGTGTGCCTGCCCCAGCCACCCCGATCTGCAGAGACCCTGGGGGCTATGGCATAACAAGAGCAAGGGATGCCTGTGTCAGCTTTTGAGGTGCCCTTCACCCGACGGACTCATGGCCTGGGTGCCCCCCACAGTGCAGCACGGGGGAGGAAGGGACACAGCAGGTATGGGGGGGGGGGGGGTGGGGTAGGGGAGGGATGGTGCCGTGGGCAGAGGGGCAGTGCCTGGCGCCGGATCTGGGAAGGTTTTGTTTAATCCTAGATAAGGAGATGACGCCAGGCACCTGGCGGGCAAACGGGTGCTCCCCAGGCAACGGCACCCAAGGCAGTGCTGACCCACCAGAAACCACCCCAGGACCATCCACTAACTCCCCCGGCAGCACAGGGATGGCATTAACCAGGCACATGGGTGCCTCTAACCACCCACACTCCTGTGGCACATCACGACACAACATGGCATGGCACAGCATGCCATGGGGTCAGTGAGGCAAGGGGCACATGGGCAGAGCCAGAGCAGATGGGGATGTAGTGCAGAGAAAAGCACAGTGCCCTCCTCTGCCAATCCCAGGCAGATTTATGCCACAGCCAGTCACCCCCCTGGCCAATCCTACCCCATGGGCACAGGGCTGAGGAGGGGGCTTGGGGCCAAGAAGGGGACTTGGCACCATGGTCATGCCACACAGCCGGTGCCCAGGCGTTCAAGGCCATGCCAGGTTCCTGCTGCCACTCTGGCCCCATGGCATCTGAGGGGTACCTGGAAACTTGCCCCCCTCACCAGCAGCTGGCCCTGCGTGTGGCTGTGTGCCCATGACCCCTGTGTGGAGCCGTGCCTGCCTGCACCCGGGGTCGGGGCTCAGGTGTGCCCAGGTTCCACAAGGGCAGAGAAACAGATGGCATGGCTGGCTATCAGGGGCCACGGGCAGCAGCATCCGTGGGGGGGCTGCCTTGCCGGCTGGTGAGCACAGCCCCGGCTGCCTGCCTGCCTGCACCAAGAGTGCCAGGTCTTAGCAGGGACATGCAGGAACAGACGGGTGGGATAAGCCCTTTATGTCACCCTGCAGTGGTCCTGAGAGTGTCCAAGCAGGGGGCACAGCCATGCCAGGGCCTTCCAGACGGAATTGTGCCATACCCCTGGGCACAGTGCGGGGGGATGGAGGGGTAGGGATGGAACATGGGCCCCTCTCTGAAAAACATCCATGATCCCGGCTCCACCCAGCCCCAGCCAGCCGGCCCCGGCCTGGTGGGTCATATCCCTCCAGGATGGCACACTGGAGATGCTGGAAGGGGCAACTGGTCAGACTGGTGAGCCTGGCTGGGGTAGAAGTCCTCTCTCCGGGACACTCCGGGGTGCTCCGCTATGCTCGGTGTGCTGCTGCCACCCCCTGGCAAGGTGCACAGCCGCGGGTGCACCCCACCACGCAGGGGTGGCCGGGCCCCCCGCAGCCCAGCCCCTCACCCCCGCAGCGGGCAGGAGCACCCCAGAGTGCAGGATGCCAGGGAGGGCGCAGGGGGCTCATGGGGGGTGCCCACCCTGCACCTTCCACCAGCCGGGGGGCCTTGGCATGCAGGTCAGTTTGGGGTGGAGCCTGGGTGGGCAGAGCGGGGTGGGGGCAGAGGGCTGGGGGCTGGAGGAGTGGGGGGGGGGGTCGCCCGCCCAGACGATGATGAGAAGGAGCCGAGGTTACGTCCCAGCGCATTAAGGCCGTTCCCGCTGAGTGCCACTGCCGCGGGGTGACCCCGCCGTGAACCGCCTGCGCGCCCCCCCGACGGGCCACCAGCCCCCTCGCACCAGCAGCCCCCATCATGCTGGCGTTCCCGCTGCGTGTCAATGTGCTGGTACCGTGTCACGGAGGGGAGACGCCGTGGAGAGGTCACACATGGGTCTGGGTACCACAGACATCTTGTGGTGGGCATCCCGGTGCAGGTGCTGGGGGCACTTTGGATCCCAGTACCACCCCCGAACACATCCCGGAGATGTCTGGTTCCCGGGGACAGTGTGGGCTATGTCCCCACGCAGCCACCTCACCACAGGCACCGGGGCCACGCACGGGGACCCGTGTCCCATAGATGTCCCCCACTCATGGCCTCGCGGTCACCAGCAGGCTGCTGGCATGTGCTGCACACACGGCACCGTGCCACCCACCTTCCCTAGTCCCTGCCACACCGGGACAACAGCCTCCACCACGCAGCTCCGTGCCAGCCCCTCAGTACCATGTCCGGGAGAGCACCATGCCCAAACACGTCTCAAGGTCCCCACTGCCACATCGTGCCCGAGACAGGGAAAAATCAGTTACGGCAGGCCGGAATCTGGGGGCTGGGGGGGGCAACCTGAACTCTCGACCCCTCGCCTGCGGCTCCCGACCAGATGCCAGGCGTGCGAGCACCCCGTGGTGTCCCAGTGTGTGAGCTGCCCCCAGCCCTGCCAGACCCCCCCGCTCCCCTCACGGTTCATCGGCAGGCCACGGGTGACGGCCGTCGCCCGTCCCTCCCCCACGTCGCTGGCCTCGGAGGGGGAAGGCACCGGGGGGGGGCTGCAGCTCGCCAGCCCCATCGCCGGCTGAGACCGCGCAGCTCATCACACTGATGTCCACCCGCGGCCTCGCGGGCCGGGCGAAGCCCCTCTGTCCGACGCCTCGAGAGCGGGCACGGGGGCTGCGAGGCCCCCGTGGGGCAGCTCGGACCTTCCCACGCACGGGCCGGTAGCTGCGGCCTCCCCGGGCCGGGGCCCGCCCGTGGCCGCGGGGTGCCGAGCCCCGCGCGGTGCCATCCGCGGCCCCGCAGCTCCCCCTGCCGGCTGCCGCGGCCGCCGGGCACCAGGGACGCGCGGGCTCCGCGCTCCGGCCGCAGTGCGCAGGCGCCAGAACCGCCCCGCCCAGCCTGAGGCTATTTCCGCCCCGCGCTGGAAGCGGGGCAGCGTCATCGGCGGGCGCTGGGGCGGGCGCTGCAGCGCGGCCGCCGCCATGGCCGGGATCCTGTTCGAGGACATCTTTGACGTGAAGGACATCGACCCCGAGGGAAAGAAGTTCGACCGCGGTGAGTGGGGCCCAGCGCCCGCTCAGGCCGGGGCTGCCCGGCGCTGCCTCCCTGCGGGCCCCCTCTGCGTCCGCCTTCCCCGCCGACGGTGGCCTCTGTGCCCCGTGCCCTCGTCTGGCACCGACCCCGGCCCGCGCTGCCGTACCCCGTGTGCCCTGCTTCCCCTGCCCGGCCTCTCTGCTTCTCCCCACTCCCGTGAGCCTGGTGCGCTCCGTTCCCCACCTACCGTGCTCCTCTCTCTGCCTGCCACGCTTCGGCTTGCTCCTGGGCTCTTGTAGCCGTCCCCGAGCCCTGTGCCACCCCTTCCCTGTGGATAGCTCGGGTGCCAGCTTGGGGAGTTGGGGGGACACAAGAGTAGCCTGCCCCTCGGATCCTGTGCCTCTTTAGCCCCTGGGAGGATTTCTGTGCTTGTTTCTGACTGCTGCTCTCCCCAGTGTCCCGTCTACACTGTGAGAGTGAGTCCTTCAAGATGGACCTCATCCTCGATGTGAACATCCAGATCTACCCTGTGGACCTTGGTAAGCTACGGGGCTGCTAGTTTAGAGCCTGCCGGGACGGAGTGAGGTCAGAGGGGTGCATGCTGGTGCTTGGAGGAGGGAAGCTGAGTTTGCTGGGAGCAGGGAATGAGTTGTCCCAGACTTCCTTGGTCCCCTGTGCTGTCCCCAGGTCACAGGAGGTAGTGGGCCCTCTGTGTGCTGGGGCTGAAGTGGATTCTGGTTTGCCTCACTGTAGTGTTTGGGCTTATCTCTGGCCTGTTCACCAGAGGTGCTGGCTAGTGAAACTGCCTCAGCTGGTGATAGTCAAGCTTTAAGTGAGACCTTTTAAAATGAGCTTTTGTGTTTAAATATACTAAATGAGTGGAAGAGAGAGCCATGCCCTCAGTGAAGCACAGAAGGGCTGGATCTGGCACTGTAGGGTGTTGCATACCTGCCCAGGGCTCAGTCATGCCCTCTGGGATTCTTCCTGTGAATCTCTTGCTGTGTTCTCTGAAAAGTGTTTTCCTGGTTGCTCTGGTCCCTTCTGTGGTGGTGACCAACATCTGTGGGGAATGGAGAGACAGGATCCAGGGTGATCTCTTCCTCATTCCCCACAATCCTGTTGGAGAACTGAAGGTGAGGCTGAAGTTTGTGCTAAACCACACCAGGATAGTTGCTTGTAGCCACCACCCCAAGAAGAGCAGCTCTGGCTGTACCCCCTCCACCTTCTCACTGCTCCTCTGCCCTCTCCCAGGGGACAAATTCCGCCTGGTCATCGCCAGCACCTTGTATGAAGACGGCACCCTGGATGATGGAGAGTATAACCCCACCGATGACAGGCCATCCAGGTATGGGGACCCATCTTGACCCACGCTGGGGTGGATGAGGGGAAAAAGTAAAGCACTGAGGGGCTGTGAGGTTCCTTCTCTCAGAGGATGCTCAGCTGGGGGAATACCCACGTTTGACTCTTCTCTGAACTCCTGCCATCCTGTTGCAGGGCAGACCAGTTTGAGTACGTGATGTACGGCAAGGTGTACCGCATCGAAGGGGACGAGACCTCCACAGAGGCAGCCACACGCCTGTGAGTGCCTGCAGGGGCGGGCACCTGGATCTCAGCCTGGGTCTCCTGTGGGATTCCCTGCTCTCACTGCTCCTCTCCTCCCTCCCCAGGTCCGCCTACGTGTCCTATGGGGGGCTGCTCATGCGGCTGCAAGGAGATGCAAACAATCTGCATGGGTTTGAAGTGGACTCTCGGGTTTACCTGCTGATGAAGAAGCTGGCCTTCTAGGAGACCTCCCGCCTCCGTGGGCTGCCTCGGAACTCGGAAATGTTCTGCTGGCGAGCAAACGGGAGCCCTGTGACCCCAAGTCCTCTCCAGCACCCATGCTGCCTGGCATCTCTGGAGCTGGGAGAGGAGGAAGTAGTCTCTCTCCTCATTCCGACCTTGTCTGATTCCTGCTGGGATCCCCTGCATGGAAAGAGGTGCCTGACAGCTGAGTGGAGATTGCTGGGTGCTCCATGGTGCTGCCTGCTGGGCAGCTCCTCATCTCTGCCTTCCCGTACTTCAAAAGCCCACCTAGCCCTTGCTCGGGCCAGGGGCAGCTGGACTGGGACAGTGCCTGCTTGCCTTGGGGCTGGGGGCTGCTTCCTGAGGAGCCTTTTGAGGCAGGCTGGGCTTGTTTGTGATTAAACTGGGATGATTTTTCTAGATCTGCCTCTGCCGGATAAGAGCTGTGACTGGCAGGGAGCGGGTATACCTCCACAGGGGGCAAAGGTGGTCCACACCGCTTGCAGAGAACGGGCACTCCAGTCCAAATTTGCCCCGGGCTCTTCTCTTGCCGGAGTCCATGTCCTGAGCAGGTCTGGCTGCCGTCGGAGCCCACCATGCAGAGCTGGTGGGTCTGGCGGCCATCGGAGCCCACCCTGCAGAGCTAGCAGCTGCCGCGGGAGGGAGCCGAGTGCTGGGGAGAGACCCTCGGGCAGCCCTCTTACCCAGGGCCCTGGGGGTGTGCCGTCCCCTGCCAGGGCCCCAGCAAGGGAGGGGGCAAAGGAGGACACACAGAAAAATTTATAAAAATAGCTCTTTAATTGTAAAGCATTCACAGTAGAGGGGCCTGCCTGGGTGGGAGCAGGACCTGTGCCCACAGGCACGTGGGTATTGCTGCTGCCTGGCCACTGAAGGACTGAGGCACAGGAGCCAACCCTTTCCCTGTGGGTACCTTTCTGGGCACTCAGAGTGCAGCTTGGTGTGCAGCAGGGATTGACCTGGGATTGGGGCTGTGAACCCCATGTGCAGCCTCACTGGGCATCTCTGCCACCCCCCTGGCCTTGCTTACATAAGTCCTTGGCCAGGTCGTGGAAGAAGAAGCGCAGCTTGCCCTGCACCAGCTGCCGGTAGGTGAGGAAGATGCTGGTGACGTGGGTCTGCTCCATGAAGCGTGGGGAGCAGCCTGGCTCCCGGGGTCCTGCCTGAGGGGTGAGAGTGGGACGAGGGATGACAAACACCATTGTGCCCAGAGCAGCTGGCACCTGTGCCAGGGTGGGCTGGCTGGCATGAAGGAGGTCTCACCTCCCAGCTGAAG
Source organism: Todiramphus chloris collaris (assembly GCA_025345505.1). NCBI lineage: Eukaryota > Metazoa > Chordata > Aves > Coraciiformes > Alcedinidae > Todiramphus > Todiramphus chloris. The sequence continues at coordinate 12,772,976 of JANVCC010000030.1, forward strand.
GTCTGTAGGAGCAAGAGGAAGGAGTTGGCACATCGGTAAAGCTGGCTCAGCTTCTTGGCCCCGCACTCCTGGGTCACCTGGCCCTGGGCCTCCACCACGGCACCCACCAGCAATGCCAGGTCGCAGAGGATCTCCTGCCGCTTGGTTTCATTCTGGGGGAACAGGCAGTGAGCAGGCTGACCCCTGGGCCTGCTTTGTTCCTTTGTCCACCCTAAGTCTGGGTATGGTCCTCCACCCCTCCCCTGTGCCACCAGATGTGCCCATAGCATCTTGTTCAGCATTTCTGGTGCTTGTACCACTGTGGGGACTCCTTCCCCAGCCCTGTGGGCACCCTAGTACCTGCACCATCCCCCCAACTGCTCTCACCGATTTGGATTTCCACTGCTGGAGACTGAAGTCCACCAAAGGCAGCACTGCAGGGCAGCTGAGTGTGGGCAGTGCCTGACACTGGCCCTAGAGGTGAGAGGAGATGCCAAATTGAGAGACCAGAAGCTCTGCCTCTCCTTGGCTTTAGGTTTTGGTGGGGGCTGTATCCTTACCACTCTCTTCTCCATGTCCTTGGCCTCCATGATGTACTTCTGGATGAGCCTGTTGTCGCAGACCAGCTGCATCGGGCTGGTATGGCCCTCTTCCATGTGCAGGAGGAAGGATGTGAGGAGGAGCAGTCCTGGGGGAGACAGGGTTACCTTGGGCATCCTGCTGCAATCCCTGGGCAGCTCCAGCCCAGGGCTGTGCCTGCAGTGGCAACCCCTCGCCCCAGCCTGCTGGTGGGGGCAGAGGAGGAGGTCTAGGGGAGCTGAGGAGAGCCTGGCACTGCCCTGCGGTCAGGCAGTGTGGGTGCCTGGTCCTTGCTGGGGAGCACCAAGGTTCCTGTGCTGCTGGTGTACGTTGAGGGGCTGCACAGCCACTTCTGCACTGGGTTTATGGGCCCCGCTCCAGGCTGGGCTGCAGGCAGGGAGCAGGAGCCATGCTCCCTGTGCAAACCAGAGCCAGCCCTCCCAGTCTGTGCCAGCAGCAGCTCCAGGTGTCACGTGTGCTTTGGGGAATCCCTGCCTGCAGCATCCCACAGTGCAGGGCTACTCTTCACCACTGTTCTGGCCGAGGGCTCGCCTGCTGGCACTGACTTCCCCAGCACTGCTGGCACGCTGCTGCTGTGCCCAGTGACTGCCCAGCCTGGCAATGGGCATCTCTCCAACGGCCCTCTGTGCATCTATCCACCTGCCTCCCCACCCGCCTCGGTGCTACACCTTTCCCCAGATAGCCTTGATGCCGCCTGTTTTCCTAGGCTAGGTATGGGGAGGTGTTTGTCTGCCCTTGTGCCCTGGAAGTGGCCAGGTCTGACCAAACCAGAGCTGCCCTTGGGGTTTGCTGCCCACATGTGGGGCTCATCTCTTGGGGGATGCTCTGGCTATGTGGGTGCCATGCTTTCTGCCAACGCAATGCCCCTTCCTGCTCACTCCCGTCCCCCCTTTGAGCCACGCACTCACTGTTCAGCTCCATCCTCAGCTGGGGGCTTCGGCCCTGCCTCTTCCACCCTGGGGCCAGCAGCTGCTCCCTGGCTCCCGTCCCCCTTCCATGGAGGGTGATGGTGGTGCGGGGTCCCCGCGAGCTCCCCAGCCGGGACGGAGGGCCGGGGGCCGGGAGCACCCCCAGGACGGCACAACACGGCTCTCTGGCTCCGGCCCAGCCGCCCAGCCTAGGCAGCGCGATTTCCTGTTGTGTAGCCGCTGACCTTCGAGCAAAATCGCAGCGGGGGCCCCGGGCCCGGGGGAACAGCTTCCTGCCTCCGGCCGCTTCCTCCCTTGGCTCGGGGCGCGGGAAGGGCGTCCCCAGACTACTCACCTGCCCCTTGGCCTCGGCGGTCAGGACCTTGGCAGTCAGTGCCTCTGCTGTGTCTGTCCAGGGGGTGAAGAAGATGGCTCTGGAACCTGCAGAAGAGATGGCATCAGTGACACTGACCATCACCCCTACCAGAGTTCTACTCCCAGATGTGGCAACCAGGCATGAAGGCCACCAAAAACCCTCACCCAGAGGTGGGTTTCAACCCCAGTGACCCTCACCCCGAGGTGCACCTCATCCCTGGTCAGCTTCACCCAGCCATGGAATCCAAGCACAGTTACCCTCTCTCAGATGTGGACCTCATCTCTGGTGATCCTCAGTGAAAGGTGATCCCCAACTACAGAGATCCTTGCTCAGAGGTGGGTTATGACCCTTGCATCTGTCCCTGAGGTACAACTGGGGGAGCTAGAGAGTGCTGCTGTGGCTGTGGTGCACAGGGACCCCTTCATGCTAGGGGAAGTGAGGGAGCACAGGGGTATGGCTGGCACACAGTTCCAGGGGCTATCACACCAGGGGTATTGCCCCCTCCCTGGGTTGGAGAAGCACTGGGGGATCTGTCCAGCACCAGGCACTGGCATGGCCATGACACCCCCCAGCAAAACCAGTGCACTCTGACGGCTGGTAGGGGTGTGCACACCCATGCACACGTATGCATGGACGCGTGTGTCCACACGGCACACGTGTACACACCCCCCACGTACACCCCCAGACCGACGCGCGCACATACGCACTTCCTGCAGCACGCGTTGGGGTGCGCTCTCAGATAACCCCCAGGGCCGGGCAGCCCCCCACATGCTTCCTTCTCACAGCCCTGCTCTCGCACGCTCCCACCCCTGTCCCTGCGGCCGGCGGTTCCCGGCAGCGCCTGGCCGGGTGACAACAGTTAGAGTAAACACCTCAGCCCCACTCCGCCTGCCCCGTGCCCTGCTTGGACCCCAGCAGCCCACCTTACGGGTTGCAGGGTGCTCAGATGGGGGGTCCAGTGGGTGCTATGGCTCCGGGGATGAGGCTTGCAGCCCTTCTCGCCTGGGGGTGACGCGGCTGGCGGTGGCAGGAGCTGTGAGCACCGGGGTCAAATACCGCCGGGCTTCCCCTGCGCGGCCATGTCCCATCTCTGCGGACGTGACAAGCTGCAAATGCGCCCGCCAGCACCCTCAGCCCCTCTGCCAGCACTGGCCCTGCTCCCACCAGGTCCTGCCATGCCCAGGTCCTTGTCCCTCCCTGGGTGCAAAACCGTTGAGGATGCCAGGCTGGAGAGCTGCGATGCCCTGCGCTCCCTGCTTGCCCTTGTAATTAGGCAAATTAATGCATCAGGGGAAACCAGAGGGCAGGTGGAAACTGGAGGTCTGCTGGACCCCAGTGCACCAAGGCACCCCATGGTACCTGCAATAGTACCTTCATTCCAAATTTCTCCTTTTCAGACATGCCAGAAGCTGGCAGGCAGCAGGATCCCTACTGGAAAGGTCCATGCCAGCACTTGCTGCCCTTGCCAGGGGGGGCAGAGGGGCACTCGGGGGGGAACCCTGCTGCTGACCCACTAAGTTTCTGCCAGCCAAAATCCATGGATGCTGTGTGCAGTGAAGAGATGGAATGTGTGGGCAGTGAGGGAGGCTCAGGGACTCCAGAGGGGTCTGAGGTCTCCAGCTGAGGCTGGAAGGGCTCTGGCAGGGGGCAGGAAGCTGGGTGGGGGCTGCCGGGCTGTGCAGCTGGCCGGACCCTGGTGGCAGGTTTCCCACCTCTCCTTACAGGGTGCAAAGTGCCGGGAATCTTGCTGCGGGGGGCAGTCATTCGCACCCACTTCGACAAGGTGCTGAGGGCAGCTGGAGGTGCCAGGCAGCAGGGTGGGGAGCAAGGGGGGAGAGCACGGATGGGTGGCACAGCTGTTTTCCCTGCAGGCCACCCAGATGTGTTCAGTGGACACCCCCAGGATGTCAGTACAAGGCAGGGGAGCTATGGGAAGCAAACCTGGGCTTCCAAGGGCAGGGAGGGGGGTCCTAGCCCCCTTTGAAGCCCCCATAAAAGCGTCCGGCATAAAGGGAGGAGAAAGTCAAAGGAACAAAGAAAGCGGCTAATCCCAGCGTGAGCAAACAGCCCCGTTTGCTCAGGGCCCAGCTGGCCCCAGGGCCAGGGAAAGGAGAACAGCAGGGCTCTGGGGATGCCAGGCAATGAGGGACCATCTACCCAGGCTGAGCCCCTCCCCAGGCATGGGCAGCCCCCAGGAGCTGGGTGTCCCCTGCCCTCTCAGGTCCTGCTTTTACATTTCCAAATTGCCAATAAACATCCATGGGCAAGTCCTGCTCCCCACACCCTCTGCACCCTGCACTGCTGCCCAGCAGCCCGTCCCGGGAAAGCACTGTGGTGCTGTTGAGCGAAGGGGCTTGCAACGGGTACCTTTGCAGGGGTGCTACAGCTTGAGGGGGTGAAGACTGGCAGGGCTTTCCCAGTGACCAACAGGCCACACACTGTTCATTACCCCAGCATAAAGCCCTGGGTGCTGCCCAGAGGATGCCCATGGGCAAATGCTTCAGCCACTGCCTTGTGCCAGTGGCCCCACAGGCATCTGGGGTGATTCTGCTGTGCCTCTTTCCTCATCCTATTACTCAGCCCAGCTCCTCACCCTGATGGGGGAGTCATGGGAGGGTACCTCACCCCTCTTTCTCCATCCGGCAGGGCAGCGAAGGGGTTAATGCCAGGCAGCCGAGCCGCAGGTGGGCGCAAGAATGAAATTCCTTCTCGCTGTCCTGCGAAGTCTGGGCACAAATATTTGCCTGCATGTCCGGTGGGGAGGGGGGAGACCACCATCGCTCTGGGAGCTAGCTAATCCCCATGCCAAATAGAGCCCCCCCCATGCCCCATGTGCCCCCCGCTGTCCTCCTGCCGGGGTCACCCTGCAAGGTCTTTGAGCAAGGGACATTTGGAGTCAAGGGGACACCAGCATCTTTGGGTGCTCCTGTAAGCAGGACCTCTATGGAGTTGACAGGGTGCTGGAAGTGGGCATAGTGCCCCAAGGCACAGCCAGGATCTGCTGGTCATGGTGGACAAGGCTGCTCTAGGGTCTCCGTTCTCATCCCTGAGCTGTGCCCACTGTAGCAGGCTGGGATGAATAGCCTCAGCCATCCTGTCATGCCAGCAACACACCCTCCGTAATAAACTCCATGTGTTGTGTTTGGAAATGGAAAACAGCCACTTCCCCTCCCCACGTCAAATGGACCCCCCCATGCTGCATCCCCCTCCCCATACCCGGCACCCCGAAACCTCCCTCCATCCCCAGGCCCCCCCCAACCTTCATCTGGGGTAGCTCAGCCCTGCAAGCCGCCAACCAGTTGTGCAAATATTGCCGGAACGGCTGTAATCCCCATGTCCAACGTGAATTATGAGATATTTCCACCCATTACGACAGCCCCCCCCGCCCCGCTGCATGTGTTCAGGACCGGGGGGATTAGTCATGGGGCAAGCCGCGCTCAGCACAGAGCTTTGGGGAGGCTGGCAGCTCTCTGCACCCCGCCACAGAGCTTGTCAGTCAAGGGGGACTCCTTTTGGATAGGAATGCCCCCTGCACCTTCCCGGCTGTGGGCTCATGCATGGCACAGGGGTGAGGAGAGGGTGTTGGGGTGCCCGAGAGGCAGTTTGACGCCATGGGCAGGGGGGGTTGGGGCCTGCAGTTTTGCTTCGACCCCATCCCCAGGGAGCAGAGGCTCCTTCCTGCCGCCCCAAGCCCGGCTCATGTTCAAAGCCACGAGCAGGCAGCGGCTAATGAGGCCAGACAATAGGGAGCTGCGTGGGGCAGGAGCGCTGGCGAGGGCCTGCCGCGACGTCCTCATGCCAGGCACGGCACAGCCCTGTCAGCATGGCCCACCAGGAGCCTCCACAGGACCCTTGCCGCTGGGCAGGGCATGTGCCCATGAAGCGCTGGAGGCGTTGCAGGCTGTTCTGGACGGTGTCATCAGGGCATTCCACCAGCTCTGTGCCAGGATGGCACCCCACGGGGCCACCACCTCCCCGCCTGCAGACAATCCGGGCACCCACGTGGAGCAGAGATGCCAGGCGGGGTGGCTGGAGCTGCCGACGGCCGGCTGTGTCTAGCCCGCTGCAGCTCCAGCTGCCCGCAGCCAGCAGCCCCTTTGGGGCTGTGCCGGCACGAGGCCCGGGTCCAGAGCGCCTGTGTGCTGGGTGCTGCCGGCCCTCATCTGCGGGCACTGGGAGGCAGCTGGTAGGACTGGGACTCTTTCCCAGAGCAGCCCCCATCCAGCGCCAACCCCTCCCCAGCAGCACAGGGGACCCCGAGGCTCTGGCAAGCTGCTCCCCTCACCTGGGGGCACACCGTGGCATTTCCAGGGACAGCCAGGGTGGCAGATAAGGGGTGCCCAGGCATGGCTGGGGCATTAGTTTCCTTCCTACTCCTATGCCTTCACTGCAGTGGCAATGCCCCCTCCCAGGGCAGGGATGTCCGACACCCTCCTGTCTTGCCAGGCCCTATGCCAACATGCCACCCCGTTCCCAGCCTGGCAGTGTTGGGACACCCTTACAGCCCCCCTCTCCCTCACACTTCCACCCCGTGCCTCAGTTTCCCCCATGCTGAGGGCCGTGGCCAGGCGGGTTCCCCGTCTCTCCTTTCCCCGGGAAAGGGGAGGGAGCTTCCCCTGCCGCTTCCCTGAGTTCCGCGGCCGAGCCAGGAGACTGTGACGAGCTCTGGGTGCGCAGAGCCAGCGCCGGATTCCTGGCACCGGCAGGGAGGCTGGGAGCCATCGCCCGCCTCCTCCCTGCTCGGCCCCGCTCGCCTCCCGCCGTCCCCCAGGGCCGCTGCCACGCCGCAGTGGGCACCACGCGACAAGGCTGGCACTGCCACCCAGACCCCAGCCCTCCCCTGCTCACCGCACTGCTGGATCACGGGCCAGGGGAAAAGCCGGCAGAGAGGAGAGGGGACAGGTCAGTGGCACCACTGGGGACAGTGGGGAGGGCATGGGGCAGAGCGTGCCATGCTGCTGGGCATAGTCCCTGCTTGCAGAAATTGCTTGCAAGCAGCAGTGTCAGGCAGGGCCATTCCCAGGGGATGCCTGTGGCCCTGGCAGTGTCCCAGCCCTGGCAATGCCGACAGGTCATCCCACCAGGGGAAACCCAACTACTCCTCACTGCCTCGCACCAGTGCCAGCTCCTGCCATGGACCTGGACCCCAGCATGGCCAAGCCCCCGTGCCCCACTGCCCTCCCTGGGAGAGGTGCCTGCTGCACAGGGACATGTGCCAAACTAGGAAGGGAATGGGATGGGACAGCCACGGGCAAGCCGGGGATGGGCAACCCCATGCAGTCTGGCATCGGGGGCACAGGCCAACGGGCTGCAGCCCCCCCCAGCTGCTCGCCAGGCTGTGAGGAGGCCCAGGAGGAGCCTTCTGGGGCGGCCGGGGCCTGTTGTGCTCCAGCTGTGCCGTGTTTCCCTAGCTACACCGCGCAGCTGGCCGGGTGTTTGTACCGCCCGGAGTTGATTTTGGCAGCCCCGCACTTCCCCCTCCTCCCCTCCCCACCCGCCTTCCCCTCCTCGGGAGCCCGCCCCCCACACACCCGACACCCCTCCCTGACATCCTCGGTGGGGGTGGCAAGGCAGGTACATGGGTGGCACAAGCTAGCACCCCTTCCCACCGGGACTCCCCCTTCCCCACAGTGCGTGCCTCAGTTTCCCCAGCTGGATGATGCTCTCCCTGGGCTTTTCTATGGTGTCTGCTCACTGCCCACCACTGCCACCCTCGCCAGCCCGGGCACATGTGGCTGAAGAGAGGGACTGGTGCTGGATGCTGCTGTCTCAGCCTCCTCCACGGGTGCCACCTCCCCTCCCTGGTGAAGGAAACCCAGGCATCTGGGCTCCTGTCCCCTTGCAGCCACTGTCATTGGTGGACAGGAGCCGGGATCCCACTCTGGAGCCTTCCTCTGCCCAGGGTGGGCAGCAGCCAGAGGGGTTTGGGGTTGTTGAGTGCACAAGTAGTGAGGTGCTTGTGACTTTGCAGAGTGCAGTGTGGATTTGGTGAGGCATTCTTTGTGGGCCTGTGCTTAGGGGTGCTGAGTGGATGGAGGATCTCTGTGTCTTGGGGAGGGAGGTCTGCAGGGGGTCCATGTGTTACAGGGGACTGTGTGAATGGTCAGTGCCCTGCAATGCCCCATGTTCTGGTGTGCCAAGTGGCCTGGAAGGGAGCTGAGTGAATGGAGGAGTCCTGAGGACATCCCATGCCTGGGGGTGCTCAGTGAGCCCTGGGAGGGCTTGTGTATCAATGTGGCTGCATGGATGAGGTTGCTCCATGTCTAGGAGGTGACCCATGCCAGGGGAGATGTATGGACTGAGGAGAGGGGCAAATGCCTTATTCCTGAGGGGACTTACGTGGATGGGGGATTTCCAGGGAAGGCTCATGTCCTGGGGGAGGCATGTGGATGGGGATATACCCAGGACGTCCGGTGCCCAGGAACACCCTAAGCTCTGTGGAAGGGCTGTGGATGGTGGTGGTGTCTCCACTGTGCCCAATGTCCCGGTGAGTGTTGTGGGGAGGGGGCAGAGGTGTCCCCAAGATGCCCAGTCCTTGGGGGTACCCCGTGCCCTGATAGAGAGTTTGTGGATGAAGACATCCTATGCCCCAGGACTGGCACGTCAGTGGGGATGCTCTATACCCGAGGGTACCTCATGCCAGGGGGAGGCAATGGATGGGGGAAGAGTCCCCATGACACCCAGAGTCCGGGGGTGCCCCATGCCCAGCGGTGCAGCTGCGTGCCCCGGGGTGCCGCAGGACGGACCATGCTCGGCAGGGGCGGCGGGGCCGGGGCCTCGGGAGGGTGGTGGGGGTCGGAGTACAGCGGGGGCACGTCACCCCCCCCCCCCCCCCCCCCCCCCCCCCCGGCCGGCCGCTGCCTGCGCCTCATTAGCGGGGCCTTTGTTTGCACAGGGCTCGCAGCTCCCGCTTGCCCATGCCGCCGCCTATAAAGCGGAGCCGGAGCCGGCGGCCGGGCAGAGGAGGCGGCAGCGGCAGGGAGTAGCGCCCGGCCGCCCCTCCCCGCCCCCGGCCGCAGCCCCGGCCGCCTGCCCGCCCCGGCCGGCCGGCACCATGCGCACCGCCCTGCTCCTGCTGCTCGCCCAGCTTCTGCTCCTGCTCCTGCCCGGCCGCGCCGCCCGCCCCAAGCTCGCCCTGCCCATCCGGCCCGACACGGACCCGCTGCCCCCCGGGGGGGCGGCTGGTAGGAGCACAGCCCCCCCCCCCGTCCCTTCCCCCGGCTCCGGGCACCCCGCGTCCTATACGAGCCGCACCCTCCCCTTCGTACATCCCGCTTGGTGCACCCCCCGCTCCTTGTCACACGCAACTCCGGTCCTTGCACCGCACGCCTGCACACGCGCCCCTCTTTTTCTTGCCCCCCCCCACATCCCACTTTGCTGCCCCCACCCCAGCTGGCCGGGACCGGCAGGGGAGCGGGACCGGGAGCAGCCACTATTCGGGGCTGCGGCAAGGGGGTGCCCGGGACCCGGAGGTAACCGGGGGTGGCTGTGGTGGGTGGGATTGGGGGGGATCTCCGCAGGCTGCGCCTTCGGAGGACACTTCTATGCCCTGGACGAGACGTGGCACCCGGACCTGGGGGAGCCCTTCGGGGTGATGCGCTGCGTTATCTGCCACTGCGAGCCGGTGAGTGCCACCGCACCTCCCCGGACCCGCCACCCGCCCTTCTCTCCCGGGAGATCCCCTCTAGAATCTGTCCCTGTTGACTGGGGAGGGGACTTTCGAGGGGACATCCCCGCTCGTGGAAAAGGGAAGTGGGGATCCCTCCAGCCAGCCGGACACCTGGATATGTGTGTCCCCCGCGGCAGTGGGGAGGAGAAGCAGGGTTTAAAGGATCAGACTTCATTCCTCGTCCCCCTCCTCGGGGATGGCTCAGGGCCCCCTCTCTCCCTCCCTCCGAGCAGCCCCTCCAGGACGGCGCTGGCGGGGCCGCGCACAGCTGGGCAGGGGGCTGGGGGCCGGGGGGAAAGCGCAGGGCGGGGGCAGGGGCAGGCTTGGCAGCCGTACAGGCAGCTGGGGGCTGCGCAAGGTGCCCAGGGGGCTGCAGATGGGCCGGGATGGGGAGAGCCAGGCTGTGCCGGGACAGCGCACCTTGGCATAGCTTGGCTCACCTTGGCACAGCTGTCACGTGCTCTCCCCCCCCCCCCCCCCCCCCCCCTCCCCCCCCCCCCCCTCGCCCCGCAGCAGAGGAACCGCCGAGGGAAACCAGCGGGGAAAGTGAATTGCAAGAACATGAAGCAGGACTGCCCGGTGCCCGCTTGTCCCCGGGCCACGCTGCTGCCCGGGCACTGCTGCCACACCTGCCCCAAAGGTGAGCCTTCCCTGCGGGCAACCCCCCTGCACACACAGGGTCCGCCGTGGCTATGGGAAAGGGGACACCGTGCACACACCTCCAAAAAAAGTTTGTTACGGAGTTTGCTGGTGTCCTCAGGGTGATTGCGAAGTGCTAGTCAGGGGGAAGCCCTGATGGGCACAGCCGTCCTGAACCACACCCTGGGAGGAGTGCAGAGAGGGTGCACAAGACTGAGTACCCTGCCTGTCCATCTACCTCCACTCAGAATACCCCCTGCACCCCAGGACACAGCCTCACAGTGATTCACGGGGCACATCTTGGTCTATCTTGGGAGAGGGAATTTATTATTGCTCCCCACCCTGCGCTCTTGGGCACAAGCAGCCTAGTGCAAAGGTCTCCCCCTGTGCCCACCCCATGCCAGCCTTGCCAGGCCCCCTGGAGAAGAGCCCCACGCCACCCTTCGACACCTTTGAGTACTTCCAGGACAAGGAGGACGACCTAGACAAGCCCTACAATGATCGCTCCTACCTCAGCTCCGAGGGCTTGGCCCGTGACGATGCCCGCACAGGTGAGCCACATGCCCAGGTGAGCAGCAGCAGTGTGGGGCACCCCCATGCTCTCCCTGCCATCAACAACATTCCCTCCCCAGAGTTCGTGGCCTTGCTGACAAGTGGCCCAGAGCCATGGCACCCTACATCCAGTGCGGTGGCCAAGGCTCGGTTCACCCTGCTGCGCTCCTACCTGCTCTTCTCCATCAGCTATGAGCGGTGAGTCCTGCCCCTGTCCTCTGCCCAGGCTGGCACAGTGAGCACACCCCTTGGAAAAGGGGGGGGGGATGCAATGGTGCTTGTGCCTTAGTTTCCCTTCTGATATTTCCCAAAGTGCCACACCCTTGAATTGACAGGGCAAGAAGTCTGGGGAAGGGGTCAGTGTGCTAGGGTCCAGCCCGGGTGAGCAGCTGGGATTTTGGCACACCCACAGTGCTGGCCCAGCCTCGCCCCTTCGCCTCCAGGTCTGGAGCAGGAACAAACAGGAACAGCTCCAGGGCTTGATGGAGGATGTGGGCACAGCAGAGGTGCCATGGCACCCCACAGGCACCACTGCCAGTGTCCCCCATCCTTGCAGTGCCCTCCCCAAATGCCTGCTGGCGGCAGAGCCTCTCCTCTCCCTCCCTCCTTCCTGCTCCAGTTTCTTGTGCTCTTCCTTGCTTCCAGGCCCCTTTGCATAGTAAAGTGGTGACTAATTTCCATCTCCGACCGGGAGAGCCAAACGGAGCCGAAAATGCTCCTAATTTACAGCCAGCAGACCCGAGTGCTCAGTTCCCTGCAGGTTCTGTCCTCCTGCCTTTCCTGACAGGGATCCCCCTCCTGCTTGATGCCAGTCTGCCAAACCCTTGCCAAGCTGGCAGCCGGTGGGACAACAGTGTTGGGCCAGCCTGGATGTGGGTGGGCAGAGTATGACACTTGGCAACCCAAGGGGACTTTACCCTTCTCTTGCTCAGCCCAAATCGCTAGGCGACACCACAGCACACTCCTGTGCCCAGTGCTGAGCCAGGGTGGTGCCAGGGAAGTGGAGGCTGAGCAGGGGGTTCTTGTTTACCCCTTTGGTGCCCACAGGCTCGGGAGGCCGAGCCGGGTGCGTTTCAGTGACCCCGAGGGCAACGTGCTGTTCGAACACCCTGTGCAGAAGACCGCTGCCCCCGAGGATGGCATGGTGAGAGAGGCCAGGAGGGCTGGGGGGCACAGCACCCTTTCCTCCCTCTGCCCAGGTGTGTGGTGCCCTCTGGCCCCTGCCCAGCCCTGCCCTTGCCCACAGCTCTGTGGGATGTGGAGGACGGTGTCCAAGGCCAATGTCCAGTTGCTGCGGGGGGAGCAGCTCCGTGTGTCCCTTATCACCCGAACACAGCCCTCTGGAGAGGTCCATGGGCACATCCTCAAGCACCGGGCACTCTTTGCAGGTGAGTCTAACTCCCATGTGCCCACCCAGCAAGTATCCACTGGGGTGCTCCTCACACCCCCTCTCCCCATACAGAGACATTTGGTGCCATCCTGACCTCATCGGACCCCACGCACCTGGGCGCTGGGGGCATGGCCATGCTGACACTGAGTGACACCGAGAACAACCTGCACTTCATCCTGATGGCCCGGGGGCTGCTGGAGCCTGGTACTGGGGGTGAGGGCAGGCACGGACACCTCACAGGGCCTGGCACTGCCTGGCTTGGAGGGAGGCTGTGTAGGACTTGGAGGGTGGGGTATGTGGCATGTATGTGGCTTGGGATTTGTGGGTCAGCATCTGTGGGGTCAGGGTGGGTGCACGGGCCGGGTGTAGGGCTCAGCGTGGGTATAGAGGCTGTGCATGGCATGCGGGAGGTTGAGGTGTGCATAGGGGTTATTGCATGATTTGTGGTGTGCATACGCGGAGCTGTGTATGGTGTGTACCTATGGGGGGTGTAGGACTAGGGGGTGCTGGAGAGCTTATGGCATGCGCGAGTCAGTGTGCAGAAGGATGGGTTTGGGATATGGGTTGTACAAGGGCCAATGGAGGGGGTTGGGTGCTGCAGCAGGACAGGCAGTTGGAAAGAAAGTGGAGAGTTGAGTGCAGGAGGTTAGGGGCGGTGGACACAGAAGGGTGGGTTTGGGGGGTAGAGGGGCAGGTCCAACCCCCTCTGCCATGGCCAGAATCCACCTGGGTCCCGCTGCGGGTCCGTATCTTGCACCAAGGCCAGACGCTGCGGGAAGTCCATGCCAACATCACCATGGAGGTAAAGCTGCCTGTTCTCCAACATGCCCTGGCAGCCATGGTGACTGCCATGCCAGGGCTGAGCCGTGGCACCATGCCTCAATGCCCTCCCCTCCCCCGGCAGGACCCTGACTTCGCAGAGGTGCTGAGCGAGCTGTCTGCCCACGAGCTGCAGTGGCTGGTGCAGGGGCAGCTCCACATCGTAGCCGAGACGGAGGGGCAGCACACACGGCAGCTGGCGGGCACCATCACCACCCGCCGCAGCTGTGACAGTGAGCAGGGAGAGGGTACCCTGGGGAACAGGGGGTGGCCATGCCCTCCCATGCCAACCTCACACTCCCCCGTGCCTCTCTTCCCGGGCTGAAGCCATCCAAAGTGTGCTGTGTGGAGCAGACGCCTTGCTACCAACCAAGACAGGGGCTGTGGGCTCAGCCAAGCTGGCACTGCATGAGAATGGCACCCTGGAGTACCAGGTAAGCAGGGGGCACAAGCCTCCCTCCCTGGGGTTCCAGGGGCATCTCCTTCCCCAACACTGCCCCTTGACACCCTTCCCACAGGTGCAGGTGGTGGGCACTGCCAGTGAGGTGGTGGGCATCACACTGGAGACAAAACCTCGTCGGAAGAGCAAGAGGAATGTCCTGTTCGACATGACACCCAGCTACAAGGATGGGCTGGTGAGCATTGGGTGGCACTAGGAGGGATGGCACAGGGACCTTGGGCAAGCCCCCATCCCAACCCACATGGTCTCCCATTGGTGGCAGGCCCAGGGTGCCTGGCAGAGCCCCAGTGCCCGTGATGCCCACATGCTGCTGCAGAACGAGCTCTTCCTCAATGTGGCCACCAAAGACTGGGTGGAGGGTGAGCTGCGGGGCCAGATCCTCTCTCTGCCCTACAGCGGGCTTCTTGCCCGCTACACAGGTACCCAGGGGGCACCAGAGGTGGTGGCAGGGGTGGTGGGAGAGACCCCCTGCCTGTCACTTACAATGGCCCTTGTCTGTGTGCAGAAATGCCTGTGGCACTGGCAGGGCAGCTGGTGTCCCCCCCAGTGAGCAGTGGGGCCGGGGGACATGCTTGGCTCTCACTGGATGAGCATTGTCACCTGCACTACGAGATCTCAGTGGCAGGCCTGGGCCACCCGACCGATGGCACTGTCAGTGCCCACCTCCATGGCGTGGCTGAGCTGGGTGAGATGGGCACCCGTCCCCACCAGCACAAGCGCCTGCTGAAGGGTTTCTACAGCACCGAGGTGAGGTGGGGACCTGGTTGGGGCACCCCAACAGCATGGACTGGGCCAGTTCTGATGCCCACCCCTGTGTCCCTCTTGTCCTGGCAGGCACAGGGGGTGGTGAAGGACCTGGATACTGACCTGCTGCAGCACCTGGCCCGGGGCACTGCATTCCTGCAAGTCAGCACCAAAGCCCACCCACATGGGGAGATGCGGGGACGGGTAGGTCCTCACCTGGGCACAGCACCTCTACACATCCCCACCACTGCCTGGGGCCTCCAGCCACGTGACGCTGCTCAGAGCAGGGTGGGAAGGAGACAGGATGGAGGACACGCCATGGCATGGCCCTGACAGCCCAGCCTACTCTGTACTGTGGTCATGGGTGCTTCTTCCACCAATCTTGACCATGGAGGGCAACCAGGGACCGGTGTGGGAAACAGGATCCTCCAGCAGTGCCGATGCTTCTGCTCCATGCCCCCATTCAGGTGCACATCCCCAACCGGTGCCATGCAGGAGGGACCCGCCTGGCCCCAGGGGAGGCCGAGCTCTCTGATGGCACCAAGACCAGGGACCTGGAGCAGCTGAAGAAGGACCCCAACTCCTGCTTCTTCGAGGGGCAGCACCGAGCACATGGCACCCGCTGGGCACCCGACTACGACAAGAAGTGCTCCATCTGCAGCTGTCAGGTACGGGCTGGAGCGGGAGGGGGGCACAAGCTGGGGGACAGCACACATCAGTGGTGACCCCCTCTAACAAGCCCTGTACCTGCTGCTCCCAGAAGCGCACAGTGATCTGTGACCCCATCCTGTGCCAGCCTCTCAACTGTACCCGCCAGGTGCACCCTGAGGAGTTGTGCTGCCCTGTCTGTGAAGGTACCTGGGGGGTGAGGGGGTTCTGCCTGGGGGAGCAGAGGGATTTCCCATGGGTTAAAGGTGGTGGGGGTCCCTCTCTGAGCCTCTGCACCCCCTCATGACCTCTCTCTCTCCCTTGCAGAGAAGAAAACGGGGCAGGAGGAGATGAAGCTGGAGCGGGCACGGGACAGTAGCGAGGGTGAGTCGCAGTGGGCACAGGCTGAGGGGACAACTCTACCCCTCTGGCCTTCCCAGCACGCCCACAGGGGCTATGCCCACCTCTTCCTCCTCTTCTTCTACCAGGCTGCTACTTTGATGGGGACAAGACATGGCGAGGCTCTGGCACCCGCTGGCACCCTGTTGTGCCCCCCTTTGGCCTCATCAAATGTGCCATTTGCACCTGCAAGGTGAGTGCGAGTCCTCATCCTACCCCATACCCCCAGCCTGGTCTGGTGGCAGAGCTGCCCCAGCACTCAAGGGTGCCCTCAGCTACTGGGCACTGCAGCAGGGGTTCAAACTAGGAAGTGGGACACGTGCCTTGTACCAACTGCCCCATGCACCCCCCACTCTCCCCACAGGGCACCACGGGTGAAGTGCACTGTGAGAAGGTGCAATGCCCACGGCTCACCTGTGCCAACCCTGTGCGCGCCAACCCCTCTGACTGCTGCAAGCAGTGCCCAGGTACCTGAACCTCCCTCCTGCCCTCCACTCTTCGGGCACCCCTTCCATGGCCCCTGCACCTCGCCGTGCCACTGCAGGCAATGCTTTGGGGTGCCCCTGTTGTCTGCATGCCCCGTCCTAGTGACCTTTCCTGCAGCCCCAGAGAAGAGCGTCCCCGAGCTGGCCGATGCCATGCAGGCAGACGGGCCACGAGCGTGCCGCTTTGGGCGCCGCTGGTACCTCAACAACGAGAGCTGGCACCCCTCCGTGCCCCCCTTCGGAGAAATGAAGTGTATCCTCTGCTGGTGTGTGGTGAGTGTGCCGGGCTTTGGGCAGCACCCGGGGAAAGAGAAGGTGCCCCTGTGCTGGTGCGCAGTACTCTATGGATGGGTGGGAGAGCCAGGCAGGGTCACACCCTGAGGAGCCACTGCACCCTGAGGAGCCCCCCACACTCAGCCCCTCTTCCTGCCTCACAGTCGGGGGAGACGCACTGCCAGCGCCAAGAGTGTCCACCAGCCGCCTGCGCCAGCCCCACCAGGAGGGACAACCCCTGCTGTGCCAAGTGCCGCCGTGAGTGCCAGTGTTCGCCCATGGACACTGCTGCCCCAAACACCCCGCTGTGTCCCCTACACCTCCCCCACCCCCTTAGGTGCTGAGCCAGGGCTGGGAGCAACCCAGGTGCTCTCCATCTCTCAGCATCACTTTCATCCCACTCCTCAGCCCCAGATGCCACCTCAGATGCACGGGAGAAGGTCCACGATGCCAGGGCAGAAGTGTGGAGCCACTGAACAGTGACTGCTGCCCGGAGTGGGGCGAGCGCGCAGCGAGGCTGGACGGCTGTGGGTGGGTCCCTGCTGCCCACCGCCTCTGCGCAGGGTCAGGGGCAAGAAGGAGCATGGCAGGGGGGCTGTGGCCAAGTGCCCAGCCTAGACACCACATCTTGGCTTGGCCGCAACACCAGAGCTGCCCTGCCTGCTTGTGCCAGAGGGCAGCGGCCGGGCTGATGGAGGCCGGGGCACCTGCTGCCCTCCCCCTCTGAGCCCCCGTGGCTAGTGGGCACAGTGGGCATCATGCCCATCTTGTACATAGTGTAAAAATTTCTCCAGTTCCCGTCCTGCTGTGCCCACCCTGGCTCGGCCAGGCTTGTCACATAATTTATGGTGCCTGTGGATGGGGGTCCCAATGTATTTATTAAAACCACAACTATTGCCCACCCAGTCGTTGCTTCTTCCTAGCAGCAGTAGGCAGAGGGCTGTGCCCCTGCAGCTCACGCTGGGCTCTGGTGGGATTTGCAGTCCCTGGCCTTGCTGGGCTTGGGGGTCCATATGCTGGGGCTGGGTATGTGAGAAGTACAGGGCCTGGGAGCCAGTGACAGGCTGGGGGCACCCCTGGTGGGGTGGGATTTCTATGTTGGCACGGGACAGGACCAGAACAGGTCCAGTGCCCACATCTGCAGCTGTGATGCCAGCCCTGCCTATGCCCATGGCAGGGGCTGTGGATGCAGTGCCTGACTGCAGTGCCTGCTGGCCCAGGGACAGCAGGGCTCTGTGTCCTGCACATCTATGGTGGCACAAAGAGCCCAACCCAGGGCCCCAAGCCAGCTGATGCCCACAGTGGTGCCAGCCTGCAGCACCCACAGTGAGCAAAGTGCCCAGGGTTGGGTGTGCCACACAGCCACCCACACCGGTGCCAGGGCAGACCGTGGTCCATGCTCTGGGGTAGCATTCCTCCAGGAACCCTAGTACTGCTGCACTGGCCTAAAGCTTCACATGGCTCATGAGGCCCATGGGAGCCTCAGTGCTGCCAGCTGCCCTTCAGTCCCCAATGTGGGGGACTATGTCACCTCTGGGAACATCAGTGTGCTGGGATGACTGGAACAACACCAGAGCTATACTGGATCAGTGTTAGAACTGTAGGGAAAGTAGCACTGGGCTTTACTGGGATAGCAGTGAGACATATTGGTACAGCATCAATGCTACAGTGGGACAGCGTTAGCCTATACTGGGACTACACCAGATGCAACACCGGGCTGGACTAGTGTAGTGGTAGGGCAATAGGAAGATGGCACTGGGACATACCAGACTGGCATAGAGCCCTGGGTGCTGAGCCAGGTGTCCCGCCCCATGTATGCCCACAGCCACGCAGATGCCTGTGCCAGCAGGGTGGCAGCACCCATGGTGGCCTTGCAGTGTGCCAGTGGCCTGTGGCCGGGCATACTGGTGGCAGCGGGCAGAGCGTGTGTCCTGGCACAGGGCTGCCCATCCGGATGAGTATTCTGGCTGCTGTGGGGAAATGCCAGGAGCTGGCGAGCAAGAAGGGAGCTCCGTGCCTGGGGATACAATGAGCAGGAAGCCCATTTTTGCCACCTCCCTGCTGCAAAACAGTTCGTGTCTGGCAATGAACCCTCTCAGGCTGACACAGGGCACATCCCAGCCCTCAGCCCAGCCACCACTCACTTTTGGGGGTTACAACGTCAAACAGGAGGGTGGCACCCAGGCAGTGAGAACTAGCCTATTCCCAGTCCCCCAGCACGAGACTGGCAGTGCCACAGCCCCATCTTTCCCTGCACTCAGTTCTTGCCACGAAGGTGCCATGCAGTGCCCTGTGGAGGAGGCTGAGATCGACCCTGCCAGCTGCCCCAGTTGCCTCTGAGCCTGTGGCAGTGGTGAGACGGAGGTCCTGACAGCCAGCCTGCCATGCCGGAGCGCCTTGGTCGAGGATTGCCGGTGCCACGCTCTGCCCGTGTGCCCCCACGGAGAGGGCTGAGCAGCTGCTGCCCAGCGAGTTCAGCAACGAAGAGCGGAGCCCACCTTCCATCCCTGGGGCTGGCAGTCCGGGGACGCTGAGAAGCACCACGGTAAGGCTGAGCTCCCTGACAGCTTTGCGGTACCTCTGGTGAGCCCCCACAGTGCCGAGGTGCCCTGCCACCTGTGGACATCCACGGGTCCCCCTGTACCCTCAAGACTGTGCCCCTCCCCAGCTCTGACCCCCCGCCCCCTGCCAGGCATGGCCATGAACATGGGGGCTGGCTGCTCGCGGTGACCCCGGCACCCTGCTGCCCATATCCCACTGGGGAGAAACCACGGGGGAGCACGTAGTGGTGCCAGTGCCGGTGCCGGTGCCAGTACCAGCCCCGCACTTGTGCCCCTGAGAAGGAGCAGTGTATCCCACGGGGAGCCGTACCCGCGGGCACCCCGCGGCAGCGTTTACCCCTCACCTGCACCCACCGCTTGCCCCGCCGTAGGGCAGAGCCTCCCCCGTCCGCCCCGTCCGGGCACCCCGTGCCCCTGCCCGGCGCTGGGTCCTGGGTGCCGGGCGCTGCCGGCGGAGGCGGAGCGCGGCCGGTCCCTCCCCCGGGCAGTGCCCCGGGCCCGCCCCGTACGGCCCGGGAGGAGCCGCTGCCGCTGCGGGCACCGGCACCGGCACGGCCAGGAGCGACGGCACGGTCGGGCGGCACCATGGCCTCCGAGAGCGAGGCGCAGCGGGCGCTGCAGTACGAGCAGACCCTGGTGAGTGCGGCCGGCACCGGGCACCGGGCACCGGGGGCGGGGGGCGGCGGGGGAGACGGGCGGTCTGGGGGTGCTGCCCTGCTCGGGGTGGCAGTGCTGATGAGCACCGCGGTGCCCGGGTCGGGGTGCCCGTCGCCGGGCTGTGGCTGGGCAGGGCGGCAGGGCAGAGGTGCCACCCCGCAGCGGTGGAGGAGCCCAACGGAGCCCACACGCCCAGGGCAGGGCTTTTGCACAGACCTCAGCCCCCCCCACCTCCGCCAAAACCCCTCATCACTGGGGAGGTGATGCCCAAGCTGCGGGAGCTCCTGGAAGCACCACCCGGACACCCTTCACCCCCCCAGCCCTCTGCCCCCAAGATAGCGTATCTCCCCCGCCTGCAACCTTAGCCCTGGCTTTATGATTCCGTTCTCCCCGAGGCCTCCCCGATGGCACCTGGGTGCCCAGCTGCCTCAGGGATGTCCTCTCCCTCCCTACCTCCCTCCCACTGTCCATGGCCCTTGGACATCCTGGGCAAAGGTGCTCAGGATGGTGCCAAGGGCAGCTCAGCAAATGGGTACTTTGCCCTGGCAAAGGCATTTAGACGGGCAGGGCTGGGGAGGTGGGCAGGGAAGTGGGGGCTGAGCTGATGCAGGGCAACCATGCCCACAACTGCCTGAGTTTGCTGAGAGCCTGAGCTGGTTGCTGCAAGCAGGGTTGCCCCTGCTGAGGGTTGCCCACCCGGCACATGGGCACACGCGGGCAGTGTCAGGGCACTGCTGCGCCAGGCACGCTCTGCATCATCTTACCACTCACCCAAAGGCCTTGTTGGGGGTCATCCTCAGTGTGCACCCCAAGCCGACCCTTCCCCATCGCTGTCACGTGACTGCAGGGCCCCAGCCGGCCATAGGAGCCCCAGCAGTACCTGTGCCTCCACGACCTTATCAGCCCTGTGGTGCCTCCCTGGCAAGGCTGCGCCAGGGAGCAGCCAGGGGCACAAGCAGGGGTTCATGGCATCATCTGATGAGAGCCATGGGTGTGCCTCTTCCCCCCACAGCCCCCTGGGTGCTGTGTCCGTGGTGGGTGGGCAGAGAGGCCAGCCCAGACACACACCACAGGGCAGAGGAGGCTGCAGGCAGTGCATAAGGGGAAAGGCACGCTGGGCTGGCATCAGGATAGCTTTGCATGGCACCAGCAGACTTTGCCCTTTTTTCCTCCGGGCGGGGTAGCACCCATGCCCTGTGTGCCTCGGGACAACCATCCCCATGGCCTCTGGGATGCAACCAGGCTCATGAAACTGCCTGGGGCTCATGGGTGAGGCTGGGTGCGGGCTCCTGCCCCAGAGCTTTACACCTGGCTTTTGGGAGCTGCCTGGGCACATGCAGGGCAGAAGGGGTGCCCAACCCTCCCCAGTGCATATGAGCCACTGCCAGCTCCTGCCGCCACCTGCCAGGAGGATCAGGATCCAGCTGGAGCCTGGCATGGTCTGGTCTGAGCCAGACTACCATGGGGACAGCCCTGGGGATAGCTGTTGCCACCCATGCCCACAGCCAGGGCATCACATCTGTTTCCAAAGAGCCCCAACCCCACCCCATGTCCTTAACCCTACAGATTTCATCAGCCCTGGGGGGCCATGGTGCCACTGAGGGCTGGCACAACACCAACGTGAAAGGTCACCACAGGCCATTCCATCCCTCCCTGGGGACCCCATGCTGGGTGGGTGCCCGAGAGAATGCCCAGCCGTGCCAAGGGTCCAAGGGTGCACACCAGACCTGATGCCCCCAGTATGACAGGCTGCCATGGTGGGGAGAAAAGGGCCCCCGGGAGGGGCGGATTAATCTTGAAAAACTGCCCTTGTTCACTGCAGAGCTGCTCAGAGCGATTAGAGCCCAGCTAAGACGGGCAGCGTGACACAGCCCCCCCCCCCCCCCCCAGCCTCTGCCTGCCCACTGCCAGCCCAGGGGACCCCCTCAACATTCAGCTTTAAATATCCCCCCCAGGATCACAGTTTTGGGCAGAAGCTTGGCTGGCTTCAGACATGCAGAAGTGGATATTGCTACCAGGCAAACTCGGTGCTATGGGACAGGGTGGCACGTGGACATGACAGTGCCAGATTCCAGTGCCTGCCCCAGGCACAGCATCACCCAGGCACAGCGGGCACCATGGGCTGGCACTGCCCAGGGGTCTGCAGCACGGCTTGTGTCTGCAGTTCAGAAGCCCAGGACCAACATAGCGGCCGTGGCCCACGTCCCTGTCCCTGGGTGCCCCCCACCAGCCCCCCCCCCATGCCCGCTCCCTGCTCGCCCGGCACTGTGATTGTTCAGCTGCTTCGCGGCGGAGGCCGGAGTCCCAGGGCTGTTTGTGTTTCAAAAGGCCTTTGTGGAAAAATAACCAGAGCGGGAGGAGGAGGAGAAGGAGGAGGAGGAGGAGGAGAAGGAAGGAGACAGCCCACCACTGGCCTTCACTGTGGCCTCACAGACATGCCAGAGCTGTGGACACAGAATCTGCCCAGCAAGGGACACCCCTAAGGTCCCATGTCCTGCCTGTGGGGCTGCAGCGTGGGGCAGAGGGGTGGCACAGGGTGGCATGGGGTGGCAGGTGGCAGTGAGGTGGCACAGCCACTTCATTTGCATCCCCATTGTTGCAAGTAGGGCTGACTGCAAATGAGGGGCAGAGGAGGAGCAAAATCCTTCCCTTCCCCAAGCAAGGTGGACCCCGTGGGACTGGGCATCCTGCCAGGTGCCCCACTGTTCAAGGGGACAGTTGTGACAGACGCTTGCACGGCCCCAGGAGGTGGGCACAGAGCTGGTTCAAGGACTGCTCAGCCTGGGGGTGCCCTGGTCCTGGCAAGGGCCAGCTGTGAGGCAGCGGCAGGGCTGGGGAAAGCAGGCACTTGGCAGGGGGACAGCACTCCTCGGGGTGCTGGCCTGTTTCATCTTCCAGAGGAAACAAGGTTTGCCCGAAGGGAGCCTTTGAACACAGGGACCCATGCGAGGCTGGGGTCCTCCTCTGAGCTGATGCTGGATCTGTCCCCCTGAGGTGGCCATGCTGCCTTGCTGCCTGCCCCCCAAAACATTTCCATAAGGCGAGGAGGTGTTGAGTGTGTGCTGAGCAGGAGTTTAGGGGAAAATCCATGATAGGAGGGGTTCAGAAATGGAAATGAATGTGCCCCCCACTCCCTGCCTGACTCCCCGGCCTTTTTCCCACTGTTGAGCATAACCCAGGTATTAGACAGCAGAGAATCCACCCAGCACTGCTCTGTCTTGTTTCTGGTCCCTGACAATGGGACCTGAGCAAGAGCGATGCCCCGTGAGAAATGCAGATTCATGCTGTCCCCACAGGGAGCTGGCACGTGCCGTTAGGTCACGGGGGTGTGAACAGGACACAGGCATCCAGGGTGGGCACTGCTGCTGGCAGCCAGGGCTGGTCTGCCCACGTGCCAAGTGTGGTGCCCACCCCTGGTGTTACCCCTCCACCGGGCGCTGGCACGGGCCATGCCAGGCAGGAGGGCGGCTGCGCCTCAGCCACGCGCTGCGCTGGCACAACACAGCGGGTGGGCATGCCATCGGCATGGGGCTCACGTCGCCCCAACGTGGGAGCCTGGCAGGGCCCCTTCAGCCCTGAAGCCTCCCTTTGTGCCAGGCCAACCTCTGGCACTTGGCATTCAGGTCGTGCCGGGGGGAGTGAGGCGGAAACCAAGCAACCAAGTCCTTGGCAGTGCCCGCCAGCTCAGGACAAACGCCCCCAGCTTGGCGAGAAGGACAGGCACAAAGAGCTCCTGGCTGGCATGAGGACCACTGCCAAGGCCACCCCCCTCACCAGGGCCAGGCCACGTGCCACAGCTAGGCAGGAGTCACCCGAGGAGGAGGGGGTGCCTCCTATGTGGGCACAGAGCCATTTGCACCCCCTTGCTCCTCAAATCCCCTCCTCACAGCCCACCCCTGATGCTGTGCCCCCTCTCCCCACGTATACCCTGCCCTGAAATGACCTGCTTCCCTGCTGCTGGCTGAGACCGGCCAGCTCACGTCACGTGTGGCCTACGGAGGTTGCCTCCCGGTGAGAGGAGGGGGGTGCATCCCAGCCTTGCCTGCAGTGGTGCCGAGCAAAACCCTGATACCAGCCCTCAGAGAGTCTCCCGGACAGGCTGGCTGTGCTCCCATCTCTGCAGGCCCTTCCCCACCCTCTGCCAGCCCAGCCCAGTGCCTGGGGCACCTGGGCAGGGCTGGGGAGCGGTACCAAGTTGTGAGGGCTGCCTGCACTGGGGACATGGGTGAAACAATTGCTATCGATCCCTATGCAGCTGCTCTTCCCAGTCCCTTCCCAGGCACCAGCAGGCAGCTGAAGATCCCCAGAGGCACCACTGACCTTTCCCCCAGGGGTGCTATGGTCACCTGTCCCCTCGCCAGGCACCTCCTGGTGCTGGGAGGCAATGCCAGCATGCCCACTGCTCCCCACCTCTGTTTCCCCACTTGGGCGCAGAAGCTGGGGTGCCAGCCCCCCTGTGACACCCCTTCCTGCTCCTTCTCCCCAGATGTATGGGCGCTACACACAGGACTTGGGCACCTTCGCCAAGGATGAAGCAGCCCGGCTGCGGCTGCAGCAGGGGCATGGGGAGGGGGACACCCCTCGGCCCCGCCGCCCCTCCGAGCTGCTGGAGTACACCCAGGGCCGCTGTGCCCCCTGCCGCGGTAAGGGCCACCGGGGATAGGGGCACGAGTGGGAAACCAGCGGGCACAGCCCCACCACAGCACCCGGTCTAGGCATGGCTGCCCACCCTGTCACGGTGGTGGAGGGTAGGGTTTCTCTGGCTGTCACGGGACACCGGCACTGAGGACAATGCCACCTGCCCGCTGGGCAGCGGGGACACAATGGCCCAAAATAGCTGGGCACACTGCAGAGACCAGGGGCCCCCAGTCCCTCTGCCTGGGGCCATGCCAGAGGACCATGCTGGAGGGAGGTGCATGCCCTGTGGTGCCGTGTGCGGCTGTGCACAGCCAGAGCTTGCTGTTCCTGCCCACCGGTCGTTGCAGCTCCTGCACTGGACGGTGCCTGGTTGCTGCTGCCAGCCATGAGCACTTGGGTCCCTGCCAGCCTGGCCTTGCCACCCCGGTGTGCCCATCCCCGTGGTGCCTGGCCCTGAGCCCACCCTTGTGCCCACAGTCTGCGCCTTGCAGTGCCAGCGGTTCCTCATCTCCAAGGTGGGCGAGGACTGGATCTTCCTCATCCTCCTGGGGCTGGTTATGGCACTGGTCAGTTGGGCCATGGACTTTGCCATCGCCACCTGCCTTCAAGGTGAGCAGGAACCGGTGGTCTCCTCGGGTGATGGTGGGGGCATGGGGTGGCCACGCCACAGGGCTGTGCCATATTTCTTGCCACCCGTGACCCGCCTGGCTGGCTGTGCCCACAGCCCAGAAGTGGATGTATGGAGGCCTGGACACCAACGTGCTGCTGCAATACCTGGCCTGGGTTACCTACCCCACTGTGCTTATCACCTTCTCGGCTGGCTTCACCCAGATCCTCGCGCCCCAGGCCGTGGGTAGGGCACCAGGGGGGACACCTGCACCCTAATGGGGTGTCCCCTCCCTGGGGCTGTAGGTTGGGAGCTGCCTGGGTATTTCCCTGGCCTATGGGATTGGGGGTCCTGGAGGTCTTCCAAGGGCTATGGGATAGTCTTTAGAGGGTCTCCTGCAAGCTATGAAGTGGATGACTCTCTTGGCTGTAAGGTTTGGAGTCCTGAGGTCTTCCTATGGTTATGGGCTAGTCTAAAGAGGGTCTGCTGGAGTCTATGGGGTGTATGTCCTCCTGAGCTATGGAGGTGGGGGAGTCTTCCAAGGTCTATGGGCTGGTTTTTGGATGGTCTCCTGTGAGTTAAGGGGTGGATGTCCTCTTGGGCTATGGGGCTATGGGTCTTTGGGGTCTTCCTAGGGCTAAAAGCTGGTTCTTCAAAGGGTCTCTGTAGGGCTGTGGGATTAGAGTCCCCACAGGGGGCTACGGATTAAGCTGTACCTTCATGGACACGGTGCTGTTCCTGCTGACTGTACCGTGTGGAGAGGTGTCTCTGGGATCTCACTATGGCAGCGCATCAAGGATTCCCCCCAGAACTATGGGGCAGGTTCTCCCCAATGTCCTCCCTCCATGGCTGTGGGTCAAGGCTGTCCCTGTGGTGCCAGGTTCGGGGATCCCTGAGATGAAGACCATCCTGCGGGGTGTCGTGCTGAAGGAGTACCTCACCCTCAAGACCTTTGTGGCCAAGGTGATCGGGCTGACATGTGCCCTGGGCAGTGGCATGCCCCTGGGCAAGGAGGTGAGGATAGTGCCTGGGGCAGGGTGGGCAGGGAGCTGGGGGGGCACCATCCTCAGCCTGCCCACTGTCCCTGCAGGGTCCCTTTGTCCACATCGCCAGCATGTGCGCAGCCCTGCTCAGCCGTTTCCTCTCCCTCTTTGGGGGCATCTACGAGGTGAGCAGGGTGAGCGGGCCCCGGGGTTGCACTGCCTGTGCCCCCCAGCAGGTTTTGCAGCACCCAGCGTGGAAGGGAGGGCAGTGCCCACTTATCCCTGGCTCATCTGCAGAACGAGGCAAGGAACATCGAAATGCTGGCAGCCGCCTGTGCCGTCGGTGTTGGCTGTTGCTTTGCCGCCCCTATTGGAGGTAGGGTCACCCCGGGCCCCCCCACACCCCCCACACCTCCCACCCAGGCACCAGTGTCTGCCCAGCGAAGTGAGCAGGACCCCCAGGACAGCTGGCATGGGAGAGGGCAGTGCCAGTCAGCAGGGAGGAGGAAGGGGGGAGTGGGCACCATCCTCCTGGAGGTGTAACAACTGCTCTCATCCTCTCCCCTGCCGCCCTGTGCTCCAGGGAGCTCCCTGCTCTGGCCCCGTTGAGCCCTGCCCATAGGTTGGTGACGTGTCTAACTCTTTCCTTGCCCTCTGCCTGCTGTGCTGCCCCATCTGTCTGTCTGTCCATCTGCGTGTGGCCCCCCCCCACCCATTGCTACCAGCCATGTCATTGCTCACGTCCCCGTGCTACCCTCTTGCTTGCGCCGACCGCTGCTCTGCCGACCCAGCTGTGGCCAGATGGGGACCGGCCACGTGCTTTGCCAGGGAAGCCCTTGACCTGCCCCATAGCGTGTCCGTGGGGCCAGCTGGACCCCCTTGGGCCGTGCACGAATGTGGGCTTGGGGCGGGAAGCATGCCAGGCACGGGGGGGCCTGCCTGGGTTTTGTTGCCTCCCTCGTGTACTTCTCCCTGGTGCCAGGCGTCCTCTTCAGCATCGAGGTCACCTCCACCTTCTTCGCTGTCCGCAACTACTGGCGCGGCTTCTTTGCCGCCACCTTCAGCGCCTTCATCTTCCGTGTCCTCGCTGTCTGGAACAAGGATGAAGGTACCTCTGGCAGGGTGGGGTGCACAGGGGTCCCCCCGTCCAGCCCCACTGACCCCCCACCATCCCCCAGAGACCATCACGGCACTGTTCAAAACCCGCTTCCGTCTTGACTTCCCCTTCGACCTGCAGGAGCTGCCCGCCTTTGCCGTCATTGGGTGAGTGCGGCCACCCCAGCACCCATCCCATGGCTCTGGGGTGGCAGTGGAGGTGCTGGCAATGCTGGTGGTAGCAGTAGTGGCAGGAGGACAAGTGGGTGCTCACCCTTTCCGTCTGCCCAGGATTGCAAGTGGCTTTGGCGGTGCTCTCTTTGTCTACCTCAACCGCAAGATTGTGCAGTTCATGCGCCGCCAGAAGACCATCAACCGCTTCCTCATGAAGAAGTAGGTGCCCAGCAGTCCCCAGCACCGGGGCGGTAGAGCTGGGACTGCACCGATGTCACACCCTGCCCCGTGCCACCCTGTCAGGCGCCTGCTCTTCCCTGCCCTGGTGACGCTGCTCATCTCCACGCTGACCTTCCCGCCTGGCTTTGGACAGTTCATGGCTGGCCAGGTACCTACCGTGGATTGGCACACTGGTCCCCAGCCCAGGGCCACTGGCAGCCCCAGCTGACCCTTGCTCATCACCAGCTCACCCAGAAGGACACCCTGGTAACACTATTCGACAACCAGACGTGGGCGAAGCAGGGGCTCAACGATGAGTTTGAATACTTGGGCATCCTGGAAGCCTGGCACCACCCCCGCTCCAATGTCTTTGTCACCCTTGTCGTCTTCATCCTCATGAAGGTGTGTGTCTCCTCCCCATGCTATCCCTGAGGTGCCACCAGGAGGCTCTGGGAAGAGTCTCCTGGATGCCACTGGGGCCATCCCAGATGGTTGCCAGCAAAGTAGCACCAACAGGTGCTGGGTGGCTATTCCCAGAGGCCACCAAGGTGTTGGCTGGGTGCTGCTGAGATGCCGTCAAAGAGATTTGGCTGGGAGCCACCAAGGTGCTAGCAGGGAGTGCTGGCGGGGTGCCCTCAGGTGCCACCAGGGAGGTCCTGGCCAAGTGCCACCAGAAAGGTGATGGCAGGATGCCCTCAGGGAGGAGCAAGACTGCCCCATGGCAGCCAGCTGTGGGGCACAGCAGGAGCAGGCATCAGGGCTGGGCCGGGGAGAGGGCAACTAACAAGTGTCTGCACCCTCCACACAGTTCTGGATGTCAGCCCTGGCCACCACCATCCCAGTGCCCTGTGGAGCTTTCATGCCCGTTTTTGTCATCGGTGAGAGCCCGTACCTCATGTGGACACAGTGGGAGGAGGGAGCCACCTGCCAGCCCACACCAGAGCACCCATGGGTGTCCCTAGCTCTCCCCTTCCCTGGCAGTGCTGGGGCAGAGGAGAGGGTGCACAGCTGGGGGGGGGTGCTGGGAGACCCCTGTGCCTGCTCCCAGCCTCTTTCTGTGGGCAGGGGCAGCTTTTGGGCGCCTGGTGGGGGAGAGCATGGCAGCCTGGTTCCCCGACGGCATCCACACCAACAGCAACACCTATCGCATCGTGCCAGGGGGCTACGCCGTGGTGGGTAAGCACTGGACTGGCACAAGGACTCTGGGGTGGGCAAGGCTTGGAGATACTCCAAAGGAGCCAGTGGGTTCCCCAGGGCTGAGGTGGTGTCCACAGGGACTGGGGGTGACACCACCACTGGAGATGTCCCTGCAAAGTCCCAACGACTACCTAAGGGTGGGGACTGAGCCTGATGGGCAGCACCTCACAGACACCCCCATGTCTCCCGGGGACGGGTGCAGGGGCAGCTGCGCTGTCAGGTGCCGTCACCCACACGGTGTCCACCGCTGTCATCGTATTCGAGCTGACGGGGCAGATCTCACACATCCTGCCTGTCATGATTGCCGTCATCTTGGCCAACGCCGTGGCCCAGAGCCTCCAGCCCTCCCTCTATGACAGCATCATCCGCATCAAGAAGCTGCCGTACCTCCCAGAGCTGGGCTGGGGCCACCATGAGTGAGTTTGTGTCCCCTGACTTGGACCCAAGCCCCTCACCAGGACAAAGGGAGTGGGTGTCACAGCTCTGAGGCCACCATTACCCTCCCCGGCAGGAAATACAACGTCCGGGTGGAGGACATCATGGTGCGGGATATCCGCTACATCACCCTCAACTGCAAGTACCGGGACCTGCAGCATGTCCTGCAGAGCACCAAGATGAAGAGCCTGCCACTGGTGGAGTCAGCTGGTGAGATGTGGGCAGGGGGCTCTGCCAGCACCTGCCCCAGCCATGGGCTATGCCAGGATGGCGGGAGGGGGGTGGCAAAGGAGGTGTCAGGAGCCAATGGAGCCCCTCGCTGCTGCTGGCAGAGTCCATGATCCTGCTGGGCTCCATCGAGCGGGCGCAGGTCGGGGCCCTGCTCAGCCACCAGCTCAGCCCTCAGCGCCGGCTCCAGGCCCTGCGGCAGAAGGCGCTGGCCGAGGACGGGCACCGGCTCTCCGATGCCAGCATCCGCTTCCAGGTGAGGGGGGTGGCTGCCTCAGGGGATGCCCAGCCAGGGTGCCCCCCACCGCCACTGCCTCACCACCCCATGCCCCCACAGATCAGCACGGAGGCCTCCTCAGGTGCCCCCAGCCGCATTACCCCCCGCAAGCCCCTAAAGCCAGCGCTGAAGCGGGTGCCCAGTGGCCTGGTTGAGAGCCCCCCAGGTGAGTCTGCCCCCAGTCCCCCTGCCTGCCCCCCCCTACCCTGCCACTGACACCCCCTCCCCACCCACAGCTGGCACTACTGACCACACCGGCATTGCCCTCAAGAGCCTCTTCTGTGCCAACACTGCCGCAGAGCCCACCGAGGTGAGCACCCAGCCCTGCCCAGCCCATTCTACCCACTGCCATCATCTCCCACCACTCATTCCCTTTCATCCATTCACGCCCCTTACCACTCCTGCCCATCCTTGGCCACCCCTCCTCATCCCTGCCAGTCCCATCCCTTCCTGCCCATCCCTTTCCATCCCTTCTCATCCCTACCACATCCTGCCCACCCCTGCCTATTCTTGTCCCATTCCCTTCCATTCCTGCTCAACCCTGCCCATCCCTGCCCGATCCTTTCCATCCTTTCCCTTCCCATCCTTTCCCTGCCCATCCCTGCCCATCCCCACCCATGGCACCACCGCCATGCCCTAACTCCGCTGTCTCTCCTGCGCGGTGCCAGGCCCAGGGCATGGCCTATCGCAAGGCCAAACACGTCCGTATTTCCATCGTGGTAAGATGCAGCTGGGAACAGCTCCTCTCGGCCAATCAGAGCCAAGCATAGATTCTCTGAACCAATCAGGAACCCAGAAAGATTCTGCTTGGCCAGCCACGTTCAGCCCGTGTCTGTGTGGCCAATCTCAGACTGTCCCAATTCCTCAGACAATCACGATGCGTCCACCCGATCCCAAACTGTCCTGGCAAATCGCAGCACGATCTGGAGCATCTCAGCCAGTCATGGCCATGGGATTTGCCCCACTTTGCTCAGCTAATCATGGCATAGCCTGCATTCTCTCCACCAATCACAAGCCTGCTTTATCCCACTTTGTCCAATCACGGTGTGACCTTTATCCTCTCAACCAATCAGGTTACCTGACCCACTCTCTGCCCACGTGCTGCCTGCACCCTACCTGGACACTGCTGCCTGCAGCCTCACTGCACCTTGCCCACTCCCTGCCCGTGCCCTGCCTATGCTCTGCCCATGCCCTGCTCGTTCCCTGCTCGCTCTCTGCCTGTGCCCTGCCTGTGCTCTGCTGGCTCCCTGCTCACTCCCTGCCCTCTCGTTGTTCACTCCCTGCCCATGCCCTGCCTGCACCCTGCCCGCTCACTGCTCACTCCCTGCCCATGCCCTGCCTGCACCCTGCCCACTCACTGCTCACTCCCTGCCCATGTCCTGCTGGCTCCCTGCTCACTCCCTGCCCGCTCCCTGCTCAGCCCCTGCCCATGCCCTGCCTGCACCCTGCTCGCTCCCTGCTCACTCCCTGCTCGCTCCCTGCTCACTCCCTGCCCATGCTGTGACTGTTCCCTGCTCACTCCCTGCCCGCTCGCTGCTCACTCCCGGCCCATGCCCTGCCTGCTCCCTGCTCACTCCCTGCCCGCTCCCTGCTCACTCCCTGCCTGCTGCCCACCTGCAGCTGGTGGGCAGCCACCCTGCCAGCCTGCCCACTCTGCCTGCCACCCTGACAGCCTGCCCACACTTGCACCTCTTTTGCAGGAGGAGATGGACCTGGGTGACAGGATGACGCCAGCAGAGGTGAGGGGGTGGGCAAGTGCAGGCAGGACCCTCCTGCCCACATGGACCCAGGAGATCTCAAACGGGGTCTGGGGCGGGACGACAGGGACAGATGACCTCAGTGTCCCTGTAACACTGGGTGCAGGGTTGGAGGGGGGCACTCCTGGCACCTTGGGGGCCTGTGTCCCCTAACCCTGCCCCATGGTATCCCCCGACAGATTGTAGAGTGGGAGGAGCAGCAACTGGACCAGCTGGTGGACTTCAGCAGTGCCAAGATCGACCCTGCACCTTTCCAGCTGGTGGAGCACACCTCACTGCACAAGGTGCACCTGCATTCCTGTAGACCCCTCCCCAGACCACCCCCCCCCCCCCCCCCAAGCCCCCCCCCCCCCCCCCCCCCCCCAGACCCACCCCATCTTCTCACTGCTGGGCCTGGACCACGCGTATGTCACCAGCATCGGGCGTCTGGTGGGCATGGTGTCCCTCAAGGAGGTGAGCTGGAGTGGGGTTGGGGCAGTTTGGAGGGGCATGGTGAGGGGCACCCGGAGCTGCCTGCCCATAGCTTTTTGATGCCCACAGCTGCGCAAGGCCATTGAGGGCTCGCTGACAGCCAAGGGGGTGAAGGTGCGCCCACCGCTTGCCAGCTTCCGAGACAGCACCACCAGCGCCAGTGAGCCCGACACCACTGCCCTGCGCCAGCTCTGGGACCGCCACCAGCACCACCCCATGCCCCGCGAGGCTGGTCCCGGGGGCGATGAAGATGACAACACCCCCAAGGGCCCGTGAGATGGGATGTTCCCCCACCATGCTCCCAGTTGCCACAGGGCCCCCCGGAAAGTGCCGGGAGATGCCCGCCCCATGCCCATTCGCACTGGGTTTGGCATAACGGTGGGCACCCTCAATTCAGTGCCACTGCCCCCTCCCTGTGTAGGGGATGGCCAGGTGCCCCCCAGTCTGTCTGTAGCCCCCACCTCCCTGCCAGCTCTTGGGAATTCCCACTTCACTACCTCTGTCCTGCTCCAGACCCCAGTGCACACCCAGCACGGCCACCACCCTCAACCAACCCTCCCAGGAACCACAATGTGCCTGCTCAGGGTGGTACAGGGACACAGGTGGGTACTGCCCCCCTCCTCAGCACCTCATGGCTGGGAAGGGAGGTCCTGCCACCCCTTCACTGCACACCCCTCCCCATGTAAATACAGAGATTTTTATATTAATTTAATAAAAGGACTTTATAAACAGAACTGGAGCACTGAGGGGCTGGAGGTCGGAAGGGGGCATGGTCAGCAGGCACTGGCTGAGCCTCACCATGGCACCGGGGTTGGCATCACTTGGGGCAAGGAGCATTTCTTTGCCCGGTGCCAGCTCACAGCGTGGCCTCGCTGCGGTAGAGCAGCTGTGGGGGCTCGCCGGGGCGGGCGCTGGCACAGCGCCGGGCAGTGATGACCAGCATGCCAGCCTCGCTGAGGGTGCAGCTCACCGACAGTGGGTCCATGTCCTCAGGCAGCTGGCACTTGTGGGTGAAGGTGTCACAGATGGTGCCATCCTCAGCCACCTGCGGGGAGGTGGTGCCAGTGTGGTGAGGCACAGCATGCCATGGTAGTACACAGAATGTTCCCAGTTACCCCAGTGTTAGTGATGGGACAGTTCCCAGTCACCCCAGCTCCAGCAGGGAGCTCAAGAGGGCAGTTCCCAGTTACCCAGTGACTCAGGGGCCGTTCCCTGTTGCATTGCCAGCAGGGAGCAGCTCCCAATTGACTCAAGTCTTGAGGGGTGGGGTAATTTCCAGTTACCCCAGTGCCAGCAGGGATTGTTCCCAACTGCCCCCCCACCAGCAGAGAATTCAATGGGGCAGGAGTTCCCAGTTGCCCCATTCTCAGTGATGACAGTTCCCAGTTACCCCAGTGCAGGAGAGGCACAGTGGAGCAAGAGCTTCCTGTTGTCCCATTACCAATGGGCAGCTCCCAGTTACCCCAATGCCATCAGGGGCCATTCCCAGTTACTCCCCCCTGCAGGAAGGGGTGCCATAAGGTGGAACCTCCATTGCTCCATGTGCTGGGGGACAGGATTCTTCCTCCCCAGGGTGTCTCACCTTCTCAGCCTGGATGGCGACGTGACAGTTGGAGATGGTCACCACGATGTCAGGGGGCTCAAACTGGCTGACATCGGCCACCACCTGGTAGATGTCACCCTGGGCATGCACCCAGGTGCCCAGGCTACAGGGGTACATGGTGCCCGGGGACCCTGCGGATATTGAGGGGCTGCCAGGCATAGGGGTATGGGGGCAGGGTGCCCAGGGGCTGGAGCATTGGGGTGTGTGGGAGAGGCTGGTGATACTGGGGGGAGCCTGGGGAAGCAGGTGCACTGGGGGTTTCAGGACATAGGGGGTGCTGGGGGGTTGCAGGGGGAATTGGGGCCCCAGAGGTATGGGAGATGCTGGGTGGTTTGGGGTGGGAGTCAGGGGATAGCAAGAGACACTGAGGGGTCTGGGGGGACTGGATGACCTGGGGACAGCAAGAGGAATTTTGCAGGAGGCTAGGGGTGCAGGGGAGAGACAGGAAAGTCTGCGGGGAGTGGAAGGGGGTGGCACTAGGGTGCTCTGGGGATGTACAGGAAACAGGGGGGCTAGCCAGGGACTCCAAGGGGTCTGGGGCACAGGAGGGCTGAGGACATAAGGGCAGCTAAGAAGGTCTGGGGCAGCAGAAAAGGACCCGGGGGAAACAGTCTGGGGACACAGGGAAACTCAGAAGAATCTGGGAAGGGGGAGTCTGGGGGCTCAGTGGGCCGAGGGACACTGGGGATGCTGGGGAAGTGGGATGAGGGGCACTAAGGGGCTTGGAGGGTGGAGAGGAGGGATGGAGAGCCATGGGGGCACCTGGGGGGCAGTCAAGGCTCCCCTCCCAGCACAGTACAGACTGGGAGGGTCACGCGCAGTGGCCAGGCAGAGGGCAGCTGGAAAACCTGCGGAGGGGCCCTCCCCAGGGAAGCAGAACCCCCCATCCCCTCCATCCCCAGTACCTGGGTACCCAAAGGCCTCGTGTGCCCCAAAGGGCCCATGCCGGAGGTCACCCTCGAAGCGGGGCTCGCCATGCCCTTGGCCGTAGGCACAGTACGGGGGAGCAGAGCCGAGCGAGGCCATGGCTCCTGTCGCCTGTGCCCCCCAAAGCCTCAGCTGCGGGGAGGGGGCCAGCCGCCTGCCGCTGCCACCAGGGCCACCGCCACCGTGATGCCCATAATTAGGCACCTCGGCCCCAGGAATGTGAGATAAGGGCCGAGGCTTCCACGTCACCCTGTGGGGCCGCGGTGAGGGACGTGTCACCGCCACACACCCCAGCCC
Organism: Todiramphus chloris collaris; assembly: GCA_025345505.1. Classification (NCBI taxonomy): domain Eukaryota; kingdom Metazoa; phylum Chordata; class Aves; order Coraciiformes; family Alcedinidae; genus Todiramphus; species Todiramphus chloris. The sequence continues at coordinate 12,807,043 of JANVCC010000030.1, forward strand.
CCCAGGAGGAGGTGATCCCTACCCACAAGAAGAGGCGCCCGGCAAAAAGCTCACACAATGGACTTTATTCGAGGCCTGGTGGGATGGGGGAGGGGGTGCCGGGGTCTGGGCACCCCTGACATACCCCATGGGTACCGCCGCAGCGGGGCAGGGGGCTCGGGCAGCTCCCACGGGTATGCACACACGTGCACATGCACACACGCTCCCAGGCGTGCACACACATTCCCAGGCGTGCACACCTATGCACACGCACGCAGAGCAAAGCCACCCACCCGTCTGCAGACACCCCATATCCCCCAGCCCATCCCAGTGCTGTGGGGAGTATCGCTGTCCCTGGAAGGGGGGTGGGTGGCAGGGAGCCCATCGGCGCGGTGTCAGTCCTGCTGGCCCCTCCACCATCTCACAGCTTGGCCATGAGAAGAGCCAGCCCCACACGGGGCACCACACAGCAGGGAGGGTGAGCGGGTGCTGTGCCCAGGATGGGTTGATGTGGGGTGCTGGCAGGTTGTGCGGGAGCAGGGGTAGTGGGTACGTAGCGGGTGCTGGGGGCACCCTGGGACACAGGGCTGGGGGGATCGTGGCCGGGCTGGGTGAGGAGCAGCATGCAGCGGGCAAGTGGCCCCAGGAGAACAAGTGCCATGCGGGAAGGGGGGTGAAAGCATAGGCAAAACAGGCATTCCTCCCCCAAACGGCATGCCTGGACCCCTGGCACAGCCCTGGGGGGCCCCCAAGCTGGAGTGCCACCCCTGGCCAGGACAGGAGGAGCTGGTCGCCCTTCGTGTAGGCACTTGGTTCCCTGCTAGGGGTGAGTGACTCAGGGACAGGGACATCAGTCCCACCCCCTGCCCCTCTCTACACCCCACATTGACCCACAGCAGACTTGGGTGGCCCTGGCTGGGCTGACCCCCTTGCCCTGAGGCTGACTCAGGGGTGCTGTCGCTGGTGGCCCAAAGCCCCCAACCTAGGGTCTTGTGCCCACCCAGCCCCCACCCAACCCCCCAGTCTCCCTGTGCCAGCCCCACACACGTACAAAAGTATAGAAAGCTCCGGCACCGCAGCACATCCATGGCCCCCCGAGAACTCTCCAGCACCCCCTAACTGCCCTGTGCCCCGAGGCACCAGTTTACAGTTTAAAACTCAGTCTGATAAAAGCTGGTTGGGGAGAGAGGAGGAAAGGCCCCCGCTTCCCAAATCCCCCTCCCACTGCCCCAAGGCCGGGGTGCCAGGCATGGGGTGGGGGCACCACAGGGTGCTCAGAGAGGTTCAGCCGTGCCAGTTGGGGGTGGGGGGTGTGTCCGTGCCCAAAAAGGGGAGCGTGGGGCAGTTTTGGGGGGAACATGCGAACAGCCAGCCCCACTGATTCAGTCCCATCAGTTCTAGGGGCCACATCTGGGCATCAGGGTGGCGGTTGGACCCCATCAAGCCCTTCCCCATGACCCTTCCCCGCTCTCATGCAAAAATCCAGGAGGGCAACGATGTGACCAAGCGGGGCTGGGGCATGGTGGGGGCACACTGGCCAGGGGGGTGGCAGCGGCCCCCCCGAACCCCCCTGTGCCCAGAGAACAAGGGGGAACAGCGGCAGAGCCCATCCCTCGCCCGGCATAGGGTCCGGCCGGAGGGCAGCGGCAGGGGGGCTGGACCCCCGCGAGGAGATGCGCAGGGCACCCCAGGGGGGCATCAGGGCTCTTCAGCCTCCTCCTCTTCCTCCAGCGATGCTACCCCGGAGGAGGCGACATCAGAGACTTTCCGGCGGAGTGGGAAGTCCTTGCTCAGCACCACCTCGTCCTCAGCGGGCGAGAGGCAGGCTTCGGCGTAGGACACGGAGTAGAGGGAGTCCTGGCACCGGAGCCGTGTCAGGCCCCGCAAGGCACTTTGGCTGGCCGGAGGGGGCAGCTTGGGCAGCAGCAGGTCCTCGCCCCCCAGGGAGCCCAGCAGTTTGGCAGTGAGTTCGGAGGGAGACACCATCTCCAGGCTGCAGAGGCTGGAGCAGAGGGTCTCGGGGGAGAGGGTGTGCGAGGAGTCGCTCTCGGGTTCGCAGGAGCCGTGCCGCACACCCAGCTGGCACAGGTGGCCCTGCAGCAGGTCTCGCAGCAGCGCACTGGTGGGTACTGTGCTGGACAGCTCTGTGGGGAAACAGGATGTATCCCAGGGTCAGTCCAGCGCTGATGGCACTGGGGGCTGCCAGCTGCCTCCCACCCTCTGCCCCACAGATGGGAGTGGGGGGATGGGAGCAGCCCCATGACAGGCACTGGGCTCCCTTTGCCCACAAATTGCTTTGTGTGTAGAACTGGTAACTGTCAAAGGAAAACCAAAGTATGCTCTGGCACTGAGGAGAGTGTCACTTTGCAGGGCTTCCCCATCCCTGGCATGGGCAGTGCCTGCCATGGTGCCAGACAGGGGCAATGTCCCATAGGGGGGTTCCCAGACTGAGAAATGTAGCCAGGCATCAAACACCTCTGTCCTTCAACCCTTGGCACAGGCAGTGGGACACCTGCAGGGGACACCAACACCAGCAGCGGGACACCTTGCCCACCTGGCAGATCCGCATGGCACTTACCAGTGGGCTGGGAGCTCTCCGTGGAGGGCATGAAGTCCTCATCATAGGACTCGTCATTGGAGTCGTCCCCATCCACCGAGGACCAGGCTCGCAGCTTGGCCTCTGCGATAGCAAACTGCTCGGCCACGCCTGTCACAGAATGGTCACAGGTCACACGCACACCAGGATGTGCCCCTAAAATCCCCCTCCCCTGGCACCTCTGTGCCCACAGTGCCACAGCATGCATGCATGGATGGATGGGAACAACCCATCCCACCACCCCTGCTCACAGCCGCGGTGGGGGAGTGTGCCCGACGGAGGTGCCCCACGCGGTGCCCACCAGCAGCAAAGCGCGCCTCCTGCTCGCCCTCGCTCAGGTGGCAGTAGGAGCTGAAGGCGCTCTCCAGGGTGGTGGGTGGCTCCACCGGCTTGCACCAGCCCTTCCACTCGATGAGGTGGGCAACACGGCCCTGTGCCATGGCCGTCGGCTTCGTCACGTGCTCCTTCACCACCTGTGAGATGCCTGCGAGACATGCCCTCGTGTAAGCACCCTCTGGGCACCCCAAGTCCCCTCCACAGAGCCCACAGCTCCCCCGTCTCCAGCCCTTGGGACCTGGCACACCACATTCTCCTCTTGTGTGCACCCAGGAACCCCAAGGACATTTTGAGGCCACCAAACCCCAGAGTGCCCTCCCCAAGAGCACCCCCTGGGCACCCCTGGCAGGGTGAGCAGTTACCGTGCAGTGAAGAGCGGGCCAGGGCAGCAATCTCCTGGATGGTCAGCGCGCGCCGCGACTTGGGCAGCATCTCGACAGTGTCTTCAACATTGACCTGCTGGAGCAGGCAGAGGTGTCATGGCTGCGGGCATGCTGCCTGTGCCCTGCCACCACCACCCCAGGAGCACTGTGCCCCAGCAGAGGACTCTGCCCTGCTCAGTGCCCACCCCACAGGGCATGAGGTGTCTGCGCACATGCGCATTACAGGCGCACACACACACGTGTGCGTGCGGAGGGATGGTCACAGCCACTACACGCAGGGTGGTGGGTACAGGCACACCTGTGCCTGTGTGCGCATTCTCACGCTGTTGCACACCCATATTGCACACACAACTGCTGTGCACATTCACTCCGGCACTCTTATAGGTGCCTGCACATACGTGTGCACACAGACAGGCTCGGTGTTCACACGTGCACACAGAGACACTTATACACGCGCACTGACCACACACACGCGCGTGCACTTGCTGCACACGTACGCACACTCACATCCGCACAGCCCTCCTCACCCTGCACACACGTGAGCTCACTACATGCATGCTCCCTGCACACACTCCACACGTGCACAGACGTGCCCTGTGCTAGCTGGTGCTACCGAGTGTCCTCGCAGGCTTGTGAGCACACACACGCACGTGCACGATGCCACCGTGTCCGGGCTCCCCGGCAGCACCCACCATGCCACAACACCCCACTGCACGTCCCCGTTACCCGTCCCAGACACGCCAGGCCCCAAGCCCACAGCCACGGGGGAAGCGATGCAGGATTTGGAGGCGCGCAACAAATTGCATTGCCATGGCAACGAGGCACCGTGGACTGATTTCTCCCAGGATACAGCCCGGCTCACAGCTTACGTCAGAGCAGCCCCAGAGCCGGCTGAGAGCTGGCAGGGCCAGGCGGGCAGTGAAGCCCCGCACACCCCTGGCCAGGGCCAGGCCGGGTGTCCCGCTGTGGGACATGGGCACATGGGCACGGCGGGGCATAGCCGGGCACGGCAGTACCTGGAGGAAGTCCTGGCTGTCGAAGGAGGCCTGGCGCACCAGGCGGGGCAGCGGGCGGGCAGCACTCAGCGGCGACAGAGCTTTCACCTCCTTCCACTCCACGCACAGCGTTGTGTCCACGGCCACTGTGGGAATAGCCGGGGAGGTATCAGGACCCCCAGCCCCCCTGGCAGCCCCCTCAGCCTCCCACCCCAGGGTAGCGGCTTCTTGCCCTATCTGAGACCAGACGCAACTCGTCGCAGGGATGCTCCGGAGCAGGCGGGTGCTGCAGCACAGGTGACTCACGCCTGGGCAACTCTTCCGCCTGTGTCAGCGGTAACACACGGCCCCAGCCTGGCACTGGGCAGCGAGCGGCCATCCCGGCTTGGCAACTGTTTCGGGAGGGGTGGGGGCAGCTGGACCAGGCTAGGGGGGACAGACTGGGCCAGGCACTGAGCACATGGAGGAAGACAGTGCTGCACCATGCTGCAGGGGGCTGGCACTCCTTCACCATCTCCAAAATCCCCCTTCACAGTTCCCCGTATCTGGGGCAGGCAGAAGGGAAAGAGACAGAGGCAATAGAAGCACCCCTGACCATCCTCTGCCCCAACAGTCCGAGCTCCTGGCACCAGCACCCAAAAACAATGGGGCCCTGCCCCTTCAGGCCTTGACTCCTGAGCACCAGGGCCAGGGAGGGTCCCCTGTCACTGCAGCCATCAGGCCAGGGCAGTACATCCCCAGAGAGCCTCATTTCCCCACACTAAGGTGGGCCCAGCTGACATAAACTGGCCATGAGATGGGATGGGGGGAGCGAACACTGCTTCCCCCAGCCCCCTTCTGGGGGTAGCTCCTAGAGAAACTGCCAATGGCATCTCTTCCACCCCCGGCTGTGGGCAGGGGCACCCCATGGTGAGGCCCCAGAATCAACACCCCTTCTTCCCTAGCAACAACACCCCCAGGGCCCCTTGGTGTGTCTGCAACACTCCCAGCACAATCTGGGCCCCCACCCCCTCAGCCCCCAGAACACCTCCAGATCACAGCCACAACCCCCATCGCCCCCATCCCTCTAGCTGCACCCCCAGGACATCTGCAGCACTCCATACCCTGCAGCAGCACACCCCTGCCAGACCCTCCAGCCCCTTCAATAGCCCCCCAAACACCCCTATCCTACCCATAGCACCCCCACACTCTTCCAGACCTCTCACCAGTGATTTAGTCTCACACCCCCTTCCCAGCCCCCTGCACCACCCCACCAGTCCCTAAAAACTGAACCCCAGCCCCTCTAACACCCTCACCCCCTGGGCCACGCAGCTGCCCCAGCACAGCACCCTCAGACCCCAAACCCCCAGCTGTTTATACCTCCATCCCTCTACACATACCTGAGGCTCCAGAGTCACTCGAGCTCCCTGCATCCCCCCATAATATCCTGAGACACCTCAATCCTCTGCACCCCCCTCACCACCTCCCCCTATCCTCCAGCCCCCCACAGCCTCAATACGCACCCCCATACGTCACTACCTCAGCCCCTAGACCCCCTCTGCTCCCCTAGAGTAGCACCCTGACCCCAACCTTCCCCCATCCCCCAGCCCCCTAATCGCATCACCCCCGTCCCCCCCCCAGCAGCCTCCCCACAACCCCCAGCACCTCCCTCCCCCCTCTATACTCCAGGACCCCCCCCACGAGCCCCACACCCCCCTTCCGGTCCCAGCCCGGTGCCGCTCACCCACCGATGGTGGTTTTGGAGCCGATGCAGCCCATGCTCCCGGGGGGGGGGCCCCGGTGCGGGCACTACCGCCGGCTCCGCGCCGCCCGCATCGCCCCCCGGCCGCATGGGCGGCCCTGGGCAGCGCCTGCGCCCCGCTGGAGGCTGGTACCGGGTCGGGCCGCGATACCGGAGCCCCGAGCGGTGCCTGCGTCGGGCCGGGAAGCAGCACGTCCAGAGACGTCACTGCTGGGGGAGGAAGAGGAGGGAGAGGGGGAGGCGGGAGGAGGGAGGGAGATTGGGAGGAAGAGGAGGAGGACGGGGAGATGGAAGGAAGAGGAAGGCTGAGGAAGAGGAGGACGAGAGGAATAAAGGACAAGGGAGAGGAAAGAAAGGGAGGAGGTGGGAGAGGGAGGCTGGGAGGAAAAGAGGAAGGAGGGATGAGGAGAGAAAGGAAAAGGGGGATGAAGGCAGCTGGGGAGGATGAAGGAAGAGGGGGGCTGAAGGAAGAGGAAGAGGTGGATGGAGGAAGAGGAGGGGGGCGCAGAGAGGAGGAGGATGGACGAAGGAAGAGGAGGGGGCTGAGGAGGAGGAGAGGAAGGCCGGGCACCGCGGAGAGCGCTGTGCCAGCACCGCGGACAGCGCCGCCCCCAGAGCGCCCCCCGCCGGCTGCGGGCCCCGGGGGGGACGAGGGGCAGGACCTTCCCCAGCATGTCACCCCCCGGCACCGAGCCTGCCCCCCAGCAGAGGCCCCTACCTCTCCCCACGGCAAGGGGCTGCTGGCACGCGAGGGGGCACACAGCCCATGACATGGGGCTGGGGGTCCCGCCTCGCACTCTGGCTTTGGGGCAGGTGGACTGAGGTCACATCTGACAGTACCACAGCGACCTCCCCTGTAGGAGATCCAGGCCAGCAGTGATACCAAGCTGAGGGGTTAACTCACAGCCCAAAATGTCTTGTTTATTCTGAAACCTAATGATAATTAATGCTGCAGCACCTTTTCCCTGGCAGAGGGGCAGTGCCAGGGTGCCACCCTCCCCCTTGGCAAGCAGAGTATCAGAGCTGCCCAAGGGCCTCACTCTTTACTCACTCCCTCCCAGGCAAAGAGGGGGAAGGTCTTGGCCAGTACCCCCCCCACACTCACAGGCCTTGCTCACCTTTCCCTGCCAACTGCTTCCCAGCACTAGTGCTGCCAGGGCTGCGGCTCAGACGGATCAGCCTCTAATCTGGGGAACAGTCTCCAGTTAATTATTCTGTACCCTCTGGGCCATGGCCGGGGTGACTCAGCATGAGGCAGCCCAACGGACCAAAGACCAGACCAGCCCCAAGGGAGACCGAGCTTCAGCAGGGCTAACCCACTCGGGACCCCCAGGAGGGCCAGGGGCAGCCCAGGGTTAGCACATTCGAGCCCCTTGTCACCTTCCCAGCCCCAGGGTGGAGGGTACCTACCATCTGCCTCGGGGTGCCCCTGGGGGAGGCCGGGCCCTGCTGGGCTCCAGGCTGTCACCCCCACGCCAGCCCAGGCGTGAGGGACGTGGGACAGGGGGGGCGGCAACAGCGGCACACGGGGGCATTATTTAGCAATGTTCTTTTATTTCCAGTTTTAAGGTGAAAAGATGCCTTTAAATCTTCAATTAAATACTCCATAAAGAAAAAAAAAAAAAAAAGGCAAAAAGAAAAATTATTTACAAATTCACGTGACCAGTAATTGAATCCTTGTTTTAATTACACGTGCGGCTCATCACATCCGGCGCTCTATAAATACAGGGGACGCGGATGGGGGGGCCGCCCCGTCGCTTGCCCAATTGTGGCCTTAAACGTTTGGGAAGAGGATGGGGCCTTTGCCCGGGAGAGGGGGTAATAGGAGACTCAGCCTGGCCCTGAGAGAAGGGGTCACCCCCCCCTCCTCCCCAGCACCCTCCCCAGGTGTCAGAGCAGGAGCTGGGGGGGGAACGATTTATATTTAAAATAAAAAACCATAGACAAGAGGGTCCAGGCAGTGACTGAGGAATAGAGAGAGGACAGGGGAGGGGGAGAAATCACATTCCTGTCCCCAAACCAAATTTAATAAGTTTATATATATATAATCTCTCTATATTTCAGCAAGAAGTGGGGAGAAGGAAGAAGAGGGGGGAGAGGAGGGGAGATATGTCCCCATCCCCTCCCCCCTCCCCATGACATGAGTCCAGGGGGTGCTCTGCCCCCCGCCCGGAGACCCGGTGTGCCTGTGCTGGGAGGAGCCCTGAGGGGACCCACGGCGACAGCTGCCTCCATCAGCATCCATTTATTATCACCATCATGACAAACTAGTACAGGCCTTGCAAACAGAACCGGGACAGGGGGAGGAGGGAGAGGAGGAAAACTGAAAAGAGAAAGGGGGGCTGCAGGGGGCACAGCAAGTCCCTCAGCTCTGGCGTCAACAAGTCCAGTGGGGCTGGGGGTGGGAGGGGTGGAGTCACTCCCCGAGGTGCCCCGCTCTCTCTTCCCATTTCCTCCTCCTCCTCACAGCTGCTCAGTTGTTGTCCGACTCGTCCTCAGCTTCCCGGAGCCAGGTGAAAAAGGCCGTCACCGATTTGAGCGCCACCCCTTTGCCCTGCTGCTCAGCTGGGTCCTTGCTGGACTCCCACTTGTAGAAAGCCTCCTCCTTGATGACGTCCTCATCGTAGAGGGCATCAAAGAACATCCGCAGCAGGTCTGGGGGGGATGACACAAAGGGAGACCCTGCCATTCTCTATCCACCAGCTGCCCTGCCAGAGTGGGGACACACCTCCCACCCCCCTCCACAGCCCACCTGTCCCACAACACTCACTAGGAGGCTGGTCCAACTTCACCACCAAGGCTTGCAGAGCATAGAGCGCCTGGAGCTCCTTCTGCTCATCCCGCAGGTACTTCTGCAGCAGCTTGGCTTGGTTATGGATGACCATGGCGTCCACACGATAGGGGTTCTCGACTGCAGGAGACAGGGTGTGAGAGGGGGGTGGCATGGGCAGGGGGACATCCCCCCACACCTCACCCTGGTACTCACAGACGATGGCCGAGTGGCACACAGATGTCATCAGGGCCCTGATAAATGTGTTGGACGAGACCTGCTGCTCGCTCAGGTTGGCCTGGAGGAGAGAGGGTAAAGGGGCTGTGAGGTGGGGAGGGAGCAAAGAGGGAGGAGCCCCCAGGCCCATGGGCACTGCACCCAGAGCCGCACCTCGATCCAGTCGTGTATTCTTTGGTTGTTCGGGTTCTCCTTCAGCAGTTTGTCCATTTGCTTGCACAGCTCCTCCGAGGTCAGCTCCTTGTGGCTTGGCATGTCTGAGTTGTCCCCCATCGTGTACTCCAATTTCTGAAGGAATGGGCAGAGACAAGCTGTTAAAGGTGGCACTGGGGATCACCACACCCCTGGCAGCAGGAGGCCCAGGGGCCACCACATCCCAGCTTTACCCCTCACTGCTGCTGAGCTCCTACCTGCTCTGTGACAAATTTGTTGACATCCTGGTCCTCAGGCAGGAATTCCTTCCAGCTTAGGCCCCCATCACGCCACAGCTTGCCTGCGGTCTTCTGGCTCTGAAGGACAGACAGTTGGCATCAGCACACCATGCCCTTCATCTCCAGGGAGGGGGATGCTGCAGCTTGGCCATGCCACCCCCATGACCCAGACAAGGCAAGGGATCAGAGAACCATAGAATGGTTTGAGTTGAAAGGGACCTTAAAGATCATCTAGTTCCAGCCCTCCGGCCACAGGCAAGGACACCTTTCACTAGACGAAGCTGCTCAAAGCCCATCCAGCCTGGCCCTGAACGCTTCCAGCGAGGGACATCTGCAGTTCCCCTGTTCCTGTGTCTCACCATCCTCACACTGAAGAATTTCTTCATAATATCTAATCTAAATCTACCCTCTTTCAGTTTAAAACCGTTACCCCTCAGTCCTATCCCTACACTCTCTGATGGTCCCTCCCCATCCTTCCTGTAAGGCCCCCTTTATAGACTGCAAGGCTACAATAAGGTCTCCCCAGTGCCTTCTCTTCTCCAGGCTGAAAAACCCCAACTATCCAGCTTGTCCTCACAGGGGAGGTGCTCCAGCCCCCTAATCATCTTTGTGGCCTCCTCTGGACATGCTCCCACAGGTCCATGTCCTTCTTATGCTGGGGGGCTCACACCTGAGCACAGTACCCCCAGTGGGGTCTCACGAGAGCAGAGAAGGATATCCCCTGCCATCCCCTCTGGTGGCAGAGGGGTTCAATCCCCACATGCCACCCTGCCCGTTCGAGCAGGCTGCCAGCCCCCACGGTGGTGATCAGCAGCTACGCGAGCCCCGTGCACTTACCATGCCCTTGCACAACAAGCCCAGCACCTCGACCAGCAGAGTGGTGGCCTTCCCAATGGGCACCAGGGGCTTCGTTATCTCCCTGAAGGGCACAGGAGACCTGGATGAGCTCCCTGTTCCCAGGAGCCCCCCCAGGAACCCATGGCAGCCCTGCAGAGGGGCACAGCTCTCACCTGAACAGCTCCTCCATGGGGATGCCTTCCTCTTGCAGGATGGGGGTGATGAGCTCAGCCAGGTAAAGCCAAATGTGTGGGATGTCGATCTCCATGTCTTCTGCAACCTCCAGGATCTCTCTCAGCCTGCAGGGCAGAGGGGGCGATTGGGATACAGCAGCCTCTGTGCCCTCAGCTGGGAGGGACCTCAGGAGGTGTCAGTGATGAGCCCTGCTCAAGGCAGGGCTGAATTCAAAGCCAGGCAAACACTAGCTCAAAGCCAGGCTGCCCCAGCCCCTCACCCTTTGTAATACTGCTCCTTGGAGAGCGTGCCTGCCTTCACCAGCTGGCACAACAGGACCCCCATGTGCTCGCGGGAGATAGTGCTCCTCTCCAGCGTGGACTCAATGCCATTCTGCACGAAGATGTAGAGCGAGGAGGGGCTGCCCAGCTCCTGCACACACTGCAGGGCCTCCTGCAGGGAGAAGGAGGGTCAGTACTGTCCCACAGCCAGTCCTGGCTCCTCCCTTACTCATCCAGGCACAACCAGCACCCTGTCCAGCAGCCCAAGGAAGAAAACAGCGTGTTACAGGGGCCATACAGTGCTGTGCCTGGCCATTCCCTCCTCTCACCTTCATGTCGTTGATGTGCAGGTATTCCTCTATGATTGCCTTTGATTTCTTCTCCAGCTCCTCATCAGACAGCGCAGGCTTGGAGGATGCTGCAGGAGGTGCTGGCTCTTGTTTAACTGTGAGGAGAGAGCAAGGATCAGGCACCACCTGGGACAGGCGGAGCCCCAGACCACAGCCCGATCCCCCGGGCACCGCTCCTCCCCAACTCACTGCTCTCTCGGCTCCTGTCCCGCTCCTCCGTCATGCTAGCAGCCTTGCGCACAGCCTCGGGGCCGCCCTGCTTCTCTCGTTCTCGGCTCCTGTCCTCTGTTTCTTTGCTGAAGCTCCTCTTGGTGAGGGCAGACCTGTTCCTGTCTGCCCGCTCTCCCCGGTCGGGACGCTCCAGGCGGTCACTGCCCTTCTCCGAACGTGGCTCCCGGTCCCCTCTATCACCAGCCTTCTCTGACCTGTCACGGCTAGAGCTGCTCCTGGGTGGGAGGAGGATGGAAAGTGTGAAGAGACCATCACCACCCTCCCTGACCCCAGACCGCAGAGCTCTGTGAGGCAAGGCCGTGCCACTCCAATCCCAGCCCTTTCCAAGGCCTCTTCTAGGACCCAACCACTCTCAAGAGAAAGCTTTCCCATGTTTCTCCCCTGTTCCAACTCGTGCTCTTTGCCCATCAGAAAGGCTGAGCAGAGCCTAACCCCACCCTGCCCACATCTTTCCCCTGCTGCAGACTCTGGGGAGATCTCTCCTTGTCTTCCTCTGAACATAGTCAGCTCCAACTCTCCTTGAGGACCTTGTGCCCAGCCTCCACGGGACTCCCTCCAGCTCATCAATGTTCATCTGGCCCCGAGACCCTCACATCAGCACCCCAGTGTGGTCCCCTGAGTGCCAAAGAGCAGGGAGGAAGCCCAGGGCAGGGTCAGCCTTCCTTACCAGAAGGACTCCTCACCAGCTCCAAGACCCAACAAAGCCCCATCCTGCCACAGGGGATTATTCCAGACCAGACACCATGTGTTTGCCTATGTATTGACTGACCGCTGCCCAATGCAGGGGGTTGCTCCCTGGGCTGCAGACCCACACGCCAAGGCAGGGCCAGCCCCTCACCTCTGTACCACGCGGCGGGTCTCCATGCTCTCGGCCGGCGTCGACTGCTGGAGCGCAGAGAAGCGGTTCAAGGTGCTCGTGGCTGGTCGCCCTGAATCAGATGCTGGGTGTGAAAAGAGGGAAGTCTCAGAATTCGGTACCTCCCCAGCACAGGAATTGCCGGGGGAAGGATTCCTCCTCCCACCCTGTCCGATGGCACCCAACCAGCCCTGCACTGCCTACCTGAATCTGCAGGCTTCACGCCAGACCCTCCGCTGCTGCCTTTGCCCCAGCTCAACCGCCCACCTGGCGCAAAGAGCTGGTTGTTGGAGTCAATGGATCCAGGCTGCGGGTGGAGAGACAGAGTCAGCTCTGAAGCCCAAACCAAGGCAGGATCTGGGACAGGTTGTGGACAGGCTCAGATGCCTACACTGCACTCCCAGCCTCACCTTGGTGATCTTCGTTAGCCGGCTCGTGTCGATGGGCCGGTTGCCCTTGCTGATGGGCACCGTGTTCCAGCCATCATCCGCGACCAGGCTCCCACGCCCACCTGGGCACAAGGGGGACAGATGTAAGGCACAGCCCAGCCTTGAGCAGTGCCTAGCAGGAACAACCCACCCCTGGCAGACTCAGGTGCCCCCAGGCACAGCCACTCACTGCTGGAGGATGGACCTGGAGGACCTCTCCTCTTGTCCTTTGACATGAGCTGCTGCACTTTGATGTGTTCCCGATGTTCCTCCATCTCTGCTTCCTTGTGAATCTGGTCGATTGTTTTGGGGCCCTGGTCCCCTCGTCGCGGCACCCAGCTATTCTGCAGTGGACAGGGAAGAGGGGAAGAGGGCATTGAGCTGGCTGGGGGACCAAGGCAGAGACATTCCCCCTCCACAGCCATCCCACTCTCAAAGCCTCAGTCCAGACTCCTGCTTTGGTCATCACAGCTCGCCATGTGCTGTGGCAGCTTTTGGCACAAAAGGGCTCAGTTTCCAGAGCCCCCCTGCATTAAACAGCCGCTGGTTACTGTGTGCCCACCACCACTACCATGCTAGCCAAGGGTTGGGGGCTAGCACGGTGTCTCTGGGGCTGGTCACAGCTTACACACCCACCTCTCCCCTCCCAGGGATGCATGCTTTGCTAGTATTCAAGAGGACACAGGCCAGCAGCTTCATGGGACCAAGCAGGGGACAGAGGACAGGCCGCAGGCAATATCAGACCAAGCACCTTACCCGTCTGAGGTCAATCACATCCTGCAGCATGAAACGGATTCGGGATGACGTCTTCTTCTCTTTGATGATCTTCTCCATCTGATTGAAGTACTGGTCCATCCTGGGCTATAGACAGACAGCGTCACAGTCACATCCCTCTCAAAGGCAAAGGCAGGGAAGGGAGGGGCAGGGCAAGGGATACCTTGGCCTTCTCAAAGTCCAAGTCCTTGCCAATAGTGGTAAGCAGGCGGCAAAGGCACTCAAGAGACTCCTCATCGTGGTTTTTGAGCAGCTTCACCACGCAGTCGTGCATGATGGCTTCCGTCAACATCTTCAGTTTGAAAAGCTCACCAATGAACTTGATATTGCCAAGGGATCGCCGTCGGGCCTTGTCCCGTGCCTCCTCCAGCTCATCCTTCATGCGCGCCTTCTCCTCAGGCTGCAGGGAGGGCACAGCAGGGCCGCTCAGAGCCCACAGCCACACCAAGGACACCCATGCCAGCTCTCAGCCACAGCCTCCCACCACAACTCACCGCACTGGCATCGTCCATCTCCTTCTGCCGCTTCTCAAAGATCTCATCATCATCCTTGTCCTTCTCAAACTCCTTCTGACAGCGGTTGAGCAGCAGCTTGCGGAAGTTCACAGTCACCGTGGGCTTGTCTGTTGTGGGCACTTTGAGCTGCAGGGAAAGGTACAACCCAGGTAAGGGGCATGAGTTGTGTCTCCCCCAAAAGCTAACCAGTTAAGACCCAGGCACTGCTCAAACCAAGGAAAAGCGACCCTACACCCTTGTGATGCTCCGCTAAGACTCCAGACTTGGTACTCCATCCAAATTCCCCAGTCTCTCCACCCTACATGGAAGGATCTGCATCCTGCTGAGCTCAGCCAAGGCCCCTGAACAAACACCTGCCAGCTCAGTGGGAGACGATCCCAGGTTCTGCTCACCCCCATAAGGCAACGGCACATGTTAGCATAGGCAACAGAGAAGTTTGGCTCCGAGATGGCCTTCTCGAAGACGAGGTCGATGACACCCTTGAGCCGCTCCTCCGTGTCGATGGACAATTCCATCACCTGCTTCATCAGCTGCTGGAACATCTGGGGTGTCAGCTTGTTGAGGATGCTGCGGACACGGCGGAGCAGTTCCTGGGAGGACAGCAGGGTCAGCAAGAGCGTGGCACATCCTCCCCCTGCCCTCCCACCACCTGCCTGCCCCAGCTCCCACCTGTGTCTTGATGTTCTCAGGATCCTCCTCCTCAGAGGCACGCTTGCTGCTGGGTTTCCAGGCCTTCTCGGCCTTGTTCAGCTTGACATCCTCATTGAGGGACACAGTGGCAATGATTTTGCGGGGTTCCTTCCTCTGGCTCTGCTGCGAGCGGCGGGGACCCAGCCCCGAGGGCTGACACAGGGAGAAAAAATTCAGCTCTGTGCCCTGGAACCAGTAGGGCAAGTACCCGGGGCGTCCCCTTCCGCCTGCTCAGATCCTCAGCTCCATCACGGACATCAGTGGCCCAGACACAGCGGCTCGAAGGCTTGATCATCACAGAGAGGCGGAGGGGGACAGCATGGGCAAAGCAATTTGATACTCACCAGGCCCCGGTTGCCCATGACGGGCCGGCCGAGGTTGGCGAAGGAGGGGGTGAAGTCAGGGCTGCAGTTCATGCCACTGAGGCGGATGGGGTCAAGCACCCGCAGTGGGGTCTTGTTGGCCTGCGAAGGTACACAGGGCTGAGGATGCCCGGGGGCAGAGGAGTGGGATGGATCCATCCCCCAGCCTCAGCGCCGGGACAAGGAACTGGAAAGAAGGCCCCAGAATTGCCCCCACACCCCCACCCCAGGCTCAAGGCTTGTTGCAGATGCTGCAACAGGACTCTGAGCACAGCAGGCAAGTCCACGCCCCCCCTTGACCTGGCACAAAGAGAAGCCAGACCCCCACCTGAGAACCACCCGCACTCCCTGAATTTCCAGGGCCGCACCGACCTTGTCCAGCACGACGTCTGTGATCTGGGGCAGCCCCTCAGGTTTCTGCATACTGGCAAAGATGAACTGGAAGCCCAGCAGGAACTCACGGTCATATCGCTTCTTCTCCTCAGGGTTCAGCGGCTTCCATTGCTCTGCAGCAGGGGGCAAGAGGAAGACCCTGATGTGGTCTGTCCCGTATTGTCCACCCTGAGCTGTGGCAGGTCCACGCCCACCCAGGCACCAGCAAGGCAGGATACAGACAACCACAGAGCTGCCCCAGCCTGGTACACAAGCGTGACACTATTTGCTTCAACAGACAGCCCGATGCCACCAGCTCCCTGCCTCCTGGGAGGAGGTACTGAGGCTCATGTCCCTCACTCCATGCCAGGCTTAGGGACAACATGGGAGGAGAGTATGCACTTTAGGGCAGCTGGACCACACCACTCCCACCCTCCCCACGACTGGGTTCCAGAGGTGGCAGCTCCCAATGGAGACCTGGGCCAAGCATGCCTCACCTTCCTTGTAGCGATACTTCTGGTCAGCAGCTTTGCCCTTCTCTGGGGCCAGCTTGTCCTCCTTCTCCTCCCATGTCTCCTCTGACTCTTCCTGTGGACGGGTGGGGGCCGCATCCTCCGCTTCGCGGGCAGGGGCAGACGCGGGGGGCTTGTTCTCTGCCTCCGAGGCACTGTCGCTGATCTGAGACTGCAAGGGGAGGGACGGGAACAGGAGTCACACCCCAAGCCTGGTTCTGCCCCCTCCACCCTGCACCCAGGCATCTGCACCCCTCAGATCCTCAACACCATCACAGAGCATCAGTGGCCCAGACACGAAGTCGGAGAGTTCATCATGGGAGGAGACAGGACACAGAGAGACCCCCAGGCACCGCTGGGACACTTACCTCTTTAAAGGCATCCAGCAAATCGCCTACTGCCTCCTTCTTGTTCAGCTCCTTCATCCTTCGCTTCTTCTTTGGCACTGACATGGCGACTGGGAGAAAAGGCAGCGAGGTAAGGCACAGGAACCCTCCCAGTCCCCTGTGTACCCTGACATCAGCCCCAGGGTCACCAGCAAGGCCCCAGTAATAACAGGAAAGCTCCAGAATGGGGGCCCCAAGGAGCTACAGGGCCATGATCCTGTGTCCTGCCACCCCAGCACAGCCCTTGTCTCCAAACACGCCGTGTGCCCACCTGGGCATCTGCAGCTCTGCAGATTCTACACACAGGCCACCAAGGCACCCTGCTCCCTAAGCGTACAGCCCCGAATACACCCCATACAGACACACCTCACACTTCTCCCCATCCAGCAGCTACACTCCAGTTTACCCAGTGCCTCTCTGTACCACCCCATCCACACCTCTTTCCTAGCACAGAGCTCCCCCCATCCTCCCCAGGGGATCCCTGCAGACCCTCACAGCTCTCTGCAGGGCAGCCCTTACAGGGACACCCCCGTACACACCTCTGCCCACAGATACACCCCCCTCCCTGGCACCTCTATAAGCCACCTCCTAGAAGTGCTCCACAGAATCACATCTGCCCCCAGGTCACCCTCCTGTAGCCTGCCCCCCAGCACCCCTGCACAGGGTGCTCCATATGAACATGTCCTGTGTACCCATCTCCCCCAGTTACCCCTAGGTAACCCCCACTATCCTGTGCAGGCTGCTTAAAAAAAGAATAAAATGAAAAATTATCTTTGCCCCGGCATATCCCCAGGGCACCACACTTTCCCCAGGCACCTCCATGTACGTGCAGACCCCTGCGCTAGGTGCCCTGCACAGCTCCAGCAGCTCCGCATCTCCCCTGACACCCCTCCGCCTGCTCCGAACGGCCGGGGACAGCCCTCGGCCACCACCCCAGTACACGCACCATACACCCCCACGTAAGGCATCACATAAAACATGCTCCCCTCATAGCACCCTGTTCCCCACAGCACCCACATACACACCCCTCTACTCCCAGCCCTTACTCCTGCACACGGGTACACTCCCCACACACCTTGTTCCCCCTCCAGCACCCATCACACAGCCGCGCATCCTGGGTCACCTAACCCCATCCCCTCTCCGACACCCTCCCTGTACCCCATGCCCAGCACCTCACCCAGGTGGCACCACCACATCACACAACACCCACCCCAGAGACCCGGCACGCCCCAGCGCAGCATCACCAACCTTGCGCGGTCGCCTCCGAGGTCTGCGAAGGGGCAGGGGCCGGGCTCGAACTCCGCTCCTGGGCCTCAGCGGGGCCTTCGCTCTCCTCCTCCTCCTCCTCCTCCTCCTCCTCCTCTGCTGGTGGGGAGGCAGGGGTGCCAGGCTGAGCTGGCTCCTCAGGCTCCGATATGGGGCTGACATCCGACTCGGGCTGCTCCTCGCTCTGCTCCACTTTGCCACTGCCCTCCACCCCATTGGGCAGGGACAGCTCTTCGGGCTGGGCAATGGGGGAGTCCAGAGTGGGCGCAGGCACCACTGCGGGCACTGGCACCGGCTGGCACACGGGCGCCTCAGGGACCGGCTCGGGCACCTCCTCCAAGACCCCATTGGCCTCGGCAGCAGGCTCGGCAGGGGGTTCGGGGCAGGGCTCTTCCTGGGGTGGCGGGGGGCTGGGGGAGGCAGGTTTGGCGGGCGCTTCGGGGGCCTGCGGTACAACAGGTGGCGGCGACGGCGCTACCGGCACCGGGGGCACGGCTGGCATCGGGGGGACAACGGGCACCGTCGACACCTCGGGGGGCACAGGGGCCTGCAGGGCGGGCTCCGGGAGGGGAATGGCGACCACCTCCTCCTCTTCCACGGTCACCATGTCCATGTTGGGCGCGGGCACGAGGGGCAACTCCGTGGGCCCTGGCACTGTAGTGATGGCGCTAAACGTCTTGTGCGGGTCGGGCGGCGCCTCGCCCAGCTCCACTTTAGTGTCCGCATCCACGGGGGGCTCCATTGGCACCAGCGTCACGTCCGAAAGCACCACGGGCTCCACCTCGGGGATGAGGGGAGGGGGAGGAGACGGGGATGCCGACTTGCTAGGCTCCAGGGAGACAGGCTTGCTCACCACTAGCGCGGGCTTCGGGCGGTCATCTGCAAGGTGGGCAGCGTTAATGGGGAACTCTCCGATCCTCTGCCCACCCCATACCCCCCCATCCCTCTGCAGGAGGGGTAGGGACAACAGATATGCCAACCCACATCACAAACAGGCAATGGGGACAATGGGGCTTATCCAGGGGACAGCTGGGATAAGCATACAGCCCCCACAAACTCTCCTGGACCAAACGGGGTGGGGGCTCCAGTCCTCAGGGATGTAGGGAACATGTTTGACGCCACAAGCCTCAGGTGAACCGAGGAACAGCAGGGCTGGATCTTGCACCCCACAGTGCCAACATCCAGGAGCCTGCCAGCAGCTGTGCCAGCTGACACACCCACCCCAGCATGGGCACTTACCTGGCCGGACAATAACTGCTACATGGGGGGTCTCTCCGTTGGCCTGGGGCTCCAAACCGCTTCCAGCCTGAGGGGGCAAGGGGGGAATTCAGCAGAGCCCCATTCACATCCCACTGCCCCAGACAGGCAGTTGGAGGTGTGGGGGGTGTCCCTTACCTGTGGAGGGGTGGGGGTGGATAAGGTCCTTGCTCCAGACATGATTTCTTCAGTGATGTCTTTGCCGCCTTGGTTGGGGTCTCGTATCCGGATCTGTGCAGGGGTCAAGACAGGGAGGGGGAAGCTGTCAGCAGGGTGGGGGCACAGTACACAGGCTACCCAGCGTGCCTGGGCCTGACACCCCGGGACACCCCCTTCTCCAAGGAGAGAGGCTCATGAGGCGCTGTGCCTGCCCTGGCCACATGCATCTTGGGAACCAGTGGGTGCCACTTTCCTCCATAGGGGGCACAGTGCCCCACAGGCACTGGCTTGTCCCAGTGCCCAATGAGTAGGGACAGTGTGAGGCAGGGCAAGCCCTATAAGCCATCGTGCCAGGCAGCTGGAGCCAACCCCATGTCCCCAGGCCCATGCCCATCTCCAGGTGTCAAGGGATTCCAAGGCATCACCACAGTGGCACAGGTGCTGCAGGGTCCCCCCTCCACCTTGAGGACAGCACTGGGGACCAGCCTTAACATGCAAAAGACACAGTGAGCTCCATGCCACCCCCAGGCAGAACCCACACGCTCACAGCCTCACCAGCCCTGTGCCTGCTGCGCATGCAGCAGAAGCTGCAGGGCACCCTGCTGGGATGAGCTGGGAGGGGGGCACGCAGGTCTCATACTGCGGGGAGAGGTACAGTACAGCCAAGGGTCTTGTTCTCCCCACCCCTAAACACGACCTGCTCCCAGGGCAGCAAGAGCTGAGACTGGGGGGCGCAAAGTCCCCTGTGACAGGGAAATGCCAACATCCCCCCCTTCCCAGCACCCCCTGCCCCCCCAGTATGGGGCCACGCTGGGAGCCATCCGGCTCCCCGCTATAAATAGGCCCCACGCGAGGCCTCCGAGCACCGGCATCTCCGGGAGCAGACAGCAGTTGGCAGCCGCGGCACCCCCACCCCTCCAGGAGCCATGACTCAGCACAACACTGCCCGCCGGGACAGCCAAGGTCGCCGGAACCTGCCACGCACCCCAGTCCCCTCGCCGAGCCCCCCAGCCTGGAAGGGCATGGCCCCACGCTGCACCCCTTCCCCGACATGCTGTACCACATCCCATTCTGCACACCACGGGCACCTAAGGCTGGCACCATCCCCTCCTGCGTGCCAGCCCCCCACACCCTGTGCCTGGAGGCAGATGGCTCCTTACCGTCTTGCGTTCTCGTTTTGGGGGGATTGGCGGCTGCTGGCTCACAATGACCTGGGCGGTGGGGACCCCCGCCGGGAACTGCTGCACTCCCTGCGCCGGGTAATAAGCACCCGCTGGAGGAGAGGAGAGAGTGTCAGACTGGCCAACTCAGGGCCTCTGAGCTTGTTCTGGAGACCCCTGGATCCCCCAAACACAGGGGTCTTTCAGGAGCCTGGGGAGCCCGTGCCGCTCTGCAGCGAACCCCCATCGCATCCGGCCCGGATTGTCCCAACCCGCCCGACAGGCCCAACCAAATTCCTTCCCCGTGAAGCAGAGCGTCCCCGCGCCACCCCCACGCCCAGCCACGGCCCTGCGGGCGTCTGCCGTGCCCACCAGCTTCATGCCACCGACAGCCCTGCCAGAACACTCGGCCATGGCCACTGCAGGCGCCCTGGCTCCACGGGCAGCTGCCTTCCTGCCGGTGTCCTTATCTCCCTGAGGCCGGCACCAGCCCCAGGGCGGCACCAGCCAGCCCCATCCGCACCCTCCATTCACACCCAGGCCATGGGGTTCAGGCTCCCCACGCCCCCAGAAAGCCCAGCCCAGAGAAGAGAGCTGTGCCGGGGGCTGGAGGCAGAGCTGGACCCCATCCAAGGCTGGCACAGACCCTGACTCCTCCCAAGGCATCCCCAAGCATCACCCCCAGAGCAGTGCCATAGGGCTACGGGTGTGGGGAGGGAACAGGCACAGCGGAGCTCCAGCCCTCTCTGGCTCCAGCACCTTCCTGGCTGCACCGAGCCCAAAACTCACCCAAGGTGCTCTGGTGACTGCCCCATCCCCGAGCCAGGGACCTCCCTCTGCTCAGGGTGGACACAGGGACACCAGATGGGCCTCATACCCCAGAATGGGCCAGGAGCATGGCAAAGGAGGGAGACACAGAGTGTCCAGGCCTGGGGACCAGGAAGGCTGTCCTGTCTCACCCATTGAGGGACATGCCATGCCAGGCACCCTGACAGTCTTGTAGGTAAGGGGCACACTGCTGCCAGCTCTCCTGGGAACAGCCACAGCCCCAAAGCAGAGTCAGGGGGCAAACCCATCCCAGGGCCCCACAGAGACACCCTGAAGATGCCCCAGCACCAGGCACAACAGAGCTGCCACGCTCTGGGCTCAAGCGTGGGAGCCAACTATTGCCATGGGTCACCTCGCTCCTCTAAGGGGCCAACTGGGCCCTGGGACAAGAGAGAGGGAGGACAAACACGTACCTGGCTCAGGAGAAACCCATCTTTGCCCTGGTTACGCTTTGCTGCCGTGTCAGGGCCGGGCCGGAGGCCTCAGCTCACATTTCTGTGTCTGCTGGGCCTCCCCAGACCAACCAAGCCTAAATATAGTCACAGCCCGGGTGGCCACATGCAAGCGGGGGGAAGAAGGGGGGCTGCTCACACCACCACTCCCCAGCGCCAGGAGAGGGCAGGCATGGAGCGCCCTGGCACCCCTGGCTCAGCTCCTTGGGGAGCGGGGAGCTGAGGAGGGGTCAGCAAGCACTAAAGTGCTCACCACCTTGACAGTGAGCAAGGGGGAGCAGGGGATAAAGTCTGCCCCGGACCTCAGCCAGAAGAGTTAAACATTAAACGGCCCCAATTTGGAACAGGGTGGGAGTGGCCAGAGCGGTGGGACACAATGTGCAGCCCTCGGTGCTGCTGCGAGACAGAAAACATCTCCTGCACCCCTAAACAGCCTTTAACAGAGTCACAGAGACAGCCCCAGCGAGGTGGCAAAAACAGAGGAGTCTGTGCTTAGCTTCCGAGCATAGGGGGCTGCAGAGAGGACAGGGAAGCAAAAAAACAGG
Organism: Todiramphus chloris collaris; assembly: GCA_025345505.1. Lineage (NCBI taxonomy): Eukaryota > Metazoa > Chordata > Aves > Coraciiformes > Alcedinidae > Todiramphus > Todiramphus chloris. The sequence continues at coordinate 12,828,946 of JANVCC010000030.1, forward strand.
GTGGGTACTGAGGCTGGAAGAGCACCAGGCGAACCCCTGCCCAGTCCGTACCGTAAGTCCCGAACTCTGTGGGGCTGGCTCCAGGGTAAAAACTAGGCGCGCCAGGCTGGACCGGGTACTGTTGGGTCGGAACGACGTATGTGGAGCGACCCTGCAATGGGGGAGAAGAAGAAAAGTCAGTTACCTCCCCTACAGGACACGGACATACTCCAAAACCACCAATGTCCTCCCAAACCTGCCTGTGAACTAGCTGGGTGTCAGGGCAGGGAGTAGGATGCAGGCGAGGTGAGCACCAGTTGCCTTGGGGGCCTGCTGGGGAGGGAGACCAGCGCTGCCTGCTGCCTCTCTGCAGAGCTGCACCACACCCAGGGGGACCCCTTCCACCCTCCCAAAGTAGACTTCAGGCAACACCCCCCCCCACCAGTGCCCACCCCAGTGCCCTCCCACATAGCCCAGGGCACAGCCCTCACCTGTCCGGGAATGTAATAGGCTCCTTGGGAAGGTGTGTAGGATATCTGGGAGGGTATCATCATCACCTGGGAAGCAGCTGGATACACATGGGCAGGGGGGCCGGGCCGGGCCGTCGTGTTACTCTGCACGCGGGACGCGCTGGCGGGAGGCTGTGCCCTGTTCTGGTAGAAATGCTTGGGGAGAGACGGGGCACAGCGTCAGGTGGAGCGCCAGCACCCTGGCCCGGCACCGGCACGCCCAGGGTGGGACACCCCTCCCTCCCTCCCTCCCGCCCTGCACCGCGGGCAGCAGCCCAGCAGTGCGCATCACCCCAGAAAGTCACCCTGGGCACGGGGAGAGGGGAGCGGCTCCGGGTGGATACCCCTCCCCCGAGAGGATGCAGCCCCCGGCACACGCACACACGCGCACACACGCACACACCCCCCCTTGCACTGTCCTGTCCCCACGCACCTGCGGGGCCGCCTGGGTCCACCCGACCCAGCTCATGCCCAGCGCAGCCACCTCCCAGCCCGAGCCGGGCCGGCAGCTCCAGCGCCCGGAGCCGGCCAGGGCCGCAGGTCCCGGCGTGCTTCACACCGGCTCCCGGAGCTCGCACGGAATGCTGGGACCTGTAGTCCCGCCTTGGCGAGCCACGGCAGGGCCGGACAGCCAGGCTTCCCGGGCCAGCTGCTCCTACCACCCTCCTCCACGCCATTCACCCTCCCCCCCTGCCCCTGGCTTCTTGGCTGGGCAGGAGCATCCCTGGGGAGCAGCAGCTCGAGCCCAGCAGTGAGCAGGCAAGGGAGGGTCTACACACGCATCCCAGGGCAAGGAGAAAGCGTTACCTGAAGAGACCTGAATCCTCCCTGTTAGCAAGCGCACGCATACAGAGGGAAAAGGGGAGAGAGAGACAGGAGTTACCCACATTGGGACAGGGCTTGGACACAGGGTGACTGGCAGAGGATGGGACAGGAGGCTGGGGAGCCCTTTGCCTGGTGCCCACATCCAAAATCTACTGGGGTTCCCTGCGCAGACACCCACAAAGGGCAGCGAAAGGTACAAGATATCCCAGCCGGCACAGACAAAGGACATCACCAAATCTTTCCCCAGCAGTTGCTCTACATAAGAGGACTGATGGAGGTCCAGAGCCTTGCATGGCACCACAGGGCCTTGGAGACCTCCACAAAGTGGGAAGCAAGAGGAAGAAGAGAATGATGAAGGGCACAGGCAGAAGCAGCAGCCGAGGTTAGCACAGGCACAGCCACATGCTGCAGGCTTCATGCAGGGAAGAAACTGGGGAAGACACTGCAGGGAAACCCCCCCCACCCCTCCCAAAGTTGAGCGGGTGTCCCCCCAGACTAGCCCATCCTCCAGCTCTGGGGTTCACACGTGCTCTCCACAGCCCCTTCATGCCATTAGGGTGGGTGTTTCTGTGCAGTGTCCGGGCAGGGTGCTCAGCATGCAGCGTGGGGGAAGCGGGTTAGTACCTGCTGGTGAATAGCCCGAGGCCCTGCTGGAAACTGAGAGAGGAGAGGGAGGTTTGGGGCACAGAAGGAAGGAAAGAAGAGCAGTCATTCGGTGGGCGTCCCTGGCCAGAGGCATCTGCCCCCCACCCCAGGGCTGGAAGGTCCCCAGGCAGCCATCGTGATCTGGATCGTGGGCACACACTCCCTCGCAGGCACACACCAGCCCCAAGGGGAACCATGGTGCTCCTCACACCCCTGGGCACCTCAGCAGCAGGGACTGAGTGACCAGGAGGCAGAAAGCTGCTGGATGCCCCCCATCAGATCCTCCAACCCAGGGGCAAAGCCCTTACCTGGCGCGGCTGAGAAGGCGTATTCATTTGTGAGGTCGGTGCCGGGTTAAAAACCACAGATGCCGTCTGACCAGGTGGGAACGTCGGCTGGAGGGAGGGAGGTAGGGAAGGAGATGGCACCGCCACCCCCCGCACAAACTTGAGGCAGCTAAGCCGGGTCCCCCCACCCCGAAGGGGCTGGTTACCTGCGGCAGTCCAGGAGAAGGGGCAGGGTGCGGGGCTGTCGGGGCTCCTCCTGTGGGCTGTGGAGCTTTGTTCATTTCATGGGGTTATGCATAAGGATCCCCTCGCTATCTGCTGGGACAGGGACAGTGGGCATAAGCCAAAGGCAGGCAGCACTCCAGGCATCTGTCTCCTGTTCACATCAGCCCCCAAAACGGGGCATCTCCAGACCCCCAGCATAAAGCCACTCTAGCCAGGCCCCATGGATGGCATCACACCAGGGCACAGACCCACAGGCACCACCTCCTGCAGCACTAGGGCACTCAGCCCAGGCAGGTCCCCACACCCTGTGAAGCAGAGCCCCCCACTGTGCCCCAAACCCAGCTGTGCCCACGCGCAGGGCTGACCCCCTTGAGGTGACACCCCAGAGGTCAACCGGGCACCCCACACAAGCACGCACTGGCGCTCATGACCTGCCACCAGCACCCAGGCCACCACCAGTTCCAGGGGGCTGGGTGGGCCGGCAGCACCCCGGCGTCAGCCAGGCCCGTCTCCACCCCGGCTGACCTACTAAATGCTTCCCCCGGCCGGCCAAACCTGTTCCTGCCAGTGGTGCTGGGTCCCCAGTGCACGCTGCAAACGCCTACCGGGGAGAGCAGGAAGCAGCTCCCATGTCCCCCCGACACGGCCTACACTCCTGACAGGAGGAATCCCGCAGTCGTCCCCCAGCAGCACCCAGGAAGCCTAGGCACCTTCCCGGCTGTGCCGGGAGGAACTTGGCAGCTGGTGCTGCTCTCCCCGCCCCAGTGCAAAGGCCGCTCAGGCAGGAAGGAGAGGTGATGCCCCCCACCCTGCACTCTGCTGGGGGTCCCCCCACACCCCATGAGCCCACAGACAGCCAGGGCACCCAATGGAGCAGCTGTGGTAGCTCCAGTATCCTGATGCCCAGCCACATCAGTCCCGCTGTGGGACATTGCCAGGCGAGCCCCACCAGCACCAGGCCCCATCGGCACCCCCAGAGGACCATTGGGTGCTCAGACGCCCCCACCCAGGACTGTACCCTGACATTGGGGGTGCCACCTTATCACGAGAGTTCCACCCA
>JANVCC010000030.1:12837475-12870721 GCA_025345505.1 Todiramphus chloris collaris
CGGTGGGTGCGGGTCGGAGTGAGGCCGGGTCTCGGTTGTAGGCCGGTGAAAAAAAAAAAAAAAAAAAAAAAAAAAAAAAAAAAAAAACCAACTATCTGCATGAGAGTTGGGCGCGCAGGGGCGGGGCCGGGCGGCCGCGGGGGAGGGGCGCGCGGGGGCGGGGCGCCGCGCCTGAAGCCGCTCTGGGCAGCCGCCCGCCGCACGTGACGCCGGCGCCTCTCCTATGTCGCCTCTGTCACGTGCGGCGGGGCGCTCGGGGAACGCCCCCTCGCGCGCCGCGCCGCGCCCCCTCGGCCGGCGGGCCACGCCCAGAGCGCCGGCACTGCCTCCGCGCGCCCCGTGCGGAACCACGTGGCCCGTCGCAGCCACCGGCACCCGCACCGGCACCGCCCGCAACCGGCCTACAACCGAGACCCGGCCTCACTCCGACCCGCACCCACCGGGATCTGCACCTATCCAAGACCCGGCCTCACCACGACCTGCACCCACCCGGCACCCGGCAGCCACCGTAACCTGCACCCACCCGGGATATGGCATCACCGCAACCTGCACCCACGCGGGACGTGGCATCACTTCGACCTGCACCCACCAGGGACGTGGCATCACCTCGACCTGCACCCACGCTGGACCCAGCAGCCACCATAACCTGCACCCACCCTGGACCCAGCAGCCACCACAGCCTGCACCCACCCAGGATCCATCCAGCATCAGCACCCATAGGGCACCATCTGGGACCCTCACCCATCCACATTGGCACCCACCCAGGACCTGCATCCATTCGCCTCAACTCTCACTCCTCCAGCAGCACTCAGGAGATGCACCTATCCAGGACGCAACCCTTACACCCACAGGGGCACATAGGCCACCTTACCCTGCACCCTTTCCCCTCCCCTTGGGACTCAGCACCCCACACCCACACCAGCCTCAACCCAGCATCCCATGCCTGGTCACAGCCCCTACACCCACCCAGCTGTAGCACCCCACACCCACCCACACATGGTGCCCCAGCTGGGGTGGGGCAGGGCAGGGCACAGACTCTGCCAGTTTTGGAAACAGGAGAGACTTTTCTCCTTTCCTAAAAATACTACCTCATGGCCTCCACCCCAAGACAGATTTTAACCCTGATGCCAGCTCCCAAGCAGCACCAAACACCAGCAAAGCACAGCACACCCCAGGTGGGGGACAGCTGAAGCTTAGGAGCCCATACCAGGCTGAAGAGGGTACCAGTGCAATGGGGAGGGGAGCTGCATGCTGCAGGCAGAGGAGGGAGGAGCTACAGCCAGGCGCAGGGGAGACCCCACAACTGTGTCCACCCCCTGCTTCTGGGGGTCGGCCCTCTGCCCAGACTCCTCAGGCAGCAGGTACCCTTGAGAGGATTTCAGCCCAGACCACAGTCCCAGCACCAGGAGAGTAAGGGCACCATAGTTCTATTTCCTTGAATTCCAGTAACAAAAACAGACAAAACCAATAGACTAGGCTTCCCCCTCCCAATCCCAAACCACCTACCCACCCCCCCCCACACCCCCAGGCTTAAACGTCATAGTTGGGGTTCTTGCGTAGGATCACAAAGCCCTCCAGGATGGGTGTCACAGGCAGATGCTCCTCGGTGGCCAGCTCTGCCCTCTCCCCATGTGCCAGCAGCACTGGTGTCGTGTGAGTCTGGAAGCCGGTGATGGTTTTGGGCTTACCCGCCTGGCCCACCACATCCACAGCCTGTGAGAGAAGAACAAGGTAAACGCTGGGGACACACAGGGACAGTGGAGCACCCCCTCCCCGGCTCTGGCATCTCCTTACCTGTCCCACCCGAACAGACACTGGCAGAGGGCGCAGCTCCTCGTCGAAGGTGACAAGCATGCGGGGCTGCATCGCAGCAACGAGGCCATAGAGAACGTAGTGGGACTTGCCCAGGATAACTGGACGGGAGACAGGAGTAAAGGGGCTGAGCAGTGCCCACCCTGTCAGGCAGAGGGGTGCTGGGCAGGCCAAGCCCATGGTACTCACTGTTGCGCACATCCAGGAAGGACACAAGGACGGTCAGGAGCCCAGCCACGGCCACCTGGCTCATGAGCTGGCGATCACTGTGATAGGGACACAGGGTAAGCGTCCCCTTGCCCAGGTGGGTCAGGCCCTGGTGTAGCAGAGAAAAACATGTGAGAGAGGAGGGGGGCAATGCCTGGGACCCCAGCCATGCCTGGCAGGAGGGTGACAGCCCCACAACACCCAGGACAGGGACCCCAACTTGCCCCTTCCCCACCACAAGTGGTGAGTGCAAGATCATCACCTGGGCTAACCGCACCATGAAGAGGTTGTTGGGGTCCTTGGCATGGTACTGGGCGAGCTGCCGCAGCATCGCTGCCAGCCGAGCATTATTGGTACCTGGGGAAGAGAGGGGGCAGGCAGAGTAGGGTACATGGCTCAGGTCTCCCACTTCTGCATGAGCCTCAGTCTGGGCTATCCCCCAAGGCTTACCACTTCCCACCATGCCCATGGCAAAGATGGAGTTGTAGGAGACCTCGGGGTCAGCGTCATGGGAGAACTTGCTGAGGGTGTCAAGGATGTTGAGCCGGGGGTTGGACACTGAGATAAGGGCCAGGGCCAGGGGCACAGCTCGTCGGAGGGTAGGCTCGCCGTAGCGCAGCTGCACGGTGGGGAGGTGGGTGTTAGACCCAGCTTACCAAGGGCAGCAAGGTCTACAGTGATGAGAGGCAAGACCCAGTCTCTAGTCCCAGGTCCCTCCCCAGCTGTGTGCCATCCCCTCGGTGTCACTCACCAGATGGCCAAACGTGCGCAGAGCCATCTCAGCACCGATCTCCTCACCCATGGCAATGAGCGCAATCCCCAGCACCGCTACACCCTGCGGGGACACAGGCATTGAGCACCAGGCAGGGAGCACCCAACCCAAAACCCAAGTTCTCCCAGCCCTGCACCCACCCTGAGTCCATGCTGGGCAGGGAGAACAGAGGATGCTGCTGGGGGCTGATTTCCCCCAGCTCTGATCCCACAAGTGGCTTAGGGATCCCCCCAAAGCCAGCTTCTGTACCCGGCACACGGGTCCCAGCCCACATTTCCCCACCTGGTGAGCCCCCATGTCAGCCGAGCTCTCTTTCTTCTCCTTCTCTTTCTTGTCCTTTTTGTCCTTGTCCTCCTCTTTCTCCTTGGAGTCAAAGTGTTCACTGCAGATGTGCAGGAGCTGTTGCACCTTCAGGACATTCCCTGATCCTGAGGGGAGAGCAGAGGGCCAGGATCAGCAGGCAGAGGGCCCAGGTCCCACTCCTGCCTCCCTGACCTCAATCAGCCCAACTCACCCGCGTAAGCACAGATGTCCACCAGCGTGTTGGCGAAGCTGCGGAATGGCTCTGACACCACCTCCAGCGCTGCCAAGATGGCTTCGATTGCCTCTCCCTTCCCTGCCAGGGAAGGCACAGTGGTTAGAGAATAGCAGTGGGCGGATGCTCCCACCCCAATGCCCAACTTGTGAGCTGCTGGCACTGCCCAGCCTCACCCAAGTGATTCAAGCCCAGGCCAAGTGGCAGCCACCGGGCATATGTGTCCTTCAGCTCTGTCTCTGATTTCTCCATGATGGTCTGGAGGATGGTTGAAGTGACATCCCCATTGCAGGAGCCCACTGATATCATTCCACAGGCCAAGGCGGTCACGCCAGCCACCTGGTGAAGGAGGAAAGGAGACATGTTGTACATGGAGAAAGCAGAGTGAGATTCCCCACAGCTCAGGGCCAGGTCTGCACAGTCCAACAACTGCCCAGCCTGAAAGAGCACTGGGTACCCATGGTCCCCATTTTGTGCAAAAATACTGGCTACTGGGAGACCTCATGGCTTCCCATCCTCCCCCATCTGCTGCAATCCCATCATGGGAGTAGCTTAGATGGGAAAAATAAGGTCATGCTCTTCTGGCATAGCACCAAGCAGGGACATGTAGCCTTGCTCTTGGTGTCTAAACCAGCTGCAGAACAGCCCCTCTGTGAGCCCAGGAGCTGCTGGGGGAAGCAGGAACCCCAGGTGAACCCTGCCTCACTCCCTACCTCCATGCTGGACTTGGAGTCTCCCATCACAGGTAACAGCAAAGTCAGGACATCCTCACGGTTGGAGCCCGCATATGCCAGGCCCAGCCTGTGGAGAGTCCAAGGGAGTGTGAGGGGGGAGCATGAGAGGGGAGCTGTACCCCCCTGCACAGCCTGGCGAGGCAGGGCCAGGCCCTTACCCAAATATGGCTCCAATCCTCATGGTGTTACTGTTGTGGAGGACGTAGTCAGACAAGAGGGCCAGGGCGGGGTCACACTCATTCCTCACCCCTGAGTTGACGATGCCACAGGCCAGGAGCGCTCCTGACTGCAAGGCAGAAGCACCATCACACACTGGCTACCAACGCACAAAGCTCCCTGACAGCTAGTGACTACTGTCACCCCACACATTACACCCACTCCCTGGGATGGGCAAGTTGGTACCAAGTGAGCAAGGCCCATCTAGATCCAGCTGAGCAGTCAAAAGCTCGTAGCTCTGTGACAAGAGGACCCCAAGGGTGTCTCAGGCAGTCCCCAGGAGTTCTGTACCTTGCTGTGAGCCACTCAAAATCCTGAGGCACAGGGCATCCAAGCCCTCTCCAGGCAGGAGCCAAGCTGCACAGCGGACCAAGGCCAGGCCAACCACTCCCCGAGCCAGCTGCACACCCAGCCTGCAGCAGGGCTGCCCCGAGCACCCATAGAGCCCATGTCGGGACCAGTGCCACCAACCTTAATGTAATCCTCCGAGGAGTACAAGTACTTGTCGATCTGCGTGAGGCCCCCATCCACATCCCACAGCAGGATGGTGCCCAGTGAGGCTGCAGCACTCAGCATCCCTGTAGTGCCAGGGAAGAAGAACCCACATCAGCTGTGAATTGATGTGCCCTGCCTGGGGCAGGCAGGTGGTGGCCAGGGACACAGAGCAGCCTAGCAGCAGCTGTGCTCCACAACCCCCTTTCAGCAGGTCCCCAAAGTGGGCAGGGTAGTGGCCCCAAGCCAAGGGGCACCTCCAGCCCCTGCCCAGACAGCTCCCTCACCATGGTCCTTATTCTTGTACAACCATTTATTGCCATCATCCGTCAGCAGCTTGTCCTGTCCGAAGGCAGCATTCACAAAGCCGTTCACAAAGGAGGAGGCCAAATTCATCCGGGCTGAGTCCACTTGGGAACCGCTCCCCCCAAACCCTGGGGAATGAAGTCAGGGTAAGGCCAGCAGTGAGAGAAGCCCTGCCAGCCCTCCACTGCACAGCTGTGCCACACCATGGGAGGAGGAGGACCCATCCCACCACCAGCAGGAAGGAGAAGCCCACATTCACAGCAGGCAGCCAGCTCTTCCACACCAGGTCAGAGACCGCAGGCAAGCCATCTGCCCCCCTCAGAGTACAGAGCTGACTGCACCAGCCCGGAGGTACCTTGCAGCCCCAGGAACCCCTCACAGGCAGGGAAGGGGGAGGCCACAACACAAGCCCTTACGGTTATTTTCCAGGTGGGTTTTGTAAATATCATCCGGCACTTTGGGTTCCATGATGTCCAGCTGCAAAGACAAGGGAGAAGGAGGTTACCTCCCAGCCAGTACACCCCAGGGCAGATGCCATACAACAGCAACCTCTCCAGGAGGTGCCTGGCCAAGCTTGTAGGGATGAAGGATCTCTTACCAGATCTTGCCACTGAGTTTGGCAGTCAGGGCAGCTACAACTGGAGGCAGACCAGGGCTCTTTTCCTAGCTAGGACACTCACCTCTCTGGCCAAGGCCAAGAAGTTACTGTTGAGCTGGACATTGGACATGATCTCAGTCAGGTCCTCATATTCCTCCACATCCTCGTTGAGCTCCAGGAAGACCCCATGGCGGCCCAGCATAAAGGCCATCTGCTTCTGAACAACTCTGCAAAGAGGAAAGAGGTTTTCACAAGTGCCCAGACCTCAGCCAGCCCCAGAGTAAACACATGTTCACTGAACAGTGAGCCAACCTGCCCTGCTCTACACGCACACAAGAGCAGCCCAGAGATGACCCACTCCTGCCTATCTCAATTTCAGGAACAAGAGTCTCAATCCAAACCCTCAGACACTTCTGGTGGTGGTAGGAGCCAACCTAACTCTGCCCAGACAAGGAGTTGTGCCCCACCACAATGGGTAAAGGGCCCCAGAAGGCAGGGAACTAGTCTCCACTTACACGTCTTTGCAGGAAGTGAAGATGTCCTCCACCAGCTCCACATCATTGAGCATCAGAGCCAGGCGCAGGGCTTCAGGGTAGCGGTTGAACTTGCGGAAGATGCCCAGGGCACAGCGCAGGAGAGCCGAGTTCTCGGGCTCTGGGACATAGCTTACACAGCTTTGAGCAGGAGACAGACATGAAGGTGACGACCACGTAAGGCCACCTCAGCCCACCAGGAACCAGGGCCTCTCTGGCACCTCAGCCTGCCTAGCCCCCTCACCTGGTCAGGTAGAGGCATACTTTGGAGTAGGCGTTGTCATCAATGTACTTCTCCAGCATGTCCATCTGCTCAATCTCCATGAGCAGGTCGCAGGCCTCGTGCTCTGCGTTGTGGGCCATGTTGTAGGGGACGATCTCCTTGACCAGGGTAAGGAGAGTGTCCCTCTGCGCCTTGTCAGCCTCATCAATCTCCTGCCATTCCTTGGCCACTTCTCCTGCCAAGTGCCTGCAGGGACAAAGGGACATCACTGCCATGGAAACCAGCTTCACCCAGCACCAAGGATGGGGAGCAGCTACTGCCAACCAGCAGGGCTGTATATTGTTTACAGGGACTCCACATTCCTGCGAGAGCTTATAGGGGACAAGACCAGAGGAGGAATAGGGTTAAGCGCAGAGATTAGAGGAAGATCTCTGCATGTAGCAAAGCACTGTGAAGAGAGGATGAGCTAACACGTGTAGGTGTGACAGGGGCAGCTGAACACAAGCCCAGCAAGTTAGGACACCTCCCAGACAGGCCAGAGTCAAAAATGCTCAGGGAAATCCCCCTAAGCCCTTGTCCTTCCCCAGGTCCTGCTCCCACCCAGGTTTACCTCACATATTCATGTCCCCAAGACGCCAGCTCCTCCTGGGAGCCCACCAGCCGGTACTTCAGACACTCACGCTCCCCACTCATGGTCATGGCCAGAACAGAAATTATGTCTGCTGCAAAGCGCTGGGGAAAGAGTGCAGAGGTCCAGACACACACCGGGCATGGGGAAACAGGGTGAGCCAGGGACACAACACCCTCCCTGCACCCACAAGCCATCATAGGAGGCAAAGGCACACCCCTGGCAAGTTATAACCCACTGGAGCAAGTCACAGAGGCCGACATTAGACCACAGAGTCTGGAAGGCTCTGCGATCACCTGCCCCAGCACCATCCACCCAGCCATGTGAGATGGCGGGGCCAAGAGACTTTACCTTGTTCTCTCCCGGAGCCATGTTCTCATAGATCTCCTTCAGCTTGCCGTAATGAGGCCGTAGGAACTTGAGGGGTTTGGGAACGGAGGTCATAGAGGTGGTGGAAGAGCGGATCTGCCTCCGCAGCTCCTCCAGGGCTGGGCGGTAGAGGGATGTATCTTTCTCCTGCAGAGGAAAACTGCTTGTCAGGGAGCGGGCGGGCTCCTTCCCACACCACCACCCCTCACCCCAACTACAGCCAAGGCTCTGAGCAGAGCAGCTCTCCAACCCTGGGATTCTTCCTTCAGCCAAGTGCTGGGGACAGAGGGCACAGTAGGGCAGAAAGCCACCTGCATAAGAGGGAGGTAAAAGTCCCTGGTGCACAGGTCAGACAGGCAGTAAGGTTGGGGACAGACTGCAGCAGACAGGAGAGGCTCCCCTCAAAGTGAACCCCTCCATCTACGCTTCACAAGGAACAACCACAAATGAAGGATGGATGGGCTCAAGTCCTGGTCACAGCTCCACCACTCCACTCCTCCACAGCTTCTTGCTAAGGGCCCCAGAACAGACTTACCCCCAGCCGCTCCACCAGCATCTCCAGCTCATCCTGCAGTTGCTTGTCTTCCTCTGACTGCCAAAACGCACCACAGAAAGCGGAATTAAGGGCATCCGGTGGAGAGAACCCCAGTGTGAGAGAAATGAAGGTGTGACCCCAAGCTACACTGGGACAAAATGACACACCTCCCGAGGCCACCATCCTGCCCCAGTGCTGCTAGGGGTCAATGTTCCCATTACTAGGGATAACCCCTCTCCCCCCCACCAAAGAGACCAGGGCAGGAACTGCCACCCCCATTACCCCACACTGTACAGAAACACCCCCTCAGAGAGGGGCATGGTGGGGACTGCAGCCCTCCGCAGCCCCCGGGAAGCCTCAGCACCAAAGCCCCCCACCCCCCACGACAAAAGAGGGGACTCCTCCAGTCACACACGCACCCCGATTACACGGCGGATCCCCTCGCCCCGCTGCAGCCACACCCCGCCGACCACGGAGCTCCCCGGCCCACCGCCCCCCGCCCCGGGCCGGGAGCCTTCGTCCGAGTCAGGCAGGCACTCTCGGGACACCCCGGCCCGCTCCGCAGGGAGCTCCCTCGCGCCGCAGACGTCACGCGCCCCCGCCGCAGGGAGCCCCCGGGACGCCCCCCGAGGGGCACCGGCCTCCCCCGTGACGCGCGGTGACGTCCCGCCCCACCGCTGACGCGAGCCCGGCCGGGCCGTGACTCAGCGGCGGCGGCCCGCGGCACGGAGGCGCTCACCAGCTCCTGCTCCTTCTCGGGCCCAGCGGGCGGCTCCCGGCGGTCCCGGCCCCAGGGCGGCGTGGGCTTCTCGTCGCCGCCAGACCCGGGGCCGCCCTGCAACCGGCTCTGCCCGCCGCCGCCACCCGCGTCCATGGCCGCTCCGCCGCCGCAACAGCTGCTCTGCGCCTGCGCGCCGGGCGCAGCCAATCGCCGCCCGGCGCCACCGTGACGAAGCGCGGGGCGCCGGGAGATCGCAGACCCGCGCAGTCACAGACCCCCGGTCAGAGGCCTGACGGTTCAAGAAGCCGCAGGTCCAGGGATCCTCGGGGTTGCAGACCCGTACTGACAGAGACTCTCGGTGTCAGGGACATCTGGGGACAGAAACCCGGGTGTCTGAGACCCCCGGGCTCAGGGATCCACACGATCACACACCCCCGGGGTGACACCCACAGAGCCAAAGACGTACAGGGTGACGGACCTGCAGGTTCACAGACCCGAGGAGTCACATACCCACCGAGTCAAGAGACCTGCAGGGCCACAGATCACTGGAGTCACAGACCTGTGTGGTCAGAGAGCCCTGGAGTCAGAGGGCCCCAGGGTCAGAGACCCAGGTGGTCAGGGACCTGCAGAGACACATAATCACAGGGTCACATACCCACAGGGTCACAGACATGGGGTGACATACCTGTGGGCTCACAGTCCCACAAGGTCGGAAGCCCCCAGGTTCAGAGACCTGTGGGGTGACAGAACCCCGGGGTTACAGACTTCCCTGTGTCAGAGACCTCCAAGGTCACAGATCCACAGGATGAGAGATCTGTGGGGTCACAGACCTGTGGGGTCAGCTACACCTGGGGTCACAGACACATGGGGTCAGTGATCTGTGGGGTCACAAACCTGTGAGGTCAAACACCCACCGAGCCAGAGACATGGGGGGGGGGGGGTCACAGACCTACAGGGTCAGAGACTCTCGGGGTCAGGGATCTGTGGAGAGAGACCCATGGGGTCAGAGATCATAGTGCTCAGGAACCACTGGGATCAGAGACTCTTGGAGTCAAAAACCAGCCCGGTCAGAGACTCTGAGGCTCACAAACCCCAGGTGTCAGAGACTTGGGGGGTCAGAGATGCCCCAAGTCAGAGACCCTCAGGGCAACAGACCCGCAGAGACAGAGACCCTCAGCATCACAGACCTGCAGGGCCACAGACCCCCTGGGTCAGGTACCCACAGAGACACAGACTGGTGGGGTCAGAGATCCCTGGGGTTACAGACCCCCGGGGTCAGTGATCCACAGGGCCACAAACCTGCAGGGTCACAGACCCTCAGAGACAGAGACTCACAGGGTCAGAGACACCTGCGGTCAGAGACCCCTGGGGTCACAGACCCACAGGGTCAGACACCCTCGGGGTCAGCGACCTACAGAGACACAGACCGGTGCAGTCACAGACCCACGCAGCCTGGGACCCCCCCAGGGTCTGTGACCCCCCCAAGGTCTGGGACCCCTGCGTCAAGGACTCGCAGAGACAGACCCGCTGGATCAGAGATCCACGGTGTCATATAGCCCCGGGGTCAGGGACCCAACGGGGTCACAGATCCGCGGGGGTCACAGATCCGCGGGGTCACAGACCCAGGTTGTGACAGACGCCCGCGGCCAGAGACCCGCCGAGCCACAGACCGGCCGCTCCGCCCCTGCGCTGCGCGCACCGCCAACCACCGCCCGCGCCGCCATGACAGCACCGCCTCCCGCCGGGAGGGGCGCGGCGAGGGGCGGGGCGAGAGGCGGGGCGGACACACGTGTCGCGGCGCTGCGCAGCGCCGAGCACCGGCACCGGCACCGGCACCGGCAGCGCGCGTGGCAGACCACAGGCCTAGCCCAGCCCAGCCCGGGGCTCCGGCGCTGCTCGGGAACGCTGGCACCCGGGAACTGGCACCGGTGCCACTGGAACTGTTCAGCCGGGTGGCATTGCCTCGCCCAGGCACCCCGGGGAACACCTTCCTTCCCTCCTCTTCTTCCCGGGCAGCATCCCGGGCTGTGCCCCGGGCCGTGGGTACAGTGCCAGGCATCTCTCCACCAACATTTTCCAATGCATGGCCACCATACATACCCAGGCACCCCCATGGCTGCTGTGCACCCTGCATCTCCGAAGTTGGAGGGGACTCTATCCGGGCATCTGCACCTGGACACCCCTGCACGCTCCTGGCAGTACCCCGGGCACCAGGCGGGTGACCTGCAAGGACACCATGTCCCGGGCAAGCAGTCACACGGGGCTGGGAGGCACTGAAGCAAGGGGTGAGGCTGTGCACACAGCTGCAGCCTTCCCCTTGCTCACCACCACGGTGGTGACCGTGGCTGTGAGCACCTGCCTGTGTGCAACCATGTCACACTGTGCGTGGTGGCACGGACCGGTGGGTGACCTTGGAGTGCCTCATAGTACTGTGCAGGGTGTCAGTCAGTGTGTATGTGTGTGCATCCACTATGTGCACAGTTACCAGGGCTGGCTGGGCTGCTGTGGCTGTGCACTGTTCCCACCCTGCTGCTGGTGCTGGTGCCCAGTGCCAGTGTGCCACTGTTACTACCCTGCTGCCGGTGCCAGTGCCCTGTGCTAGTGTGACTCCCCAAATAATGAAGCCCAGTGGCAGTACACGTGCATCAGAATGCCGATGCCTGCTGTGTGAGCCCAAGTGCTGCTCCCGGTGCCAGTCCAAGTGCCAGTGCCGCCGTCCATCCCTTACTGGCGAGGGTGCAGGTGCCAGTGCGGCTCCCAGTGCGGGTGTGGTTCCCCGTGCGGGTGCCGGTGCGGGTACCGGTTCCGGTGTGGATACCGGCGCGGCTGCTGTAAGTGTGCAGCTCCCCGTGTGGGTGCGGGTGGTAGCGGCAGTGCCAGCACCAGTGCAGGTACCGGTGTCGCTACCCGTGCGGGTGCCGTTGCGGGGCTCCTCCTGCGCGCACGGCGGTCACCTTGGTGGCGGGGCCGGGTCGGGTGGAGCGGAGCGGTGCGCCCGGGTGGGGCACCGGTGCCCCGGCACCAGACAGCCACCAGGGCGCCGGCCCCAGTCTCCCCCGCTCGGTGCCTGCGGGCTGCGCCCGCTACCAGTCCCCGCGGCTCCATCCCTCCGGCGCGGCCCCATCCCTGCCCAGTCCCGATCCCAGTCCCGGCGGCGGCGCGGCGCCCGGTGCGGGCCATGGCGGCGGCGGAGGCAGGCGGCGCTGCGGCGGCGGGGGCCCGGCGCGGCCCGGGCGGGGAGTGGAGCTAGGCGGGAGGCGGCCCGGGATGGCCAGGATGAACGTGGCCCTCCAGGAGCTCGGACACGCCGTGAGTGCCCGGGGCAGCGGTGGGGCAGGGCGGGGGGCAACGGACGGGGAGTGGGGCGGGAGGAGGAGAAATGAGTGGTACCGGCTCGGGGGGCAGAGGGGGCAGCGAGGGAGGAGAGGAGGGGGCCGGGGCAGTGGAGAGCCCGGGGACTGGGGAGCTCAAGGAGCTGGAAGGGCTGGAGGTGCTGAGAGAGGAGGAGATAAGGGTGCTGGGGGAGCCCGGGAGGGTGAGAGTCTGGAGGATGCCAGAGTCTGCATGGGGCAGGGGAACTGGGTAGCTGGAGGGTCCCTGTCCTCC
Organism: Todiramphus chloris collaris; assembly: GCA_025345505.1. NCBI lineage: Eukaryota > Metazoa > Chordata > Aves > Coraciiformes > Alcedinidae > Todiramphus > Todiramphus chloris. The sequence continues at coordinate 12,849,763 of JANVCC010000030.1, forward strand.
ACAGTGGGGGGAAAAAGGATCCCCCAAACCCCTACTTGGAGTTGGGCAGAGGGAGCTGGAGTGGTTCAGAGATGGCCCCACAGACCCTGCTCTGCCAAGGCATGAAGCCCACCTGGGGTACAGCGATGCTGCTTGTAGGGTGCCCCCCAAGGGAGCAGCCTTGGAGGGAGCACAGGGCCTGTCCCCGCGTGTCTCAGCCCCACGGAGGGGACAGGAAGAGCCCTAAGACCAGATTCTGTTCCTGCCTCGAGGGTGCCAGGAGGTGCTGTGAAGGGCTGCTGATGGCTGGTGCCCAGGAGGACAAGGACCACCCGGGAGGAGAGAGGAGCATGTTGGCGAGCCAGGGCAGTGGGGGTGCCCATCTGGCTGAGCTCCCACAGGACACTGAATTGTTCGTCCTGATGTCAGTGGCTCCTGGGAACCTGCCCTGGTGGGGGGGTCCTGACAACTATCAATACCAGCCTCGTGCCCTCCTGCTGCAGCAGCCCTTAGGAAAGCCCCCTTTCTGTTCCGGCGGTGTGGCAGTGGGCAGAGCTGGGCACAGGGCAGTTGCTTTGCTTTACCCCCTGTCCATCATCCTTTCCACCCCAGCTCATCCCTGGCACCCAAAATCAGCCCTATGGGCAGCCCCAGGGCATCCACCTTAGTCTGCAGCACAAAGCAGTGGGTGAGCTGCAACCCACCGGGGTGTTAACTCTGAAGCCTAAGGATGGATTACAACCAGCAGCATTGACGATTCTCTTCCACCAAAGCCTCCCAGCTTTTTCTTCGCCCCCTGCAAAGCTGCTGGCTCAGTTCCACAACCTCCCTCTTGTCTGAGTCTGTGGCAGCCCTCACAGCTGGGTCGGCGCAAGCACTCCCTACCAGGCTGCCCCACAAGGCCAGGAGTGAGGGGGTCCTGCCCTGCCAGCTGACATCCCCAGTAGTGTCCCCTCTCTCCCTGCATGGGCTCGATCCTGCACCACAGGGGCAAGAATGGGACGGAAGGTGCTTACAGATGTTTCGGACCGGTGCACATCTGCATGGAAAGTTCCAGGCAAGGGAGGAGGGGCGAGGCAGCAGCACTAGGCAACGGTTGCCTGGCAACAGAGACCACATCTCCGTGTCGATGTGGCACCTGTCGGCAGGGCTGATGCCACGGCTGCCATGGCGACACAGAGGGATATTCTGGCGCAAGCCCCTGACCCCCCCATCAGCAGTTTCCCCCATGCTCCCCGGGGCCACCCAGGACTAGGAACAGCCTCTGGGGGAGGCCCAGGCACACCGAGGGGTGTCAGGGGCTGCCCTGGCCTCCCTGTGCACCTGCTGAGCAGGCATCATTCCTCACTGTAAGAGCTGGAGGACATGGCAGGGCAGGGGCAGCCACCCCTACGCCCATGTCCTAGCCCACTCCCTCCCTTGGCAGATGCCTGACTACAAGCGTGCCACACTGCAGGACGACGAGGTGCCAGAGCCGGCAGGGGATGGCAACACCTCTCCTGACAGCGTGGAGGTGAGGTCTGCCCTGGCCCCTCCATCCTTCCCCGCTTCATCCTCCCTGGGTCCCCTCCTCTCCCTAAGCTGGAGCCTGCCTGCAGCAGGGTGGGCAGCAGGAGCAGGGCCGGGAGCCAAGCCAGCCCTGGGGATGTGCTGGGAGGCAGCCAAAATGCGGCAGAGAGTTCCCAGGCCATCATCCTTCCTTGCGGCTGAGGGGGCTGCCAGCACCCACCGCTGGCTCGCCAGGGCTGGTGCCCAGGGCACCCGCAGTGGGATGCCCCTGTCCTCACCAAGCCAGGCACTGGGGAGCAGTAGGGGAGGGAGAACAGTGAGATTTGGTCACCCAGCAGTGTAATGGTAGGTCCTGCTCTTGCCCAGGTGGGGTTTCGGAAGGGGCCAGGGCCGCTGCTGAGCCGCCTGGCCTCGCGCAGCCAGCTGGAGCTGGTGCTCTGCGCCGTCAGCCTCTCCCTGGCCCTGCTGCTCGGCATCGCTGTCGTCGCCCTGGCCATCCAGTACCGCAGAGGTAGGGAGGGCCCCGCGGCCCTGATGCCCCCACACCCAGGGGCTACACAGCAGAACGGGGGGAGTGATGGGGCTCCTGCTTTGGGTGCTTTGCCTGCCCCAGGGGCAAGCAGGGCTTGGCCCCGTTCTGTGCCTCAGTTTCCCTGGCACACACGCACAGCCCCAGGCATGCCTTCCCTGCCAGATCCCTCTCACAGCACATGCCTGACGGATGCGTGTGTCCGGGTGGCCAGCAAGATTCTGGAGGCCCTGGATGTGGAGACGGACCCATGCCAAGACTTCTACCAGTACTCGTGTGGGGGCTGGATCAAGAGGAACCCACTGCCCAACGGGCGCTCCAAGTGGAGCACCTTCAACAGCATTTGGGACCAGAACCAGGCCATCATGAAGCATCTTCTAGGTGGGCAGCAGGAGGGGTCACGGCCACTGGAGGTTGTCACCTCCTGGGGCAGGCGGGCAGAGCCCCAGCATCCCCGGGGCTGACCCACAGCCTCCTGCAGAGAATGCCACCTTCAACTCCAGCAGTGAGGCAGAGCAGAAGACGCAGCGGTACTACCTGTCCTGCCTCAAGGAGCAGAGGATAGAGGAGCTGGGTTCCCAGCCCCTCATGGACCTCATCGACAAGGTGGGTGGCCATCCACATGTGAGCCGAGCTGTTGGGGCTCAGCCCAACACATCCCCTGCTCAGCTATTCACATAACTGGGGAGGGGGCAGCCCTTGGGGATGGACTCCATCCCTTTTTGAGGCACTCATTCCATCTGCTGGCAGATCGGGGGGTGGAATATCACTGGGTCCTGGAACCAGACCAGCTTCATGGAAGTACTCAAGATGGTGTCAGGCACCTACCGGGCAACCCCCTTCTTCACAGTCTATGTGGGTGCAGACTCCAAGAGTTCCAACAGCAACGTCATCCAGGTTGGCACCTTGGCACCGGGGGAGTGGCAGGCACCAGCAGGCACCAGGCTGCCCATACTGCCGCTCTCTCCTCACAGGTGGACCAGTCGGGGCTTTTCCTCCCATCCCGGGATTACTACCTGAACAAGACTGCCAATGAGAGGGTGAGGCTGGGCGCTGGGCACGCTGCCAGCTGCTATTAGGGGAAACCCAGCATGATGGGGTGCGAGTAGCACTGGGGGGCACGTGGAACCTGCACCCTGCCCATCAGGTGGCACTATGCCCAGGCATAGTGTCCAGGCAGTGGTTTGGAACCCCCCCAGGGAAGTGGCATAAGCTGCAGCTGGTGCTGAACCAGGGCTCGGGGTCCCGCCAGGTCCTGGCAGCATACCTGGACTACATGGTTGAGCTGGGCACACTGCTTGGGGGAGCCCCAGAGCCCACCCGCCTCCAGATGCAGCACGTGCTGGACTTTGAAACTCAGCTGGCCAACATCACCGTGCCGCAGGCTGAGCGGCGGGATGATGAGAAGATCTACCACAAGATGAACATTGCCGAGCTGCAGGTAGGCACAGCCCTGTGCAGCATGGGGAAACCCTCTGGGCACATGAGGGGGGTTGTCCAGTGGGACACCAAGTGGTCTGTGCCTGCCCTGCTCCCCCCCACAGGAGACCCTGGGCAACCCCATCCATTCTGGGACATGTTGGAGTGAGGTGCTCATCCCCTCAGCCATTAGAATTTGAGGGGAGCTGCCACTCTGGGGGTGGCAGGTTGGGCGGAGTTCCCTCCTTGTCCTGCACCATTGAAAGCAGCAAGGAGGCACAGGAAGGGTGCTTGGGGGCAGAGAAGGTGGTGAGGGACCTTCCTGGGGAACACAGCCCCTGCCCTGGGGGATCCTCCTGCGCCAGGCAGGATGGGGCAGAGCTGTGTCAAGCACTGGGGCACTGCACCCCTGTGTCCCCTCCAGGCCCTCGCCCCCGCCATTGACTGGCTGGATTACCTGTCCTATGCCCTGGCCCCACTGGAGCTGGCAGACACGGAGCCCGTGGTTGTGTATGGGGACACCTACCTCCAGCAGGTCTCTGACCTGATCAACAGCACCGACAGGAGGTGAGGTGCCCATGGGCCCCCAGCCATGCCCCATTTGGGGCTGTGCCCATGGCAGAGGCGTGTTACGGGCTCTTCAGTGGCTTGGAGACTGGGGCATCCCCATGGATTTTGGTGAGCCATGGTGTCTCTCTGCCCTGCAGCATCCTGAACAACTACCTGATCTGGAACCTGGTGCAGAAGACAGCCTCCAGCCTGGACCAGCGCTTTGAGACAGCCCAGGAGAGGCTTCTGGAGACACTCTATGGCACCAGGAAGGTAACAGGGGCCCCCAGGACCCGTCCCCTCTGTTTGCCAGCCTGGAAGCAGCCAGGCCCACCTCTGCCCTTGTGATGCTGAGCCTCAGATGCTGCAGAGAGAACCCAGGGATCATCTTTGGGGATGGGGGTTTTGCTGATGAGCATCTCCACCTGGGGAGGGGACAGAGCTGGCCTGGGGGCAGGGGAGGGGTCAGGGGACCTCACAGAACCCCCATCTCACTTCCGCAGTCCTGCACACCCCGATGGCAAACCTGCATCTCCAACACAGATGACACGCTGGGCTTTGCCCTGGGCTCTCTCTTCGTCAAAGCCACCTTTGACCGGGACAGCAAGGCCATTGTAAGGACACTTCTGCCCCCAATCCCTCCCCATCACCATCCACAGAAGCTTCCCTTTCCCTCCCAAATCCCACAGCTGGAGGGTGGGGAGCAGTGAAATGGGACCACCAGCCTTAGAGAGGTCACATCCTGCCCACCCTGTCCCTGCCCAAGGGGCTGTGAGAGGCCAGGGGGCTTCATTCCCTCCCCTCCCCAGGCTGAGGAGATGATCAGTGAGATACGGGCAGCCTTCGAGGTGTCCCTGGACCAGCTGGACTGGATGGATGAGAAGACCAGGCAGGCTGCAAAGGAGAAGGTGACCCCAGGGAGAACAGTGGGTGAAGACCTCCCCCTGTCCTGGTAAGCCCCTCCCCATCTCACTGCCAGGGTCTCTCCCCACACAGGCGGATGCCATCTATGACATGATCGGCTTCCCTGACTTCATCCTGGACAACAAGGAGCTGGATGATGTCTACGATGGGGTAGGGGGGCACCTGACTTGTGGGGAGGGGGTCCGGTCCCTGCTCATGCCAAGCACTGGTGAGGTGATGTCCCTGTTTGGGGGCTGCATTTGGGACAGGGTGTTGAGCGGAGCCACCTTGGTACCGAGCACATCCTGGACAGGGTGGGAGAAACCACCCCAGTGGACACCTCCTCATCCCTCCTCTTCCTCACCAGTATGAGGTCTCGGAGGACTCCTTTTTCCAGAACATGCTCAACTTCTACAACTTCTCCGCCAAAGTGATGGCTGACCAGCTCCGGAAACCCCCCAACCGCGACCAGTAAGGGGGAGGGCCCAGGGAGGGGCAGAGGATGTGACACCGGTGTCCCACCTGTCCCGTCACACCTCTCACACTGTCATCATGTAACAGCACTGTCCCCAGCATGGCCTGCGTAGCAATGGTCCTACCATGGGGTAGCCCAGCTTTGTAGATCACCCATGGTGACTCTGGCTTGTCCCTGGGATGGGGTCCTTTGGTCACAGGGTGGGGGCAGCAGTGCCAGCCCCGGGATGGGTGGCACAGTGAACTGGCAGTGGGAGATGGCACAGAAGGGTGCCAGGGCACAGGAGAGAGGGGACACATCACTGCCTGTCCTCTGCCCCAGGTGGAGCATGACCCCACAGACTGTCAACGCCTACTACCTGCCCACCAAGAACGGGATTGTCTTCCCCGCCGGCATCCTGCAGGCCCCCTTCTACGCCCGCAACCACCCCAAGTAAGCCTGGCACGGGGAGGGGGGCATCTCCTGGAGGTGGGGAATGCACGGGCTGGATCAGAGCCAGCATCCCACGGAGTCCCCCCACAGTCACAAAGCAAAGCCCTTTGGGGGCTTGAGGGTCTCTCGAGCCTTTACGTCCTGCAGCCAAGACAGCCTGCAAAGTCCCCACAGGGTCACCAGTGTCCCCAACAGTAGTCCTTCCCATCTGGGTGCCAATTGGAGCCAAGTCTTTCTGGGTGTCCAGGACACAGATGGGGTGCCCAGGCTGGGAGCAGGCTGCAACAGCGTCATCCCCCCACGCTTACCTGGCTTTCTCCCACGGCCCCACAGAGCCCTTAATTTCGGTGGCATCGGTGTGGTGATGGGGCACGAGCTGACCCACGCATTTGATGACCAAGGTGAGAGCCCATAGGCAGCACCAGCCCTGCCCCCCAGCACCTTCCTGCCCCCTCCCTGGCCCTCGGCATGGGGAGAGGGTGCTGCAGGCGCGTGGGGGTCCTGCTTTGCCATCCATCGCATCATGCGTGCTCGTGCCCCCCTGGCCGCCCCCCCCACTATCGTCCTGTCTCCCCAGGTGGCACCTGCCGATACCTCCCCCCGGCTTCTCTGTGCAGCTTTCGCTCCATCTGCTTGGTGAGGACACGGTGTCTGCAGTCCTGGCCCCCTCCTCATCCTCCTCCCCGTGGGGCACGGGATGGGTCCCTCTCACATCTGCTCTGCTTTGCGCCTTCACTGCAGCCCTGGAGCCAAGATGGGGTCAATGGGGGAATTTGGGGTGACAAATCCAGCTTGGGACAGCAGGGATGGACTGGGGGATGGCTGGGGATCCAGGCACACAGCTGAGCCCTAGCCAGAGCCCTCCTGGAGCAGGGACTGGGGTACACCATCTCCCCATGGCATGGACCCACTGCACTAGGTCCCCCAATGTCCCCTGGGGCTGTCCCTGCTGCACCCTACCCTGCTTTGGGACCTCCTGCAGCGAGGGCTCTGTAGGGGGCTGGTGTCCCCTGGTCCCACCTCATGGTTCTGTCTTACAGGGAGGGAATATGACAAGGAGGGCAACCTGCGGCCATGGTGGCAGAACTCCTCCCTGGAGGCCTTCAAGAACCGGACAGCATGCATGACAGAGCAGTACAGCCACTACACTGTCCACCGTGAGAAGGTCAATGGCCGGCAGACGCTGGGCGAGAACATTGCCGACAACGGCGGGCTCAAGGCAGCCTACAACGTGAGTGCTGTCGTCCCGAGGGGCCACAGACCCTCGTGCCTGTCTGTCCGTCCTCGGAGATTCAGGGTGCCTCTCCCGTAGGCATACAAGTCCTGGCTGCAGAAGAACGGAGAGGAGAAGCACCTGCCAGCCCTGGGGCTCACCAACCACCAGCTCTTCTTCGTGGGCTTCGCGCAGGTAGGGCAGAGCGGGACGGTGGGTTCCCCATCCCTTCCCAGCCCCTCGAAGCGACTCCACAGCCCCCATCCTGCCCAGGGGGAGCTGTCCCCCATCCCTGAGGCCACTCCCGCTCCGGCAGGTGTGGTGCTCCGTCCGGACACCGGAGAGCTCCCACGAAGGGCTGGTGACCGACCCCCACAGCCCCGACAAATACCGTGTCATCGGCACCCTCAGCAACTCCCGGGACTTTGTTGAACATTTCAGCTGCCCCCTGGGCTCCCCCATGAACCCCGGCAAGCACTGTGAGGTGTGGTAGGGACCGGGAGGGTGCTGGGGAGAGAGGGGACAATGCCCCGCGGTGCCCGCCCCCTGCCCAGCCCTGGCCGGAGCTGGCCCAGGGGCAGAGAGCGGGGCCACCCCTCGGGTCACCCTCCCGTCACGGTCCCCCCCGCGCACACCGCCCGCCGCCTCGCCCTCCTCTGCCCCCTCCCCAGCACACACGGCACCCACCGCCGCCCCCCTCCGCAGCCTGGGGCCCAGCACAGCCGGCAGAGGAGCCCTAGCACCCCCAAAACAGCTCTGCCCCCCGACCCTGACGTGCTAGAGACGGGCACAGTTCAGCCCTGCCCCGGCACCGCGCGTCCTCCCGGGCAGGCAGGTCAGGGGTTCCCGGGAGGGCACGAGAGCCGAGCCCCTCGCTGCTCCCGCTCCCCCGGCCTGCCGGAGATGGACACTGGGGGCCGCCTGGCTCCCCTCTTCTCTTGCCCCCTCCCGATCCGGCTTGGCTTCCCCATCCACCTCTGCTGGGACCAGTGGGCGGCAGCGGGGACTCTGGTGCCTTCAGCTGTGGGTGGGTGGCTGTCGCTGAATTTATTTAACGATTAAAAGCAGTTTCCACGTACTCCGGTGGCTCCGCGTCGTTCGTGGCGGCGGAGCGGGGGGAGAGGTGGGGTGCGGAGCGGGGGGTGACTCAAGTGCCGGGGCGCGTGGGAGAGGAGACATCCCTAGGGGCGGCGGGAGGGAGGCAGACGGGGTGGGGTGGGGAGGAGGACGGCAGCCGCAGGGCAGCTCCTCAGCCCGGGCAGTGCCGGGGGGGACACGGGTCGCTCCTCGGGCACAGGGTCGCGGGCTGCTGGGGGACACTGCGGGCGGCTCCGCTGCGGGGTGGGCGGGGGGTGTGTGTGGGGGTGTGTGTGGGGGGGTGGGTCCCTCCCGCCTCTGCCCCGGGACCCGCGGTCACGAGCGGTGGGAGGGGGCTCGCAGAGGCCGGCGGCAGCCGCAGTGCAGGCGCAAGGCCCGATGGGAGCCGCGGCTCGGCGCGGGGCACGCCGGGAGTTGCAGTCCCGAGCCCGTCCCGCCCCGCCGCCGCGCAGCCGGACCGCACTCCATGTCACAGCAGGCAGCGCGCCGGGGCCAGGGTCCGGGCCTGGGCGCCTCCGGCCTCGGGGGCACCGGGGGCAGCGGTGTGGCCAGGCCGGCGTGAGCGGCGGGACCGGGCCGGGGGCCGGGCCGGATCGGGGGCGCTGGGCCTAGGTGGGACCCTGGGTGCAGGGCCCGGGCTGGGTCACGGGTGCTGGGCCTCGGACCAACCCTGGGTGCGGGGCAAGATGGGCGCCTCTGGACCCAGGCTGGGCAAGGGGTCGGAACGAGGCTGCCAGGCACCTGTGGGTGCTGGAGCTGATCTGCATCCGGCCGGGGTCACGGGCGGGCCTGGAACTAGGGCGGCAGTGCCTTGGGGACAGAGTCAGCGGGACGTCCCTGCCCTAGGGACCGGGGCAGGAGGATGTTATCGCTGCCCAGGGGACAGGGGCCCTGGGGCATCCTCGCTCCAGGGCCGACACCGCCCTGTCCCCCAGGCAAGATGCTCCCCTTGCAGGCGTGCTGGCCAAGCTTGGCACCATGGATGCGCCGCCCATCACACCTGGGGAGCTGCTGTGTCTGGGCTCCAGCCTCGCCTTCACCGGCCTCTTCTACTACCTGTACAAGAAGAAAGCCAGAGTCATGGCGCGCATACAGGTAGCCCTGTCCCTCAGATGCTCTCTCCTGCCTACTGTCCCTTCCCTGCTGCCCTACACTGTCCAGCCCAGAGCCTTGATTTGGGTGCATCTGGCTGATGACTGCAGCCTGCTGCATCCTATACTGATGTCACGGTGACCAGGACCAAACAGGTCACATCCTGCCCAAGAATCCCGCTAAGCCATGCGTGACCCACACTCTGCCTGCCAGCCCGTCTGATCCTGTCTGTGTTCACACTCAGTCCCTGCTCTTCCAGGAGGCCCCAAAGCTCCAGGTTGATGATGATTTACCAGCGCTGGTGTCTGCAGCTGATGGGAGGTGCCTGCCTTACGTTGCCCTGGAAGGTAAGGAGACCCTGTGGTCCCACACCAGGGACAGCATCTGGGCTCTCCTCCTTTGGCTGTGATGCATCCCTTGGTCCTTAGGCATAGTGCTGCCAGCCAAGGCTGTGCTGACTAGCCATTACCATGAGGGACTGCAGGGAGTGATCCAGAAGCTGCTTCTGAAAGAGCATCGACTGATCTGGAACAGCTTGGCCCGGAGCTGGTGAGTCGTGGGAGGGGACAGCAGGGATGGGCTTCCACCAAGTGGCTCCAGACCCCCACCCTCTGGGGTTACTTGAGAGGCAGAAAGCGGCTCATTTGAAGGCTGTAGTCCCTACCCTCAGCTCAGCCCCAGGAACACAGAGTTCCTCCATGTTGTCCATGCCCCAGCGCTGCACTCTCTGCTTGCAGGAGTGAGAGTGAGCGGGTGCTCTCAGAGCAGGTCTACACCGTCCCCTTCTTGCTGGCCTCAGCGGACACCGAGGCGGTGACACAGGTGAGCGTGGAGAGCCCGCTCCGAGCTGTCTGCCTGCCACTGGAGACGGTGTATGAGCGGTTCCAGCAGCCAGCCCATAGCTTTCGAGACCTGCTGGGCCAGTACTTGAGCGGGGAGAAACCCAAGGGCATCCTGGAGACGGAGGAGATGCTGCGGGTAGGGGCAGGGCTGACGGGCATTGGGGAGCTGGCCCTGCACCCTGACGGCTCCCTGCACCTTGAGCCACCGGCCCAGGGGGGAGACTATTTCCTGTGCCTGGGGGACTGGCAGACGGTACTGGCGGAGCTGGAGTCGGCCAGCGGGCTCTGGAAAGGGGCAGCCGTGCTGTGTGCCATGGTGGGCCTGGCCGTCCTCCTGCACGCCCTGTGCCGTGCCTACCGCCGTGCCCGCCTCAAGCAGCAGCGCGAGGACAAGGAGCCGGACGGGGAGGAGGCCGGGGACGGCGGGCTCGAGGACTCCTGCGTGATCTGCCTGACGCGACCCCGCGAGTGCGTCCTCTTGGGCTGCGGCCACATCTGCTGCTGCTTCCGCTGCTTCCAGGCCTTGCCTGCCCGCCTCTGCCCCATCTGCCGGGGGCCCATTGACCGCGTTGTGCCCCTCTACCAGGCCTGACAGCACCTGGGGGGCACCCGGAGAGGGGCAGCACAAACCAAGCCAAGCCTGGAGCCTGCAGAAGTCTCCTCGCATGTGTGCAGCTGTGTGATTGCTGTTGAGAGCGAGGGGTTCTGGTGCATCCCCTGTTTTGTTTTGGGGGGGGTAGTTATAGTCCCCCTCATCCTCCCTGTGTCTGCCAGAGGGACCCCATCTGAACATGAAGGCTTGGGGGAAATGTACTCAGTGCCCGAGCCAAGTCCCCTGCCCCACACTGGGGCTTTCCTTTGTCTGGCAGCTGTTTGACCCATGCCCCTTTCCCAGCCTGACCCCCCACAGAGCCATGCAGGACTTTTCCCTTGTTTTGCTTTTCTAGTGTGTGGTTTTTATGGGGAGAATGGCAGGGGCAAGACCAGGACTGGTGGGACGCAGTGGGGTGATAGAGACCCAATCCTCCCCCTTGTCCCAAGCCACCACAATGCCACACCGTGGTGCCCCTGTTGTCCTTCCCTTCCCAGTCCATGTGCCTACAGCCAGTGCCCAAACTGTGCAGGGGCACCCAGGGGCTGGCAGGGATGACATACACCCCTTCAGCAGCTGCTCAGCCACCCGGGGAGGGGGACGATGTCCCTCTGTCCCTCTCTGCAGGGCCCCTGCTCTCCTCCTGGAGTGGAAGGACAGCCCTGGGGTGCCCCAGAGCCTGCCCATGCTTCTGGCCACCACTGCCCCCATGGCCCTGCCCAGACTGGGTGCGGGAGCAGCCTGTGGTGGTGTGTGGAGTGATAAAGCCAAGGAGCTGAGCTCAGCCTCGTGTCTTCCTTCACGCTGTTAGGTCGGGGTCTGGGGCGATATACCGGGGAGCTGAGGACCCCCAGGGAGCCAGCCCAGGGGCACACTCCCCGGTAAGGGGTGGCGGGGGACCCCTGTCTGGGGAGCACCTCCTCAGGATACAGCCCTGAAGTCGGGGCTGGGGGGGGGAGGGAAACAGGACTGTTGCCAAGGCGACCATTCTCTGGTCTCCATGGCAACCGCTCCTCTGGACCGCTCCCCATCACTGCCTGCCCGCAGTTGCCCAGGCAACCCATGGGCTCTCCTGGCTCCTGCAGCTTTGGGGCACCCAGGATTGGGGGGGGGGGGGCGGCTAGCACTGGCAGCCCAACACCATTGGGGTTGAGGGGGACGATGAGCCCCCTCCCCAGGGCAGCAGCCCCCATTGCTACCAGTCTGTGTTTGGGAGCTTGCTTGGGACAAAGGTGGCCCTGTGCTGCCCCCGTGTTGCCCCCAGGGCTCACAGCCAGCTGCCATGCCCCAGAGCACCCAGTGAAACCTCCTGGGATCCACATGCATTTTGGGGGTCAGGGGGAATCCCTGCCTCCTTCCCCCACTGGTCTCAGCCCAGCCTCTTCCCCGTGCCAGCACAGTGACTGCCACACTGCAGAGTGAGCAGTGGGGCCTGGGCACAACCCCCCCCGCCCCGGAACCGGGCATCCCCCCCGCAGCAGGAGGGATTTCGGGAAGGAGATAAATACCAGATGGGAGAGGGCTGGGCTGCCAGGAACACACTCTGCGTGTGCCAAGAGCTGCTGGCGCGAGTGGGCGCGTGGGCTGGGGAGGGTAGGGGGTGCCCATGTTCCCACAGACTGCTCGCCTCATTCCCCAGGGCCCACAACCAGCTGGGGACAGGGACCCGCAGCCACCCGCTCTGCTCTGTCCCCATGGTTGCCAAGGGTGCCCGGGGCATGGAACACATCCCCTGTGCTGGAGGCACACGGGGGGGGGTGCCAGCACATGCACCCCTCCTGCCACCCGGTGCCGGGGCACAGCCCTACCCTATACGCCCTCCCCACCTCTCCCCCAGTCTCTGCCATCCACAGGAGGCCACCATCTCCATGGTGGCCTGGACCCTGCTGAGCAGCCCTGCCTGGCTCTGCTCTGAGTGACAGCGTGACTCAACTGCTCAGCTCACCGCCAGCCAGAGACTCGCTGTGCCAAACCACCCGGCACAGGGGCTGCCCGACCCTGCTGCAGCGCCTGCACCCTGAGACAATCCATCTGTGTCCTCACAGCCTGGGCTTTTTGGCCAGGAGCAGGATGGGGAAGCTCACAGTGCCCTGCTCAGCCTCCCTACCCCACCACACAGGGCCCCAGAGGGCCCCAAGCATCCTGCCAGCCACTCACCCCCTGCAGGGTCTCCTGTGGGTGCCAGCCCATGCTCATGGCCCCCCCACCCCAACCCCTAGGGCTGCCAGCCTGCTCCTGCCTGCCTCCCTGTCTGTTGTCATGGTGACCAGAGATGTGGTGACAGACGAGGATGGAGCCTCATACCCCAGCAGAGCTGTTTGTCCACCCAGCAGGGTTGGCCTCCCACCTTCTCCTGCTCACTGTCCCCCTGCATCCGAGCAGGGGACCTTCTGTGAAGCCCCTGCCTCAGGCATCATGCTGGGGATACACCATCTGCTCAGATGCAGCCCTGGCATTGCTGGGACCATGGCTGTGCCCCAGGCAGCTCATGTTATGGACAGGGACAGTGTCATGCTCCTTCCAGCCCCAGCTTACCATTGGAGTCCCCTTGGGAGCATCGTTTTCTCAAAGCTGGGCTGTGCATTGAGACAAACTCATCTCACTAGTGACAGCCTGCTGGCTGCCTCCCCTGGGGTCACCCCAGCACAGCTGCTGAGCACTGTGCCCATCCCCCACCCCCAATACCTCATTAGGGTGATGAGGGCCACCACACCCCTCAGCAGGCAGGGCCATCCCCATGACCTGCAACCAGCCCAGGCGTGTGTCTCCTCTCACCCAAAACGCCCGTGCCAAGAGGCTGCCCAGCCACGGCGCAGGCAGCACACAGTGGCATCCCCACCTGGGCTTTGGCTACCGAGAGCCAGTGGCAATGGCCAAGAATGGTCACAACCCTGACCTTGTCGATGAGCTTTTCCAGTCCCCCGCACCGGGCTGGGGATGGGTGCTCGGGGCGGGGGGGAGAGGGCAGCAGGGAGCCGGTGCTCAGTGAGGGCCCCCGGGCCACTGCTGCCAGCACCGTGGAGCAGAAGTGCCATTTCATGTTTCTTGGCAGGGCTGGGAGCAGCACAGATGGAGGCACAGAACCGGCCTCCAGGCACGCCTCTGCCACCCCCAGCCCTGTGGCACCAGCCCTGGGTGACAGCGCTGATGGGCTCCTGGACCTGCAGCAGACAAAGCTCCAGGTCTGGTGGCTGATGCCTCATGCCTCCTCCAAGCCCCCTGGCATCCAGCTGATGCCTGCTGGGCCACAGGTCCCATCGGTGGCATCACCAGTCAGGCCTTGGGGGCCACCAAGGTGCTCCTATCCATTCCAAAGCCCACTGCCCAGAGGTCCCTGCAGAGCCTGGGCAGGACCATGAGCTGCTTGCATATGTACAGGGCATTTCCCCACCATAAACCCACTCAAAACACCATTGACTGCAAGGAAACCCCTCACCTCCATCACAGCACCCAGAGCCAGCACACAAAACCCCACCGAGGGTGCAGGGCTCAGGGGCAGCATCCAGCTGTGGGGCTGGGTCACAGCAGACACCAGTGAAGTCCCAGACCACCACCTGAGGCCAGATGATGCAGAGCCATCCCCCAGCCCCACTGCAGCTTGGAGCCTGGCTGCATGTCCACTGCCCAGCCCCATAGGCACCCCAGGGCAGGTCACAGCCAGCCCCCAGCCCTACTATCACCTGCAGCATGTCCCAGCTCGGGGGCCATGGTACAAGTTTAAGGAGCCAGGGCAGGAAGAACCGCTGATTGCCGCTCCCACAGCCCCTTCTTCCCACTGGAGCTGGCTTTGTGTTGGACAAAAGGCTGCAAAGGAAGCGAGAAAGGAGATTACGTGGCTGCTAAAAGGCAGATAACGAAGGTGGGATGAGAGCCAGGGGAGAGAGGGTGTGTGCGGTCCAGCTCACCATGGGTGATGCAACCTGCACTGGGCAGGGGATGAGGGTGGGGTCCCTCCTGCACCCCCCTGCCCACCCAGCCCCATTCAAGACCCTGGTACCAACCTACTCCCCCAACCACCCTCAGGTCTGGTGGCTGATGCCTCATTCCAGCAGCACCCCTGGAGAGCTGGTGACTAGAGGTGTCCCAAAGATATGCAGTGCCTGGAGCCCCAGCACTGCCCTGTCCCACCTACAGCCCAGCTGTGCCAGCATGAATCCAGCTCTCCTCCTGTCTGCAGGGTCCCTCCCACAGCCCCAAACCCCAGCCAGCCTCACAGAGCTCCTCCCCACCCCATAGCCAAACAGCTCCCCTCGGTGCAAGGCACTGTGCTGATACAGGCGTGGATTAAAAGGGAGGTTATTCCCAGGGTGACCCCTGTCAAGCCTCTCCCCAAGAGCCTGTCAGGCTGGAAACCCTCCCTGAGGGCAACACAGGCCCTGCTCACATCCCACACAGCCCATCTGCTCATCTTCTCACCCCCAGCCCCATGCGTGCCATGGCCTGCCTGTCCCTGCCCACGGGCAATGGCACATGGGTTTGGTGATGGGAAAAGCAGGCCACATCTCAGCGTGGGCCTCTTGCCTATTTTCCCAGGCGCTTTTTACAAGAGCAGAAGTTGTCACATGAAAAAGTTCAAGCTGGTTTGCCAGCGAAAGCAGGAATAAAGGCACTACCTTGTCAGGAGAGCAGACACCGCTGCCCCATCCCTGCTCTGGGAGCAGACAGCAGGGACCGATGCTCTGCAGAACAGGGAACAAAGGGAAAGACCTGGCTGAGCCTTCCCAAAATAGAAGTACCTGCCCTCTTGCATGGACCAGCTCAGCTCGCCCTCTTCTGCAGCATCTTTTGGCAGGATCTCAGGCCATGGCACTGCTGGCATGAAGAGATGAACCACAGGGCTGTCCATAAACCCCAACTCTTGCCTCCTCAAAACACCAGAGGGAGATTCTCATGGGGCTGGCAAGTGCTGTTCCCACACAAGGCTCTGCCTTTCCTTAACCCAACATACCCACATGAGCAGTGGGGCCTGGATGTGAGGGAGCAACAGGGCTGCCCCATCACTGGGTGGTCCTCTCTAACCAGGTCCAGGAGTCAGACAGACCCAGGGGCCAAGGCTGTACCCACAGCTCAGGCCAGAAGCAGAAGCCTCAGCCCTGAGCTTAAATAGCTCCCCCAGCCCCAGGTGACTGGGATGGGAGGCCCCAGGTGAGGCTGCTCAGGGCCACTGATGCCAGTTAGTGCAGTCACTGCCCTGGCAGTGGAAAGTGCAGCTGGAAAAGGGCCAGAGTGGGTCTGGGGCAGGGGTGTGCAGAGGGAATACAAACAGGGCTCTATGGGACACTGAGGCCACTTTCATGGGTCTCTCCACAATGACCTACGTCAGGTCCCCACAGGGGACGGCCCTTCCTCTTGTCCTCAGAGAGCCCCCAGGAAAAAGTCAAACTGTGGGGCAAGGGGTGTCCTGGGCCACAGCCCCCACACTCACAGGCACCTGCAGAATGACACCCATGTACCCACTGCCATCCTGCAAAAACATGCAATGGGCACACGTGTACAGACATACATCTGTACGGACCCACACACGGGGGCCAAGGGGACTGGCAGAGGCTGGGGCAGGACTGGTGTGGCTTCAAGGGGGGGACCCCAGCATTAGCGGGGAGCTGCAGGACAGATTGCCTGGGTGGGTGCTGGGCAAGAGGCACAAGTGGAGGGCTGGGGACAGCCTGGCTGGAGAGACCCGGGGTGAGATCTGGCCCCGGGGGTTCTGGGGGCTTGAGCCCGCAGGAGGCTGGGAGCTGGGTGAGGGGTGCTGGAGGGGAGCTGGGGGACAGGAACAGGGTGTTGGGTGGTCCGGTTTACATCCCCTCAGTGCGCTGGGGGAGGGCCCGACTGTCCCTGGTGGTCCTCGGCTGTCTGGCCCGAGGGGACTCAGCTGTGCCAAGCGCTCCCCGCTCCACAGGGAGGGATACCCCGTGTTTAGGGGCACCTCCGAGTTGCGGGGACCGCCTGGGTAAGGCTGTGCTGGGGGGAGGCCCGTTCTGCGGCTGGAGACGGGGCAGAGGCTGGGGCGGAGGGGCGGGGGGGTTCCCCATCCCAACCGGGCGGGCACCGAGCATCAGCCGCGGGGGTCCCTGTCCCGGTCCCGGCCGTGCCGTGCCGGGCCGCTGCGCTCCGGAGCCGCCCCCCGCCGGGGGGGTCCCCGCTCCCCCCGGATGCATGACTTCATCCTTCCGCCCGGGTTTCCTCCCCGCCGCCGCCGCCGCCGCCGCAGACCGGCTCCCGGCTCGGCTCGGCGCGGCGCGGCTCGGCCCGCTCGGCCCCCGCCATGTCGCAGGTGCTGCCCTACGGCGAGGACAAGGTGGGTCGCTACGGCGCCGAGCCCGAGGCAGGGGAGCTGCCCTTCAGCTGTCGCCTGCAGGACACCAACGCCTTCTTCGGGGGCAACCAGGGCAAGCGGCCCCCCAAGCTGGGACAGATCGGCCGCGCCAAGAGAGGTACCCCCCGACCCCCTTTGCCTCTGTCCCCCCCTGACCCTTGCTTCAGCCCCATGGCATCCCCGGCGCTGCCCCACGGCATCCCCGGGGACGCCCCGCATCTGTCTTGAAGCATCCCCGGCATCCCTGACACTGCTTCCTGCATCCCCAGCGATGCCCCACGGCATCCCCGGCACTCTCGGATTTTGTCCTTTCATCCCCGGCTCTGCCCCGGGACCCCCGGTTCTTCCCTGCACCGTCCCCGGCTCTGCCCCGAGACCCACAGATCTGCCCTGCAGCATCCCCAGCGCTGGTTCCCGGCATCCCCGGCACTGGCCCCTACATCCCCAGCGCCGCCCCACAGCATCCCCAGGACCCTCCGATTTTGTCCTTTCATCCGCAGCTCTGCCCCGGGATACCCGATTCTTCCCTGCACTGTCCCCAGCTTTTCCCCGAGACCCACAGATCTGCCCTGCAGCATCCCCACTGCTGGCTCCTGGCATCCCTGGCACTGGCCCCTAAATCCCCAGTGCCACCCCACAGCATCCCTGGGACCCTCCATTCTGCCCTGGCATCCCTGGCACTGGTCAGTGCATCCTTGGCAATCCCCAGCATCACCCCACAGCATCCCCAGGACCCCAGATTGTGCCCTTGCATCCCCTGCTCTGCCCCACAGCATCCCTTGGCTCTGCCCCACAGCATCCCTTGGCTCTGCCCCACAGCATCCACAGGACTCCCAGCATTGGTTCTTACATCTCCGGCACTGCCCCACAGCATCTCTGGGACTCCCAGATCTGCCTTACATCCCCAGCACTGTCCCCTGGCACCCTTGACACTGTCCCCCAGCACCCCCAGCATTGTCCCCCCCTGTATCACCAGCACTGTCCCCTCAGCATGCCCAAAATCTCCAGCTCTGCCCCACATCATCCCTAGCACTTCCCCCCAGCATCCCTGGGACCCCCAGCTTTGTGCCTGGCGCCCAGCACTGCCTCAAACAGCAGCCCCCCCATAACCAGCTCCAGACACCAGCGCTGTCCCCCCCAGTGCTGCCCCACACTTCCTGCAGCCTGGGGCTCCCCACGGGACTACCCTGCAGCATCCCTGGGGCTGCCCCTGGGACTATCCCCAAGCATGCCTGGGGCTGCCCCCCCGACACCTCTCTGAATGCTCCCAGGGCCCCCAGAACTGCTCCTCAGCACCCCTGTGATTGCCCCCACATCCTCTGGAACTACTGTGTTCCCTGTCCCCCCTTCCCTATAAACAAGCCCCCCCAGCATCACCAGAAACATCCCCCAGTCCCATAAACCCATTTCCCTCCACATTTCTTCCTGCCGCAGAGACCCCCATCAGCAGCCACTGGTGATGCTGATCAACAAGCCTCCCCCCATTTACTGTCCCCCCAGGACTCCATGAACCTGTGGGGGGGGTGTGTGTGTGTCCCCTCCCCCCCCCCCCCTCGTGCCTGGGGGCGGGGGAGGGCCCCCCTCCCGCCCCCCCCCCCCCCCCCCCACTTTACTGACTGATGCAGAGACTCCCATCAGCAGCTCTCCTGCTTCCATCAGGACACAAATAAACGTGCCCCCCCGGGCCCTGCACCCTGAGCTGTCACCATCGATCCTTCCCGATGCCTTGGGGACCCCCAAGAACCCTTGGGGATCCCTGCAGCCCCCACCCCACCTACTTAGGGGAACCTCCATAGGCAACCCCCCTCCTTGAGCTGCAGGGGCAAAGGGGGGGTGGGAAGAGAGGCCCCCCTCACAAATGCACCCCAGCCCCGAGGGGGAGTGAGCCTCTGCCTGCTCCACCCGTCCCCTCACCCCCCCTTTGCAGTGGTGCTGGCTGGGTCCAGCAGAGCCCCCTGGGGCTCACGGGGGGACCGTTTCTCCCTCAGTGGTGATGGGGGGTCTGGCTGCTTAATCAGTGATGCTAGTGATGGGGGGGGGGGGCGTGTCTGGACAATCCACCCCCAGGGTGGTGACTGGGGGGCGTGGGGTTGCTGACTACCCCAGTAGTGATGTTGGGAGGGGGTTTGTCCTCCACCCTCAACAGACAGTGGTGGGGAGGATCTGCCCAGCTGCTGCTGTTGATGTGTGGGGGGGGTCTGTGTGGTCCTCCCCGATGGCGATATTGATGTGGGGGTCTGTCCATCCTCACACTGGTGCTGCTTGGGGTGGGGGGGGGCTGCCCAGCAGGTGATGCTGGGGGGGGGGCTATCTGGATGGTGATGCCAACAAAGGGCTGTCTGGAGGGTGATGCCAATAGTGTGGGTCTGTGCACCCCATCATGCTGATGGGGGGCTGCCCAGCACCCCCAGTGATGCTGGTGATGTGGGGGGGTGTCCTGCACAGTGGGTGATGCTGACAGGGGTCTGGCTGCCACCCCCGCCGAGCTGACAGTGCCCCCCCCGCTGGGTCATTACCCATTCCAGTCCTGTTGCTCTCATCAGCGCCTGCCGCAGAGAGGAGGGGGGGGGTCCTTCCTGGTCTGTTCCTGCCCCCACTTCCCAAATCACCCATCCAGAGAGAGGCTGCCGGGGGGAGAGCTGGCCCTACCTCCGCCAAGCAGGGGACAATCCTCCCCCCCCCATCCCCACTGTGCCCACCTGAACCCCCTCCCCTGCTGCCCAGCCTGGGGTGGGGAGGGGGGCACATCTGAGAGTGGTGAGCAGGGTGTGAGACAGGGGGGATGGCAGAGGCTGGGTGAGCGTCCCCTTGCCCACAACCCCCCCCCCCCCCCTTGTCCCCGCAGTGGTGATCGAGGATGACCGGATAGACGAGGTGCTCAAGGGCATGACGGAGAAGTCGCCGCCGGGGGTGTAAGCCGGGCCCCCCCCCGCCGCTGCCAGGACCCGCAGGCCGTGCCCTGCTCCCAGCCCGCCCGGCCCTGCATGCTGGCTGGACCGCCGACCAGGACGGGGGGGGCCGTGCCCGTGCCCCCCCCACCCCTCGGCCCGGGGGGGGGCTCTGCAGCCACAACCACCCCCCCCCGCGCCATGCACTTTACCCCTCCGCCACCCCCGGGGCTGGGTCAACCCACCGAGCCCCCCAACCCTGGGCAAAGACCCTCCTCCCCCCCAGGGGGGGGTCCCCCCCATCCTCCTTGGCGGGGGGTCCCCGAATCCCGGGCCGGATCTGGCCCCACAAGCTGGGGAGAGCGCTGCTGTCCAGAGACATTTTTTGCTCCATCGTTTTTTGCATGAGCTTGGTGGCCCGGGCACCCGGTCCTGGGGCCGAGGGTCAGCCCCACCACTCCGGCACGCTTCTTTTTAAACAGAAACTCCTCATATTTGTATTTTTATATCCGAATCTTTGTTAAAAATGATCTGCTGACGTTGAGATGTCGAAGTAGCCGCATCGGGAAAACAAACAAACAAACAAAAATGGTTCATATTTTTTTCCATAAGAAAAAAAAAGACAAAAAAAGAAGAAAAATCCAAGGCGGGGGGTGGGGGGGTGGGATAAAGGGGGCGTGTGAGTGATGGAGGGAGCACAAGGAAAGCCAAAGGCATGGGGAGGGGAGCAGGGACCCCCAGCCTGCCACCCATCCCCCCAACGGGCAGCAGGCCCAGCCGGAGGGTTTGGCAGCACCATCGGCCGCCAGTCCGTCCCCCCCACCCCCAGCAGCCCAGGGGCAGAGCCCACTGGGGTCGGTGGCAGGTGCCGGGGAGGTCCCAGCGCTGCCCTCTGCTTGAGGGTGGTGGGGATGGGGGGGGGGGAAAGCAGGGAGGGCAGGGACCGGCCTGAGTCGTTGTTTTTAATTTTGTACTTTAATTTAATTTTATTTTTTAAGAAGCTTCTCGGGGGGGTCTGATGTGCATGAGAAACTCGTCATCTTTTTCAATAACCTATGAGTGGCATTTACGGAGACGACGACGCAAAAAAAAAACCCACACCACCAACAATAAAAAAACCCTA
>JANVCC010000030.1:12870821-12902912 GCA_025345505.1 Todiramphus chloris collaris
ACAAAAAAAAAAAAGGAAAAAAAAAAAAGAAAAAAAAAAGATACTTGTGTCATGATGTTCTACGAATGATCCATTGTAAATTTAAATGCCATTTTTCACTGTACTGGTGAACAAAATGCAATGAATAAAATACATTCATGTACCGAGGCGAGGCCAGCAGCCACCTGCTCCTTTCTGTCCCTTCCAGCTGGTTTTCAGGGTGTCTGCGGGATGGGGTGGCACGGTGGGGGGCTGACCCCAGAGTCCTTCGCCAGCTCCCGGTGCAGGGGGAGCCACCGGCTGACCCACTTACGCCTTTCGCCAGAAATAGCAGCCCAGCGGCTGCCGCCTCTTTGGTATGTCACTGCTGTCCCTCCAGGGAGGGGTCCCCTCTGTGTCCCCCACCATCGGCCACCCCGGGGGGGTTTGGTGGCCTAACAGGCCCTGTGGACTCCTCTAGTGGCACCCATGCACCTGCCATGCTGGCCCACAGTGGCACACCTGTCACCAGCCCTGGCACATGCCTGTTGCTGTGCTGCTGGCCCCAGGCACGGGCAGACGGGGGCCGGGCACGTGTGGCACACCAGGGTTGTCACTGCAGCCAGGAGCGGGGATGGGGGGTGTGGATGGGACAGGGACAGACAGGCCATCCTGCCCATGCAGGCACCCCGTGGTGCCCCCAGCCCTGTGCTGGCACATCCCAGCCCAGCCCCACCACTGCCTGGCCAAGGCTGGGGGGTGACAAGGACATAGTGCCCTTGCACACCCCCATGGCCAAAAAGGCTGGTCCAGGGGTCCTAGTGAAGGATGGGGGGGAAGCACAGCAGGTACCTGCCCTCTGCACCCAGTCCCAGCATCCCCCATCCTGCCTTCAGCTCAGCTGCCCGTGCTGGAGGGGGCAGGGAACCACTCCCCACAAGATGGATGGGTGGAATTAAACCCGATTTGGTTTCATTACCGGCTGCAAAGCCCGGAGCCCTGGCTGCTCTCCAGGCGGTCCAGAGCCCAGCATCTCCCACTGCCCTCTGGTAGGTGGCTGAGCCCCCCACCACCTTTCTCCCATTACTCCCATGGCTGGACACCTTAGGGCAGGACCACTCGCTGATTCCCTGTTCCCCACCCACAAGGGTGGAGCATCTTAAGGCTTTATTGGGTGGGTGGAGGCCAGGAAAGCCCCTCCACCCCCCAGATCACAGCTGGATGGCAAGGAGATAGTCCTCATCGTCATCGTCTGGGGGAGGCGGGGGCGGTGCAGGGGGTGGGGGGGGCTGATGGAGCCGGCGTCCCAGGGCCAGGTCGGAGGGGTCCAGGGGCTGCCCCTTGCGCATGACATAGAGGTAGTAGTGGAAAGTGCCAGTGTCCCCATCTCCACAGGCAACGTGGCGCACGGACCAGCCGAAGGCCTCCTGGGCGTAGTGGGGCTTGCGGAAGTGGGGCTGGGCGAAGGTGATGGAGATGAAGCAGCCCGCTGGGCGCAGCACCCGGCTCACCTGCGGCAGAAGAACCCCCAGGATGGGGTGGGACACAGTGAGGTTCACTTCTCTGGCAAGGACAGCCCCATCTCAAGGGACTCTCATCAACATCTGCCAAAGATCCCCTCCCACAGCCCCTCCCATCACACCTCAAATCTCCTGTCCTAACCTTGCCCCCCCACCCCCGCCAGGAGGAACCCACCCTGGTTCTGACATGTCCCCAGATCACGTGCAGCCCGGCGGCAATGAGGTGGGGGTGACCACACACCACCTCTCCCTGCATCCCAAAATTCTTCACCCCCCCATCCACAGCAAACAGCATGCAGATCTAAACCTGCTGTGGGGAAAAGCTGCACCCTCCCAGGCATACATTGACCCCTCAGAGCACTGCAGGACCTCCACCACACCCACCCCTCCCCCGGGCACCCAGTGCCATCTCCTCACCAACACCCAGCGTTCGAGGTGGGGGATTTGGATGGGAAAGGACTCAACCCTTTTAATCACCGTTTTCTCCCCGCTGGAACTAAGCCCCCGCTAACAGGATGGAAAAGAACATCAATTTTCTTGCTTGGCTTTATCCAATGTCAAAAGGCTTTTACGGCCAGCTCTGGCGTGCTCAGCATGCAAAGGCAGTGCCCGGGGCAGGCAGGCGGGTGGCCAGCCCCCCAGCTGGCCTTCCCCCCCCCCCCGGAAACACCCCCAGGACACCCCCTCCGGCAAGGGCAGAGTGCTGCTGCAGCAGGGAAGAGGGCTGGGGGCCAAGAGGGGGGATTCCCAAGCTCTGGTTTAATCCTGCTGGGAAGCTCCACAGCTCAGCGCCGGCTGGGGTCAGGGACAGAGAGGGGACAGGCAGTGTGTCCATTCCCACCCTGCTGCTGATGGTGTCTGAACCAAACCTTAGTGTTATGGGACAGAAAAATAAAAGAGAAGACAGGTCCCTGCATCGCCCTCCCCAGGCACCCCAGCTCAGCAGCCCTCCTGCAAAGAGCCAGGTGCATCCATCCTGGAAAGACCCCCAGTTGAGGGGCACGGGGTGGGGGTCCCCAGGGTTGGGGACAGGCAGGGATCTCTGGGTGAAGCCACACGAGGCATCCCGCATCCCATCCCTCGTTAACAGAGCAATAACGGCCGTTGCCTGGAGACGGGCACAGGAAACCTTCCCATCCGCCAGCTGGTCTGGGGTGGGGGCTGCTCCCCGTTCCGGAGTCCCTGTCCCCCCCCCATTGCCCCCGGATTGCTGGGACAGGGGGTGTCCCTTGGGCATCCCCACAGGAAGGGCCGATTTTTGGGTCCATACACACACACACCCCACCACTATCACACCCCCCCCCCCCCCCCCCCCAACCCCCCGACTTCCCGACTTCACCTCAGGGAGAGCAAGATAAAGGCTGTGAAAAACCTGCCCCCCTGCCATAAGAAGATGGGTGCGGGTGAGAAGGGGGTGCCAGCCATGGCCAGACTCCTGTTGAGGGACTGGCAAAGCAGAATCCTCCCAGGGACGAGGACAGCGGAGACTGGTCATGGGTGGAGGCCAGTACCCAGTGATGCTGGGGGAGGGCAGGGATTGAGCAGGGGATTAAAAAAGAGAAAAAAAACAAAAAAAACCCCTTAAATCCTCACTGCTTGGCCAAGTGACAAGGGCAGGCAGCAGCACAGGCAAGGCAGTGCCCAGAGGGCAAGGACAGCTGCACTGTTCCCAGCACCTGGGGTCTCGCTGGGGTCCCCCTGAGGTCCCACTCCACCCAGGGCACAGGGGGGCAAAGCCTGGGGCAGAGGGAAATAGCCACAAGCACCCTCCCATCACCCCCTGCCTGCAGCCAACAGCGCTGGTCAGGCACAGCAATTAATTATCCTCGCAGATATTCCCATGGGGAGGGTACGGGGGGGGGCTGCCAGGACCCACACCCCCTATGTCAGGGAAGGTTCAATCCAGTGCTTGCCTCCGCCACTGCCAATTAATCGCCACAGCCAATTAATGGGGGCCCCGGAGGCATCGCCTGTCCCCGTGGCAACACCACAGCCCTGTCGATGCTGACGGGAGTTGCCACGGCAACCCTGGACCAGATGATGAGGACCCCAGCTAATGAGATCGAAGCTAGGGCAGGGAGGGGGGCAAGAACCTGTCATAGCCCTGCAGTCCTCACCTCGCCCTGGGTGGGAAGGGCCACCTTGGCATGCTCCCTGCAGGTCCCCTCTGGGCACCCTCAGTTGCCCCTACAGACACCCATGCCAGGATGGACATCAATCTTTACTGCCATCCCTTCACGTTTAGGATGCAAATAAAGAGGGGAGTCACCCAGTGCCCCAGCACAATCCCGGGCCCCTCTGGTCCATCTACCTCTGCAAGGTGATGGGGTGGGAAGGGCAGGTGTCTCCCCCTCTCCAGGGAGCCGTGAGCCCCCTGGGTGCCCCTCTGCGGGGTAGCAGGGAGAACTGCACCAGCTGAGGGGGGGCAGAGGCACCAGCTGGGACATCCCCAGGGAAGCAGAGTGGCAAGGGACATTCTGCCCCTTTGCCCACCTCCCCTCCCAGCTCCCTCTGCCCCGTACCTCCGCCAGCACCCGCTGCATAGAGGCGACAGCCTGGGGCGAGACGTTCCAGGGGTCGGTCTCCTCCACCATGAGCACATCGAGGGTGCCCTTCTCCAGCACGACGTCGAAGGTGGCGGCAGGGAAGGCGAGGGCACGGATGTCCATGACGGCCCAGCGCAGGCCAGGGCAGCAGTGGGCGTAGCGGGCGCGCATGGCCGCGATGCAGGCCGGGGAGAAGTCGATGCTGGTGACGTCGGTGTAGCCCAGCTCGTGCAGGTCATGGCTCAGGGCGCTGTTGCCGCAGCCTACACGGGGGACATGGCTCAGCTCTGGGATTGGGGTGCCCACAGCAGGGCTGCCTGCACCTCAGCCCTGTGCCCTCAGACCCAGCGGAG
Source organism: Todiramphus chloris collaris (assembly GCA_025345505.1). Lineage (NCBI taxonomy): Eukaryota > Metazoa > Chordata > Aves > Coraciiformes > Alcedinidae > Todiramphus > Todiramphus chloris. Next base: position 12,875,199 of record JANVCC010000030.1, read on the forward strand.
GGGGAGGATGGGCCAGGGCAGCCTGAGGGGGAGCAGCAGCCCAGCTACTGATTAGCAAGTGCTGGGCTAGGCCTTAATTACCCCCACGGTGGGTGCTTTGGGGTGCTGGCCCTGCACGATCACAGCGTGAGGGCAGCCCTCCCATACACCAGGACCCACCACCCTGGGGCGGGACACACAGGTGGACATGGGGGTGCCAGGGGCAGGGGGGCCTCCCAAGCCCTTCACCCCACAGCCCTGCGGGACAGGAGCTGGCTGTGCCCCCCTCTCTCTGCCCCAAAGCTGGCAGGGGGGGCAGCGAGTAGCATCTCCAGGGGCTTCGTGGGCAGGCATTGGGGGATGGACAGAGGGACAGAAAGAGGCATGGAGGGACAGAGGGATGGAGGGACAGGGGGACAGCGGTCGCAGGGGGACAGCAGTCGCAGGGGGACAGCCCCAGTAGGGCTCGGGCCCCCCAGTGCAAAGGGCACGGGGAGAGGCCCGCTCTCCCTTCCTTCCCTGGGCTGCTCCCCGCGGGGGGATCCCGGGCTGGGGGAGGTCGGATCTCGGGGCTATTAAGCGCAGCTGGCAGCGGCTGATCCGCTAACAGGATCGGTGATTACACCCGCCTAATCCCTCCTGCCCCGCGGGGGATCAGCCCGCAGGTGGGATTACCGGGCGGTTATACCGGTCCCGCAGCCCGCCCGCCCCCGCCCCCTCCCTCCGCCCCCCTTCCCCCCCCCCGGTACCGTCCCGGTGCCGCACCGCCACCTCGCGGCCAGTGCCAGTGCGCCCACCAGCGCCACTCCCGAGAGCCTCGCCCGCCCATCCACCGAGGACCGGGCACGTACCGAGGACGAGGATACGGTCACCGGGGCGCAGCTCGGCCTCCAGCTGCGGGAGGAACCGAGAGAGCCCCCCCAGCCACTCCCGGGGCTCGGCGCCCTCCCGCCGGTACAGCTCGTCCCAGAAGCGCCGCTGCCCGTAGCGCCGGTTGGCGGCGGGCGCGCGCCGCCGCTCCATGCCCGGCGGGGCGGGGCGGGGCGGGGCGGGGGGGGTGCACCGGGCGCCACGTGCCGCCCGCGCCCTCCACGTGCGGCTTCCGGTCTCGGCGGCTGCACGTCCCTAAAGGCTCCGGCCGGAAACGTGGAACGGAACGGAGCGGCACAGCCCGGCCATGGCGGCGGGGCGGGGGACCGCGGCGCTTCGGCGGCTCTGGCGGGAGCGGCGGGCGGTGCTGCTGGAGCCCAGCTACACCCCACTGGTGGCCGCCTGCCTCTGCCTGGCTGAGGGCGGCGTCAACCTCTGGGTCATCCGCAGGGTCCCTTGTGAGTGCCGGGGCCCGGCCTGTCCCGGAGCCGGGGCCTGCCCGGGGGTGGCGGAGCTGTCCCGGGACAGCGCGGGAGGGGGGTGCGGGGTGCGGGGTGTCCTCCGGGCACTGACAGCTGGTGCCCGGGCGGGGCTGTTCCCCTGGAGCGGCGGAGGGGCGGTGTGACCCGGCTGGCAGGGTGACGGGGCTGCCCGCGGCCCGTGCGGGTGGCAGCATCCCCGGCCAGGCTGCTGGGGGGGGCCGGGGGCCCTGCGCGGAGGCTGGAGGCTCGGCTGGCAGCCGGGCAGGGGGGGCTGGAGAAGGGCAGCCCTCTCCTCAGTGCCCCTTTCTCCCTGCCCGGCCCCCGGCCGTCCCCGCAGACACCGAGATCGACTGGAGGGCCTACATGGAGGAGGTGGAGGGGTTTGCCAACGGGACCCTCGACTACACCCAGCTGAAGGGCGACACCGGGCCGCTGGTGTGAGTGCCGGGGATGGTGGGGGGCTCCCGAGGGGTCCCGGGGGGCATCAGGGCCCGGCCCCTCACTCCTGTCTCCCCACAGCTACCCTGCTGGCTTCGTCTACATCTTCCTGGGCCTGTACTATGCCACAGGCCGTGGCAGTGACATCCTCCTGGCACAGTACCTCTTCGCCGGCCTCTACCTCGTGAACCTCCTCCTAGTCTTCCGCATCTACTGCCGAGCCAACAAGGTAGCCTGAAGCCAAGGAGGCTTTGCTGGCTGCCTCAGGGCCGCACCTGCTCTGCTCAGTCCTTTCCTGGGCAAAACAGGCTGGGCAGGAGGACTGGGTTGGAAGGCTGAGGTTTGGAGGGGCTTGACAGCAGCAGAGGGTCCAGGACAGGCTGCTGACTGCCCTTGTGTCTCTCTATCCTCTGCAAGGTCCCCCCATATGTTTTCTTCTTCATGTGCTGTGCCTCCTACCGAATCCACTCCATCTTTGTCCTGCGGCTCTTTAATGACCCTGTCGCCATGGCAATCCTCTTCCTTGCCATCAACCTCTTCCTGGAGGAGCACTGGTCCTGGGGCTGCCTCCTCTTCAGGTGAGGGTCTAGGGGCAGGATGGGGCCTGCTTCTCATGGTGTACTATGGGCGTGAATGAGCTCAGCCCTGGGGAGGAGGCTGCACTCACCGGGGGACCACAGTGGTAACACAGCTTCCTGCTCAGCCTGGCTGTATCTGTGAAGATGAACATCCTGCTCTTTGCACCTGGACTTCTCTTTCTTCTCCTCCAACGGTTTGGTCTCCTGGGCTGTATCCCCAAGCTCTGCATCTGTGCCATGCTCCAGGTAGGTCCCTGCTCGCATCAGCTACAGGGGAAGGCTGGTAGCCCCACCATCAGGGGGTAGTGGCTTCCTCTGTCTGCATCACAGCATTCTGCCTGGCTGTCCTGGGGGCTGGAGACCTCTCAGTGGATATACAGCAACACCAGCATCTGAGTTGGCCCCACACAGCAAGCTAGAGGTCGAGAAATCATCTAATCACAGGGCTCCCATCTTTGGCTAACTGTCCCTGTCACCCTGCGTGGTGCTGGGGTTCTCGAGAGGTGGCAAGGATGACGAGACCTGGCTTACAGCTGCTGTGAGGGTGCTGGTATGTCTCTGGCAGGTGCTTCTGGGACTGCCCTTCCTGCTGGTGAATCCTGTAGGGTACCTGACTCGCTCCTTTGACCTGGGCCGACAGTTCCAGTTCAAATGGACGGTGAACTGGCGCTTCCTCCCAGAAGAGGTTTTCCAGAATCGGGTTTTCCACATCACGCTGCTCCTGGCTCACCTGACTGGCCTGGGGCTCTTTGCACTGCACCGGTGGCACAGGTGAGACCCAGGTTCCCAGCAGGTGCTGGTCCACATCAGCCCCAGTGGTGCAGAATACAGGTCCATGACTCCCCTGCCCCCACAGCACTGCAGTTCCGGGGTCCTGGGCAGCAGTGGGGGGAGTTACTGAGCATGCTGCCCTGGCATTTTGGCTTCCAAGGGGAAGTGGAAAAGACTTTGATCATCTGAGATTGATGTTTGTGCTTCCTTCTCAGGCCCAAAGAGAGCATCCTGGCTCTGCTGAAGGATCCAGCCCAAAGGAAACCCACATCTCCTCCCTTGACTGCCAACAATATCCTTTGGCAAGGGGAGCAGCAAGGAGGGTGGGATAAGGCAGGGAAGGGCAGGGCAGACCTTGGGCTCAGCATTTGCAGGGTCCCAGTCCTGCGGGGCTGTCAGGACCAGCCTGTCCTGAAGGAAGGAGCTGTGCTGTACAGCTGGGATCACACCTCCAGCCTCCTGCTTTTGTCCCCTTAACGCCAGCGCACAGATTGTCTTCGTCCTCTTCTCCTCCAACTTCCTGGGCGTCTGCTGCAGCCGCTCCCTGCACTACCAGTTCTATGTCTGGTATTTCCACACGCTGCCCTACTTGCTCTGGTGCACCCCTACCACCAAGATTGCCCACATGCCCAAGTATGTGATGCCAGGGAGGAGGGCGTTGCATCTGCTGGGGGCTCTGGGAGTGCGCGGGGGGCTGGTGTGTTCTCCCCATCCATGCTGACCCCCAGCTTTCCCCCCTGCAGGGTGCTGCTGCTTGGTGTGATCGAGCTCTGCTGGAACACCTACCCCTCCACAGTCTGCAGCTCCCTCTCCCTCCACATCTGCCATGGACTTGTCCTGCTCCAGCTGTGGTACGGCACAGCCCCCACACTGGCAACACGCACCCCCCCACCGAGCAGGAGACCCGCAGCCGTCTCCAAGAAGGCCCAGTGAGAGCGTGGCTGGCCAGACAATGGGAACTAGCCCCTGGGACTGACCCTTCTGCCTGCTGGCTCCCAGGCTGGCCCCGGCCCCCCTGGGAGGGCTGCAAGCCCTGGAACTGTGCACAGAGGGCAGTGTGGGGACATCCCCACAGGCAGGATTTCCCCAATAAAGGGGGCTTTGTGTGCCCTTCCCCAGCCGCAGCATCCTTGTGCCATGATGGTGTCTGGAGGGCCATGCCTGGGCCTGCCTTAGTTGGGGGGAGGCAGGGGAGCAGCCTCAGGCATCAGGTTAAGACGGAGGATGTGCAAAACCCCTTTGCCTCAAAGTTTTGAGTTGCCTTAGGGCAGCCCAGGGATGCCTCCAGCACAGCTTTTCCTAGTCCCCTCTCTGCTCCCTCCCCTGGAGGTGGCTGGGAAGAAGGCGACCACCACCTCCCCAGGAGCTCTGCTGAGCTGCAGCGTGGCCTGACTGCGGCTGGCAGTGCCCTGCCCGTAACAGAGATGCCCGTGCAGGTGGCATGGAGCCAGGTGTCTTTATTGGCCCCTCCGGCGGCCATCAGACGTTGTTGGGGTTGTAGCACAGCATGTTCAGCTTGATGTTCTCGTCCCAGTGACGCAGCAGCAGGAACAAGTGCCTGGCTGCCCCTTTGAGGCAGCCCACGTCCACCCCCTCGGGCAGCCGCTGCGCCTGCAGCCACCCGTCCGCCTTGGCTGCCACCAGCTCCCACTCCTCGAAGAAGCCGGCGCAGCGATGCTCCAGCCATGCCAAGGCCACCGCTGTGGCCCAGCTGGCACTCTCCAGGTCCTCTGGCCCCAGGTCGTGCCAGCTCACGCCGGCCTCGGAGGGGGCGGCCGAGTGGGGGCCGGTGTCGGACTCGGAGCCATGCCCACTGTCCGCCTGCGCCCATACGGCTGCACTGGGCACCTCGGAGCAAGTGCTGCGGGATGGGGGTGAGCTGGGCAGGGGGGCTGCAGCGGGCTCCTCGCCACCAGGCCCCGCCTCAGGGCTGTTCCTGGGCCCTGGGGACGTGGGGCTGAGGCTGGCGCGATGGGAGGTGTAGGGGGAGGCCCGACGCAGGCGGTCCAGGGGGATCTGCACCACTTCGGAGAAGCTCTCACTGAGCTGGAATGGCCCCTGGGCTTGCTGCAGCTGCACCTGCAATGATGGGGCAAGCAACTGGGGCAGCAGGGGCACAGACCCACTGCCGCCCCCAGCACTCTGGGGCACAGGGACTGTCCAAAGGCCACCCTGCAGGGCCACTCAAGGCTGCAGCAGGGCAGAGAAGGCACCCACAAGGTTTGCATCCTCAACTGGGTGCTGCTGGTGGGCATCAGCTGGGCAGCCCGGCTGTAACCCAGGAGGGAAGGTGGGGGGAGACGGGGTCCTTACCAGCGGGAGGTAGTCATGGCAGGCGTGGTTGCTGGAGCACTCGCTCTCTGGGCTGAGGCACTGCGGGCGCAGGGCCAGGATGGGCCCCCTGTGCCTGCTCAGGCTAAACCAGTGGGGCAAACAGGCGAGTTAACTTGGGGGGGCAATTCCCCAAGGGCAGCTGGACCCCAGTCTGATGCAGGGAAGGGGCTGGAGCACCCAAACCATACCCCCCTTAGGCCACAGGAGCTGGCAGGGGACATTGGACCTGCAGCAACCAAGAACTGGTACTGTCCCCATCTCCATGCAACGTGCCTTTTTTGGCATCCCCTCCACCCCACAGCCTCACCTGGAGCCAGCGATGCTCTCTGTGGATTTCTGGGAGCCCATGGAGGTGGTGGAGGGGCTCGTTGGTGGCCCTGCAAAGGGGGAGAGCTGAGCATGGGGGGGTCACAATGCACCCAGAGGTGCATGTTCCTCCTCCCAGCACCTATGAGGGTTCTCAGCTTCCAGCACCAGGGGAGACTCTCATCCCCCACCCTCCAGCCCTTGGATGGACGCACCATTGGAGCAGTTCTGCTTTTCCCAGCCATACGTAGGGGAGGAGACACTGGCTGGAGACCCAGGGGTTGCAACTCTTTCTGCAAAAGAACAAAGCCCTGAGGGCTCCTGGGGTCCCAGGACTCTCACCACCTAGAGCTGCTGCTAGGGGCTGCTAAGGTGCGCCTGTATCTCCCCCCACACTCCCAGTGTGGGATAGATGCCACTTCCTGGGCATCCACAGCACTCCGGCCAGGATCAGCCCTGTGCAGCCGTGAGCTGAGGGTCCGCCAGGGGACCTGGAGGAGCGGGTCCCTGGGGAGCATAAATTGACGTAAAGGCCTAGATCAGTACCTGCAGCAATGGGGGCCTCATCCTGGTCCTCTGCATCCCACTGCTGGCCCAGACCCACCGAGGAGCTCTTCTGGTGCCAGCTCCCTGCCGCAGTGGCTCGTGGCCGGCTGGCTGAGCCAGCTGCAAAGGACGGTGCCACCTCAGCCCTCCGTCCCCTCACTGCCCTCTCCCCAGCACGCCGGGCCCCCCAGCCGTACCTGTGCCCCACACCTCAGGGGCTATGGGGAAGGCTGCCTGTGTGGCACCATCCACGGGCACCAGGCGGGTGTAGAGAGAAGGCACATTGCAAGCTTTGCTGGTTTGCATGGCTCTCAGGCGAAACCGGTGGGCGAAACCTGCCCGGAGCGAGGTGGTTAGAGGTGGGGGGACACTGGGGCTGTGCCAGGGCTGGGGGACGACACACACACACACCAACACCCACCCTGCTCCTGCTCGGCTTCCCGCTGTGCCGCGTTCTCGTTGTCCCGGATGACGGAGCGTGCTGCCAGGCGGTGCAGAGGCTTGTCCCAGGCCTTGGCCACCCTCCGCGGGGGGTCCTCCCTGGCCAGTCCCTCCCGGGGCTGCAGCAGGGAGTCCAGCGAGGCAGTCACTTCCCAGGACACGGGTTTGCCAGCCCGCAGTGCGTGGATCACCACCTGGCAGCGCAGGGGCAGGCTGGCATCACCCAGGTTGGGCTCCCCCGTCGCGGGCACTGGTGAGGCACTGAAGAGGTAGGAGGGCTCCACCAGCATGTCCCAGTCCAGGTGAGTGGGTGAGAGGAGGTTATCTGGACAGTGGCAAGAAACAGGCTTAGCAATCATCAATCAGGGGGTACCCAGCTCCATCCCCCCCATCTTCATCCCCCCAGAGCCAGCACGCACTTGATTCCACCGCACTGGGCTGCAGCTGCCGTGCCCGTGGTCCCAGCTCATCCAGCCGCCCCTCCAGGGACTGGTTCCTCTTCTGTGACACCTTCTCCAGGGCCTGGCAGAGCCGATGGGCATCCAGCTCCCCGTGCGGCGAGGAAAAGCTGCGTCCGGCCAGGGCAGCACGTGCCAATGCCTTTTTCCTCTGCGACAGCTCCTCCGTGCTCAGAGCCACTGCCACCTGCAGTGTCGGGGAGGCTGACAGCGAGCCCAGCAAAGGCACCGGCACGGACCATGCCAAGCCATGATGGGGCACCTGCGGCCCTGGCCAGCTGCTGGCTGGAGCCGCTGGCTGATGCCCAGCCCCGCCGCACTGCAGGCTGGCACCCGGCAGCCCCCCAGGGCGATGGGCAGTGCTCGCCAGGCTCCTCGGCCGTGTGGGAAGGACTGAGACAGAAGTTTGCAAACATCCCTGGGGGTGACTCAGGCTGATGCCAAGGGAGGAGGAGTTGGCGGGGATGTTTGCGTGTGTGCGTGGGGCTTAGCTCAGTTCTCAGGCTGGATGATGCTACGGTGGGATGCGCTCCCCAGCACATAGTCATGTCCCTGCACTGAGATGCTTCACCTAAAAGCTATGGTGAGGCAGCAGCACCCAGTTCACCTCTCACTCTGGCAGCAAGGAGCTGGGGGAGGATCATTTACGCTACAGAGAAATCACTTACGCTTGACATTTCGGCAGCAAAGGCCACCAGCTGCGCTGCTGTACCAGCAAGGAGCAGGAGCGTGTCCTGGAGCTGGGTGACAGCTGGCCTCACCCGGCCTTGGGGCCACCGTCACCATCACCAGGGGAGCTGCCTCTCCCCCTCCCAGTGACCTGTCTGGGTTTTAAACCCAGGTACAAAGAACTGAGGATGTGGCCCATCCCTAACAAAGCATCGGGTGATGGCTGAGGACTGAAGGAGCCAGGCAGGAGCTCAGCCAGACCACCTCCTCCTCTACAGCTTGGCAGATTCATGATGCTGGCCCAGCTATTTTCACTTGATTCTGGCAGCATCAATGAGGATCTGAGCTAGCTTAGGGGAAGCTGGGGGACCAGCTACCTGGTTCCCAGCAGGACCATTCCAGTAGGGTAAAACCACCCAAGGAGACTCCTCACAGCACATATGGCTGAGCCTTGTTTAAAATCCAGGCTAAACACTCCTGTTTCCAGCCCAACAGCCACATGTCCAGGCACAACAGGGCAGCGAGAGCCCAGCTAAGCCAGGAGCAAACTCTCATGCTTGAGCCCTTAACCTGACTGGCATCCTTACCTTGGTGCAAGCCGGGGCAGAGGGCAGTGGGGCAGATTTGGTGGAGGACTCGCAGAGGGACAGGCTCTTCTGGCCCTGCTGTGAGGTGGCATCGGCACAAGGGACCGAGGAGCCACCTTCAGGGGCCACGTCACGGGAGCCAGTGGACTCGCTACTGGTGGAGCTGCGGGAGAGCAGCCCCCAGCTGCGGTCAGTGCTGACTGAGCAGTGCGTCAGGACGTACTGCTCCTGGATGTAGGAGGGCTGGTAAATCCGCTTCCAGATGTCTCCCCCCGAAATGGGATCCGTACCTGCCCAGGCAGCACACACACCATCAACCCATGGCTCCCACACCTGCCCCCAGCCCTGGCCTCAGCCCCACTCACTCCGTTCCGACACCTCTGTGCCCACGGCGGAGACCTCCAGGGAAGCGTCCCCAGATCCTGGGGTGCTCCGGGGTGGCTGGCGGCTCTCCCCGGGACTGGCCACCTCCTCGTGGGAGGGGAACGCTGAGCCCCGAGAGCCCTGTCGAGCCCCTTCCCGGCCCTAGCAGAGAGAGGGCACTGCCATCAGTCCCCCCAGCGCAGGGACAAGCTGGTGGCACTGGGAATGTGCCATCCTCCCCATGCCATGGTAGTGCTGGTCATACCAGCGGGCGCCTGTCACGGAAGCGGGCGATGCTGTAGAGGATGCAGTAGCTGACGAGGCGGTCACCGGGGTAGAGAGCTGGGAGCTCGGTGGGTGAGAGCAGAGCCTCCATGCTGTCGGGGACGTACCAGTCGATGGTGATGTCACTGATGGCCGGCTCGATCGCCTTCTTCAGGGTCTTAATCAGCTGGGGTGGGCAGAGGAGCAGGTGTCAGACACTGCAGCAGCCCCTGCACGCCCTGTCTGCCCGGGAGTTACCTTGGGCTGCAGCCTCTCAGCTGGGCTCAGGAACTCGGCGCATCCCCGGCTGACCTTGGCCATGCCTTTCAGCAGCCACCGGCACGCCCGTGGGCCCAAGCCAAAGCTGAAGCACCTGCAGGAGTGAGCCAGGCAATGAAAAGCCATGGCTGGGCCGGTGCCAGTGGCTGGGCAGCTTGGTGGCAAGCCCTGCAGCAGGGCTGGGCAGAGGGGTCGATAGCCAGAGATGCTGCCCTGGTTGTGTGCTGGGTTGGGGCACCCCAGGGCAAGCCTAGCTGGTGGGATTGAGGGATGTGATGGGTGGAGGATACCCTCAGCGCTGGTGGACATGAGATTTGGGGTTGCAGAAGGAGAATCACAGAATCATTCGAGTTGGAAAAGACTTTAAGGTCATTGCATCCAACCATTAACCTGACACTGCCAAGTCCACCATCAAACTGTGCCCCTACACCAAGAAATTAGTGGGAACAGCTCAGGGGACATGGAGAGCACCGGGACCCCGCCGCAGTGCCAGTGCCATACCTGACGGTGCTGGCCTGCCTGCGCAGCAGCCGGAGGATCCTGCCTGCATTGCCCACTGCCGCGGCCGTGAAGAGGAAGAGCTGGCGGGGGTAGCCGTGGTGGAGGGGCTGTGCCAGTGCCCAGCCCAGGGCTGCCAGCAGGTTGGTGCTGCCCGCATCTGCCCGCAGCCCGCCCAGGTGCTCGCAGGCTCGCCGCAGTGTCTCCTGCCCGCACGGACAGCCGGCATCACAGCAGTCGCCTGGCTCTCCAGACCCAGTGCCATGGCAGGGAGAGGGGGCAGAGAGGGGCTGGCGGGGGCTTTGCCCAATGGCACTCACGTTGCTGCAGAGGCGGCTGGATGGGAAGAGCGGCTTGATGTCAGCGCCGAAGCTGGAGACGTTGAGCAGTGTCCCTGACGGGAGGCTCTTCAGGGCCACCAGCAAAGCCTCCTGGGGTGACAGGGGGAACCGGGGAGGGCTGGTAAGGACTGGCCACCCAGGGAGCATCCCTGGCCCTGCGGCCGTGCCTCACCTTGACCTTGTCAAGGTCAGGGCTGCTCATGGAGCTGCTGTGGTCGATGAGGAAGATGACCTCGCGGGTGACGCTCTGCAGGTCCCCAGGGCCACCCTCCACCGCCGGGCAGAAATTCAGCATCAGCACGGGGTTGGGGAAGATGTCTTTGTGGAAACGCTTCTGCACAAAAGCCACCTGCGAGCCAGGCAGGCCAGGGGCTTTCTCTCAACCTCTGACCCGTGCTGGGTTTTCCCTCACCCCCATTCCACCACTTCCCCCCTTCCTCCTCCTCCTCCTCCCCACGGGGCCAGCCGTGGCCATGCCCTGTCACCTGTCTCTCGCCACTGCCATCCTTCCTGGCAATCCGCATGTAATCCCGGCGGTTCCGGACGTGGGCCTCGTACTCGGGGTAAGTCATGGTGCCGTGCTCCATCACCAGGTGAGGGTGGTGGGGCTCTGTGGGGCACAGGGGGGTTCAGAGCCACTCCACGTCACAGCAGGCAGGGGATGCTACAGGTGCTTTTGGGGCAGTGCCCCATCTGCCCCAAACCCGCCAAGGGCACCATCCCCTCTCACCGCAGGGGTAGAGGATGATCTCCAGGTCCCTGTCGTAGCGATGGGGCTCAGCCAGGGTGACACAGGTGGTAGTGGCAGAGCTAGCCCAGGGGTCTGCATCAGCTCGCAGGGCATGGGATGGGCTCTCCAGCCCTGCAGGGAGGAGGTGGCAGGGCAGCCCCTCGTGCCCCCTCACCCACTGGGCTCCATGCCTGTGTTGAACCCAGTGCCATGATGGTGGATGCTCCCTGCCAGCTCTAATGGGATTAACTGGGCCAGCAGCCAGGAGCATGTCCCCACCGACCCACATCTTGTCCTCACCTGTCCTCTCCCCACCCACATCACACCTCCCCGGGGAGAGGTGTCTGCTGTCCCAGAGCTGCTCAAAGCCACACGTGGGGTGACTTTGAGGGGTCCCAGCCCCAGGGTGGGATGGGAAAAGGACTTCTTCACATGTAGGGAGTGCAAAGGGCTGCCTGAGAAAGGGGGCTCATGTCTTCCTAGAACCGTGGAGGGACCAGAGGAACACCATCCCAGGGGGACATTGCCCACCTTCTGGGGAGAGTTTGCCCAACCAAGTGCCTGAGCCACCTCCCTACCTGCCAGCAAGCAAGGGCCTTTCACCAGCAGCTCGAAGGCAAACTCATAAGGAAAAGGGTTGCAGGGCCGTCCCCGAAAGACATCCATGTTCTCCACAGGTGCTACAGGGGACGGCTGGCTCCGGGCACCCGGCCCCCCGAAACAGCTGGTGGGGCTGCAAGGGGAGAGGTGGTGATGGCTTCCACCCCCCTCCCTGCTTGCCCATCATCGGCATCCCCCCCCCAGGATGGCGGAGACTGAGGAAGCCATGAAAATCACCATAGGGCCAACCTGTCGTCACACAAGCTTGCCGGCTCACTCTCAGGGGTGGCGGGGACATGGGGTGCAAGGACGGGGGGCAGGAGGAGGTGCAGGGCCCCATCCGGCAGCGTGGCTAGCTCCTGTGCTGTGCTCAGGGTGACAGCCAGGCTCTCCGATGGGCACAGCACGCCTGTGACGATGACGAAGGTGGAGCGCTCCGTATCTTCATCCAGGACGAGGTGACCTGGGTAGGGGAGAGATGGTGGGGGAGGTCAGTGGGGTGTGCAAGGTTGGGGAGGGTGGTCATTAATTGCTCTAATTACTCTCAATGGGGGTGACAGAAGCAGGTGTAATGAGGGCCATGCAAAGGGGTGGGTAAAGCCCTGGGGAGAGGCAGAAGAAAGGGGAGGCTGAGATGTCCAGTCACAGAGACACCCCAAGGCACCAGGGTGTCCTGGCAGGAGTTCTCAGCCCCTTCTATCCCACCACAATTCATCTCTGCCCATTCTGAGTCTCCCAGCGGGGAAGGCCCAAGAGGGTGACCCGTGGCACAGCACCTACCGCTGGCACAGCACCTACCGCTGGCACAGCGGTGCGGCCGGCCGGGGCTGGGGCTGCACTGGATGCAGCAGTCCTGTGCCCGGTGCCGGTTCTGGACCTGGAACGTCACCCGCCGGCTGCCCATCACCGCCTCAAAGCCGGACACCACCTCCGACTCCTCCAGTGGGTAGACGAAGACACCTGTGGGCAGGAGAGAGCCCTGAGGCAGACCCTGGCATGGCCACTGCCGTGACACGGTGCAGCCCACGGAGGCGTCGTTGAGAGTTTGACTCACAGGGTGATGGAGATGCATGAGAATGGGGCAATGTGCAGGAAGGACCCTGAGCCTCATTAGTCCCGAGGAGGGCAGGGAGGGTGAAACCCCCCTTTTCCTCAGCAATGGGAATGTTTTTGTGCGGCCATACTCCTCCTGCCCCCGGGGCGATGCTGTGTGTCAGCGGTGCCCCCACCACCGCTGGCCTCTGCCTTTGCTCCCCAGACTGAGAGGAGGCTGGGGGCCAGGACACGGGTGGGCTTGAGATAGGGATGCTCTCCAGCATGGATGCTTTCAGGGGGTCATGCAGGCAGTCCAGGTCCCCGTCAGCCCTTATAGCTCCCCCTTACCTTCCACGGGCTCCTGGTGAGGGTTGGTGTACATGAGGTGAGCGGTGATGCTCAGAGAGTACCCGTTGGTACAAGCCTTCACCCTGGAGCTCTTCATGGGCAGAGCCTCCCAGGAGGAGAGGGTGTACAGGCCTGGCATGGTCTCTCAGCAGGCAGCTGCGGGCAGAGTGGAGGCAGGCGCTGGATGCTTGGGGATGGAGTCTGCTGGGAGGGAACTTGTGCGCACAAGCTGCTTCCATCTGCCCAGCCTGCAAGGGGGGAGCAGGTACCCAAACCTCCCTGTCCCAGGGATGCTGCTCTGTAGCATCCACAAAACAGAGGGACCTGGGCTCAGGTCTCTGCTCGGACCCCAGCCCCCCTGCACACCAGGTCTGGAGCCACAGAAGCCCACTGAGAGCTCTTCCACCCCATGGATAAATAAACCTGTCTGCTGGGCAGCAAAAAGCTTCTCCCATGCGCAGCAGCAAGCCCCAAGCCCTGGCAGACAAGCAGGGATAAATAGACAGGACAGAGTATGGCCAGTCACATGCAGCCCATCTCTTGCAGCAGCTCAGTGGCTCCAAAGCTTCACCAGACCATCTCTCACACTACCTGGGAGAGGAACATCTGCTGCTCCCATCTCCATCCACCCACAGAGGTTACCAGGGTAATTAGTTTGTTGTTTGTTTGGTTTGTTGTGGGGATTTTTGTTTGTTTTTTTGATTTTTTTAAAGGAGGGGTGAGAAACCCACAGTGTAACTAGGGCAAAACAGTGAGCAGTGTTTGCTGGGGGTTTAATAATTAACAACAAGGTCAGTGATGCACTAAAGAGTGGCACAGAGAGGAAGGCACTGCAGGGGGGAGCCCAGCTCGGGGGATGATGTTTTCTGCCTTTGGGTGAATAACACTCTGCTCAGAGATGGACAAGTCCAGCATCTCACCCTTTGGCAGCAGCAAAAGAGGCAGCTGGGAATGCCTTCCACCCACAGCACCAACCTACTCCACACCCCTCATCCCTTTGGGAAAACCACCTAGAGGCAGCATCCCAAATGATTGCCCAGAGCAAAGGCATCTCTCTAACATCACTCCACTCCGTGCCGTCAAACATTCACATAAAATATTCAGGTCAGGCTTAGCCCTGCCTCTCAATGCATAGAGTGCATGGGCCCTGCTCCAGGCGTGGGTCTGCACCTCCACACTGTGCCCCCAGCCCGCTCCAAGCATCTGGACACAACAGCAGTGAGGTCCCAGTGTCATGCCACATGCCATATGTGCACTGTGCCCAGGGTGAGACCAAGGCCAGGTACAAATAAAGCATCTGATCCCCCCACTCCAGTGGCCTTTTGTCCTGGGAACATCTCGTGCGAGCATTCGTAACAAGAGGCTCGGGGTGCCCTCAGCATATGGTCACAGGGTGCCTCTCCCAGAGCATCTTTGAAAGAGGAGCAGGGCTACATCCTCAGAGGCAACAGCAGGACCAAGCCGTTGGCTGGCACAAAGCAGGAAAGGCAGAAAGCCCCCGAGAAGTGCATAAGTGCATTAACAGTGTGGCTGCATCCCAGAAAAACCAGTCCATTAGGCCAGAGGGGAGCTGTTTATCTGCTCAATCAGCATCGCAGAGTTATGCTGGTATACCCTGTCCCCACTGTGTGCAGGATACTGAGCCCCCCAGCCTGCTGTCCCAGCATACAAGGTGGCACAGGGTCCCTGCACAGCCGAGTTTTCCTCCACACTGCCTGTGTCACCACTGGGAACATCATCAGCCAGGTCCTGCCCTGACTACAGTACCTGGCTGGGCTCTGGGGACTGGGACTCCACCGGCCCAGCCACATTGAGCCACTAAAAATGGATTTCACCCCAAAGCCCTTCCATTTGTTCCCAAGGCACCCAGCTTAACGCTCAGCAACGCATCTGCTGTTTGCCCTGCCACCCATTGGCCAGGGCACTTCTGGCTTGTTTACCAGGGACTTACTGGAGAAGCTGTCCTGGCTGCTTTTTATCACTTCTCTTTACATTTACACTCATAGAGTAAACAGGGCCCATCTGTCCCTGCCACGCTTCGAGCTGGCTGCTCTAAGCCCCATGGTAATGAATAAAACCAGACTTGACAGTCCTCACCCCAGCCTCTTCATCCTCTTCCCCTGGGGCAGCAAACTGTCCCCAGATGCCAGTGTGGCATCACCAACAGGTCCCAGGTCCCATTCCCAGAATGGTTGCCGGTTCCTTCACATCCCTCTCCTCTTCCTCCTGCTGCCCACAGAAGCTGGTTTAACCAGTAGCATCCCTGATACAGAGGAGTAGGACTGGAGGCGGCTTGCCATGCAGACAGCAAAAGGCCCTTGGTGAAGGCCAGACAGAACTAACTCTTGCCTAGGTCAAAATAACATTTATCTTCTTGCCCCTGGGCAGGTTGAGTTTCCCAGTGTGGCTGCTGCAGGAAGCCAGGCACCTGAGCCCAGTGGACGCTCCTTAGCTGCCTGCAAAGTTGCCAAAGTTTCACCTGCTGCAGCAACAGCCGCCCGTGCCGGGGTGCAGCGTGGTCCCAGGGAAGGTTGAGACCAGCCCTGGCACAGGCAAACCCAGTGGAAATTTCCACTGGTGACATGCACAGGCCGGTACAAGAGGAAGGAGGGGAGCCCAAGCCTCTGCAACAGCACCTGGAGCAAGGAGGCACTGCTGCCACTCGTGCTTGCCCACGTTACCCTCTTCTTCCCTGGCCTCCCACTCCCTGCAGGACATCCCCACATTGCTCTGCTGGGACAGGGCACGAGGGCAGTAGAGCAAGATCCATGCCAGCTCCTGTAGCAGGGAGGAGGCCACGGAGGCAGGAGGTGATGGGGCTGCTGCCCTGGGCACACCGCTTTGCAGAGAGCCCAAAGCAGAGGAGTGGAGGGGAAGGGGATTTCTCTGGCAGCTGCGGGTGAAAGGGACGGGGCAAAAGGCTGTCTCCAGCCTGAGTCCCCAGCCTGCAGTTTCTGCTAGGAAGTTGAAACAGAGAGCAGAGCGTGCTGCACACAGACACGCGTGCATACGTGCACACACGTATGTGCACACGCACTGCACCCAGGACCACCGTGTCCAGGACCTGCACTGCTGCTCTCACCTCCCCACTAAAATCCCCGGAAACACCCCCAGCCCTGTGCCAGGGAACAGGAGTTATTTGCCTTTGACCCACACTGACACAGGCACCCCCCCCCCCCCCCCCCCCCAAAAAAAATACTTCCCAGCCCCAAGGATTTCCTGGGAGACAGGCACATCCCGGGGGGCAGACCTGTGCAGAACAGTCGGGCTGCGGGATGTTGCGGGGTGGGACAGGGACTGGCCACTGATGCCCTGGGGCATGTTCCCAGCTCTTACTGGAGTCAGCCCTGTCGGGTCCGTGCCCGATTGTGATTTCAGCACTTTTGTGGCCTTGCTGCCTTATCTCCCACCTCTCACCCCTCCTGCGATCCGAGGCTGCCCGACAACGGGAACGCGACCCTGAGGCACCTGGGAATTGCAGGATACTGGCAGGGTCCTGGGCAAGACTCCCTCCTCCCCACCCCCCTGCCCTGGCCCTTACCTGGAGGAAGAGGAGGAGGAGGATGACACAGAGGCTGCAGGCTCGTCTCGGCACCTGCTGGGTCCCTGCTCTCCACAGGGCCCTCTGCCCTGGGGGTGGTTGTCCTCCCCCTCCAGCCGGGGGGCTGCGGTACCCAGGGGGATGAGTGGTCCTTCCCCGCCTCTCCCTGCTGCAGGCTGCCTCTCTGGCACTGGCTCCTTCACCGCCCCTGCTCCATCCCTCGCTCCTGTGCCAGCAGCAGAGCTGCTCCAAGCCCAGCCTCATTAAAGAGACACACTCCCTGGTACCGATGCCCCGGGGAGGTCTGGCTGATGCTCTCAAGGGTGGTGCTGGGGGTCTCGGAGGATGTCCAACACCCCCAGAGGGCGACAGGCACCAGACAAGAAGAGAGCCCAGGGCTGTGGGCTGCTTTGCACCCACAGTGCGGCAATGCCAGACAAACTTGGGTGCTGCTGAGACCCCAGGATGATTCTGTGACACCCTCAAACACGGGGTTTGGTTGCCTGAGACATGTGGCTGCCCCTCACGTCCCCCCCCAGACACAAGGTGGGTGTTTGCCCTGTTTGCACAGGGCAAAACACAAACCTCCATCAGCTGGCTTAACTCCCTGTTACATATACCATGAGCCACAAGTATCACAACCAGCTTTGTCAGGAAAGGTCCCAGCTGCCTTGAGGAATGGGCACAGGTGGATCCTGAGCATCCTTCCCAAACCCAGGCGCTCTGGGGTCCCACTGGGGCTGTCCTCACCAGCCTCTATGTGCTGCAGTGAAATCCCAGCCCCAAAGAGAGGGAAAGAGGAAGAATCTGGGAAAAGCCCAGCCTTTGGGCCACAAGAGTGACAATAAGCCCCCTTGAGGAAGGTGCAGACGGTCAGGAAATCCCAGCAAAGCCAGGAACGTCTGCTGGCAGGGAGATCTCACAGCCCAGGGTGTGCTGGGAATCCCTCAGCCGCCACTGCCGGTCTTGCATTCCCAAGCGGGACTGAAGAAAATCATCAGATTTAGGTCTAATCCCTGCCCTGCCTTTCCCAGGCAGCTCCCTCGCTGTGCTATAGATAAGTCTGTACTGCCGTGGTTCTTTTTATAGAGCACGCAGAAAGGAACCACCTCCCTCCTGCACACCACAAACCCCACCATCGCAGCCGCGCTGAACCAGCCCAGCCACAAACTGGGGCAGAAAAAGCAGATGTCACCGGTAGGGAGCAATCCCCAGTCCTTGGAAGGTGATTTTGGAGCAGCACCGGAGCGAGGCCTGGCACAGCAGCATCTCCGCACCGGATCTCACCTCTAAGCTGGCCCACACACCGCTACGGCTTCAGAGCCTCAGCACAGATTTCATAGGTGACGACGAGAGCAGAGGAAAATCTCATCAAAGACACCCTTTGTGGTAGCATGGGGCACGCTTCCCCCTCCCGACCCCTTGCCCTGCGCTTTAGCCAACACAATTGTCTGGCAGAGAGGCAATCTGGGTGCCTTTGGGGTGCCTGCAAGAGCACGCCAACCCCTTCCCTCTCCCTGCATGAGATGCCCCATGGAGTTCTGCTTCCCCTTCTTGTGCAGCACGGGGACAGAACAGCCAAAGTGTGCAGTTGGTCTCCTCTCCTTTCACTCCTGACCGCAGCAGAAGGATGCTAACCTGTCTATTACCCCCCTCCCCCTGTGAGGGACACCAGCTCTGTGAGCTGCTGGAGGCACAGCACACACGGCAGCACATCCCTGCAGCATGCACGGGGCTCCCATCACCGCTGCAAGCGCTGCAGCTTCTCCAGCCCCAGAAAAAAAACCCTGCAAGCTTTGATTTTTCTGTGAGATATTGTTTCTAGGCCAAGCTGAGGCGAAGAAAAACATCCAAATGCAAGTGCTGGGTCGGTGCCACCAGACAGGGCAACTCCTCCAGCCCACAACGTCTGTGGCCCCAGCATTACAGCAGGTGAGTAACCGCTGTGCGCGCAGCACCAGGGATGCGGACGAGGCTCCATCCTTATCCATACAGGACTGACAGCAGCACCAGACACCAAGCATGCGTGTCCCCACTTTGCACTGTCACAGCTTTCCTACAGCAGCTTGTCACAGCCACAAATAGACTCCCAGAGAGCTTGGCAGTGCTTTTCAGCAGAGTGCTGAGCTAAGGCGTGCATTAAACGCTGCAAACACAGGCCAGGCTCAGCCCAGTGGTTCCATTCAGCACCCCAGTGACCCCCACACAACCCTCACCAGTGGCCTGTACAACCCTCATAAATATTATCTGGATATTTATGCCCAAATCACCTGTATGTTGTCCTGGGTTTATTGAGCTGAATTATCACCCAGAGATAGGAGCACGGGCCACAGAGTTCTTACAAATGCTCTCAGGGCCTGAGTCACTGATAAGCCCTGCAGATTTAGTGCAATGGGAGGAAATAACCCCGAGGCCGAGGAGATAGCAGCTGGCGTCAGGCTGAGAGCGACTGTGCTTGATGGAGCTGCGGACCCAGCCCAGAGCTGCAGAGAATCTGGGCAGCGGGTGTGTCTTGTTCAGCTGTTTGCTGCTTATTAATTAGCACAAATTAAACAATATCTTGAGGAGAATTATCCAAGGGGGGGTGGGTGGAACACCGCTGTTGTTACTGATCAAAATCAAGTGCCCCTTGGTTTAACCTGTGCAACACTGGCCTGCCCAGCTGCAGGGAGTTACAGAGGGGCTAGGGAAAGAACGAAGCCGCAGGAAATGAAACATCAGCAGAGATAGGGGTGGCTCATGGAGACACCAGGAAAAAACTCTAGGACTCTTAAGAAATCTGCTACCACTCCTCTTGCCCAGACTTAACCAAAACTCTCCCAGGATGCTGGTGCAGGAAGTGTGACTGATGCACCCCAAGTCACGCTGGTGGCTGACGGGTTTTCCTTCAACAGCTGAGAGCAGCCGAGGCTCACAGCTGCGGGGCGGGCACGGGGATCTCGCTGGGGTTACTCAGCGCCTGGCCCGCGGCGGCTTTTGCAGAGACACAAGCTCACTTCAGGAACCGAAACTCCGTGCTTCTCGGGAACCTGAAACTCTCTGTTCCGCTGTTGCCTCCCACTCTGCTTCCTGCACGGCAGCCAAGCCCTGTGCCGGGGCTCCCGAGCTGGGCCGTCTCAGCTGTGCCGTGGGGCACCAGGAGTCTCCTTGCACGGCAGCGGCAGGCCCCGGGTGGGTATTACTGCTCCAGCTTCGGGCTGCTGCCCTTCCCAGGGTGTGCGTGGCGGTGGTGGGCGGTGGGGGTTCGGAGGGGCTTGGGCTGGCAGGAGCTGGGGCTCAGCAGCCCGGTGGGGGGGCTGCCAGGTCAACCCGTCCCTCCGCACGGGGCAAAGCTGGAGTGCTGGGTGCCGGGCAGGGCCACGCTGACCTGCTTCCTTCAGGCTCGGACCCCTGCCCCAGGCAGGGAGGGGGGTACGTGGGGCTGGGGTCCCCTCCCGGGAGAGGGATGGGGAGGAAAGGGCCTGGAAAAGAAACCTTCCCGCAATGACGGAGCGGTGGGAGCTGCGGGGGCTTGTCCCCCAGCAGCCAGGGGGGTGCGGGGCTGGCGTGGGAAGGAAGCCGAGAGGAAAAGGGGGAGGTGGGAGCGGACAGGTCCGGGCAAGTCCCGCCGCGGGCGATAATGGCCGGGCGGCTGCTTCCCTCTAGCGGGGACCTGCGGGGGGGCCCCCGCCCCCTCCCTCCTTCTGCCTCCGCCCCCGGCCGCGGGCACGTGGTGCGGGCGGGACGCGCTTCCGGAGCGGCGGCGGAGCGGTGAGAGCGGGCGGCACCGGGCGGCGGCACCGGGGAAGCTCCGAACCCCGCGGCCCGGCCCCAGGCACGCGTGGGGTGCCCCGGGGAGGTGCTGGGCGGACCCCCTCCCCGCCTGGTCTGCCGCGGGTACCGCTCCCGCGTCTCCGCAGACGCGGCCCCGGGGAGACCCCCCTGTCCCATCGCCTCCCCCGGTTCCTTGGGCCTGGCTGGGCTGGCCCAGGGCGGGAGCTCAACCCCCACGCAGGGCTGGGTTTCCGAGGGGCCGGGCGGGGGGAATTACACAAGCACCCCAGGACCCCTAAACCAGCTGCGGTGCCACCCGAGGGAAGGCGTGAGGATAGAGCCGTGTTGGTAGGGGACGGTCACAGGCAAAACAGACCCAACCTGGGCAAATCAGCTTTATTTATTACCAGTCAAAGCGGAGTTGGGTAATGAGAAATAAAACCGAATCTTAAAACACACCCCCTCCTTCCTTCTTCCTGGGCTCAAGTCCACTCCTGATTGCTCTACCTCCTCACCCTGCAGTCATGGGGAATGGTGGTTGGTTCATCACAGGTCTCTGCTATTCCTTCCTGCTCACAGGGTGGACTCCTCCCACTCTACCCTTGCTCAGGCATGGGGTGTCTCCCACGAGAGACAGTTCTCCATTAACTTCTCCAACATGGGTCCTTCCCCCAGGCTGCAGTTCTTCACTAACCACTTCAGCATAGGTCCCCTGTGGGGTCATGAGGCCTGCCAGCAAACCTGCTCTAGTATGAGCTCCTCTTACTCCGCAGCACAGGCTTTCCATGGGGTTGCAGTCTCCTTTGGGCATCCACCTGCTCTGCTGTGGTGTTCTCCATGGGCTGCAGGTGGATATTTCCTCCACCATTAACCTCCTTGGGCTGTATGGGGACAGGCTGCCCCATCATGGTCTTTGCCCCGGGCTGCAGGAGACTCTGTGCCGCAGCTCCTGGAGCATCTCCCCTCTCCTTCACTGACCTTGGTGTCTGCAGAGTTGTTTTTCTTTCATGTTCCTGCTCCTCTCTCCCAGCTGCTGTTGTACAGCTTTCCCCTCCCTTCTTAAATATGTTATCACAGAGGCATTACTACTGCTGCTGATGGGCTTGGCCTTGGCCAGCAGTGCATCCATCTTGGATTGGGCTGTTATTGGCTCCACTGGACATTGGGGAGGCTTCTGGCAGCTTCTCGCAGAAACCAATCCTGCAGCGCCCCTGCTACCAAAACCTTGCACACAAACCCAATAAAGGCAGGCACAGCGAGGATCGAAGGAAAGGAAACGTGTGTTTGGAAACATGCATTCATCTTTATTCCGTACCCGCAGCACGAGATCCTCTGACACGGAGCGATGGGGAGACCCAGGAAGGAGACCAGCAGCACGTCGTCCCCTCAGCCAGCCAGCACCGCCTCCAAAACTGCCCCCGCCACCCCACCGCCTTCTGCCTCAGCCACCCGGGCCAAGCCTGCGGCTACAGGAAACCGGCCACGGAGTTCCCCAGCTGCCGGGGCTGCCGCCCCGCTTCCGAGGCAAGGGGCAAAGCCAGACTCCTCTCAGCCGAGACCCACAGCATCCCGTGGAGCCCGAGGAGATGCCAGGGACCAGCAAAGAGGAGATACCAAGAGTTGCTCTGCAAACCAGAAGAAGTCATCTGATGCCAAAGGAGCTGCCAGTTCGGCCAGACCTAACCCACGTCCGCAGAAGAAGCAGCCTGAGGCTGACCTAAGCAGGGCCTGTGGCCAATTCCTGACTCCCCTAGAGAGCCAGGACATCCCACGGGTGGAGGAGGAGACCCGGGGCCAGTGGCGTAACCCCAAGTGGTACGAGTGGCGTGAAAACCGCATCACCGCCTCCGTGGCCCCCAGGATCGCCAACAGCAAGTTTGCCAACGGCAAGACGGACGAGGTGCCCAAGTCCTACCTGAAAGCGGTGGTGAGCTCCAGCCCTGGGGTGCAGACACCAGCCATGTCCTGGGGGGTCCGCAATGAGAAGGTGGCTGTGCAGGCCTACGAGCAGCTGAAGTCACAGGCAGTGGGCAAGCCTGTGCGGGTGGAGGACTGTGGCCTCTTCATTCACCAGGACAAGAAGTGGATCGCTGCCAGCCCAGATGGCATCATCAAGGAGGCAGCCACGGGGAAGGCCCTGGGGGTGCTGGAGGTGAAGTGTCCCTACAAGCACAGAAACAGGACAGTGCGTGAGGCCTGCAATGACAAGGACTTCTGCCTGGAGATGAATGGGGACTCCTATGCTCTGAAGAAGGATCATGCCTACTTCACCCAGGTCCAGTGCCAGCTGGCAGCTTCTGGTTTCCAGCAGGCTGACTTTGTGGTGCACACCAACAAGGAGACGGCTGTGGTCCCTGTGGAGTTCGACAGAGAGTTCTGGGGGCAGACAGTGCCCAAGCTGGAGAAGTTTTATACTGAAGCAGTGATTCCTCACCTGGAGGAGAAGGCAGGTGGCTCTGTCTGGGCCAAGGAGGAGTAGACCACCTCCTGTCTATCTCTCTTGGCTGCACATACCCAGGTTTGGCCCCTAGCATAGAAAGTATGCTCAGTTTTACTGCTCTTCCTGGACCGCTTGCTGCCTCTACCCCAGTGCAACCGCCTCAGGACTGAAATGTACCAGCAGCACTCCCACAAACAGCAGCTTCTTCCCGCCCCAGCATGGCTAGCGCTTGGCCCCGAGTGCCTTCTCATCCTGTCCCCTCAGCTGCAGCCCCAGTCTGACCCAGTGGCCATGCCTGAGGGAAGCTGGCGCACCTCTGGATCTGCAGGGGAAGCCAGAGACATCTCGGTGCTGGAATGACAGACTTTCTGGAGAAAACTGGATCCTTTGCAACTCAGCTGCTGTCAAGATTAAATCGTAACTCCACTCCAGAGTGGAGACAGAGCCAGGGAAGGTTTGTCAAAGCCCAAGAGCAAAACAGCTTTCGAGCTAAATAGTGGATGTGCCTTAAGAGCCACAGCAGAGGTGTGTGGACACCCTTCCTTCCCATGCCACTGGATCTGCTGCTCCCTTGGAGTAATCCATGATGGTCTCACTGAGTTGGCTGCAGCCTCAGGAAGATGGTGCCTGTTGAAGAGGTTGTTCCCTGGCCCATGCACCTCCAGAGGACCTTCCTGTGGAGCATCCTTGTGTGCTACAGTAGGCTGGGGAGCTGGGAATCAACTCTATTAAATCCAAGACACATTGGTCTGTTTGTTCCTTCTTGTTTGTGCTGCTCATTGCTTACATAGAGGGTGGAAGGAGTTGGGCTGGGTGGGATCCCTACACCATGTCCCATCCCAGCCACAACAGAAGGGGAGCGCTCAGTTCCCAGAGGGATGCGAGACCCAAGGCCACTAAACCATACCCAAGCATTATGGCAAAATTACTTTATTATATACATGAGACTCCAGCCACACTCCACAGGGCAAGGACCAGAATTTGCTATTTTACATATCAATACAAAGTAACTATAAAAACATAAAGCACTTTTGGGGCCCAGGCTTTCCACAGGAGAGGCACAGGGATGAGCCTGGGGGCTGCTGAGTGACAGGGGGCTGCCCCACCCCCTCCCCGAGCTGTGGTCCCACAGTAACCAGATGTGCAAGTAGGAAAGAACCCAGTTAAGAAATACAGTCGTGGGGACTGGCAAGTGGGGGCTGTTCCCCTCCCCCTGCAGGCAGTGGCACACCAGGGGCCAAGCCGAGCGTCACCAGGACAGGAGAGGGGTCTGCGTCCCCCAGGGAAAGTGCAAAAGGCACATGGGCCAGGCTCTTTGGAGGGGCTGTGAGGAGGATATGGGAGCCAACGGTCGGTGCACGTGGGGCCCCGGGAGGTTGATCGATCACTCACATATACACACACACACCCCCCCCAACTGCATGCTGGGGACACGGAGGGAGAAAAGCCTTCCACTGCCTAACTTAACCGGGGGCCTGGAGAGGGCATGTCCCGTGTCTCCAGAGCAGCAGTTGCATAGCAGAAGGGGCTCAGGGCCCACTCTTGACAAGTCATTAGGTTTCACTCTACACGTCCAGGAAAGAAAAAACAAACAACAAAACCAACAAACATAACTTCTGTGAAGGAGAAAGTGCTGGGAAGAAAGGCTCTCTCTCCCAGCTCCTGGCTCCGTCTGAGCTCAGGTGTCAGCACCTAGCTGGCGTTGAAGCAGACGCTCCAGCAGACAGCTCTGCAGGCAGGCAGATGGCCACAGGGCACAAGCTTCAGTTGTTTGCAACTGGAAGTGGAAATCATGGAAAGCTAACCAGAGCACTCTCCCATTCCCCTTCCAAAGGGCTACCAGGAATCTCACTCCGTTCACGCAGGAGTCCTCAGTGCCACTGTAGAACATAAACCAAGGAGGGCTGTTTGGCAAGAACAGCCTTTGTAATTGCCTACTAGAGGATGCCTTTGCTGCTCCTGACCCAACAGGACTATCCTGGGGCTGTGGCACAGCAAATGTAATCAGGACCACCATGGGCCGGGGGAGGAACCTCCCCTGTGCAGCCTACAAGATAGATGAGAGACAGATAGCTCCACCAATACCCCTCAAGATGCAGAGCCCCAGTCTGCTTCAGGTGCCAGGAGGACTGATGTCCCTTCCCCTCCTGCCCTGGAGAGCAGCACACTACACGGAGGGAGCTCGTCTGGGCTGCACCTACTCACTAGAGAACTTGGGTCACTGGGGCTTTGCCATCACAGGCCACCCGAAGGTCCGAGACAAGAAAAGGAAAACTGAGGAGAAAGGAGGAAGGGGAGTCACATCTTGGGATAAATTAAGCTTCCACCACACCACAGGAAAAACTATTTGGACTAGGTTCTCCTTGGCTGCCCTGGGAGAAAGGCACTGAGCTTCGTGCAAGGACAGAGATGTGACCTAGTGCATGGCTGGACCACCCTCCTCTCCACCCAACACCTCTGGGGTAACCGAGCTATGTGGCCAATGTGATCCCCAGGGAGGACACACATGGCAGCTCCTGGGAGTCTGAAATGCAAGGGGGACAGTCCGGCCCTGTAGCCCAACCCCTCCCCTGCCATGATTGTCTAGCCAAACCGGGCTACAGTCTTCAGTTTAAAAAGGGGACCCCCTGGCCTCCCCGCTCTGGAGGAGCTTCAGTCACAGAAGCGCTTGCGGGGCACCATCCGAGCTCGGTTCGAGCGGCGAATCTCCTGCTTGGCATCGCGGCATCGCTGGCAGATGAAAACCTCAGGCACGTTGGATTTGCGGATCTTGGCACAAGAGAGGTGGATCCAGGTAGCGCACTCGTTACATTCGATCATGGGCCTCCCCGCAAAGGGCTTCAGGCAGAAGCAGGTGATCAGATCCCAGGCATCATCATCTGGGCAGGAAGAGACACACCAGTCAAAAACCACCTTACCAGCTGCAGGTCCGGCTGTGGCCAGACTAGCCAGTTCCACTGGTATTAAATGGGACAGCCCCCAACTCACCTTCTGCTTTGGTGTTGGGAGCTGCTGCAAATTCAGCTGTGAAGTTGTGGGGTGGAGGGGGGGGGGGGTGGGGGGGAAGAGAGAGAAAAAAATAAATACCAGACAAGCAAGGCAGCCCTACACCCCACTTCAGACATGCTTCGGGTCTGTACCGCTCATTCTGCAGAACAGAGCTGCCAAAGAGCCAGCCAGCCCCCTGCTCACTGCTCTTCAGTGCCCCCAGGTCCCAAAGGACCCTTTCTGAGAGAGGTTTGGGCCACCAACAAGCCATCCCTGCAGCCAGCGTGGGCGGCTCCAGCTGAGGGAGGGACAATATTTGGCACTCGCTGCAGCAAGGACCCTCTGCGCTCCCTTGGACACTCACCACTAAGCTGGGAGCTCCCTCTGCTCGCATCTTCCCCTTCACTTTGGTCCAGGGTACTACAAGAACTGGGGCTTTTCCTCCCTGCAGAGCAGGGGTCATGCTCCTTCAGCTGAACATCATCTCCTGCTGGCTTCTCGGTGTCCTGTGCTCCATGCGTCCAGTCCTTCTCCTCCTTCATCAGCTCCTCCAGGAGGGAGTTGGGCTGGGAGTCCCCAGCTGGGTTAAGGGAAGGCTCCAAGAGCTGCTCTTTCACAGGAGGCAGCTGTCCCTCCAGAGCATCCAGCTCCTTCACCCCATCCTGCTCTGTCCCAGATCCCTTCCCAGAGGTCAGTGGCACCCTCTTCTCCACTTCTGGCTCCAAAATTAGTTTCTTTGCTGGTGGTTTCTTCCGTTTGGTTTGCTGGGGCCGGACATCATAGACGCTGGTGGGGAAGGTGGGGCAGCTCATGAGCAGGCTGTCGTCCGCAGCCCCCCTGGCCACAGTGTTCCTGCTCCTCCTGTCATCCATCAGGATGTGGCAGTCAGAGGAGTGGGATGAAGCCCAGCTATCGCTGTCCTGAGTGCTCCCCGTGCTGTTTGGGGGACTCATGCTGCCTCCATGGGTCCAGGGCTCATTCTGCAAGAGGGGAAGAGGCAGGACTAGCATAGGAGCCCACAGTGCAGACATTCAGGGTAAGGAGGAAGGTGCTGGGTATGGAGAATGATACTCCAAGTGAAGAATTATAAGCTGGGTCTAGGAAGGAGCCCAGATGACCACTCCACAAGCCCACTTACCTCCTGAGGGTAGGGGATGTAGCCTGCGTAGGCCAAAACAAAGGTGCAGAACTGGTTGAAATCCTCCACAGTTCTCTGTCGTTTCTGCAATGGCTGCAACAAATGCCACATGTTGATTAAACTCCCTGGACACCCCTACCTGGGCCGAGCATCACAGCCAACCCCAGCAGGCAGCCCTGGACCGCCAGGCAATTATACAAGCACATAATATTTAGGTCACCCGAACATCCATCCTTCCTGTAACCCATCTGCATCATCTGTCTCGACAGATGCAGCCCCTCCCTTTAAAGCCCAGATCACAGAGGAGGGGGAGTCACACGATGACGACACGATGGGACACCCAGAAAGCAGCAGCAGCCGCCACTGTGAGTCAGAGGCTCGGGAGCCCCGGTGCCGGGGATGTCCGCCCACAGCCGCCTGACTCAAGGCCAGGGGAAGAAGGCGCCGGGGCTGGGAGGGTGCCCGGCGATTTGGCCTTCCCCGGGTCAGCCGCCGGAAGAGGCCCGCGCCGCTCGGGACACGGTGCCGGGGACGGAGCCCCGTGGACTCAGCACCAGGAGCCCGCGGCAGCCAGCCCCGCTCCGCCGCCCCCCGAGCCAGAGGAGCAGACGGACGCCCTCCGCTTCCCCCGCCGGCACCGCGGCCCGAGGGGCCGGGCCGCACAGCTCCCCCCGCGGGAAGGCGGCGGCGGCCCCGCTGTGGAGGGGCGGGGGAGGAGGCGGCCCGGCCCCCCCCGCCGCCGCCGCCCGTCCCCGCGCCGGGCACCTGATGGCTCCCAAGATGGCGCCGCGCTCCCGGTCCTGCCCCGACCGGACTTGGGGGGTGAGGGACAACGGGGGGACGACCCCCCCCCCCCCGCACAGAGGCACTTTCTGCACGAGCAGCACCGGCACGGGGCACCCCCCCTCCCCCCCCTTACCGCCCGGAACCGGCACAC
>JANVCC010000030.1:12907912-12952508 GCA_025345505.1 Todiramphus chloris collaris
CTCCTGCGGGTAGGGGGTCGGCGGCTCCGCGCCCCTCACCTACCACCTCACCGCCGGCGCTCATGCCGCCCGCTGGGCCCGCCCCGCCCTGCCCTGCCCGGTGCGGTACAGCAGCACGGTACGGCACAGACCGTACGGTGGGTGCCCGCCGCCGGTCCGAGAGAGGCTCGAGCACCGCCCCGGCCGCAGGGGCGGGACCACCTGGTGGCGGGGAAGGCGGGGGCGGGGCCTCGCGCCGGCCGCCCGGGGGGGTGGGGGGGAGACTCTACCGGCGCGGGGGGGGGCCGTGGACAGGGACGGCCCCGGCTCCCGCCTCGCACAACCACCGGCACCGGGACAGCGCCGTGCGCCAGGGCTGGCTGCAGCAGTGTCCCGGCAACATCCTCGCTCCCGCCGCCCCCCCTTGCCCCCCGGGTCCCCACGCCTCTTCCCGGCGTTGCCACCGCCCCCCGCTCTGCCCACCCTCAGCCCCGGTTTCTCGCAGCCCCCAAAACCACAACCGGATCCAGCGCCCGCCAGCCCCGGCCTCGCCCCTGCTCCGTGCCCCCTGAGGCAGCCGCGGCCCCCAGCGGGACGCGGCCCCAGCTCCGCACAGCCGCCCCCCCCCCCGGTTCCGCCCCCACCCCCCAGAGCAGCCATTTAATTTGGCGAGACCCCTCGGGCCAGCGTCTCCCCCCAGTCCCCCAGCCGCCTCGTGCTCAGGGCAGCAGCACTCAGCCCGTGCGTCCCGTCCCCGTGTCCCCCCCAGCGAAAGGAGAAGCGCTACACCCACTGCGTCCTGGGTTTATTTACACTGCAACCGCTGTGCAGGCGGGCAGGGACGGGGGCCGGGCCGCCCACCCCCAAGCAGCTCCCCCCAGGGCCGGTTTGGAGGAAAGGTGGGCAGCGGAGGGGGGGTGGCACCAGCAGCGGTGGCGCGGGGAAGGGAGCTGGGCCCGGGCAGAGCCGGGCTCTGGCTCCTTCGGCACTACAAACGCAAGCCCCAGGGAAGGACAGAGCAAGCGAGCCCCAGGGCGTGGGGGCTGGGGGGAAGAGGCAAGGGGTCACTTATAGCAGCAAAGGCCTCGTTTTCCTCCAGGGACGGTGGCAGGTGATGGAGCCGGACTAGTGTTCAGCCAGTTTAAAAACAACAACAAAACAAAAAAACAAAACAGAAAAAAAGGCAGAAGGAGAAGCAAAAACCCATGGAGAACACCTCCTCTCCTGCCCTCCAGAGCATGGAGCTAACTGGCGGGGTCGGACGTGACACCTCCTTCCCAGTCTCAACAGAGCAGCTTCAGGCACAGACTTCCCTGTGTGCCCAGTGCCAGGCACATTCCCAGTCAGCAGCAGAGCCCTCAGCTTGACCCCGGCACTGGGCTCCTGCTCCCTCGCTGTCCCTCCACCCGGCCCCGGGAGGGGAGGGCAGTTCAGGTGGCAGTTGGATGGCATGGCTGACGGTCCATGCGGGCAGCAGCGTCCTCGGCGCTCTGCCAGGCACAGTTGGGATGGATGCCGAGGTGGCCAAGCTTCGTGCTCTGGCCCCTGGCACAGTCTGGCTCCCGCCTCCCTTATAGGAAACCCTCCTTCCGGAATTGCTCCTTCAGGATGTCTCTGTACTGGTCAAAGCCGCCCTCGATGCGGGTCACGGTGGCGTTCTCGCACACCCACAGCTCCTGGCACACCAGGCGGATGAAGCGCTCGTCATGGGACACCAGAATTACACCGCCCTGCCAATGCACAAGTGGGGGAAAAAGGAAATGTAGCGGGGCACAACTCAGGGTCCGGCCCTGATGACAAGGAGATCCTACGCCCCTGTCCAGGCCACACCCAGGACTTCAGGTTTCCACCTGCTCCAGGGAAAGGGGAATGGTGTTTCACCGGCAGGGACCTAATCCCAGGCTTCCCTTCCTTCAGGGGGACAGACAGGTCCCACACAGAGGAGGCAGGTGCCTCTGTGACGTATTCAGCCTCCCCTCACAGAAGGCAAGCGCAGGGTTTGGTACTGTCTCTCCAGGTCTCTGACAACTTCAAGGATGGAGGTGACTCCACTTCCAGGTGGAGCCAATGACAGTTAAAAGGTCACAGGGAAGGCCCCGAGCAAGCCCAGTTAAGCTTTTCGTTCACAGGAAAACTGCCCCAACCCAAGCAATTATAAACCAGTGAGAACCATGTTGAGCACAGCAGTATCTGGAGGCTGAGTCTTTGGAGCTCAGCTCCAAATGTGCTTAAGAAAGATCCAAGTGGCCCCAAGGTGGGGCCAAGTCCACATGCAACACATGAGAAGTCACAGGGTGTAGGTTACTGGTCAAGATGGGAGACATGGTGCTCTCTGGCCTGCTGTTGCAGTCACCACTAGCCAAAGCCAGAAAGTGAAACAAGCCACCAGGATGGGTGGCTAAGGCAGAAATGTCACTGACTTCCCAAATTCTGTCCTAGATTTGAAGCCACCACTAGTATTTGACCATCCACCTCTGTCTGAGATAGCAAGTAATTTGAGATGGAGGCTGTAGGAAGCATTAGAAAAATGGGAGATCTTGCCAAAGGAACCTTACCCGGAACTTATTCAGTGCCTTTGCCAGTGCCTCGATGGTCTCCATGTCCAGGTGATTTGTTGGCTCATCCAGGATGTAGAAGTTTGGACTGGAAGAGAAGACAGCTCTGAGCATGCACTGGAAGAGGCCCGGGGTTGGGTCTGCACCCCATTGCATTGCAGCAACCTCTACCAGGCTGCTGCTTTTGCCACTTAGAGCCACAGCCATTGGCATGTGGATTAAGTTGTGCCAGGGGAGGTTTAGGTTGGATATTAAGAAGAATTTCTTCACCAAAAGGGTTGTTAAGCCCTAGAACAGGCTGCCCAGGGAAGTGGTGGTCACCAGCCCTGGAAGTATTTAAAAGGGATGTAGCTATGGTGCTGAGGGACATGGTTTAGTGGTGGACCTGTCAGTGCTGGGTTAACGGTTGGACTTGATGATCTTCAAGGTCTCTTCTGACCAAAACAATTCTATGATTCTATGTGACTGGCCCAAAGATCAGCATTGCCCAGCTACAGGGACACCTCTTATCTCTGTGAGCCCAAAGCAGCAGGAGGAAGCCACCTGCCTCTTTCTACACAGTCTGCCCAGGGTGACAACCTCCCTCCCCACAAAAGTCCCACGGACAAGGCTTCCACAGGGCAGTGGGAATACCCTGGAAGGTCACCTTCCTCCCGGTGAAGGAGGCTCCAGGGATGGAGCCATGCAAAAATTAACATCATCTGGGAGAAAATTACCAGGACATCGTCATCTGGGCAAAGGCCACACGACTCTTCTGACCTCCAGACAGGCTGGCCACGGGACGCACGGCCAGCTCCCCTGAGACGCCGTAGCTCCCCAGCTGATGCCGGTACTCCTCCTCTGTCTTCCCTGTGGGAGAGCATCACAGAACAGCTATGGCACACGCGGTGTGATGCAGGGCCCTTGGCCACGACTGACACCAAGTGATGCTGCCCCCAAAGCCGTGGAGAAGGGAGACAGAGGTTCTGGCAGCTGGGTAAGGGGGAGCTGGTGGTCATTGTGTGCCCAGCAGGAAAGCGGGTCACCTGCCCCCAAAACACAGCCATGGTGGAGCACCACCCCAAGGTCTGCAGACTGCCAGCTCCCCCCCGCTTCTCCTGGCTGGTGTCCTGACCCTGGCTGGATGTGGGGAGTTCACCCAGAGCAGGCAGTGACATGACAAAGCCTCTGACCTGGGCCACAGAACAAATCAGTGCTGCTCCATGCGTGGCAAAGGAGACCTCAATGGCCCCGATCTCCTGGGATCTCCAAAACTCACCTGGGAATTTTCTTGCCAGTAACTCTACAGCACTGATGTTCAAGTCCAGTTGATCTACGTGGTGCTGGCTAAAATAACCGATCTTCAGGTTTCTGCAGAATGAGAAGAGAGATCAGGAGCTGGTCCCAGGCCCTGCAACCACAGTGCTCACAACCGCAGCTACAGGAAGGGGGCATATGTCTGAGTGTACAGGATCCATTCCCATCTCTCAGGCAGCCATCACTCCAAAGCACAGCCCAGAAGCCCTCCAGCTGCACCACTCCTCCCAGTCCCCCAGCCCTTCCTACCAGGTACCTGTGAGCATGTCTGATCCCGCTGACTGGTGCCAGCTCCCCCATTAAGATCTTTAGCATGGTCGACTTGCCAGCTCCGTTTTCCCCAACCTAGAGAAGCAGCAGCAGCATTGGAGAACGTGAAACCCATGAAGGTACTTTGGAGGGGGGGAGTGATCAGGGATTTCAGCTCTGTTGGATGATCACGCAGCAGAAGGGAGCAGGATGAGAGTCTAACCAGTGACTCCAGCTACCTGGAAGCTGTTTTTCTGTCCCTGATGAGCAGCAGTACTAGATGTTCCCTCCCCAACCCTTGAGCCCAAGGATGACCTGGTCCCAGCCTCATCTGCAAGCACAGTGTCTGTACTGCCCCACCCAACGCAACAGAAGCTCCCACTACACACTGCTGTTGTCTGATAACAGGGAGTTAGTTACAGAGAAGATGGACCCAGTCTCTTCTCAGAGGCACCTGGTGAAAGGATGTAGGGCAACAGGCACAAGTCACAAATTCTGACTGGTATTAGGAAAAATGTACCAGTGTTCCTCAAAATGAGGATAATCAAATGCTGCAATGGGAACCAAAGGAGTAGGAGAAATAGTCCTCCCCAGAGATCCCAGAATTCAACTGGACAAGAACCTGAGCAACCTGACCTAACATCAAAGCTGGCCCTGCTTTGAGCAGGAACCTCCCAAGGTTCCCTCATAGCCACTGTTGTTCTGCAGTCCCACCTACCACACAGATGCGGGACTCCAGGTCAGCAGAGACAGACAGGGAACAAAAGATGTAGTGACTTGGGTCATAATAGAAGTCTACTTCGTCCAGCTGCAGGATCGGGGGGGAGAACTTCTCAAAGCCATCGGGGAACCTGGGAAGGCAGGAAGAGGTGAGAGAAGGCCAGGAAGTTCAGAGACCCTGCTCCTAGCCCCACAGGACAACCTCTGCAGCCCCCAGGTGGCAAGGGGGGCTCCCAGCCACGCAAGGCCTCTGGGAAGGATGGTCACAAGAAGGGGACATGGATCTGCAGCCTTGGGCCCAGGAGGGAACCCATCCTGAATGTGTGAGCCTGTCTGGGCTGGCCCGCAAAAAGGGGTGGTTGTTCCAGCTGGGACAGGAGCCAGTAGGAGCTCATGTCAGAAATGGAACCAGGCAGCCTCCAAGCAAGAGCTCAGGGGACACTTACTTCATGATCACCTCAGACTCCTTGTCCACAGGTTTCAGCTCTGGCCTGCAAGAAGAGGAGATGCATAACCAAGGTGCCTGGGTGTCTGCTCCCACACCAGAAGCCCAGATAGAGTCTTAGCTCTGTGACACCCCACCCTAGCCAAAGCCTCTGGACCAGAGATGGAGCACTCAAAGCCCAAACCATCCCCTGTATCTCCCAGGCAAGCTGGCGACCTCTGTTTCTTCCTGAGAGCCCTCCAGAGAGAAGCAGGGTGGGCACTCACAGCTTCTCCAACAGTTTGAGCTTGCTCTGCACTTGGGACGCCCGGTTGGCATTGTAGCGAAAGCGGTCGATGAAAACCTACAAGACAGAAAAGCATCAGAGAGCCCTCAGCCTCAGCCACCCCACTCTGCTGCCAAACTTCCTGCAACAATACAGCCACATCCACGGGTCTAAAGCATGCAGAATGGGACAAGGCTGGGAGACAAGCACTACTGGCTTCTTCCAGTACCTGGATGTGCTCGCGGTACTGCTGCTGGGCTTCATACTCTCGCTGCTGGTTCTTCAGCCGCTCCTCCTTGATCTTCATGAAGTTCTCAAAGTCCCCACGGTACATGTCCAGCCGCTGCGAGTGTAGGTGGATGATGTCTGTGGCTACCGCATTCAAGAAGTTCCTATCATGGGACACCACGAGGATGGTGGACTGCCAGGTCTGGAGGAGACAGCAAGAAGGAGCATCATAAAGCAGACCGCAGGGCTTGGTCCCACCGCCTAGTGAGGTGGGACACCAGCCTACAGAACACCTCCACCCCTTGCCCTCAGTCTGTCTTGGGGCATCCTGCCACCCCCTACCTGCAGGTAGCTCTCCAGCCATAAAATGGCCCTCACGTCCAGCATGTTTGTTGGCTCTGAGGGAAGGGAAATAGGCAGTGAGGTCAGGAGGGTTGAGGATGGCTGGATCATGTGTTTTTTACAGAGGAAAGGCTAGTGATCAGCGTTGTCAAGGAAGAGATGATGCGTGGGGGCCTTCTCCTCAACAGCTGAGGGGACTCGCACACGTAGGGTGTGATGGGGTCCAGGCACAGGGCCCAAGGCTCAGCCAGGGATGCTCCCCCAACTCTATACCAGTACCCAGACTCGGATGCCCAGCAGCAGCATCTCACACAGACCCCTGACCCAAGGTGAGCACCTCCTAGCCCCAGGGTCACCCCCTGTGGTGAAGGGACTCCCCAGAGCACATCACGGAGACAGGTGAGGGAAAGGGACTGCTTAGGGCAGGACGACACGCAGACCACCCAGCTGGGGCACAGGACAGAGCTCTGCTGAGTGCAGACTTCCCCTCACCACCGCCAGCCCTGCCCACTGCTCCAGGGGAGCAGTGCCAGCCCAGCCCTGTCACAGGGCTATTTTGAGCAGGCAGCTAAAGGCCACGGTGCGTTCCCAACCCCAGCAAGGGCACAGCAGGCCCAGCAGTGTCGCTGCAGGGGACTGACAGTATCAGCTTACCATCCAGCAGAAGGAGATCTGGCCTAGGAGAAAAAAAGACATGGGTATCAGAAGCAAAAAGAGCACAGGGTCAGTGCAGAGCACATTTCACCACACACACATTGCTCTCCACCCCGAGAGCCTGAGTCATGAGGAACCCCCAGCTGCACCCCTGCACCTTGCAGCACAGACAGCAAGGAGGGTTAACCCCATAGCATGAAGGCCTGGACACTAACCTGGCAAACAGGGCTCTGGCTAAGGCCAGTCTCATTCTCCAGCCACCGGAAAACTCTCTGAGAAGAGAAGAGGTTGCAGAGTGGGGTTACTGTTTAATGCAGAACAACTCTGCATTTGCTTCCCAGCTCCCCTGCGGCCCTTTCGGCTCCGCTGCCACCCAGAGACAGCTTGTCCCTGCAGAGATCTCGGGCACAGCACAAGATCTGCAGCGCAGCAGGCAGGTGGCTTGGCACCCCCCCAGGCAAGAGACCACATCAGACAGGCAGGAATAGACCCTGTCTCTCTGGGGGCTTGCTATGAGCAACATTCCTCAGACCCATTTCTGACTTGATGCCCAGAGCTCAGGGACTTACTTGGTTGTCTGTTGTTGCATCTTTGCATTAAAGCCCAGCCCAGCGAGAATGACAGATGCCCTGGGGAAGAGGGGAGAGAACTGGAATCCAGCTGTGGCATCTGATGGCAGAGCACAGTCCAAGGTTTCAGACCCATGGCCACTAAGGAGACTCTGCTGCATGGTTTAAACCCGTTCTAGTGCAGAAAAACTTCCTGCACACTCAAGAGTGGTGCTTGTCTGGGAAACACAGCCCAGCGAGGCACAGCATCCACAAAGTCCCAGGAGATCTGCAAGAAGCCTTCAGGTCTTTGACCAAGAAGACAGTCACTACCACCAACATCCCAGAAACGTTCCCCAGATACCAGGAATATGGGGAGGTCCAAGAAGAGCAGCAGAAACAATGTAAGCTATTTGGGACAAAAAAAAATCCCTCCAGCTTTGGAGGAAAGCTCAACTACTAACCCAGCAGAGCTGTGGTAGAAGAAGAGACAAGAAAAGCAGTAGGGAGAGTCACCTGTCCCCACGTGCTGGATCCCAGGGCCACAGCATCACCCTTCCATGCCCCAAACAACCGCCCAGCTCTGGCTGTGCAAACAGACAGGTCCGTCTCACCTCGCTGGGGCCTTGTCCGCCTCAATCTCCTCCAGCTTTGCGTAGATCTCCGATAGCCTGGCACCTTCTGTTCCTTCTCCCCTGGAGACAAAGAGGAGTGCCTGGGACTGACCACTGCTGGGGGGAGGCTGATCTGCCCAAGCAGGACTAAGGTGGGCAAGACAGAGCCCAGCCGGAGCCCTTCCTTTGAAGTGAAAGACCTAAGAATGAGACCTCGTGGTCAAGAGGACATAGAAGGGCTGGAAACTCGGCAGCAACCTCTCACCTGCCGGCGTTAACCTTGGCCGTCAGATCCCTCTCCTCCCTCAGCAGGCTCTCACGAGTGGTGTCACACTCCAGCACGCTCTGCAGCGCTGGGGTCTCATCCCCTGCCACCTCCTGCTCCACGTGGAGGATGCTGATGTGCGAGGGGATGCGCAGGCTCCGGCTGGCGATCATCTTCAACAGCGTGGTCTTCCCCAGCCCATTCCTGCCCACCAGCCCGTAGCGCCGCCCAAACGCCAGGTTCAGGTCTGCTCCCGCCAGTAGGACACTAAAGCACAAGGGCAGGCAGGTACCTGGTCAGACTGCCCCACAAAGAGGGAGATAACTGGCAGCTGCCTGCCCCCACAGTATTTCAGGCTGTGCTGGAGCCAAGCAACCATCACAGACTTCTCCTGCCCAAAGCCAACAGGGTCAGGTGCCCACCTTGCTTTCCGATCTTTCTCATGCTCTCTGTAATATCACAGCCACTCTCCAATCCAGTCTCAATCCCCCATGGTCCAAAACCCCAGCCAGCATCTGCCCCACCTCCCCACCTGCACTCACCGCTCACCGAAGGACACATCGAAGTTCTCGATGCGCACATCATACGACTTGTTCTTGCCTGATGACTCCATGCGAGTCTCCTTCTTGCTGGCAGCTTGGCTGGCAGATGCCTCCTCAAGAACCCTGTGAGCAAGGAGAAGACAGAGAAGGGGACTCAACAGGAAAGCTCTGGTACAGCCAGATCCCAGCCACGCTCAGCAGAATGGGGTGGGCATGTTCGAGGTGCTCTCCATACTCACAGAGGGCCAGATGACTTCAGGGAATCCCGCTCCATCCTCTTGTCCTGCTTGGCTTTCAGCCTGGCTTCTGCCTTCTCCAGTTTCTTGGCATTCACCACCTGGGGCACAGAACAGAGAGTTTGAAGAAGAGAGCACATCTTCAGCAAAAGACTGAACAGCCCAGCTCCAGCAGAAAAGTGATTAATCAACCCCTCGCGTCCGGAAGGAAAGGAGGGGAGGCAGGAGGGAGGTAGGACAGGGGAGCTGCGACAGATTGAATCACATTTTGAGGAAGCTAATCAGGCCAGGAAGTCACTGCAGGGATGACGTTCTAAATCAAATGCTCATACACAACAGTTCTGCCTCGGTGAGGCAAAGTGTTTGGCCGACCCTAACGTACGGCCCGTTTCTGTAGTTACAGGGATCTGGGTCAGCCAAGTGACTTCCACAATAGCAACCCGAGACCCCAGTGCCACCTCTGTGACACCCTGCACCCACCCCCGCCCTGGATCACGAGGGGTTTCCCTTCCCGTTACACTTTTGCCAGCTTGGAACAAAGTCAGCTGACAGAGGATCAATCACAACAGAGACAAAAAGGCATTCCATTAAACCTGAAGGCAAGAAGAAGCCAAGCTTTTTAACCTGGCCTCTGGTCTTGCCAAGCTCTCAGCCCTCTCCAGCTTATTCACCCATCCAGTGAAATATTTGTGGCTGACCAAGAACACTCAGAAATATTTCTCAGCAGCTCTGCAGCCACCCAAGCACGTTACAAACCCACACACTAGACTGAAGAGCGTCTTGTTACTGGAGCTGTGATCCCGCACCTATGGACAGACTGAGTCACTCTCTAAACTACACCGAGCTCCCTGAATCTCCCAGTAAGACATGTCCTCCAAAACTTGAGAGGCCTCCCAAGGCCTTCTCTGAATTGTCTCCAGTTTTTCTGAAGATCCTTTCTGAGTTGCGGACACAAGAGCCAGAGGGTGAACCCAACAGCAACAACTCTGACGCCAAAACCAGCAACAGCTGCCACCTTTCACTTGAGATGCCCATTCAGACACGCAGGATCACATTAGGTCTTGGCCTCCAAGCAAGAAGTTGGCATCCTCAACACCAGCCTGGCAGAGAGACAGCCCACCCTGTACAGCTATTGCTGTCCTTGCTTGGCAGACACACAACCTCACCTCACCTGTACTCAAACTTCAGCAGACCCGACGTGGAGGACAAGCCAGGTTGCTCCTGAGCGGTGATGCATTTCACCTGTAGAGATATTCCCACCTCCTCCAGTCACGGAGTGTAACTGCTTCCCAACTTCTCTGCTCTGGCTCCAGTTTCGCACAGCGTGACAAGTCACAGCCACCTCTAAAGCTGGGATCACAACCTCCCTGCAGCAGCTCTCTGGAGAATGGCTGCTACCTGCTAAACCCCCACCTGTAAACATCCCAGCACGTAACCATCAGCCAGATTTTATTGCTCATTAAATACAGGAAGATGTCATCTCAGTACGTCCTATTTTCTCAACCAAAGGCCTTGCTGTATAAACCAGAAGTCCTTGTTGAACTCGGAGAAGCTCCACTCTGAGCACCACCACTGCATCAACCACGTGTAAGTTCATTAAGAAATTACAGCAGAACAGATCTTATTAATTTGACCAGCTCTTAACTCCTATCGAGCCTCTTTACCAGACCGAGACCATGTCCCTGACAAGGAAGAGCAGCTGCCCCTGCATCTGTGTCCCTAACCAGGACGGCCGCCTGTCCTGATCGCTCTCTGAGGGTGAGGTGACCAGAGCAGGGCACCTGCAGCCCCTCGCGATGGTTGCTCCCAGCAGGTCTGCTGGCTCATGAATGCTGGCACAGCCCCCTGCTTACCGAGGTCTGGCCTCTCTTCAGCAGCAGCCCCGGCAGCAGGTCCACGCTGGCATCCGCTGCAACGAGACAGTTGAGTTGGTGAGCACGTGCTTCAGGGAGGCTCCACAAAATGCTGCCCTAAGAGCTACCTGGGACCAGGCATGACTGTTCCCTCTCGCAGTGGGATGAGGAGGCCGAAGGGTGGCTGCTCTCCTCCTGCCCCAGCTCCCCCTGCAGTGGCTGGGCACTGCTGTCTGCAGTTCAGCAGCAGGCAGAGAAAGAGGGGCGAAGCCACAGGGAGGAACTGCTCCCCAGGGTAAGGCACAGACAGGCCTGACGCCCCATGCCCGTCCTCCCCACTGGCACCCCGATGGTGGGGCAGGAGCTGCAGGGGTGATGCACAGGGCTGGGGGTCCCTGCTGGCAGGTGCCACTCACCGTACCCATCGGTGATCTGGGAGAGCTGGATGGGGGCATCCAGCAGCACCTGGCTGCAGCGCTGGGCCCGGCCCTCGTCCCTGCGAGGAGGAGGAAGAGCGTGAGCAGGAGGAAGCCGCGGACGAGGAGGGCGCGGGGAGGGTGGCGCGACCCTTACAGCTGCAGGGTGTTGAAGAGCCGCTGGCAGATCTCCCGGATGGCGCCCTCGTCCTTGGCGTCCTGCGACACCTCGCGCAGCAGCTCCCCCACCGCCTCCTCCAGCTCGTCCACCGACTCGAAGTCGGAGCCGCCGTCGTGCAGGATCCCTGCGGGCACACGGCGCCGGGCGCTGCACACCCCTCTGCTCGCTGTCGCGACGGACGGCCGCCTGTCGCGATGCGGCCGACAGGTGGCATCCGCGCGCTCCGCCGAACCCGCCCCCTCCCCGGCCCGTCGGGCGCGACCCTCCTGTCGCGACAGGGGGGGAAGAGGTGTCGCGACACGCGGCGAGGCGGGAGGCCGAACCGCGGGGAAGGCGGGCGCCGCTCACCCGTCACGTAAGCGAAGACCTCGCCGTCCAGGTCGGGGAACTCGCTGCGGAGGATGTCGGCGCACGACGCCATGGCGGAGCCGGAGCGGGGTCCGGCCGCGGTGCGGTGCGGCACGGCCCGGTGCCGCCGCCCGCCCGGTGCCGCCGCCGCACGGAGCCCGGCACGGCGGCAGAGGCGGAAGTGGACGGGGCGCGCGCGGGCGCCGCCGGGAAGGAGGCGGGCGGGCGCCATGCGCGCGCGGGAGCCGATGGGAAGTGGAGGCGGGGAGGCGGGGCCGGGAGCTGCCACGTGCGGCCGCCGGTCCCGGGGCCGCCGCGGGCGGGCAGGGGAGCAGCCCCTCGGGGGGGGGGGGGGGGGCAGCCCCTC
Source organism: Todiramphus chloris collaris (assembly GCA_025345505.1). NCBI lineage: Eukaryota > Metazoa > Chordata > Aves > Coraciiformes > Alcedinidae > Todiramphus > Todiramphus chloris. The sequence goes on from JANVCC010000030.1 coordinate 12,920,016, forward strand.
GGCTCCCCGGGCGGGGCTCGGACGCTCTCCGCGGCCTCAGCTGGGGTTCGCCCTCGGTACAGCCGGCGCTTGGCCGGGCAGGGCGCCGCTGCCCCCTGCGACAAAGGGGGGCGCGGGAGGCTCTCGGGGTTTTTCCCCATTTTCCATCGGCAAGGAGCTGCGGCTGGCAGCCTGCGGGCGCTACCCGGTGGCGGGGTGGAGAGAGTTTTTCTCAGCAAGCACAGAGCCCAGGCTTGCAGGGGCCTAGCCTCACCCCAGGGCAGCCCCACCAGTTTTGGTGAGCTCAGCCTTGGGGGGAAGTCCAGAGCACCCTCCTATCCCCAGGGAGCTGCAGCTGGAAGCCAAACCCTGGCTTGTTCCTTCCCCGATTAACATCCCCAGCAGCCCAGGGCTGCGGAAGCAACAAGAGCAAGCCTGGAGACACTCTGGCCCAGAGCACAGCCCAGGCTCTTGCAGCATGAATCCCAAACAGCAGCACAGGCAGCCTCCTCCATTCTACATACTTTATTAGATTGAGAGCTGGACAAATCACAAAGTGTACAAAATGGAGACCACACTACCAGAAGCAGGATTGTGGGGAGCAGCAGCATTCCTATGGCCCAGAAGCGTTTGGTAGAGATGTGGAGAGGGCAGGTGGCTTTTACTGCCACCTGCATTTAGGACAGACCCTGCTCAGATCCTGACAGAGCTCAGCTGACCCCCACTCCCTGGTGCGGAGGGGCCATGTTTCCAATTTGTTTGGAAAGGAAAGACTGGCTAGAGCCAGCAGTGGGTGGGGGTAAGTGCTCCAAGGACCTGAAATGCTGTGCCACCCACATACACACCAGCAAGAGCCTAAACCCTCATCTTTTTTGGTCACAAACCTTCCCAGGGCAGGGCTCTATACTGATGACTTTGCATGAAATATAAGCTGGTGGTGAGATCTGGTGAGCCCACCCTCTCTCCTCTGGTGGAGGCCTGACAACCTCACCACCCCAGGCATCTCAGACTGGCCAGCAACATCTACCACAACAGCAATAGCTAGTACAGAAGCCAGGGTAACTTCAACTCAGATTTGTCCAGTCTATGTTTAGGTCTATTCTACGAGTACATACGCACAAGAACTTCAAAAATACTAGGATATGATGCAAGTAGTGAGACACCAACAGAAGAGGAGTTTAATGGTGGACATTCCCTAGAAAGATCACAAGAGGATGGGAGTTAGACTAGCCCTTCCCCACCCTGGGACAGGGAGCAGGAGGCTGACTGCACCCCTGCACGCGGCTGCATTCTGAACTTCGGCTGCAGCATGGGTGGTAACTGAGCACGGGCAGGCGAGTCTGCTCCCAAGGTGAGCCACAGGGTCTTTCAATCTGCGTAGAGGGGCCAGACAGATGTTTTCTCTGAATGTAGCTGAAGACTGAGGAGAGGCAGAGGATGGCTTGGAGAAGAGGGAGCCTGCCAGCCTGCTGGGGCTAGCATCTGGTCTCATAGATCCCGCTCCTGCCGATGTACCTCACCCATTTTATCACATCGTGGTCACTGTAGTTCAGCTTTGGCTCAAAGACTTTCAGGTAGCGCACCTTCAGCCCAGAGGGTGCAAACGGGACCTATGGAGAAAGGGAGAGGTGGTAGAAGGGTAAGATGTTCTCCATACACAAATGCCCAAGGATGCTGGGCTATGCATCTAGAAATGGACACAGAGCCACCATTCCCTTCCCTGCTCCCTACACACATGGTGACAGACTTCAGTGGTTCTCAGGGCCATTTTCTTCCACTAGCTCTGCACCTGGCTCGCCACATGTTTGGAATAGTCACTGTCCTGGTTTGAGCTGGAACAGAACAATTCTGTTCAGTGATTTTGCTTCTCAGCTCAGTCTCTAACTAACTGCACTTTCTGCAGTTAACAGCAGATTCTCACAGACAGTGTCTGCTTCTAGCAGTGATAACACTCCATGTTTATGGTTACTACCAAGGACTGGTGTGTGCAGAAAGGCTCTTGCTGGTACTTGCTCCTGTGCAGATCAAGGTCACTGCTAAATCTTGTGTACCACCTTGGGGGTGCAGAAAGTAAAAGGCCACACCTGCAGGGAGGACTGGACAGGAGACCCCAAACTGACCAACGAGGGATTCCATCCCATACACATCATATTTAGTATAAAGCTGAGGATCACCAGAGTCAAGCATCTTCTTCAATGGCCAGCATCTGAGGAGGACTGTCCGTTCTGCCTTCAATCCTGATCTGTGCGTTCCCAAATTCAGTTCCTGAACACAATTCCCATCTGCCACTGATTCCAGCCAGCGACCTCCCCAGTGCCTGCTCCACAGCATCAGTGATGATGGTGACAATTGCCATCAGGGGGTGGGTTTGGGTTCAATACCAGTTTTGTGTGTATTTCATTTTATTATGATTTTCATTAATGCTGTTTTGGTTTTCCCAATCTGTGTCTCTCCCTTGTTCCCTTTTCTCTTCCCCTTTGGGGAGGGAGGGGAGTTAGAGTCTGTTATAGGTCTAGCAGATGGCCCTGACCCTCAACCTTGACAATCTCACATCAGCCTAGGCCAGGGAGCACTGCAACCTGTGCAATCCCCATGAGGGCAGAAGGGACCAGACTAAGGTTAGCTGGACAGTAGACAATGACTCACCTCAAAGTTCATGGAGATCGGGGGCCGAGCCCACTTCTTCTTGTCATTGGTGGGCAGCAGTTCGATCTCCGCACTGATCTGGGATTCCTTCATTCCAGCCATACGTTTTATCCTGCCAGAGAAAGCCCAGAAGTGAGGAGGTGCCTCAGTTTACTCTCCCCTCCCCTGTGTGTGCTCAGGACAGAGAGGAGCACTGGACAGATTCTGCCCCGGCTGGGCCTTGCCCTTGCAGCACCCCAGACCCACCACGTGCACTTACTTCCAGACAATGGCATTCTCACTGGCCTTGTACTTCGCCTTCCCTTTCATACAGATGACCTGCACTCCACTGGTATTGAGGGGTGTTGGGATCCGGACCTGGAAGGCAGAGCCTGATGAGCAGGGGTGAGGAGACAGCAGCACAGGCACTCTGTGCAGTCTCAGGGGAAGACTACCTGGCCTAGACCCCCAGCCTTCTCTCTCCCATCTCAGGGAGAACAGCAGCTACAAGGCACCCCAGGCTAGATCTTCACTATTCCTTTGAGGCAAAGGTTCAAACACATTTTCAGAATCCACACCAGTCTGTGAGGAGCAGGGCAGAGCTATCCAGCTCAGGCTGCAGGCAACCTGGCTAGTGTTAGGCAGATGAGCTCAGGAAGGACACCAGCCTGGCCAGGGAGGTCTGGCTGCACCAGGCTCTGGACAGCCCAGCGTTGCAGGAGCCAGCTACTCCCAGAAGGGGACTAAGCAGCAGAGTCACCCTTAGTCTGCCTTACACAGCTCATAGCCTGCTGCCTGCCTGATGTGCCATCAGATCATGCAGACACAAGAACAACTTTTTACATTGGCCAAGACATTGAGAGAACAGTTGCTGCAGAGAATGAGGTCACTGCAAAGGTGGCTGTGCAACTAAAAACAACTTTCACCTCCCTACTCTGCAGCAGTTCCCTTCCACAGTACAGCAGCACTACACATCTGTGGGGCATTCGGTTCACTTAGTTCTGTACAAGCCTGAGAACTCATCTGCGAGGACTCTGCAGCAGGGAACATAAAGTAGAGGCACAATTTCCAGGCATGAGTCACCATAGGTTTTCATTCTCTCACCTCTATCTTCTGGGCCAGCAAGGAAGGCTTGAAATTTGATTTGATTACCACCTTCACTTCAAGCTTGGTCCGACCCACCTCCCGCACCAGTGGGATCACACGGAAGGGAAGGATAATGTCCTTAGTGGTTCGGTATCTGCAGGGATGGAAGCAACAGTGAACTCTGAGAAGTTAACTCCCTTGTGGTCTGAAATTGTACCACCTTCCTTAAGGGAAAGTCTCTGCGTACAGGGAACGGTTTAGAAACATCATCCAGAAAGGAAGACATCCCAGAGAGAAGCAGCAGTAAGATCTGTGCTGCTGTAGGGCAGTAATGGTTTCTCGAGGCTCAAGTTTTATATCTGCTTCTTGCCAATGGTCCCATTCAAGGGCATCAATTTTAAGCCCTAAAAACCAAACAGATAACAGCAGGCTGAAGGCTGAGGAAACCCACATCCAACAGTATGGCTGCAGCGAAGAAAACCACACAGCTGGGCTTCTACCATATTTGTAATAGAGGAATTTGTGGAACTCCCTACAGATTTCAGCTAGGTGCTCAAGGGCTGCAAGTCTGCCCGAGAGCATCAATACTATGGTAGCAGGAAGCAGATGCCAACACCAGCCTGTTCATCCCCCACCACAGTACCTCATGAGCTCAAACTCTCCATCTGGTGGAATGAAGCTGATGCTCCTCTCAGAATCAAACTTGCTGAGCCTCACACACTGGTGGAAAGTGCAGTCGTCGATGGCGATTGACTGTTTGCCGCTATAAACACAAGACAGTTAAAACAAGTGCAAGCTGCAGCCCTGGTTTCTTGGTGCAGTCAATGTCTGCCCAGGCAGAAACTACTCTACAGAGCGTGTTGCCATCGCAGGTGTCTAGGAAATGGGGAGCAGGGAGATACTTAGGGGACAGCAGCCGCTTGACTCAGACTTCCCTTGTTTGAACACCACAAAAATAGTATTCAGGCAGCTTGTCCAAAAGAATCCTCTCCCTCCTCTCCCCAAAGAGAAGCAAGATTAGAGGAGCACCCTTCTATCATAGCCAGCAACACAATGCTTGGGTCTGCCTGCAGCAGCACCTCAGTACCGCTAAGGCAGCTCTACTGGCCCAAGTGTTCTTGCAGCGCAGTTTGAAAGGAGAGAAAACACTTTCCTGTCCACAAAGCTATCCCACTGCCACACAGCCAGGAGGTGCCAGGTTTGGGGTCTTCTTGTTCATAAATCTCTTCATAGCTGCCTATTTCCACACTGCTAGCAGGTGGGTCGATCCTGAACCTATTTGCCAAAGACTACATAGAAGTTTGTATCTCACCCTTCTAAAAAACTATACAGCTACCATCTGTGCACCTGGGTGCACTGGCCTGGCCTGCCAGCACTGGCCTGGTGCTGGGTTCCAGTCTCCAAGAACACCTTCCATGCTACAGGTCTGAGGTCAGGCACAAACTCTCAGCTACCGAGAGGGACCAGAAAATGAGAAGGTGGCAGCAACTGAAGAGACAGCAATGTAGAGAAGGTGCAGCAGTGTAGTGCTGGTATCTAGGCTGCCAAAACTGCTAGGTGCAATAGGACAACCACGCAAGTGTGTTGAGATAGTGTAAGAACTACAGGCAACTTTGGATGTCCTAGGAATCACCATTGCCTGTACAAACGGGAAGCAGACTGACCCCAAGCTGACTGGCTGTTTAGTTACACAGACCAGCAGTGTAGTTTGTACTTCAGAAGTGGGAGTCAGTCTTTCCTGATCTGTTGGCTGTCATCTGGGCAACTAGTTCCTGTTTCTTTGGGAAACTGCTGGGAAAGCCCTGCTGCCTAGCACTGCTCCAGGTCTCAGGCAGCATTACTGGGAGTTTGGTATTGCCAAAAAAATAGATACCAAAAACAGCATCTGTCAGCAGCTGTCCCTTTTGGTCACCTCATAACTAAATGCTTCTGGAAAGTAACATCTCCAGGCTCTTGCCCACTGGAGAATGACCTAGCCAAAGTCCCTGTCCATCTTGCTTCTGTAACTCAACAAAACAGCACATTTACAGGCAAAGGCGCGCACGACACCAGTGTTACCAGCTCTTCAGAGGCCTATGCAAATGGCATTTTCACTGGAGGGTATCTCCAGCTGGGCAGCCACCTGAGGCTCATCCGCTTTACTAGCTAGACTCAGGTACAGGGAAGATGGCTTAAAGGTGACAGTGAAGTAATAGCTCTTGGCTTGGTTCCGAGAGAAAAGGCAAAGAGCAGCTCAGCTCTGTTTACAGGAACCATCATGGAAAGTGTCTGAGTTACATGCACAAGTCACATGAAGCAAGAGACAGGGGGAGCGCAGAGTGCACACAGCTGAAGCAGGTTATCTACCTTCCCAATTCACTGGGGGTCAGCAAAAAAACAAAAAACAAAACAACCAAGAGAAACACAGTTGAGTTGCACATGATTAGTGAGAGAAAATTGGCAGTTCCATTGCTTTTATCTCTTCACCTCAAGCAAGAAGGCTGGAAAAGGCATAAAACCTGCTTTCAGCCTTGGTGTGGGTACTGACTGAGGTGCAGCTGTGTTCCCAGAAGGGATGAGCCTCTAATCCACATGGCCCTTGCCCACTGGCATGTCAGCAGAAGGGGCTACCCAGCATTACTCTGTCAGCTCTTCTAGTTTGTGGGAACAGCCCAGGTGGAGCAGGGTAAGGCCAGAGGGGATCCTTCTCTGTTCTGCACTACTAGTAAGTAGTGCAGTGACTAGAACTGCTAGAGCCAGAAACTCTGAGGGAGAAACAAAAATTAACATCCCAGGGAAGTGTTCCAGCTGCAAGAACATAACACTATGCTCAACTCTTAATACCTGAGCTGTAGAGAAGCCCCCTGTATTGAGGCCCTCAAGCTAGTAACTTGCATGACAACTGACCCACCCAAAGAAAAGTCAGCAGTAACATCTGAAGGGAAGAAAGGATCAGCTTTGTCTCTCAGGTCAGAAAAGCTGTTGAGTGCTGCCCTTTCGTAAGAGTCCTTGGTGGAAAGTGGCTTTTACCCCAACGCCTCTTACCTTTTCCCCGTTTCATCCGCAGTCCCTTTGCCCTGTTTTTCAATGACAATCTTGTCATTCATGCCAAACTTGCACTCTGGCATTCCACTCAGGTAACTCTTCATCACCACTCTGCCAGAGACGTGGGCACTCAAAACCTGACCTGGTGTAGAGAAGGGCACAGTTCAGAACACTTATGCGAGTCCCCACTCACAAACCTTGAAGGGAAGAAGGATGGAGCTCAAGACCTTCTACTCACCCTGTGGGGACATCAAGAGATTCACGCTCTCCAGCACATCAAGAAAGAGTTCATTGCGACGATATTTGATCCCTTCACGTCTCCATCCAATCTGTCCAGTCACCTGGCTGGTGATCTGGGACTGCTCTTCCTTAGTCTGAAGGGAAGAAATGTCACCTTAGACCTCTAGAAAAAATTGAAAGACTAAGAAATCCTGCTCTAAATTTAAGAGTGACCACTTGTCATTTCTGACACGCAATGGCTTTTGACACTTGCTGTCACACCCACAATGATCTGGTCATTCTCTCCTCAACACAGCAAATCCTCTGCCTACCAAAAACTGGTCATAACTGCAGGAAAGGTTCTTCCATTTTGACAGTGAGTGCATTAGGCTACATCTAGGTGCAGGGAAGCACGGGCTCCACCAACAACATTCAAACACTTTCTGATTGTCACATCAATCCTTGTACAGCAGAGAAGCAGCTGACAGGCCAGTTCATACCCTTACCCGACATGCAACCCTAGGGCCACAAGCCAGCTAGTCCCCAGGGACTGCTCCTTAATGTCATCAGAGTTACAAACCAACACTAACCTGACAGGCACCTAACAGCATCTGGGCTCTGAGCCTCCTAAAAGCACTCAAGGGTGTGTTGAGAGGCACAGGGAGGTTTCCTACCTGGTGCTACAGGTGGGGTCCAGTCACACGCAGAAAGTCAAGAAGTAGATGTAGAGCAGCAAGTGTGGTGTACACATGGGGTTAACAGGCAAGCAGGTCAATAGCAAGAAAAGGGAGGAAGGGAGAAAGAGGCAGGTTAGGCTTAAGGCTACCTCAGGACAGGAACAAAGCAGGCCAGCTCATCATTAATTAGGTAGCTAATTAGCACAAACGAGATGAGGGGGCTTTAGCTCCCATCAGGAAATCCAGCAACTTCTAGCAGTGAAATGGCTTTTGAGACCTGGCCTATTACGCACCACACAAATACAAGGTAGAGCAGAGGGCATACCAGGCCAAGTACCACCCCAGTAATGTTCCTATGCAGACCAGACTCCATGTTGCCATTCCTAAATCAAGCCCCGGATGTTTACCACAGCACAAATACCCCAGCTATGGGAAGTACCAGGCACCCAAGACTGGGTCGCATATAAAGTTTGTATCCTTGTTAGTTCTGCCTCTTCCATCAGCACGACCACACAAGGCAGAAGCGGGTCCTGCCACAGCAGCCTTGTGCTGGGCCCACAGGGTGGCAGTGCACAGCTTCAGCTTTCAGCTGCCTTGGTTTCACCCGCACTCTTGCCACACACGTGGTCATCCCTTGAGCAAGCAGAGCCATTATCCCATTACTGTAACATCTAAGAGACAGAGTTCACCTGGGAGCTCCTCGGGTAAGCGCTCAAGGCAGTACTTTGCCCACCTCTCCCCCCCCTGTCCAAAAATGCCTCCCTATCTGCCTTGTTCAAAGCTTTGCTCAATGCTTAAGAGGAATGAGAAGCACATGTAGATGTAATACCCAGTTCTCTGGCTTCTAAAGAGACACTGATCCCATCTCCTGTGACAGCATCAGTATCATGAACCTCTACTGGTTGCTACAGAATGTAGCTGGATGGATCAGGAAGCAGATGCCTGGGGAGCACTGAATTTGAGATCACCCAGCAGCAAAGTTCCCCAAGGAGAAACTGAAGGCATCCAGGTCTGAAACTTCTCAGGCTGGGAGCTTCCCCAAGCTGGATGAATAAGTCAGCTAAAATGAGCCAAGAACATCTAAACTGTTGTACTCAGTTGGTAGTGTACTGCCCAGGTTAAAGGCAGACAACTCCCAGCAGATTTCCTGGGCTGTGGCAGCTGGGGGCAAGGCCTCTCACTTCCAAAATAAAACACTAGCATTTTAGCACCACAGCAAGTCTAAGGTTTGGGGAAACAGTGTAACTAAGAGTTGACCAACTCACACTCCCAGAAGGCACTTGGAGTGAAATAAAATGACAGCATTTATCTATTTAATAAATATGCAAACAGAATCTGAAGAGAGAGACTGGAGTACACAGAGCACAGGTTTAGAGCTGCAAGAGCAGGTTTAGCCTCCACTGGAGGCAGCTATCCCAGCCAACGTCTACATCAGTTCTGGCATGGGACATCAGCACAGTCTGCAGTCCTGATACCTGAGTAGTGGGACACTTCACAGGGCAGGGACTAGAAGTAAAACCACATTGCATACCAGCACCTTTTAAAGCCTGTGTACCACATCACCCCGTTCAGAACATGGGGTACTTCCTTTGGCAAGCAACACAGCAATATTGGAGCCACTTAAAAAAAAGAAAGAGATATTGGATTCCAAGATCAGCAGCCCTGGGAAGACCACTGTAGCCACAGAGGGTGGGCATTCAGAGCACAGCAGTTCAGTATGCCCCAAATCTTTCATTAAGAACAAAGTCAAAGAGTTGAGTATGGAAAGCTTGCCATAACTGAATTTTGCTCCTTAAATTCAGCAGGACACAAGCCCAAGGAAAGTACCATCAGGAACTAAGAAGGGATAAGAGATACCCAGTCCCAGATTTTTGTTCAAGGTCACTGTCAAAAGTCAGCTCTAAGTGAAAGAGGAGTTGGAGGCTGGATGCATCAGAGAGCAGACAAAGGAATACAGCAAGTACTGATTCAGTTGTTGCCCTTGCTGTACTGTGCCTGGAAAGGATTACTTCTGCTTTTTGAAGTGGGCTGCACAAAATTCCAACACAGAGCGGAATAACTGCTTACTTCTGTAAAGCTGAAGTCCAACCTCCTGACTAAATCTGCTGTTGGGTGAAGCAAGATACTGTGACAGGGGTTTGCACACAAACAGCATCGAGTTTGTTAAAACAGACAAAAGCAAGGGGGAAAATAAAAAAGAGCTAGTGAGGAAGGAAGTGAGGGTGGGGGTTAGTTTGGCTTTCCTAGGAATCGGAGCTGATTCAGCTATCTTGAATGCTGACTGCCCAAAATGTCAGACTGCAGAAGGCCAGAGCAATTTGCACCAGGGCTCAGGATGGGGGATTGAGACCGGATGTGCTCACATCTGCCCACTGATATATGTGTGTCCTCTTGCAAAACACCATTTGCTGTTGTAGTAGGAAATATGTTGCTCAGGGGCAGCTTCTCTCCCACCTCCTCCTTGAGAGATGTAGACAGTCTTGCTACTAGTAGTTTAGAAGTTTAAAAAGGAGTTTTAGGAAGTCAGTGCCGGGAAGGAGAGCTGACACAGGGCCTCCAAACACTCCGACCTCTGCTTATCCTAAACATGAACAGTTGCCAGGCAGGCTCTTCATTTAGCACGGTGCTTCTGTTTGTACCCTGGAGCTGCAGCTTCAATCAGCTCTCTGCTGCAGACAGTTTCAGTACAAACTGACTCCCAGCTTTTTTCCTGACTCACCTGCTACAGAGAGGACTGAATTTTAGGCAAAGTCCTCATTACAAGCTGCACGGCTGTGTCAAGATGGACAAGGTGAGCAATATACCTTGGGGACATGAGAAACTGTGACTGTAACAGTCCTTTGGTTTCAGAGGTTAAGCATGAGCTGTCCAAGACAGGAAGCCTACTTTTCAGACCCTTAGCCTACAGTAGGATTAGAGTTAGTTTAAAACACATTCCTGAGAACAGTCCAATTTAAGTGTCTTTCCCCAGGTGCCCTTTATCTTCTACCCCCATGTAAACTTTGTTGCAAGGGTTAACACTGTGCCAAATGCACAGTAGAGATTCTCATCTCCATGAGAAAGCTCAAACTGTACTGACACTGATTTGCAAAGATGTTACAGGCAGTGGCAGAACAACATCATCTTCCTGACTGACAGCGAGATTCACAAGGCTGAAGAATACTTCCTTACAAGGCAGCCATGAAAGCCTAACAGCTCAAGGCACCCAAAGCTGGTAGAAAACAGACCTGCACAGCAAGATTCACACAGAGGAGCTATTTCTGGTTCAGCAGGTAGATTTGTTTATCCTCTGTCAGAAGCTGACACAGAGAAGAGCCTGAAGCCAGCAATCATTTAGATGTAAGGGGCTGGCATTACCCTGGCTCAGGGCCCTTCCTCCTAGGTCTTAACATGTGCCAGGGAACATGAGGACACACAAGTGCAGAGATACCCAGAATGAGACGCCACTGAGCTACATCTCTGCCAGGATGTTCTCAATCTACTCAGGCACCTCCACTCAGCACAGGCCCAACAGTTAGCTGGTAATTAGACTGTACTTTCTTGCAGAAAATTAACCAGTAGAGCAGTGCTGCACCCTAAATTCCTCTGGTTACCTGACTCTTGATGCCTTGCTGAGTGATGAAGGTCTTCAGGGCCCCTGTTTCAGAGTTCTGAGGATAGCCAAAGTCCAGGATTTCTACAGAAGGGTAAAAGAAGGTTACTTCAGAGCTGAAATGTATGAACATGCCAACCACGCTACTAACCATTCCTATGGGGAGAAAGTCATCTAGTGCACAGACACTGCTCACACATGAAATTTCTGGGTAAGTTTCTACAACATTATTTATGAAAAGAAAACAGCCTTGCTAAATGGCCTTTCCTGCGCAGTATTTTTGAGGAGTGATGGAAAGCTGTCCAACTGATGAATTTGCTGGGTTTTAAGTACAGCTGTACTTCAGGACTGTCAACTACTCTGGCCATGTGCACAAGGCACACAGAGCAGTCTTTCCAAAAATGTCCAAGGCTACAATGAAGAGGGTTTATCCAACAGCAGAACAATCTCTCTTCACAGCATTTTCTTTAGGCTTTGATCTTCTTAGGAAGATTTTCTGAAAATCAAAACCTAGAAAAAGTAACAGCTGAGTAGTGGCACTGTAGGGTGGTCAATCTGGGAGAGTAACATGTTAAACTACAGACAGCTAGTGCATCTAACACCTAATAGAACTGATAAAAAGTGCTCTTGTCATCCAAAATAGGGACAGCTCAAGGGAAATCTCCATGGGCAGGCTGCTGACAGCGGCAGCCAAAGGCACGCTGCATTATTCTGTGGTGAAATTTGGAGCTGTATCGGGGGGGAGGTAGAGCTGGCACAAAGCAGGTTGTGTTTTAGTGACTTCCTTCTGTCTCAGAACTGCTCCCAAGAGGTAACTCAAGAGTGGTATCCAAATGCCACCTAGGATGACTACTACCATACAGTGCTAGAGCCACCTGGGCACTAGTTGGGATGGCTCACCTTAGAGGTGCTAAGGACAGCCCTCTTTATAGACCTCAGTATAACGACAGCCCTACATCCACACAGGATCCACGCCGAAGCTGTGATCCAGTACCAACTGCCTCATTTATACAAACGCACTGCTCCCAGCACTTAGCAGAGTAAGCCACAATCCACACAAGGCTATGGGCTGGAGATGTTATCCACACTTCCAGCAGAGGTGGCATTAGAAAGGAGAACATGTAATTTTGAACTCTGTCACACATGATAAAAATACTTCATGGATTATTGCTACAAACTAAGCTAAGGGGTTTTGAACAACAAAGTGCAATACCGCGTAGCGGATAAAGGAAACATCTTACCATCCAGCAGCTCATAGATCAGCACAAAGTTGTTCTTTATGTTCTCCTCACTGATCTTCCCGAAGTAGGCAGTCATCACGTCGCACATCTTGTAAAGAAACTCGAATACCATGGCAGCGTTGACATTCTGCTTGGTGACAGCAGCCAGCCAGATGTTGGAACGCTTGACATGGAAGAAACTCGTGCGGGCGATGTTGGTGACAGGCGAGCGTACCTGCTGCCGTGCGTGGATGACATTGACACGGAAGGCGTCAACAGCGTTCCGCCTACGAGATCATCATCAAAGATAAGTTAGCACAGCACACGTGAAAAGAAGCTGGCTGCACAGTTCTGCTTACGCGACTACAGTCGGACACTGAACTACACACACTGAGCTCATTAGGAAGGGTACCTGTAGACGTCTCTAAGAGGGACAAGTGAAGGCTCTGAGCAGAGTCAGCTGTTAAATTCTGCACAAACAAACGGAAGAGGCAGAGCGCTTCTGGTCTGTAAGGAGCTTTGGACCACAGTGTAACTGCAGCCAGAAGGAGATGCTAACCTCCAACTGGAGTCAGGTGGCAAAGGAACCTTTGCTTCAATCAACTTCACTAGCACTCCCAATTGATTGCCATAGCTGGGAACAAACACAGTAGCAGCTTATGGCCCAAAGCAGAGTCTAGTTTGGACCAAACACTGAGTTACTGTCTACTCTGCGTGCCCAGGCCTACGTACTCTCGTCCCAAAGCAAGCTGTAGTCTCCCAAGATATTTGTTGATGGCAGTTCCTCCCAGACATACCACTGAATAAAAACCAGCAAGAACTACCCAGGTCACCTGACAGGTGTCAGCGCCCAGGTACAGCACAAAAGGGAGATTTAGTTTTCAGATCTACCTCTCCTCCATATCCCAGGCACCATGGAGGGCAGGCCCAAAGCAGCAAGCTGGATTAGGAACATTTTTGGCTTTCCAGTTGCAGATGTCCTCTCAGCCCTGCCAGGCTTCAGAACAGATCTCTTGTAATGGACTTAGGGTCCCCGCAGTGCAGCATGCTGGTAGCACTGCGTTACATGTGCTGGGTGGTCCAGTACCCTTTACAATAAGGACGTTCTGCACAGTGCTGAAAAGGTGCTGTGCAAGCTTCACTCAGCCGCTGCCACCTTTAATTCAAACTGTCTGGACACTGGTGACAGGAAGCAAAACACTCTCAGGTGAACAGGGATGTCTGAGTGGCATTCTAGATTCTGGCTCTTCCACACTAGCACTTCCTTATCCCATAGCTAAAGTCAGGATAAACTCCCCAAATTAAAGTCCAGCAATCCTAAAACCACAGGAAAATAGCCCAAGTGCTTTATATAGAAAGACCAAGACCTAAAGCAATAGCCTACACACCAAGCCAAGACTCATCTCGCTGTGCTTTAGTACTCATACTCCCAGACACTGCACAGAACAGGGGGTCTCCTGTCCGCAGCATCAAGGCCATGGTACTGATTATACAGCACCATGTTTTAGAGCAGACAGTAACAATCTCCTCACAAGCAAGGATACAGGCGTACAAACGTTCGTAAGCTTTGAGGGTTGTCAACAATCCAGCAGACAGTTCCAAGTTTGAAAACAAAGGATACAGAAAGGAACATATGCTACCACAGCAGGTTTGTGTCTGGGTACGTATGTAGAAGCTTCATCAGTAAACACGCTCCCCCATAAGCAAAATTCTGGCCTTCAAATACTTCTCAGGTTTTTACGGCTCCAGAAGGTTTGCAAGTTTGAGCTACATTAATATTTAATTTCTACCTTCGTTTTTTTCCATAAGAAAGTAATTTAATCTACTATAAAATTGCAGTATCTAAAAGCCCCACTCCTCCCCACCAGTAAGCCTTGCAAGGAAAGTTCAGCTTGCTCTGGAGCGTTAGCCCTCCCAGCCTCAAGTTCTAACCCACTAGAACTAGTTCCAGAACTATCAACCAGACTGGTGCATGCTACACGAGAAGCCTCAGGCTGGTGAAGCTTTTCTAGCACACCAGTTGCCCACTGTGCAGTGCCAGTCATGGCCTACCACGCGTCTCTTACCTATTGCTACAGCAGCCAATGAGATGGGATGGACAGAAATGGCGCCAGCGGAGAAGGGAGGAGTGACAGCAACAAGAGAAAGGGTTAGAAACACACACACAAGGCACAATGAATCCAAAGAGATAAGGAGAGACCAAACAGCACCCCCTCCCCCTGCTCCTGGGCACGAAAGGCCAAGGTGGTATTGGATGGACAGTAACAAGCTGTGGCAGCAATGAAGCCCTTGCAAGGTACAACGCTGACATGCCATGGTCAGGCTGCCAGCACAGACAGACTTGTGTTTGGCTGAATTTTAGGGGTAACTGGGCATTTAGTCCAGATAAGCTGCATCCATATCACATCAGTGATACTCAGTCCGCTCTGCTAATTCAGGTAGCAGGCCCTGGAGGGGGCAAAAACCCCAAAGCCTCAATCCAAGGCATCGCCCGGGGACTCCACGGTACCAGGTATCTTCTTCCCAGTCTGTCTCAGAAGAGTCTCAGTGGGCATTTCTATGACAGCACTACTTATTTTAAGCTGTTTGGGTTGAAGCTTTCTGGCTTGGTCCAGCCAACAGGAAACAGAGCAAGTTTGATAGAGCTGGAGCACATCTGGAGAGATAGGGCACATCCTGCAGACTCAGACCCTGCTCTATCCAGCTTGCATTTTTTCCTTAAGGATCAAGAACCATGAAGTTGAAGTGATGTGTTAGAAGCTCAGAAACAAAATGCCTATTATGTTTAAAGTGCATGCAGTTCATCACGTAAGCTGCTCAGGTTCAAATAGCTTATTTTTATTAAGCAGTTCCATTCTGAAATGCAGGGAGGTTCTCTCAATGACTGTATCACTGAAGAACAAGGCACCTGAAGATCACAGTAGAGTCTTCCATGGTATCCTGAATTAAATGCATAGCGCTTTGCTTGTTTGTTTTTTGGTTTTGTTTTGGTTTGTTTGGCTGTTTGGGGTTTTTTTTAAGAGGCTGCTTATGCATGCAGCTAGCTGCTGTATGGACAGATGCGCTACATGCACTAAAGCCATTCTAGAGTAGCAAGCAAAGGAAGTCCAAGTTTTGCGGTACTTCTGCCTTTAACAAAGTTAAGAGGGAAGGGTTTCTTCATTGACCATCACTTTGCTCATTAACATTTGAGCTAGTATGTGCTTATTTAGAGCCTTAAACTGTGCAACGGGAGGGGTTTTCATAACCACAGGTAACCTTGAATCTCTCCCAACACATCGGCTGAGGCTTCAGAATGCCAAAGGCAAGGGCCACAGCCAAGCACCCAAAGCCCACGCAAAGAGGCAGTGGCTGTGCTCATTTCCCATTCAGCCTGCCTCCCAACAAGCTGGATGGGCTCAGCCTGCAGCACTTCAGAAGCACCGTTTAGGAATTAAGAACGGTGTAATTTCTAGAAGTCTACCACCTAGTGGGTTGGTTAGGGGCAGACCTACAGACTTGACTACAAGCTACAGTATCATGGCTAGTCCTTTCCCTAATTCCCTCTGAAATTAGGATACTAACAGCTTTTAAGTAGACCTTGTATTGATGCTAATGTTCAGAATAGGAAATGGCAGATAGCCAACTACACTTGCTTGCTATAGAGCTGAAGATTCTCAGTTACTGGCTTAGACCACAAGATGAGACATGGCCATTTTAAGACAACTTGTTTTATAAGGTTACATGTGTAAAAAAAAAAACAAAAAAAAAAACAAAACAGGTTTGAAAGCCTCCTTCAAGAAGGAATTCAACACCTTAGGAAGCAAGTTTGGTTAGCAGCCAGTACCAGCTCCACCTAAGTCGCGAGACCTGACACTTTCACAGGAAGTGAATGAGGATTTCACTCAAGGGAACAGAGAAGTCCAAGAGGCATGAATGTTCTTGGCACCTTTTGCCAAATGAAAAAGTTAAGACAGGATCAGGCAGGAAATCCCATTTTCTAGTTGTATGGCCAGAGAGCAGGAAGTGCTTTATCACATAACTGAACACAAGTCACTCACTTCAAAAGAGGAATGAGCCAAGATAAAAAGCAATAGATCACTGCATTAAAAGTAACTACTCTGCTCCCCCATTTACATCTCCACGGCCAGAAAACCCTTTAAATTAAAAGGACTTCTTGAATAAAGATCAGTTTGAGCGCAACCCTATCTTTGAGTGCTTTAAGTTTGCAAGCCATAAAATAAGTATTTTTGCCAGAAACTGCAGTAACAGCGTCCCTAGCCCTGCCTCTAACACATTCTCAAAACCTATCTGTAATTCAGACTGGCTTGGCTCAGTCCCTGGGATACCTGTTCATTACGGGAACCTTGCAGAGTCAGGTCTGGCATATGAGTTGCTCTGAAGAGCTTCAGATAACAAGTATTCAATACTGAAATTAGTTTGACAGCAGAGGAGAGGCAAAACTTTGCAGCCAGTAGTTTTCTGGTTCAGAAATATAATGCTTGCTTGGCTCAGATCTGTGTGGAAGTACTGGAATAACTCAGTTAACCTTAGAGCAGCTACTTCACTCTGCCTTGGTTGACTTTGAATATGCCAAGACATTTGACACCCATCAGGTGAAGCCTTATTACAGACACTACTCCATCAGTGAAACAGTGCAAACCTAGACCAGCTACCAGTTCTACCTCAATTTTTAGCCTCCACTAGAGAATCCATAACCAGAAGGGACATGCTCTTCAGACTAGAGCAGTCTGAAGGCAGACTGACAGGTTTTTTTGTAATTCATGGCAATAAGTTATTTCACAGCAAATCCTACCACTATTCATTGTGGAGATCTGGTACAGACTTATTTTTCCCTCAGCTGTACAGAAGGATCTCTCTTGTTGGACTCTGCATTAACACCTAACAAAACCCTGCTTCCACTAGTTATGTTTTAACTCTGTTAACTTCAATTACTAACACTAATGAAAACCCACTAGGAAGAGAACTGTTGTGCAAAAAAGCCACTTAAGACTTTCAGTCCAAGCATCATTACTACTTGATACTGGGTTCTTTATGGCACTATACACTGCCTATATACAAGAAACCAAATTTTTAGTGAGGTCCTTACTGGGACATAGCAGCCTAAGGATCATACGGATCCAGTGTAAGTGAACATCATAACACCTGTGGAGGTGCAATGAGACAGCTACAATTTACTGAAGGCTTTCAGTGCTTCCCACGACTTTACCCAGTGAATGTAAGCTTTTCACAGAAAAGATGGTCATACAAAGTTGAGGGTCAGAATAGGACCTTTAAGTGTACAACCATGGTTACTACGAGGCTGCCTGCAGACATAACTTTGGAAGAGCACAGACAGTCTCCCGCATGCCTGTGCTTGATGATAGACATCCGTGTCTGAAACAAACTCAGAGCCCTGGTTACAGAGCGCGGCAGACAGTTCCCACGTTACTGCTCCCATAAAGTTTTACGGGTAACAGCGAGGCTGGTAAGACTCCCACAGCAGCAGCCCACGTTACTGAAGCATTTGGAGTAACAGCCAAATCTCCACCATCCAAAAGAAAGTCCCAGCTTTGCCTTCAGGCCATCCTTCACTACCATCTGTAGGTGACCAAGGCTTAACAGAAATATTTTTTTTTCTGAACTAAGCCTACAGCAGCAAGTTGAGTTGCAGACTTACATGCATGCACAGCTAATGCAGAACAAAGCAGCTCAGGTTTGTTGTCTGCACCAAAATGAGACAGGAATGCAAGTGTCAGGGATGCAACAGAAGCACTTACCCGATGTCATCCCGGTAGACTCGAGAGATTAAAACCTCTCCTTTGTGATTATAGATGAATAAGCCTCCGATCATGATGGAACTTTAGTCTTCTCTTCCCATGTTGCTTAAGACCTGAAGCAAGAGAGGTCACGCATCAGTAGGCTGCATGGCAACAAGCAGTACCACAGGCACAGACACCTTTTGTCACACACATCCTCAACCAGAAGACAGTTCTTACAATACCTGGGATGGTGAGGGCCTGATAGCACACATCTTGATGCCACAGGAGTAATGAACTCCAGCATACTGCGGGTAGGACAAGTGGAGGGCATGCTCAGAGATATTCCTGGAAGTCTGATGGTGTGGGCTACTTCACCTAATTTATCTTCTTACATCTGGCCAGGCTAGCATGTGGCTGAGGCCCAACCATGGAGCTAGAGAATCAGGAGTGGCTCAGATGCTGGAAGCAACTGCCTGCCTCATGCTTACATCCTGGAGAGGAGAGTACAGAGCTCCTTAATTATAAAGGACTATTAAAAACCATGGTTTACTCTGGAGATGAGGGAAGTTGCCTTATTGCTGCAGTTATATATTATACTTTCTGATCTGCTGGGATTCTATGTGGAAAAAGTGTGTGTTCTCAGTGCACAGTACAGATTGTACGTACCACAAGAGGCCTATGCCCCTCACTACTCGCCACTCTCTCCAGATCAGTATTCCCTCACATTTGTTGCAGAACTGTCCCTCAGGGGCACACTATAACAGGGACTCAACAATGACTCTGAGAACCAACTGCCTTCTTCTAGACCTAGGGAGCCACAACAGGAATCCTCAGGCTGAGCCCAGTGACTGCCTCAGCCGGTCCGAAGCAACTCGGGATCTGGGTGGAGGTCAGTATGTACAGCTACCACACATCCCATAACACAGGAGGGTCTGAACGCAACTGCAATTTGTAGCCAGGACTGAAGCTTAAGATCAGCAATGAAATAGATGCAGTGCTCCCTTCTCATTGCACTCATCAGCACCAGGGATCAAGTATTGGTAATACCTGGCCCATCCCCTGAATGTGAGAAAATGCACAGGCCTGGAACCACAAGCAAATCAAAGACCCTTTATTGCTACTATAAAGCATCTCTCTGCCAATGGCCAATGCAATAATCAGATGCAATTACCAGTCAGTCTGCTTGCACACAGTTGACACAAGTGTTTGAGGTGTTACCAAACCCATCGCTGTGCAGCAGGCTGTTCTTAGCATGCTCAGAGATATTCCTGGAAGCCTGACGGTGTGGGCTACTTCACCTAAATTACCTTCTTACACCCTGGTTTGTTACTGCTCACACACAGTGTCTGTAGAGCAGCATTACAGCCTTTGCTGATCCCTAGCAGCACTACTAAGCAACACTTCAGAGCCCAAAAAGAGCAGCCTAGCCATACAGTGCTACTGGAGTGGGAGATCTCAACCATAACCCACTTTAACTGGGGGTTAGTGCCTCAGAAGTTAGCCTCTTAAACAGTTAATCACCTTCAAAGGAAGATTGTTTTGAAGAAAGCTACAAAGCTGGTAGATACTGACACAGAAGATTGTTAAAACAAAATACAGAACTACTTCACCAGATGCCATGCCTGTAGTCACACACACTCCTATTTACTTGGGTCCAAGCCATAATACCCACTCTAGCAACTGCTTGGTTGGCTTAGTCCAGAGAACAGCCTCGTGACTAGGTCTTGGGATGATCACATAGGTATTTTTCTCAGCTTTGGCACTGCAGAGCAGTAGATAACATGATCTCCACACTGCTGTCAGGGCAGGTTAGCCTACGCCCACTTTTCTGGGGTGGGTGGGAAGGATAGCAAAAGACTGGCCTAGAGACAGATGCTGACAGTGAACTGATACGGGTCTGCTTAGAAACACAGCAAAAATGAAGTTAAAGTGACCTAGCCACAGATCACCTCAAAGGTCATGGGGAAAAAAAACCAAAAAACACTCAGTACACAGATCAGAGACACAAAATGACTTCTGGGGTAGAAGCCTGGGGTATTAAGAGTAAAGTATCCTCTAGAAGTTATGTTTGAGAATCCAAAGTGTCTGCAGTAGTTCCTTCAACAGGCAGATACAAGTCCTATACAGAATTTATAGTGCAGCTCCTACTTTTAATTTCAGAAAGACAAAAAAGAAGCTTTAATTTCATAAGCCTTTCTTTGCAGCAGTATTTTTGGCTACACCTAATGTGTCCTCAGAGAGCTACATCACACATACTTCTTTGCTATAGGTCTTCAGCTGCCAGATGGCTGCTTCTGCTCATTAAAATAAAAAAAGGAATCAAAAAGTCAGTTGTTAAAATAGTGAGAAACAGATGAGTTTTCCCAAAGATCAATAGGGAGCTTCCTGGCTCATACTCCCACACCCTGCTGGTTGAATGTCTCTGGCTATTAACACACTGCCTCCTGCCACTTGTCAGGGGCTTCATGTGGCACTGTCATCAACATTTTCTGATGTCCGTGACTCCATCTAGCACAGAAGAGGTTTTTGAATATGTTTTTCTTCCATTCCCATTAGTGACACTTTATAACTTGAGGATACACGCATATCCTTTTCTTCCAGGACATCTCTGTAACCAAACCTACAAAGTCAGGCAGCACACAGCCCGAGAGTCCCACACAGCTCACTGTCCCACGCAGGGGGACTCGGGCTACAGAGTGTAGCTGGAAGCAAGGCCAACATCCACACACCAGAAGACAGAGACAATCCTGTTGGGCAACATAACAAACCCAGGTTCTCAAGTTTGAGAAGGTGGCTGCACCACAGGCTGATGACCACTTATATGAACCACACAGGGCCCTGACAAGCACGCAGGAGCCCTCTGAAAGGTAACAGGCAGGGCTGGAACCCAAAACACGGAGAACATCTGTGTGAATATAGTTGCCCAACAGGCTGGCAGATGCTGAAGCTATAATTCAGCAAATATTTCAAAGGTCATTCACACAGGCCAAATGATTAAAAAAGAGAAAGAACCATTATGACAGTGAAAGCAACTTGTTGCCTGCTCTAGGAAATTCTTCTCTAGTTAGTATTTTTTTATCCCCGGTTAAGAGACAAGGATGGCTTTCCAAACTGCTGCAGTGCTGGCTTCCACATTTGCATATGGACTATTGCTACCAAAGGTGAAGAAGAGTTCCTGCACCCTCTTTAAGACTTACACTGTAGAGAATAGTCTCCTGGAAGCTTATGCAACTGGTCAAAGCTGGATCATATGAATCCTACAAACCCTTTCTAGAAGATTCCTAGAAAGCACATCCTAGTCTTAAAAAAAATAAAATCTCCCTCTTGGGTTTTAATGCTGCTTAAGTTATTTGTTTCTCTATTTTTAGCATAAAGGAAACATCTGCTTTGATGAGCAACAGGATCAGACACACAGCATATACAAGACAAAACCTCTTGCCAGCATGACAAGCCAATCACTTTCTGAAAAAGCCTTGATTTGAATATTTATTACATGACTATAAAGCATGTAGGAGACTGCTGATCAAACTTTGTGCTGGAAATTACAATCCTTCTCTCTGGATGATCTACAAGCTTTAAATATTGAGATGAGGCGATGCTTTCTCATATGTTAGGTTAGAATAGATTCTGTAACAGCTTCAGTTGCCAGCAAAATTATCAGCATTTTTAATTTCATCACAGTACAAGGCAGCAATCAGCTGTTTATCTTAAATGTCAATAAAACCACGTTAGATGGACCATAGATACAGCACTATTCAAGTGCTTTTAGTCTAAAAGAATTTTGTCAGCGCAAAGAAATGCAAAGTGTCTTCCTTACACAAATACACCGGGAGCTGAGTTCAGGCTTCAAACTTTGCACGCTCAGCTCCTAACCTAACTAGTTTCATTTGCACACTGAAGAGCCACACTGTTTCATACTGCAGATCTGTTCGCCCAGTGTCTTATCCCAGATGTCAGCAGTGAAGGGACAGTCAGATAACAGTAAGGACAGGCCAAGAAAACACTCCCCAGGAGATTCTCCTGCAATGGCTTGTTTATTGTAGAATTCTCAATGGATCTTTTTAAATTATTTGCCCAGTTTCCTTTGAAATCTCTGCATCAGCAGCATCCCACCAAAAAACAAAACACCACCAACAACCACCACCAAAAAAACCCCACCAAAACAAACAGCCACTACACTTTTATAACAACTGTATAAAACACTTTCCTGTTTGTTTTAAGTCTGCTTTTTCTTTCTTTCACAGCTTCACTTAATGACCTCCAACTCACATGCAGGAAGAAGCTATTAAGAACTGTCCCCCATGCCCTATCTCCAGACCACTCAGATTCTGCAGATCTTCTCCGCTGTCTTCGCTGCCCTTTCCCAGGATGAGATGTCTCTACCTTACTCAGGTGCTCTTCACAAGTAAATTTCTTTATGCTTTGGTCTTTCTCAGTGCCTTCCTCTAAACATTTCCCTTCTGGAAGTGAGCACAAAACTGCACATGTTCAGGATGCAAGCAAACCATGATAATCATATGTAGCCTGCTTTGATCTTTTCCTAGTGGCTCTCAACATTTGACTTACATTTTTGAACCACCACTCAGCAAGAAGCTAGCAATTCATCATCTATCATAACGCCAACTGAATACCCTCATATCCACACCCCTCTCCAGTTAACACCCGAGGTGGCAGTTTCACTTCCTCCAGATTTAGCCACAGGACCAGGACCGTCCCGTCAGTTCTGTAACGGCAGCCTAACCAGCATAAACATACCCGAGAGGTGCACGAGCATTACTCCACATGTAGCAGCAGCTTGCCTCTGTACCAGTTATGATTCTCAAGCCTGAAAAACCCCCCACAATTCTACAGCTCTACAGGTTAAACCTGAATTCCCATTCAGTTGCCACCTACCTAACTCAATTTGTGTCACACAACTGTAAAGCTTGTCCCGGTACCAAGCAACGTCACACAGGCTGAGGACAGTGAACACAAGGAAACATTTTTAGATGACTAACTTAACTGTAGTAGCTACCCATCAGGTCTCTGTGGAAGCTGAAGGACACACGTGATTTAAACCTCTTGCTGCACTCCCATCTAATGACATCAGGGACCAAAGAGGTCTCAAGAGCACAAGGTATTTAACACAATTATAAGCAGATATTCCTTGCTCTACTTGACTTCCGCAGCCCAGCATCTTGACGAGTTCCAAATTTCACCAGCACAGCCAGCACAAGGGCATCCTCACAGCTTACAGCAGCTTTGGCTCTCCAGTCTTCTCCTCAAGCCTTGCATTACACCCCTCCCAGACACAAGATCAATGACCACACTCCCTCCCCACTACAGTTACTCCACCAGCTAATGAGACCATGTCCACACAGCTGGAAATTCAAGAGGTGGAATAACTAGCCCAGAGATACATGAACAGATGAGAGGAAAGCTACACAAAGGACCACATGCAAAAGAAAGTTCCTTCAGCTTAGCAAGAAGAATAGCTCTTTAAGATGACAATGGCTCTTCTTGAAGTGTCTGTGGAGAAAATAAGCCTACTTTGTTTTGATCCTTGTTTGTGCTTTGGTACAAGTTTCACGAATACTTGTTTCAACTATTTCAAGGTTACACTGTGACTAGAATGAGGTTTTTTTAGTGGTACAGTTCAGACATAGTATGAGCCTCCACACATTTTAAAATAATGAGTAGTTTTCAGATCAGTTTTGAAAATGGAAGATCCTAGCACTTGCAGCGGTTAAGAACTGCAGGGAACAGGGCTCAAATTTATTTGAGACTGACATACAGTGACTCATGGCTGCTGGCATCAGAAGGCCCCAGAATAAGAAATCCACCACAGGAGATAGGTTCATCTGCTCGCCGAGCATAAGCAACATGACTCAAAGCTTCCCAGCATTGCTCAATCAGCTTTCAGTGACTCATTCTGCTCCTCTCCACACTCAGCCTTTTCTAGGGAGCTTGCCCTACACTGCTTTAGAGCTTCCTCAGTCTAATAGCCCATTGCAAGACAGAGTTTAAGAGCAAAGCCCATCAATTCTTCAGCTGTTTATCATTAAGTGCCTGGAAAACAAAATGACTCTAGCTGAAGCCTTTGGGTTAATGGTCTCTCAACTCCATTTTCAGAGCTTTGCAGCTCTGTTCCTTCTGTTTCACTAGCTTGAGCATATGGCGACCTGCTCCACACTGCTATCTACAGCCCTGTTTTCTAGCTGTAGTAGGGATGGATTTATCCTAGTTAAGGTACAGAGAAGATCCACGTTTGTTGCTTTCACACCAATTGGTGACTAATCACCTTAATTTAGAAACAACAGTCGTCTCTCAATACATTGCATCCTTCAAGCAGACAGCTGCTGGGCTAAGAGTGAGATCTAATATCTGAATGCTGCTTCTACAAACACCTAAGGCCAGTCCACTTCCCACTCCACAGCCAGGTACTCACACTCCCATATACTTCTATTTCAATCCACAAATAGAAAAGGATGGTGAAGAGCATCACAGATGGACCGCATACCTACAAAGGCTTATAAACCCACCAAGAGTTAAAAGCTGCATCAAAATGCCTTTTCACTCAAGTGCAAATGAGAGCATTGAGATACACCTGTATAGCAATGGTGGCACAGTTGCAACACTAAATCAATTAGCTGAAAAAAAAAAAAAAAAACACCCCAACCAAACAAAAACCAACCAACACAAAAAAAGATGTATAAACCCAAAATGCTGGGATGTAGATTTGAATGCATTTCAGTAATTACACAACTGAAAAGCAGCAGGATTACCTGGACCTACAATGACTGACACAGTAACATGCACCTTGTAAAAAATATTATCATGCATACTCATCTCAAAGTCACTGCACATGCTGTGCAGGGGATGGGCACTGGGGAGTGTACCTCTCACAAGCCATCATGACACAGCAGATGAAGCCCCAGAATCCAGTCTGCTGCAGGTTAGCAGGAGGAGTTCAGAGAAAGATAAAGATGCAACATAGCATAGTATCTCAAAAAGGGCTTTAATCAACTGATTCTATCACAGATGGAGAAAGCCATCAAAATTTGCCCTTTGAGACTTCCATTGGCTTGGAATGCATGGGTGCAGTCAGGAGCACAGGCTCAGACAGCCGGATCCTGCTGCTGCTCTGTCAGTAGCTTCACATATTCTGGGATGCAACAAGTGGCTGAACTGGGAGCTATCTAGCAAGATGAGGCACTAAACCTGGGTCAGCAAGTGGAGATTCAGCAGCTCCCTCCTGCAGCATTAAGAGCCCAGCCTTCCACTTCCATTGCCTCTTCATGGATTCTGACCTAAGAACATCTGTAGAAAAATGAACAGCATGCAGCATGGAGTTTCCTTAGACTAAACAAGGCAGAGTAAGGAGTAGACTAACAAGCACAGTCTGTTCCCTCTGCAGCGGTTTGTTCTTATCTGCAGAACTCTTCCAGAAACACCACAACAAACAGCACCAATTCTCTGGTCTTTGTCGAGTGCATGGCTTCTTTACTTGAGACCTGTAGCATCACACCAGTAACAAGACACCACTGCAGTACCACAGTCATATCTGATCGTCAGGGTATGAAAGACAAACTGAATTCTAGCCTAAAATCCCAGATACACAGACATCCTAACAAGTGACTTTCTCCAATACATTTGCCCCATATCTGAAGTCTTTCAGGTTATACCACAAACCACTAAACCTTCCCTGAAGCAGCAGGAACAGTGCTAGCTTCAACCTACACCACAAATATTGGAACACAGTTGTCTGCCTCTTGTAACTGTATTTGCACAAACAAAAACCAAAAAAAATAAGAAAAGCTGATCTGCTCAAACTCACCACTTATGAAAACCAGTGAATTGTTTGTCAGTTTTGTGCAGTGGTATGAGGCACCATGGCTGCAGTAATGGCAGCTTCACATCCAGGCAAGAGATGCTTATTCTAGCTCTGAAAGAATGAGGTAGGTACTCTTTGGAGGAAACACGTCATTAGCAACATGCCTACAGACTACCAGTACAAGAGCCACCAAAAATGTTGGACATATATTGGTATTTTTGCCTCAGAAAAGAGTAAATGCACCTGTGTGGTTTCTCCCATGATAGTCTCTCCAAGCTCAGCCCAGGCAGATGCTGGCCTCTCTCACTGCAGGTCTGCTCAGCAAATCCTCTGTGTTCTCTCTGCAGAGGTGCAGTGGTAACATGGTAGCTCAAGGATGAACACTCGGGAGCAGCCTGACAGCAGGGACAGGAGCTCTTATGCCGCCCCTAACAAAATAATCACAGTTTCCCTTGATCACCCAAGCACCAACAGCCTCAGGATTTGGTGAGCACTGGTAGCATCCTGACAGTACCAAGAGCATTTGTCCCCTAGTTTCAGGCCACACCTTTGGGATCAGGTGTATTTTACTGAACCAGCTGTGCAGGTGGTGTTCTCACAACAAGACACCTCTCCAGGAAAGTGTCCAGCACTGCGGGTGGTGAGACTAAGCCTGTGACACAGTCTGCCAGTTACCTTCAACCCAGTCACCGACAGAGCAAGCCACTGAGGCTTGACCAGCAGAGCTGAGGGGACAGAACTCCTGCTCATCTGGCAAAGCTGTTTGGCCATAGCCCCACTGAGAGACAAGCTGTTAGCTTCAGGTTCCCTGTGCCATTGAGTACAGGCTACAAATAAACACAAGACGATCAGTAGCAAAACCAAGCCCCAGCTACTCTGGGCTTTGAGACTCCCATTAAGAGTCTCAGAGCTCCCCATAGAACAGATATCACTTTGTTTGATGGAAAACAAGAATGCATGTTTCTCTATCTACACAGCACATCTAGGAAACAGCAACCACAAGTCAGTTAATAAGCTGGTGTAAAGCAACCAACCTATTTAGTAGTCTATTAAAAGAAAGTTTGGGTTCTGACTTAACAGTAAGTAAGACTTCTGTCCATTAATGAGCTTATCCAACTAAGCAGTTCAAGGTACATTAGCTGCTAGAGCTCTCATCCAGGAAGAAACCAGGAGAGGCACCAGAGCTCTCACCCAGGGGGCTGAGGGTAAATCACCAACTGCAACGATTTCTGCATTCCAGAAATCAGTATGATCTTGGACAAGTGACAAGAGCTGAAGCAGGAAAGGGATTAGTCAGGCTGCTCTGGCAAACTGGAGTTATTCAGAAAACCAGTCTTTTCAGGCTAGGGCTAGCCATTAACAAACCAAAAGGCTTAAGGCTTACAACGATGTCATCACCCTACAAGCTAATCTGAGCACCTAAGCTTTGCTTAGAAGGCTGCATTAGCCACTTTCCAGGAGGCCAGGGGCTGCACTTGGTTTTAAACCAGAGTAGGTGCAATCACTTCATCCTGGGTAAAACAGCCTGCGTAAGTTAATTAAGAGGCACACCCTGAGCTAAAGAGCTACCGAGATAAACCCATCAGTTTCAGAGAAACTGTTCCTATTTTAAACCCAATCCCATAAATCCCCATAACCAGCAGGTAGAAAAATAATCACGTTCCACTCTTACCAGGCTCTCCTCCTACAGCCCACTTCTGCGTGCCATACTGCACACAGCCAGTCTAAAGAGGAACAGGAGATAAACACTGACAAAGGGAAACAAGAAGCTCCCTTAATTCTGGCAAAACATCGCAAGAACAGCAATTAACACACCTCTCCCCCTTATTTTGAGTCAAACCTTATCAGAACAGTCCCAATGGAGTCTTCCATTTCCACCAGTTCTTCCAAGGCACTTTTAAAGTCTTGAGCTAGAAACCTGAACAGTAACTTGCCTTCTATTCACCTTCTAAGAGAAGAGATTAGAGACACAGACTGCAGTTGGAGTAAGAGCTTTTATTCTACAGACCAGTAACGGTTCAGGTGCTCTGACTTGCCAGTGTTTCTGCTATGACTGTAGAGCAGATACCTGCATTTCAAATTCTGTGCCTCAGCCTGCAAGATTTCAGCCAAACTGCCAACCTCTTGCTGAGATTAAAACAATACACAGCTTCACTAGTAACTTTTGACTCTGTAAGTCATTCGCTACAGGAAAGAAGCCGATTCTGACATACAGACAATTTAAATTTTGGCACCCTAGGCTGTACTTCTGTCCATCCTCCAGGTAACCCTAAGAGCAGCCTTTAAACACTCTAATGGTCTTTAGTAGTATAAGCTTAGAAAACCAGTGTGAGATACTGTGCTGCAAAATACAGTCTTGGCTTTATTATTTCTTGATGCAGGGATGAGACAAGAGACATTTAGCTGGGGTCACAGGAAGTTTCTTTAACAAAGCCCCTTTTGTTTAGTGATTGCTCTCATTCAATTAAAAAAAAATATTGAACCAAACCAGAGTGTATTTCCAGTCATCTCTGCTTCAAAGAGCTCAAGATGTAACCTTTCACAGCCTCAAGACTCAACTTTTCAAAGGCCAGAGCTGTGTGCTCTCAGGAGGCAGTGGAAGCCAGCCATAATACCCTTCAAGGATATCTCAAATGCTCTCCCTGGAAGAAAACAGGGCTAGTCTGCAGCCCAAAGAATGCCAGGTATCTTTGTCACTAGATGTCAGTAACGTGGTACTTCCTACAGAGGAGAAATGATGCCTCCCTTCTGACAGGGAAAATATGGAAGTAGACAATTTGGCAGCATCTTGTCAGATTAGAAATTGTCCCTGCAAGCAAAATCGCACAGGGACAAGTCCAGCTTTTACTACTGGAAAAAAAACCAATCAAACCCAACCAAAACAGTAGCTACAGTTTAGGTAGCATTCAAGCAAATGTTGACCAACAAGACCCCATGTGAGCTTGTGTGTAGTTAGAAACCTGTACAGCTATTCTTCTAGGTGTAATGCTCAGAGTTCTGAGCCACAGAAGCCACCCAGACTCACCTGTCTGGGAAAGTTCCAGGCTAAGATTTTTCACAGCCTGAGGCTAAAACTCGACAGCAGCTTTGTCATAGTAAAGTAATCAGAAAACAGAGCATAGAATCGCTCTACTTATGGGGAGAAGACTAGATCAAAAGCGAGTCATTTCCTAGTGGGAAGAAAAGTCAACTGCATTGAGTGATAAACAGACTGCATTTCCTGCAGCTTTGCTGAATCCAAAAGCTTAGGCCAGGGAAGAATGGAAGTGGCAAAGCATCTACAAGACCCTTTGGATAAGAGCCTGTTTTAAGCCTCAGAACAAGCACAGTTTAACATGAGCAGCGCTACAATCTGCCTGAGCAGGTTTTCCAGGGAGGAAGCCAGAGGGTGCAAGCCATGACCCAGCTAATTCACGCTTCTATCACTACTACAGGCAAAAAAAATTGAGGGGAAGTTGCTTTCCGACCTGCCTGCAAGACCTTTGCTCCGTCTGAGCCAGCACACCGCCTTCCCTCGGCGTCCGGTGCCACACAGGGATTGTCTCTGTCCCCACCCGGTTCAGCACCGCAAGGCTGCCACCCCAGATACTCTAGAGAGCTAATTACCAGAAGCAATTAATAAACTCCCTCAGCCCCGAGCAAAGCGCGAGCGGGCGAGTGAGCTCGGCGGGGCTGGGGTCGCCCGGCAGCCCTCCCGGCGGGCTGAGGAAAAGCCCTCCCGGGGCAGCCCCGCAGTGGGCAGCCGGGCTCCGGGGCGGGGAGAAGGGGGGAACCCCCGCGCCCCTTCTCAAGGGCACCCGGCGCGGGACCTCGCCCCGCGGAGCCTCCCCCCTTCCCCGAGCCTGTCAGGGCCGCGCCCCGCGGGGTAGGCCCGCGGACCCTCACCCCCAGCGAAGCACCGGGGGAACCGCCACCCGCGGCAGCTCGGCCAGCGCCTGGGCGCGGTCGCAGGGCGAGCCCCGCCGCGGGGAGCCGCCGAGAAAAGGACAGGGAGGCCGCACGCTCCACGGGAGAGGGAGGACGACCCGGGGCACCTCACCTGCCGCTGCCAGCCGCCGCTCGCTGCCCAGCGCCCAAGATGGCGGCTACCGCCCCCCCCTTCCCTCCGCGCCCCCCCTATCACTGCAGAGCCGCCGCCGCGCATGCCCCGCCCCGCCCGCCGCCGCGCATGCGCCACCGCACAGAGGCGGGAAAGGCGGGGCGGGGCGCCGCGCGGGGCCGGCCGGGAGTTGTAGGCCGGGAGGGGCGAGGGAGGCGGCGGCCTGAACGCGGGAGGGGCCCGCGGCAGCGCCGGGGCCCCGGGCACGGGGCCTCCCCTTCTTCCCCGGTCCGCTCAGCGGGAAGCGCCCGAGGAGGGAGGCTGCGAATCCCCGCCGCGGGGCCGCTGGCTCCCCCGGCTCCAGCACCGCCACGCCTCGGGCTTGCCCGCTGCCGAGGAGGGTACCCGCTTTCGGGCCTGCCCCTGAGTCTGCCCCGGGGGACCCGGTGAGCACCGGCAGTGGGAGGCCGGGCCCGGCGCAGGTTCAGGCCGCAGTACGGGGAAGAGGCAGCCGGGAAAGGGGATCGGGCACAGGGTGCCCTTGTCCCACTGGGATCTCGCTGCAGAGCTAAGGCAGGGGGGCAGGAAAAAAGGAGGCTGGAGAAAAAATAAAAAACAGACAAAACACAAGGCAGTCGTCCAATAAAACTATGTTTATAAATAAAAACAAGGAGGTTGGTTTTGTCTTTATAAAACCCAGCGGGGAGGGGAGGGCAAGGGCATGAGCAGTGGCCGGGGAGGCTGCTGGGCGGCATCCGGAGAGGGGGGACCGGCAGCGGTTTGTTCCTGGGGGGGCAGGAACATGACAGGGAGTGGGTACTGGGCAGGCTCCGTCCCTCTAGCAGAGGGAAACGAGAGGGAGGCTTTGGGGAGTCCCAGGGAAATGAACCGATGGTATGTGAGAGCTGGCAGAGGGGGTGCAGGGGCAACGCCGACCCCTGAGGACCAAAACACATTTCAGCTCCAGCATATAAAAACTGCAAACATGAGAAAGACAAAAGGAGACGACGCTTGCAGAGGAAGCCATGGCACTGCAGGAGGAGAGGGCACCGGGGTGCCAGCACCAATGGGAGCAGGGTCAAGTGTGTCCATACTGTACCGTGGTTGTCCCCAGGCTGGGGGAAAGGGGCTGCCCCCAGCCCCAGGCACATCTTCAAGTACCCAGAAGAGAAAGGTGAAAGGGCAGGGAGGGCTGGAGCAAATGGGCTCAAGTGTCCTGGCACAGCTGCAGGTTCAGGCTGCAGCCTCCCTCCCTCCCTAGACAGCTGCCCTTCACAGTCCCAAGGGAGTGGGGCTGTCCCAGCTCCATCCCCGCGTCTCACCCCTCCCAGCAGCCAGGGCAGGAGGGGAGGCAGATTCAGGCCCTACACAGGGCAAGAACAGGGGACCTACACGTTTCCCCAAAGCATGAGAGGCAACCAGCTGTGCCCCTCCCTCACCTTTTAACTCAGCCCAGGTCCTTGAAGAGGTCACATCACTGAACAGCAGCACAAGAGCAGGAGGGAGAAGGCCACAGCTGCCACCACCAGCCCCAGGCACGGGACAGCCCCTACGAACGGGACAGGCAGCAGCGCATTGCAGGCAGGAGGGCAAAGAGCAGGTTGCAGGGAGCAGAACTCTGCCCTTAAATCCTCCCTGAGTACCTAAGGGCAGGTGCAGGGCCCTGAGTGGCGCAAGACCATGCAGGCACCCACCGCTGCTCGGGCTGAACGCAGAGGTGCAGCCCAAGCCCCAGCCTTGTGGCCTGGGCAAGGTGAAGGAGGGTCCTGCCATGGGGCAGCACCAGGCTCGGACCTGGCCCAAAATGGGGGCAAGAGAAGAGAGGCAAGAGGGAAGTGGCAGCATCTCTACTCCCTGGAGGCACTGAAGCCCTGGAACATTCATGCATTAGCCAAAAGGCAACTACAATGGGATTTAAAATGCATATATAAGGCTGGTCCCTGCTCCCCTCTCAGGGCTGCAGGAAGGGCAGGGTGTCTTCCGCAAGGGGGAGGAAAGAAGCCATC
This sequence comes from Todiramphus chloris collaris, assembly GCA_025345505.1. Taxonomy (NCBI): domain Eukaryota; kingdom Metazoa; phylum Chordata; class Aves; order Coraciiformes; family Alcedinidae; genus Todiramphus; species Todiramphus chloris. Next base: position 12,952,037 of record JANVCC010000030.1, read on the forward strand.
TTCAGCGCCATGCGTGCCCAGCGCCCTTGGAGCTCCGTGTCCTCCTGTCGGGCCACGCCACGCTCCAGCTCTCCCCCCCACGGGCGGCAGGCTCAGAGAAAGTCAAACACCCCGTAATTCTTTGCTGCTTGATAGAAGAAACACAAAAGGGTGAAAAGAAAGAAGAGATGTTTAGGGTGGGAGGACGGAGGCAGCAGCAACACACGGGCAAGCAGCACAGGGCGCTGGGACGGGTGCGGATTAATGGGGTTAGAGAGGATGGCAGGAGGGAATTACCATCGGCAATACACAAGTCTGGTGGCGGGATGGGCTGGCAACACCCAGCAGGCCTGCCAGGCCCGTCCACCCTGCTTGAGAAGGGATTAGAATCAAGGTTTAGTTCTATTTATTTTTTTTTCCCTTTTTTTCTTTTCGTTATCAAGACCAAAAAAAAAAAAAAAAAAAAAAAACAAAAAACAAAAAAAAAGAAAAA
>JANVCC010000030.1:12952608-13145961 GCA_025345505.1 Todiramphus chloris collaris
AATGAAAAGAAAAACCAAAACCCAAAAAACAAGGGAAGCCAGGGCTGGTCCTAGGAGACAAACGGTGGGAATGGAGGAGGGAAGGAGGGGCAGCAGACAGACAGGGGACGGGCGCTTCACATTACATCCACAAAGAACTCACTGGGGTTGCCCATGGCCATTCGGAAGGACTGTCTACTGGCTGTCAGTTCGGGGGGCACAGAGGCCAGGTCACGGCCCGGCGGTGCCCCAGGGGGCCCCATGGCTGAAGGCGGTGGAGGCATCAGCAACATGGGGGGGCTGAAGAGAGGGGGGAGGCCGGGCGGCCCGTACGACTGCTGGCTGTGGTGGCTGCGGATGCTGTGAGCCAGAGAGTGCTGGCTACGCTGGCTGTGCTGGCTGGCCGGCACCGAGCGCTCGCTGGCCGCGCGCTCACGCCGCATGCTGCTCCTCGTGGTGTGGTCTGACTCGCTCCCGCTGCCGCCTGACTTGGACTCCCCGGTCTTCTCTCTTTCCTTCCTCCTCTCGCTGCCACTGCGATTGGAACCGCTGCTCCGGCTCCCTGTGAAGGGCACAAGGCAAGGTTAGGTGACAGCTCAGACAAGCCAGGAAGAAACGTTGCTCCTCTAGCCAAGAGAGGACTGCAGCAGGGTGCAGCACAGCCCATGCTCTCAGCCTCCGTGCAACTCTGAGTCCCACAACCCTTCTGAGATGGCTTTTGCCCTGGCTCCCCACACACAGAGCACCTTGCCTAAACAGCCTTTTCCTGCTGCACTGGACAGGGTGGCTGCCTACCCGCAGGTGTGTTTCAGTCCTTTCCACTCACCTTCACTGTGCTGGCTGCCTGCACTGCCTCCTCCGTAGCTGTAGCCTGGGTCAGGGAAGCCGGGGTGAGGGTTGTATGGATGAGGTGGTGGATACTGATATGGGAAAGCCATAGGCCAGGGTGCGGCTCCTGGGTGGGGGAGTGGAGCCAAAGTGTCCTGATCGGAGGCACCACTGGAACCATCATGATCATGAAGAGAAAGATTAGCCATGTCTGCAAGAAAGCAGAGAAGAGGGGTTAATCCAAGTGGAAAGACAACCACATGTGATGAAGAAGCTCCCTGTCCACCCTTACTCATGGACAAGGATGGGGAAATACACAACGAGACAAAAGAACTTGTCAATCTCCCTGCTAATCAATGCAACCATTTGTGCTTCCTGGATGGACAACAGCCACACAGTGCAAGTCTGAGCTGCTGCCCTAATACAGAGACCAGCTTGGTGGGAAAGGACCCCATCAGAGCACCCTGCCCATTACTTTCCCCGTCCCTCTTATTTGAGCTGAACCAGGGTAGCACCCTTTTGCCAGCACTGGAAGTTCAGAGCCTGGAGACAAAGTCAGTAAAGACTGAGACTCCATTACAGCTGCCCAGTAGAAAAGATCACATAGTAGGTGACACTGACAACAGTGCTTCCATGACAAGGATGTTGGGATATTCCTCATCACTCTCTATCCTGATGGCAATGGTGGTAGCACAGCGTCAGCAGAGCTCTGCAGTACCTCAACCCCACTCCATCCTCTCCCTCCCACCCACGCTAAGTGCCATACTTCCACAGAGGTCCCCGAAGATGTAATAGCACTGCTCCGAGAAGGTGATCTTGTTCACGGTGTGTCGGATGTAGCCAGCCTTCAGCAGATTGCTGGCATATTTGCGGGATTCACGACGGTCTGTAAAGCCCTCCACATGGTGATAGAGCCAATCCACCACATCTGAACCTGCCACCAAACAGCAGAGTTAAACACAGCAAAAGAGAGGAAGACAGTGGCTCTTGAAGCAGTGGGCCACGCTGCAACCCACACAAAGTGGGCCAAAAAGTGAAAACGGACTGCACAGCCAAAGGGTTCAATTTGTGACTCTGGCCTGGCCAACAGTTAGCTTATGGTGACAGAGATGCTCCCTTGGGCATCTGCTTGAACAACAGCCCGCTCATTCCCCAGTCCCTGCCCCTGCTGCAGACAGCGTGGTCTCTTACCAATGAAGGCATTGGGGATGGTGATCTTCAGCCACATGCGGTCACGCACCTCCAGGCCTGACTCTGGTGAGGCCATGGCTTTGACAATGGTGGCCATGTCGCTGTGGATGGACAGGTGAAAGTCATCGAGGCCTGTGGTGTGGATGAAGGGAAGGGAGGCAGAGATGAAAAAGGACAGAAAAGAAAATAGGGCCACATGGAAGCATCACAGACAGAAGGAATGGGCTAGGGAACAATACATCGCAAACAGCCTTGGGGCGCATGCTGTGTAACCTCCCCCTTGTCATCCTTCACATATCAGCCATTTCCTCTTGGCAAAACCCAGGCTAGAGTCCCCTTCATTCCAGACAGTTCCAAGCAGCTGAGATCCAAAAGCTGCCAGCTAAGCCCACCCACACTGCTCCTCACAAACTTGTAACAAGCTCCCGGCTTTTTGTTCCAGCTGAGCTCTCCGGACCCTTACTTCAGCAGATTGCTGAATACATGCATCTGTATACCAGAATTGCCCAAAACCTTCAGGAAGCAACCAAAAGAGCCCTGCGCTCAGCAGGACCCTGCCCTGCTACAAGGCTCTTTGCTCCTCCATCCTGCCCTATCTGCTGTCTGGGAGGGCAATTAGGAAGTAGAATCCCTCTAGTCCAGCACTCTCAGCCAGTAACCCCTGACTGCTCTGAGCCTTTCCTCTGCACCTGCCACAGCTCCTGGACTGCACCCAGGCTCTTCTACTCTCCTTCAGTAGAAGGATGAAAAATGTAGTATTAATTCCCACAGACAGCGCTCCCATAGAGCCACATGCCTGACTGGTGAGAGCTGCCTCCCTCCCGGTCCCCTGGCAGGGCAGACCTCCCCATGCCAGCTATCCCCAAGCAGATGTATTGCTCCCTTTACAGCACAGTGAAGGTGAGGAAGCCGTGCAGTGGGTGGAGCACGGAGGCACGAGGACTTACGTTCAGTCTCTGGGATGGAGCTGGTGATGGAGGAGCTGGTGGAAGTGATTGTGCTCATGGATGGACTCATACCGTACGCTGGGTAGGTGCCAGTCATCGCTGCCGTGTGAGACACCCAGGCTGCCGGGTCGATGGGCCGGATGGGCTCACCTGCATGGAAGAAAGAGTCAGTCAGCAGCTATAAGAAATTATCTGTCATCAAAACAACCTCTGGGGAGGGACAGGGACTCAATGCAGCCCATTCCATCCCCAACATCTGCCGGGACTCACCCGGATCGGAGCATGGAGAGTCTGGCCCAGCCCAGATCCGCTGGGGAGCAACTGGGAGAGAAAGAAGAGAGGGAGGGTCAGCAGGAGAGGTGCAGAGGGAGAGATCCCCCTATGGCTCAAGGGGGGGTTTCTCTTTCCTCTGGCGCCCTGAGCAAGTGACCCCCCTGCCCCAGTGAAACGCGTCCCCAGCGTGATGTGGGAAGGAGGGCTGGGCTTATGGGCATTTTGGCCTGGGAATAGGACATAGCAGCCTCCTAATAGGAGAGCTGAAACCCCATCAAATCCCAATTCAGTGCCACATGGAGTCACACACAGGGGAGGAACAAGACAACAACCAATAAGTGCTTAAGGCAGGGCTCTCACATGAGCTGGGCACCAGCGTTAAGGGTGGGTCAGCTATCCACTTACTCCTGGGTAACGAGAAGCAGCCCCGGGGGCTGGGGTCCCAGCACTTGGCCACCGTCAGGGTGATGGGCCTGCAACAAAAGGCAGAAGTTAGAACAAGAGCTCAGTAGCACAAACCCCTGCTCAATGGGTGGATGCTGTACGTTGGCTCTTGCCTGTGTGACAGGGAGAAGCTGCCAGTAAAGTGCCCTTGTCCACCCTCCAGCTATGGATTTCTTTAGGGTCATGGACAAAATAATGGGACCCTGCTGAAGGCTGCTGCTGACCCTAATGATGCAGCATCCCTGCGAAAACTGGGCACAGACCCCAATTCAGCACTGTTCTGTGGGCTGCAATTCTTGCTTTGGGCATGAAAACCCAGGAGTGAAAGTAACACCAAAACGACATGTTCTAAGCTTCTGCAGAGCCACTGGCAGAGGTGGCTGAAGATGCACATCACACACCCCAAGCACACAACACAGAGCTGCCCACAGAGGAAAGGAACAACCCGAGTACTTACCCTGGCTTGTGCACAATCTCCCTCAGAACCCGCACAGCATCATCATTGCTCATGTTCTCAAAGTTGATGTCATTTACCTACAAACAATGCAAAAAGGTGAGTCCCAGAGATGTGACCAGAGGCTGAGCTCCCCACTTCGCTCAGCAGTGACTCAGCTTCCCTCTTCCAAGTGCAGCTTCCTGGGTTTAACCAGGGAGGCTTCTGGGTCTTTTCTTACTGCTTTCCCAGGCCCAAAGATGGAGGTATGTGGGCGTGAAGTACCTGCAAGAGCATGTCTCCTGGCTCAATCCTGCCATCAGCTGCCACAGCACCACCCTTCATGATAGAGCCAATGTAAATGCCTCCATCGCCACGCTCGTTGCTCTGTCCCACAATAGAAATGCCCAGGAAGTTGTATTTCTCTGCAGGGATGGAAAGAGAGAGAGAGAAATAAGACACCATAAAGCAGCAGGCACAAGCAGCCCCACCTTCAGACAAACCACATGCTAGAGATGGTCACTTGCACCTCAGAGAGATGTTCTAGGCTGCAGAGAAGCCCTTGAAAGACGAGAGCTTCAAGACAAGCCACTTTCCTACAGAATCCATCTCCTCACTCCTCCCCGCATGTGTTTTCTTTGCTCCCTCTCTATTTCCCTCTCCACCACCCAGCCTAGCTCTGGAAGGACTGCAGGCTCCACACATGCCTCCCACTCACCCATGTTCAGCGTGACCGTGATGATGTTCAAGGACATGGTGGAGTCTGTGATGCTGCTGAAGGACGATGACTGCAACGTAAGTGAAACATGAGATGTCTTCCTGTGCCTCAGTAACATTCCCAGCCCCAGCTCCCTCCACTTGTGGTCCCTTCCGCTCCCTTGTGGCATCACAGCCACCACCTGCAACTCCAGCCTCATGCTGGGAGCTTTGCAGAGCCAGAGGGCATCAGCCACAGTCCTTATGACCTCTCCACAGCCAGGACAAGGTCTGTGGTCCCAGCTCTCGAGGCTGCATTGCCTTGGGATAGGTTTACAGCACTTTGTGAAGCCTCAGCCCTTTGGACACCATCCGTCCCCAGTTTGCACGCAGCAAACACAGCTGAACCCCTGATCCTCCCTGGAGCATTGAGTGGAGAGATCTACCAGGCAACCCCCCTTGCCCCGCATTGCCCTCCCCAGGACACCCAGCCCCCATGTACCCTCTCAATGCGTGGAGCCTTCTGTTTCCGCCGGCGTCGTTTGTGCCTCCTCATCAGGCGGGAAGCACTGCTTTGCTCTGTTGAACTGCTAAACCTAGGGGCAAAAGTGAGGGTCAGCTCTTCTGCCAGGGTGGCGGCTCTGACAGCAAGAGGGACACAGAGATGGTGCACGGAATCCAGGATTGCAGGGGCAGAACATGTATGCGGGGGACAGACAAGAACAGAAGGGGCTGTTGGGGGTGACTTGAGAAAGAGGCAGGTCTGAACAAGGACCTTGGAGCTCAGGATTACTGTGCCCTGCTAAGGCATCTCTCTGTGCTGGGTGGGAGGGGGAAACCAGTGTTCCTCCAGGACCTAAGATTTCCTACCTGCTGGTGGAGTCATCTTCATCTGAATCGAAGAAACTGGTGGTCTCCAGCTCACTGCTCATGAGCGTGGAAGAGCTCTCGTACCCGCCCAGGTCTCGGCGCCGCTCTCCCTTCACTGTACCATTCACCCTGGGTGCTATGGAAAGACATGGCTCAGTGTGCTTCAGGCAGGCCACGGGTGAACACCTCCTCCCCCCAAGCAGGGCTCACAACAGCCTTTTTGGAATGAATCTGGCCATCAGACAACCCCACCTAGTGCCATCTGGCTCTGAATCCACCCTGGGATCAGATCCATCTTCTGTGGAATACCTGGAATACCTCTTCTGCCTCACTAGAGGACAGGAAGAGGCTGATGGGTTACCAGGAACAATGCTGCTAAAGCCATGGAAGACTGTTGCAGCTGGTTTCTTGGTAGACCAAGAAGCAGCATGAAGTGCCACAGCTACAGCACAGTCTACTTTTCAACTAAGGACTGAGGCACTGCTGCCTCTCTCTCCCAATCTTGATGTTTTTACAAGTAGACACCTCCCTTGCCCCTAAAGATTTTTGGCACCCAGCTCTGATACAACACTGGGGTTAGCTCCAGCCTCCAATGTGAGGCTCAATAGTCCTTCTGAGCTGGGATGGTTCTGAAGAACAGACAGAGCTGCCCCATGTCTGGAGGTGGCGCCCCCAGTGTGCCCCAGGCACACCCTGCAGAACTCTTACCACGTTACCAACACTCACCATGCTCAGGCCCATCTTTCCGACGGGGTCGTTCCCTTTGCGATGACACCACCGAGTCTGTTTCTGTCTCATTATCCAAGTTTTCCCGACTCCCTCCAGTGTTAGGACTGCAATGAGATAAAAGGAACAAATATGTTCCACATGGAATGATTTAAGCAGGCTCTCTGTGTGCTGGCCACAAGCCTCCAGCCACAAGCTGTCTCCTACTTGAGGGACAGGAGCAGAGGTGGTGGGGAGCCACAGCAGGGCAAAGGACTGGGCATAGCTGTGCCAGCTCTTTGCCAACTTCCCTGCACTATTCTCAGCTTGCCCCTGCTTGTTGAATAATGCAGCTCCACTTCGAACCTGCTCCCAGCCCCATCCTCCTCCTCCTCTCTGTCTGGCTGTGATCCCTGACAATTTGGGTAGGAGCGTCACAGCCCCTGGTCTGGATTTACAGCAATATCACCACAGGTCTCTTGGAAACCAGGATAGGTGTCCAGGTAACTTACTGGAAAGAAGGGGGCCTGGAGTCTCCAATTCCTCCAGTGCGCTCCATGGAGGGTGGCAGTTCTGTTTGGTTATCAGCACAGACCGAGCCAGCATCTGAATGGGAACCCTCTGCAGACACCAGCTGGAGGAATGAGACAGAATGAAATGTCTGAGGCACTGGGAAAACATTTACAAGAGCGGCCAGACAAGCTGGCCAAGAGCCTGTCTGGCCCAGCAGCTCATCTCTGACAGTGGACAACAGCAGATGCCCAGGAGCGGGTACAGAACAGGCCAAGCATGTAGCAAGGTTTTCCCTCAATACCTTCCCAGACACCAACTCGGGAACTCCTGACCCAGTGATGAAGTCAGGGTGGCTGACAGCCCTGCTTGGAGACTCTGACATCATCTACACACCCACGCTGCACCATTTTCACACTCAGGTAACCTTTAGCACATGTCCTGTAGCAAAGAGTGGATTCCTCTAGTTCTTCTTACATCAGAAGAGGCAGCTCCCAGTCATTCCTTTTGCAATTTTACCAGCCTCTACACCTCTGCCTTCAAGCTGTGGGACGCAGCAGGGCTTCTACCTTCACAGCCCACAAGAGCTGGTGGTAACAGAGTTGAGGCTGGCTTTGAAACAAACTCCAACATGCTCTTTTTCTGGCTTCCACCCATACTTTGCAAAGTTTCAGGTTGTGCCCAGCTAATTGTCTTAAGCACAACCTCCAGCCAACCTCTGTGAGGCTCAACAGTTTCCCTAGCATGGAAATTAAAGAGAGAGTCAAAGCCCAGGAACTCTTTATGCCAGCCATTCTTTGGGGCAGCCCAGGCACACCTACACCTGTGCCTCAGGCATTACAATAAACCATCCATTTCAGGGCTCGGGGAACGAGGTGGAGCCTCTCCCAGGAGGACCGGGCTCACCACTAGGATCAAACAGAGGGTAGCTCAAATGAACTCAATGGGAAGTGGTTTCCCCAACATCGCTCTGTGTCTAGGTTTGTGCTCTCCCCCTCCAAGCTGCACTGAGAAGGGTTAAGCCAAATAAGGCCAGGCAGGAAAACAACAAAAAGCCTTTTCCTTGAAAGAGACATTCAGGTACCCCCAGAGCAAGGGTGACAGGGCTCAGAGGGAAGCCTCCACTTTGTAGAGGGAACAAGTTCCCAGGGACAGGCTAGAGCTCACAAGCAAGGGAAGATTAATTTCCACCTTTAAGGACCTTCCCATGTGCTTTTCACGGCTGCCCCACGCCTGTCTCCTGCACAGCATGGACACACAGGGGGGTTGGCTTGCTCCCAGTATCAGGGAGGGACTACAGGGCCCAGCACCTTCATCTGCCCCAGAAAAAACAGGCTGTGGATCAGTTTCGTGCCAGTCCAGGGAGGTGAGGAGATCAAGACAGGGGTCAAGCCTCACTTTTTGTACTTGAAGCAACTTCCAAGCCATCAGTCATCACAGAAGAGTTCTGGCCTAACAGAGCTGAGGGATGACCCACTGTGGATCAGGACAGAAGGATCATGAAACATGGACTGGAAAGGAGCTGATATCTGCCCAAACTATAACGCCCAGTGTAAGCACAGAGGCAATTCTGCTGCTTGCTGATGAGGGGACAACATCTGCATGGAGGTAGAGCAGATGCCAACCCAGGTGCTGAAAGCACAGCCTGTTTACACAGGTCTTGAACAGATGCCAGCATCACTAATGAAACACAAAACTGTGCCCTGCCCACCTTTATGAACTGGGGAAACCATGATAAGGGAGGATGGGCCCCATCAATCATCATCAGGGCATGGGGAAAGAGAACTGCTACCAGGGAGGCACTGGGAACAGAGACAGGGATGCAGCTGGGGCAAGGAAGAGACAGCAGCCCTGAAAAAGCCACATTCAAGGCAGCAGACAGGGCAGAGAGCACCCTGGGCTGTGAAAAGCTGCAGAGCCTGTCCCACAAGCCCCAGGACAAGCCCAACAGCTCCTGTTCTGCTACAGTCTAACCAGCTCTTGTCTCACACTCCCAGCTTCCCTCCCTACAGCAAGCCCCAGGCATATGCCTGGCTCTGCTCTCAGCACCCTCCCAGTGACTTGTCTTCCCAGGACACATCCCACTCCCCGAGGGCTACATCCCTGCTCTGGCAGTCACTGCCTGGGTGCACAGGGGAGAAAAGATACTGGAAGTGGCCAGCATTGCCTAAGGAGAAGTCATATAACGCTCTGTGGTTGAAGATCTCAAGGCAAGACCAGGGACATAGATCTGGGCAGAGGGAACTACCCGCTGTCAAACAGCAGTGAGGAGAGGATGTGTTCCAAGCAGGGGGACAGATGCTGCCTTCCTTTAACTGCTAGGGCTGTGATTTCCTCCAGGGAAGGTTTTGATAACCACCCTGCACTTTTTCTGCCTCTTGCACTTTGAGGGAATATACACTTGGATCCAAGCCCCCATCTTTCCCTCTAGCTAAAATTAGTACCAAGTGCCTAAAATAACCCTATCCCAGCCTGTCTGGCAGAAGCAGCAAAGCAAATGCTCCCCTCCCAGCCTCCCACCCATAGACAAGAATACTCTCAGCAGAGAGAGAAAAAGGGATCATCAGCTGTGCACAAAGGTCTCCGAGACCAGTAGCAGTGCGAACTGCAGGCACAAGCTCCCTGCAAGGAGCCAGCACACCAGAGTGGGAGCACAGTGCCCTGGCCACACCAGATGGAGCTGCCCCAAATCTGTGACACTCATGCTGAGCAACCAAAGAGCCCCTGCAAGGAAAGCCAGCAGCTGCGTGGGTGCATGGACCACAAGGAAAAACATGCCAGCTGAAAAAAGAGTAATGGAAAGGGTTCAGAGACTCTGGGACTCCCCACAGAGCAGGTGAAAACAAAAGGCAGCTGGAAAGGGAGGGGTGGGGAGATGTCTCAGGGCAGAGGCAGCAGCAGCAGAGCAGGATGGGGGCCAGGAGCTGGACAGGCTGTTTTCTGAAGGGCTGGCTAACCGCTAGGGGGAGGACGGCGGGCGTCTGGCCACCAGCTCTTTGTGTGGGAGCCCAGTGTATCCTCTCCCGCACTCCCTCCTCCCGCAGAACCCCATCCTGCACTCCCCACCCTTGGGCTGCACTCCACTCCAGTGGGAGCCAGTCTGGCAGCCCACCCACCCAGTCCTGTCACCTCCACTATCCCTCTCAAAATGTAGGCTCTTCCTGGCACCCCCAGCCAAGGCCTAGCTGTTTGGTGCAGTGACAGAAGAAGCATTAGCTCCAACCTAGCCTGATTACTGAGGTTTTTCCATCATTTAGGGGCTATTTGGTGGTCTCTGGAAAAAGGCATCTGTGTTTTGGTTCTTCTCCTTGTGTAGATCCACGCACCCCCCCAGCATGAACTGCAGCTCAGCAGAGGTGAAAAAGGGAAGATGGGCTATGGGGACTGAATACCCTCCCAAAATAAGAGGGTCCCCTTGGGGGCAGCAGGAGGCATGCGGGCAGGGTACACAGCATGTGCATGGCATGGAGGGAGAAGCTTGTCCTGCAGCTGCCCAGACAGTACCTTTAGTCTTCAGGGCAGTCAAATCCAGTCCGTTTCACCAGCACTAAAGTCACTTAAGTCTTTTGCACCAGTCACTGGAGCGGGACTTTCCTTGGAAAGCCGACCCTGCCACAGGGGCACACAAGTTACGCTGTGGACAGGCCTGGGTGACCATCTCTGCCCAGGTATCAGCTACTGAGAGCTCTCCACAGAGGCATCCCCCATCTTCCCCGGCACAGGGGACCCAGCACCACACAGCCCCCTCTTCAGCTGCGGGACCGGAGCGTGGTTATCCAGCTCATCCACGTCGTTAGCAGTCAGCACAGCGGCAGTACAGAGCCAACTCTGTGCCTTACTCGGCAACCGAATGGTGGTTTTCAGAGAGGGCAGAAACAGCCAGCAAGGTACCAAAGCAAGGGGCTTGCTTACCCACGATACCACCCGGCCATTGAAGCAGGGAAGCTTGGCGTTGTCATCTGAGATTTCTTCTTTCACCACCCTGCAGAGAGGAGAGGAGACAGTCAGAGCTGGGCCCAGAATTCCAGAGGTAAAGGAGACTTTCCGAGGTAGGTGTCTGCACCCAGCAACAGGCAGCCCAGGCTCACGGATGAGGCAGGGAGTGGATCAACAGCTCCCTCCTGCTGCCAGGCTACGGCCTCCTGTGCCCACAGCCACGACTGGCAGGCTGGAGGGGAGAAGACAAGGGCTCTCCTGTTGCATCCAGCCATTTCATTGCCCCCGATTAAGATTTTAATCAGGGGGAATTAAAAAAAAAAAAAAAAAAAATCAGATGTATATTTCCACCAGTTCACTTATTTCTAAGGAAATACATCATTTAAACCTCTTCAAATGATCTGAAAGAATCACAACTTATGCCAGAGATTTCCAACAGATGAAAGTGAAATACAGTAAACAAGATGCCTCCCAAACGTTACTGTTGCTTTTTAATTACGTACATAATGTTTCAACATCTCTTCAAGCTTTACAGTCGTGACACAATGTCATGTTCCTGCATTAAACAAACAGCCATGTTATCATCAGTCCTCATAGTGGAGGGAGCACCAATAATATATTGTTTTTCTCCAACAGTAAAAACATCAGTTTTCTTTGGAGAGAAAATGTATTCTTTTTATTTTAAATATCACTTAAATACCTTTTTTTTTCCCCCACAGTGAGTCTGCAATCAAAACAACTTGTAAATTCACCAGCTTTGATTAATACCATTTTTGATAAATTTGATGGAAAAATATGCTTTAACAAGCTCATTTTCTACTCAACAACAACATTTTAAGCACTCTTATTTAATAATACAGACATCTTACAAGTAGTTTGTGATATTAATTTCCCCTTTCAAACCGTATCTAAGGTCGCTTGACACGTATTGTGCTTAAAAGAAATAATGTAGAAACTAAATGGTGAATAAATTATGCTGGGGGGGGGTGAAGAATCCAACAGAAAAAGAACAGAAGAATGCATGTGAAACCAAGGGAAATCATGTATGAGAAGAAGTAGCTTACAAGCAACTAGCAGTACATAGAAGTGGGATCCCATCAACAGCTCTGACGGGTCCCCAGGCCAGTGCCCAACTCACAGAGAATCGAAGAGGATGCAGGTGTGGGACGTGAAGCTGTGACCCATTGCCCCAGTCAGCCACGCATCCCAGGCACCGCCATCGACTCACAGCACGCCAGGCCTCGGAGAAACACCTACTCAGGGCTCCTGGCTGCGCTCCCTGGTGCCCCGACAGCTGCCCGAACCACCATGGACAGTAGGATGGCAAGGCTTGCCAATGCTCACAAGGCATCAGCAAAAGGCAAATGAAGAGGGCTGGAAAACCAAAACCTGGGGAGCAGGCTCGCTCCACCCTGCCAGCCCTGTTGGCTGCTCCAGTGTCACGCATGCAAAGCAAAGGGGTGTCCCACGGGGTGAAAGGCAGAATATTGCCATGTCTTGGCTGGCAGCCGGCACTCACAAACCCTGCCCAAACTGCAGAGCCAGCAAAGGGACTGGATAAATACTACCCATCCCCAGGAGGCACAGATGAGGAGGTCACGGTTTGAGCAGTCTAATCCATTCCCAGGATGTGCGTTAATTCCTCTTGCACAAACGGAGAAGCAGGAAAAAGCAGGGAAGGAGCAGTGAGGATGGATTAAAACCCTGCTGGCTTAATGCTTCTTCAGCATGACCTGTGCCAGCCTCTGCCCAAAGGCCCTGCAGACTGGGATGGGTGTCAAACATGGGCAGTCCTCCCCAGGACCCATCCCCTTCAGTGCCTGTGCCAACCCTTCCCAACGCAGGCAAGTTGTCATCTCCTCACTTCCAAGCACACATGCATGCTGGCCTGGCTGCACTAGCATCCATTTACACTGTCGCCAGCAGCCTGGACTTCATCCAATTCCTAGAGAGAACTTCAGGCAGAGCCAATTTCCAGCCCTGCCTGCTCAGGGACACAGAGCCCTGCCGGTGGCTGAAGGGACAAGGTGATATATTTGCAGGGTCAAGGCGACCAACGGCTAAGCACAAATGAACTATTCCACTTTCAGTGGGGACATAGGAAACCAACCCCCAAGAGCATCCCACCCAGCCTCAACTGCAATGCCTGATGGAGAACAAGCTCCCTCTGTCCTGAGGGCTGGTACCTCACCACTCCTATTACCCCTCTTCTGCCCCAGACATCCCAGGGGTCAGCTCCACCCCAGAGCAGTTTTCTCCCGCCTTCTCCAGCCACTACATTATTTATCACTATATATCCCCCAGATGCCAGAGCACAACGGATTATATATTTAGACCCTACAGAATGAAAACTGCCAGTGCTATAGTCAGGCACATGTTAAGCAGGGATCTCTCTGCAGTCCTGCTCACGTCGGTCACTCCTCGCGCCATCCCAGCTATTCGTGCCCTGCATTCCTCTCCAGCTCCAGCCCTGAGCCGTGGCCTTCCTCCCCCCACCTCTCAGCACTCTTTTCCAGTCACACATCTCACGCAAACAGACCGCAGGTTCAGATCAGAAGCCACCAAGCGAGCAGCCTCTGGGGGAGCTGTGAGCAATGCCACGTTTCTCCTCCTCGGCTGCGTGCGGAGGCAGCCATGAGATCAATCTGTCCGGGGATGTGCTGGGAGGGAAAACCATCCCCTGAATGTGCTGGGAAGAGCCCCCTGCCGAATGGGGTCCGAGCCCGGGAATCAGGAGAGAGCAGACCCAGAAGGAGCACGGGCTCTTGGTTCTCTAAACACCTTTCCTTTTGGCAGCAGCCACCACAGCCCAGGGAAAACATCTGCCCAGGGCTGATTTCAAAGGGACGGCTTTTAGTTCATCACCCGTCAGGGCAGCCCGGGTTCAGATCTTCCCATGTTTAAAGTTCTGCTCGGAGATGGGCAGAACAAGGCGAGAACTGCGGCCAGGGAAACTCCTGCTACAGAGCGGCAGCCCAGGCCTCGACTGGGCAAAACGGGGTTGAGCCCCCCGAGAACGGCCCTGCAGACTGGGGGCTCGGTGGCCCTGTCCTGTCCCCGGGGCCAGCAGCCACGCTGCGGCCAAGCCGCGGGCTCAGCGCCTGCCCCCCAGCGCTCCCCGGCTCTCATCCGCCTCGGATTTTTCCAACAAAGAGACCTGCGGGAGGGAGGAAGGAGGGAGGGAAGGAGGGAGGGATACAGGGGAGGCAGGCCGAGTGGGCGGATGATTCAGCCGCCATCCCCAGTGACACGACACGGGGCCAAGCCGGGGGAGGAGGAGGAGGAGGGGATGAGGCTCTGGCTGCCGCAGGAGCCGTGCTGGGGTGTGCAGAGGGGCTGCCAGGGCTGACACAAGCAGCACATCTGCTTCCATGCAGCTGGGGGAGGGGTAGGGGCAGCCCCGGCAGCAGGGAGGGAAGCAGAGGAAACCCAGCTCCATCCCTGGCTCTATCCCTGCCCTCCCATCGGCTTCTCCGGAAGAGCCGGCAGACCCTCTCCCCACAGCCTGGGAAGATGCCACACTCCCAGCTTCGCTCCCAGTTTCCCTCCCACTCCCAGCGGGAGCGACTGGCAGCCTGGAACGAGGTTCCAGGAAGAGGCGGGTGAGGGACATGCAGGCAGACGATGCCTTCTCCAGGGAGCCCCAGCCCAGCTCAGGAAATTAGAGGGTATTTTATATCACAGATTCATGTCCTGGGAAGGAAGGGAAGGTAGGGAACAAGAGAGCGTGCACAAGAGAGAAAGGAGGCCATAAAAGCCAAGCCTCGGAGACGGCTGCGCTGTGTCAGAGCGCCCAGGCTACGCAGACATTCCCAGTGCAGCTGCTCTGCTCCCAGCCTCCCTGTTTCCCCTTGGTGGCCTCCAGCCCAGGCAAGGCTGCGGATACAAGGGAGTTCCCAGCTTCAGCCAGTCCTGGTCCCTCCTGAGCGAGACCCACCAGCCAGAGTGAGGTCCCAGCGAAGCAGTCAGCTGGAGTAACTCGAGCTCAGCAGAAGAAGAAACCCAAGAAGCACAGCAAGCAGGAGGATTTGAGCCTCAGATGTGGACGCAGGCCAGTGCTCCGCAGAAATCGCTGTTTGTCTCTGGCAGTCCTGGCATCTAAGGGCTCACGATGGGGAGGATACTCAGAGAGAAGCAAACACAGGACGTGGCAGTAATTAGAAAAGCCAAATCTGGTGCTGGGGGGGGGGGGTCAGTACCAAGCAGGCAGGTGAGGGAAGGGGACCCCTCAAGTGTGTGAAGACAGCTCAATGGCCAGGATGAAAAGGTGTGTTACTAGGAGAGGCACAGAGTGAGAAGACAACAGAGTAGTGACAATTTCACACTCAAAAGATGTAAAGCTAGCAGAGCAGATGAAAAAAACCCTAAATCTTTTCCTTCTTTAGTTCAGTTATTAAGAGGAAAGACCTTTACAGAACAGCGACATTTTTTTCCCCCAACACTGAAAAGCCCAGAAATTCAATGTTAAACTTAATCTTCTATTTCAACCTCCCCAAAGTGCACAGATTATGTAGGTCACTCCTCTGACCTTCACAGCCTCCATCTCCTATAGCCCACAAAAGAATTAAAAAAACAAACAAAAACCATCAGGAGACGTTTCTACCCAATAGCACAAGCTTCAGGGATTTACACACCAGAAATGTGATCTCATTTTCAAGAGTACACACCCCTTAGGGCAGGGATACCTTGTCTCCAAATGATTGTACAGATTAATAACACTGCAGAGCAAAAGGAAGCACCTTCACATGTAACCATCCAAACGTCAGCATCTCCGAGCTCTAGAGCAAAAGCCTCCTCTCTTCTGCCAGATCAAATGCTGAGGCCACAGGGTTGAGCTCTGCAGCCATTTCACCAGAAGAGAAAATTGGACAGGGCAATCTCTGACAGAGTTGGGATTTCAGATGGGAAATACTCACCTGTTAGACTAAGCCCAGACAGGACACGTGTGCTTCCCATGGGACTACAATCACCCTGGGGCTACAGGCCCAACCAAAGAGCACGCGTGTATTGGCGAGACCTTGAGCTTTGCAGGCAAACAGCACGCATCAGATGGGATTAGAGGATTTGAGTTGTCTGTCTCCATAAGCCAGGGCATTCTTTTAGTCTTCTTCACTGTATTTTTACCTCCTGTATGAGGAGGAGGAGTACACAGGGTACAAATTGCACAGTGCACTGGGGTGAGAAGGGCTCTCTGAGTGTAAACAGAGATGCATCACTTTTCCATTTAATTACCCTTTCAAGGCCCCAGACAGGGTATCCTCCACTGCTCCTCTCTGTCCTAGCACAGGGTAAAAATGGAAACGTCGATCTGTAGGTGGCTTAGCTCCATCAGACCCTCCTCCCCAGAGGAGATACTGTCCTGTCTATCCCTGCACCCCCGAATACAAGCACAGTCTTTACCCGAGTTGTTTTTTTTAAGAACTAAGAAGCACAAACCAGCTATCCACACAACAGTAACACAGCTCTGCTGTTGATCAGGAGAGGCCACCTCTACTCTCCTAACAATCAAGGGAGCTTTACAAGGACTCCTCAGGGAGCAGGTGACCCCATATCAAGCTACTACCCACCCCTCAGAGGCAGGAACATCATGCCCATGAGCAAAAGCCCAGGAACAGCCTCTTTTCAGGCTGTAATCTCTACAGCCTCCCTCAACCATGCTCACCACTGCTGCCCCACAGCCTCCCCATGCACCCCACAGATTGCTGTGTTTTCCCCCATGGTCACTCAGGCAGGGGCTGAACAGACGTCTAAGATGGCAACTGTTTTCCCCAAGAACCCTTCATCAATACATTTGCAATCTCTCCACCGGACATTCACCAGGACGGTCACATCCCGCCCTGTCCAGGAGATGCTTTGCTCAGTCCTACAGGTATCACTGGGTAGGAAATGACAAAGGACAGACCTCCTGTTCACCTAGTCCAAAGACTGGAAAAGGAATGGCATTTAGGAATGAGCCACCTGACCTCACAGGCCTGCCCAGGAGTAGCACTTATCAAAGCAAAGCTACAGACTTTGATTTCGAAGCGAGCCCCAGAGCTGTGGTGGCCCGTCCTGCCTTGATCTCCGGTGTGACCATCTGGCTGCAGCACTGCTCTGCAAACAAGCCCAACAAGCCTGTTCTCCAACTGGGAGGAGGAAGCTGCATAGGGACTGCAGCAGGCACCTCCATACTAATTAATCCCGCCCTGCCCAAGCAATGCTTCCATCCCCCAGAAGGACATTTAGAAACATCATCAAAGGGAGTATTCTCTAGGCCCCTGAAGGTTCAGTGACACTTTCAGTCTCTTTGAATTGGGTATCAGAACAAATGGGAACTCCCAGCAGAAGCTCAGCCAGACTCTTCTCCCTGGTAGCTCAACTTCAGCTCTCTGACAACACTCAGAGCTTGCACAGCCCAACACAAAGATACAAGACAAGTGCAAGGGCTCATTGTGAGAAGGAAAGATTTGAGGTTAAAACACCTGCAGAAATGACCTTCAAGGAACCAAGACAAATCCATAGATAGAATAGGAACCAAACCCTGGGCTTGTATTAACGGTGGGATAAGGAAACAGGCCCAAAGAGGCCCCAGCCAAACAGATATGTGTTGAGCCAGGGTAAAATCCTGAAGCAGTTGCTACGGTTCATATTCATGTTGAGAGACGGCAAGCAAACTGGAGGCAGCTTGGTCTGCTCTGACAGCTCTGTCTAGGTAGAGACAGCAGGAAGAACCCACAAGGCTGAGCTGCAACACAGCACTCCTGCCAACAGAGAAAAAGGGACTGTGCAGAGAGGTGGAAAAAGGGTTTACCCAGCTACTGTTGGTAGCAGAACACAAAGGGCACAACACTGCCTTACCAGGAAACTTACGGATGAGGTGTCTGCACCCCACAGGGAATTCCTTGCAGCTCTCTGTAGAAGTCACTCACCCCTTTGTAGGCTGGCTAGAAAAGCAACAGCCTCCCTTGCAATACCCATTGACTTCACGTCAGTTAAGATGACAGTGAGGAGCTGTAAAGGGCTCCAAGGGCTGCTGGGGGGAAGGTGTGATGTTAGCACGTACACGACGGCCAAGGGAGAGGGCCACGATGTCCATGAAAGTCCTGCATACACGGTGAGGAAGCAAGACCAGGCCTTCCTTTTCTGGCCCTCAGCTGAGGGACGCCAAGTCAGTCCTGCTTCTTCTTAACAGCAAGCAAGGCTCCTGCCAAGAAAGCGCTGCTGCTGTGGAATGTGCTGGGCCAGCAGTATAGATCATTCCTGGAAAAGCATCAACTCAGCAGGAGAGTGAGGAGAGGAGAAGAGGGGGGAAACGGGAAGAGGGGGAGGGTGGGAAACAAAGTCTGAAAGCTTGGACTTCCACACCTGGGGAAGCAGGGAGCTGCCACGGAGCAGTCTGCTCGCCAGCATCCTCTTGTCCCGGGCTGCTAGCACAGCAGCCCTGCCCAGCACCAGCCCTTTGCTCTTGGAGCATCCTTCTGCTGGCCAGCCACCTCCTGAGCAGGTCTGAGAAGGCACAGACTAAGGCAGATGTCCGTGGGGAGGAGTGAAGTTTGTTTCCCCCATCATGTTAACAATTAATTTTCATTTAATGACAGGTCTCCACCAGGAGATGACAAAGCAGCCTCAACACATGTCCTGCCCTCAAGACACTGACCAGCTCACATTACTATCCTGGCACAAACAACTTTGCAAGAGTCTCCCAAGGAAATCAGCCCAATCTCCTACCCAGTGGGAAGGGGCCTTGAAGGATGACAGGCTCTAGGTGACTGCACCTACTCTTTGCATCCAGCTGGGCTACCATCAGCAACATGTCTGCTAACTGGGTCTGTAAGACACGCAGAGAACCCCTATAAAACCAACAGGGAGTTAACAAAGCTCAAAACTAAACTCCACCACAAAACATCTGCCAAAGACAATGAGAAGGACTCATGCAAAGAAGAACCTTTCAGAGCCACAACAGCTGCATGGTGGCAAAGAAAGAACTTTGTCCCTGATCCCAGGCTACTGCAGCACTCTGAAAAAAGGGCAAACAGTGATACTACTTCCCTCTGGTCCTAAAATGCAGGAGGCAGGAGACAGCACAAGGGGTCTGAATGCTCCTAAGAACCACTTCTGATCATCATTAGGATAGGGATGTGTGTTCTTTTTCTTACTTTGGGCCCTGGATAATTTTTGGTGCAAACTGTTCACTCCCAGGAAACTGTCAGCAAGACAAGAACTTGGAGAAAACCAACAGCTTAAACAATCAGCTCCTATACTGGTCTACTAGTAGACAAAACCAATGAAAGGTAGAGGAAGGCTCGCTGTTCCACTTGATCTCCTGGTCTTCATGGTGTCACTGCAGGGGATGGTATAAGAAATTTCATGTACAGACAGACAGCAAATACAGCACATTTTAGTAGCCTTTTATATACTTCATTTATTTCAGCTAATACCAATCACTTCACCAAACTCTTTTCAAGACACAGGGTTAAACCCCAGAACGATACGACGAGCGCTCTCCTTCCAAGCACCCTTCCCCAGGCCAGCCAAGCTCGCCTTCAGCAAACAAGCAAATACTGTTCAGCTGCTGGAAGAAAGAGACAAGAAAGATGTTCCAGTCCTAACCAAACCAAGCAAGTGCTCACTCAACAAGAGTTCCAGAAAGTGGATGAGAGACACAAATCAGGAGCCAGACAATTACTGTAAATTAAAAGGAATCTAATTAGCCAAGAAGCAGGGAAAATGTGAGCTGTCTCTATCATGCTGCTGGTTTACTCTCAGCAACGAAAATACTCAATTCTTTTTCCTTCCTTTATGAGATCTCACACCGGCCCACTGGATTCTTCCTGACACCTGATGGATGTTCCACTGGACAGAGCAGTATCTAGGCAGTCAGGAGACCTTCACCTGCCTAGGACTCCTCCAAAGGGGTGGCAAAGATTTACTGAAACAGGGCACAGGCACTTTCTGCAGCCAGGCTTTCCTGTTTCAGCAGCCCTGCTCTAATCAATGACTGGCATTAGTCCATCATCTGCATGAGGTGCCATGTACAGAACTCAGTCCAGATCCTACCAGGACTTGCCTCTCCACCAAACATCAACAGCTTGTTCAACAGGAGGGTAAGTTTCCCCACTGTTTAGAAGAGGATGGTGCTTTGGACTACCACAGCAACATACCCCACCTCTTAAGGATCAAGTCCAGCTCAGAGCTGCTGCTGCTCTTTGACATTGTGACCTTCTGGGCCTGACCCAGTCACATACCATTCAAAATCCTCCCACCTGCCATCTTTGACAACTGCCCTGCAAGCTGATTACCGGGCAGCGCTCCAGAAGTCACCATCACACGTGACATGAAATGTTCCTCTTATGGAGGGTCTCAAAGCCACAGCTGCCAACTACCAGGTCCTTCAAGGATGGAGAAGTGCAGTGGAAGGAATCTGTAAACATCTCATGAGCTCAGTAACTGTGTTGAACTGGTCACTCTTCACATTAACTACTCCAAACAGCAGCCCAGAAAGACTTGTCACACATTACTGCAATAGGGCCATTTCCTGTGCCTGAGGATCTGCTGATAAGACAAGTTACAACAAGACCCTGATTTTGAGCCTCCTAATTATCTGTGATACTGACATCAAATTCCCATAAAGCATCTCTCCTTTAATCACCCCAGACGCTTTGTGCCAGCACCACGTGTTAGCCGACCAGGAGCTCACCTGGTCCTTGCAGATAACACCACCAGTCTCCACCTCAAGTCTACACATCTCGCTCTACATGGTAGTGCACGTGTGTCACACAGCTTCCTACCATCAAAGCAGATATACCACCTGCACCAAAGGTAATGTCATATGAAGACACCAAATTTTAAAGTGTCCCACACCAGCAATATACCCAAAACCCCACCCAGAGTGCTGTAGGAAGCTCCCATGTTTCTGGGGGGCGGAATTCAGAAGCACAGACACATGCTGCATGAGTCTGACCCAGGTCAGACACACCAGACTCACCATACACGCCTGGTGTCAATGTTACATACCTCTGCAGTAAGTTGGAGCTGCCCCAAGGAAACCCAGACAGAGCACACCCTAAGCTGGAGCAGATGTTGCCACCCCAAAACTCCTCTGCCACTTCCAGGGTACCTGGGCAGGGAGTAATCTTAAGAACCACCCCAAACTAACGCACCTTTTGGCCCCAGCTGAAATGAAACATCTTCAGTCTGGGAGGAGAATCCATCTGACAGGAGTCCTTCCAGGACCTAAAGGTGCATTTAGCAGCTCCAGTCTCAGACAAGCAGGAGGTCTGCCATAAGGGCCTCAGCTGTGCAGCTAGATTCATGAAAACACACCCTCCTCAGAGCTACAAAAGATTCAAATGAACCCAGGGCAATGGCAAGACTTCCTGCATTAAGGCCCTATATGGGCTTCCAGTACAGCACAGCCTCAGCTGGGCCCACAGACCAGTCTCTCTGAAAATGGCACTAAAATACTGGTTGAGCTAGGCAGGGCTGAATGAACTGGGACAGCTCGTTAGCCACATGCAAACAGAAGTAGAGAGTTTGCATATCCACCACAGCTTCTGAAAAAAGCTTCCACTGGAGAAGCTGGGGAGCCCTGGGGCCAAGCCAGCTGACAGCCCTCAGCACAGCAGCAGCAGCCTCCTCCCAGGCCCCTGCCCTGCCTGGCAGGTCAGGCCACAAAGCCAGGTTTGTCACCATGCTCCTGACACTGCTCAGGTTGTCAACAGCAGTGGCGTGGCGCGGTGAGGAGTACAGGGGACAAACTGTTTGCTCACAGATGGTGAGACACGAAAGGACGATGAATCTCAGGCAGGGCAGAGCGATGCTGAGGGAAAAAGCCGAAGCGCAGCGAGCAGGCGTGTTAAGGTGCCAGCATCAGCTCCCCGTGATGATAAGCTGTGCAGAGTCGGAGCTCCCAACACACAGACCCTGCTGGCAGACGCTCTGTGTCCGTAGCACCAGCCTGTATGTGGCAGGAGCTGCCAGCCACCAGAAGACGAGGAAAAGCCCACAGCCTGTTACCCAGACCCTGAGTTCCCAGCCTATCGCAGAGACAACTGCCAGCGATAAGAGGGGCCACGTAGCAAATAAATTCCTCTCCAAACCCTAGGGGCAGGTCAAAAACCAGCAGAGGAAAGACCTTCCCACACAGCGGCCACTGCCAGCTCTCCCAGAAACGGATCTCTGCTCCAAGTCACGCAAAGAAGCCTTCCTCCCTTCATCTCACATCCTCAGCCAGAACAAAACAGACAAGACTTCCACTGCAGCAATTCAGTATCATCTTTTCCTCCAGTTCTCACAAAATAGCAAATTCTAGCCAACAAGACACACAGAGAGATGCTCCAGTGAGAGGATAACCAACACAGAGAGATGCTCCAGTGAGAGGATAACCAACACAGAGGACTTAGTTGATCAGGGTACCCAAATGCTACTTCTGCTGCCTTCAGTAGCTATCTGTGACTGGAAAAACAATGCCTCTGGCACATCTCCCTTAATAAATAACTGATACAACCACCACAACACTCCCAACCCTCCACTGCAACGCAGAATTACACAGCACAGGAAGGTCAGCACCAGGCATCTCTGCCTGCCAAGGTCTCCAGAGAATTCCAGCCCATTCCTGGACGAGCTCAATATTAGTGCTACAGCAGTAACAACACAGCAGTGAAAACAAGTGAAGCCGAGGGCTGAAGAGCAGTGGCTCAGGAAAATACTAATACCTGAGCTCTACAGGCTAATGTGGTCCTTGTAGACAGTGGTATTCACAGTCCAAGAGCTCACATACTCTCCTAAGGCCACCATGGCATTACACAGATAAGTACACAAACAAAGCAGACAAAGTCACAGAGATCAGACTACTTCCCAGATTTGTACCTTACTTCAACGCCTTCCAAAAAGCCTTCACAAAAGGATTTGGCCCCAGAATTTCCAACAGCAGCCACTGGTAGGATTACATTTTATTTAACTTGCCAGCTGCTGCCTAACAAGCCAGGACCACTGGGACAAACAGTAACACAGCCACGTGGTACTACATCCCCCTCCTGGAAAACCACCATCCATCCAGCACAGGTCAGAAGGGCAGGCTCTGAATAACAAACAAGGGATGGAGAGAGGAGGAAATCGATAGGAAACACCAAAAACACACAGCCCTGACTGCTGCCTCATCAGACGTGCAGCATGATGCAAAGCTAGTGCAACAACATGATGGCAATTTCCTGCAGACACAGTCTCGCTGTTTTCTGCAGGCCCAGCTCTCCTTCATGGGCTTTTACACAGATGAAATATCCTAAACCACAACACTGTTATATCTATTTGGATGCAGTCAAAGGCGGAGGAGTAGCGCTTCATCAGAGCAGATACCCGCAGCTCAGAAGAGCCCAGCAACTGCCATGCAGACATGCAAGAGGCTTCCCACCACTTTAAGTACCATGAGCTCAAAAAGGACTTGAGGAATTTTAACTATGCTGCCTACACCTCCGCATACACAGCCTTCCAGGCTAGATGGAGGGCCTGATGCCCATCCTGAGAGAGGACCAAAACCAAACACATCTGTGCAGCAAAAAAGTGCTGCAGTGGAAGCCACATTTTCTTTGCTTATACTCACAGCACCTTTCTTCCCTGAGCACCCCAAACACATGGAGGTGGGTAACCCCACCTTCAAGAGTTCAGGCCACAAAGGTTGTGGACCCAGATGTCCCTGCCTGTTGGGAGACCAGGTGGGGAAATCCCAGGCGAAGGAGGGCAGGAGGATGCTGGAGAAGAGAGACTTACTGAAGGCTCAGTGCTACAAGCACACTGGCCTTCAGCTCACAGGCCATATGCCTCCAGCCCTACAAGCCAGCTCAGAATCCATTACAACTCGCTCAGAGTTCATTACGACTGACTCAGAATTCATGCCTCCCCAAATTGCCCATCCAGCTCTCACCACCACCACGAAGGAATGTCACTCCTTATACCACCACTCAAAAGATCCAGGATCTGCTCTGTGCATGAGCCAATATCTAGGGTTTGGGAACAGACAAGTTCTAAATGAAACTCTCCAAAGTTGTATTTCAGCAGGAACTAGAAGTATGAGCAGTGGGGCCACCACTATCATCCCATAACAACAAACGATGCTCAGGTCACAACCCAGATTATGGTGGTTTATGAGGTCTTTTTAATGGTGTTTGGCCTTGACCTCAGAGACTGAACCATGCTGGAGCACAGCTGCACCACAGACAGCCAGGGTGCTCAGATTTACTTCATGGCAATTTCTGAGATGTCGAGGTGGATTTCTGCTCTGTGCAGGAATTTGGAGGATCAGAGTCCTCCAGATGATTTCAAAACACAGAACTGCATCAAAACAGCTGCGTTCTAATGGATGGACAAAGGTTTCTTGACCTTTCTTTCTCTTTTTTTTTGAGAGATGACAAGAGAGGCTTAAAATTAAGAAACATTCCCATTAAAACCATAATTGAAAACAATACCTCTCCAAGAAAAATGCTGGCTTCAGCATAACACCACATTTGGGGAGAAGATACATTCAGTTGAAAAATAAATTCTGACCAGCTCTAGCTGCAAACAAGTTCAATAGCTGCTGTAAAGCTTCATTGTTTGCATAGTACAGACAAGGCCTTAGGGAAATTGGTCTGCAGCCCAATTTGGCCAACTTGGCTTCCCGAACACCACCCCTGGGCAAAGAAACCAGGCTATGACTGCCATCCAATGTGGCCTTCAGAGCACAGATCCAACCACAACAGAGAAAGCTGGACACCTACGGAGTCAGTAATAGCTGGGTCTGAACAGCAGGACACACGCTGCCAGGCGCAGACAATACGGGCCAGGGAAGGAGCAAATACCATCAACTAACCCTCTGCATCTGCACCCCAGCCCTGCCACTGCTGCAGCCTCCCACCACCACCGCCACGACACTTGGAAGCAGTCCCCAGCAGCAGCTCCAGCCAGGATCAGCTCTAGTGTCGATGGGCCACCCCCCAGCACAGGCAGCATTACAGGAACTTCCCACCACAAGAGCAGACAGTGGTTAGCAGCTCTCTGCCAAATCCTCTGCAGCCCAGGAGACAGGCACAGGCTGCAGTAACCTACACACAACACATCCAAAAAATAACCTCTGGTGGACCCCAGATAACCAGGGCAGCACATCTCGTGTAAGCAGGCAGGGGACCACACATCCTCCAGAGCAGGGAGCACAAGAGATGGGCTGCTATGGGCTCTTACATGGCTAAGTGCTGTCCTCCACACAGAAAGGACCAGGACTGTCCAGAAGATGAGGAAAAGTGACAGCCACCTCTGTCAGGAAAGGATGCGAGCACACAAGGCAGCTGCACACTATTTTGGAGGCCCTTTTGCTCATAGACCTCTGGCCAACCTCTCCCTGCATGACATACACACTGCCATGGAAGCACTCTCCACCAGGGGAATGGAACTGGCAAAGGTCTTCTGCAGACAGCACAGATTCCAGCTCAAAATTTAAAAAATAAAGTTCCAAAAGCCAAAATAAAGCTCCCCCAACACACACTACAAAGAGCTGGCAGGAAAGGCAGGGGCACCATGTGAGCAGCTCACCACGTTTAGGGACCAACACCGCTTATTAAGTTTAGGATCCCTTCCCCAGCTCCAAACACTTCCAGCCAGGACAGTCACTGCTGGCATCAATTTCAAAAAGACCCTGCAATAAAAATAAATCACTCAGCCTTTCAGTGAGCATCAACGCGCTTCCCTGTGCATATGTGCAGGAGATGAGGTCGCCAAATACCAACAGCATCTGACCCCTGCACTGGGAATTCCAGCAGCGCCCGCTTTGTTCTGCCTCCAGAGTGCTGCCCTAATCACTGCCTCATACCCGCCTTCGGAGGGCAGGTGATAATTAAGCAGGTCTGGATTAGATACTGGGCTCGTGATTAACTGGACGCCAATTTTCACTTGACAGTTGAGATCCAGGAATCACTCAGCACAGCCCTGAAGTTAAAATTGGAATCAAGACCTGCAAGAGAAACCAGCAGCAGCAGTGCAAGGAGCAGCACCATCCCACCGCTGTACCTTGAATCACTGGTGTCCTCCCAGCAATGCAGAACGAGTAGGTGAGATGGGGAGGGAGGGATGGTCACCTTGCAGGATAAGTGGGCTTTCCTGCTCTCCAGTCTGGAAGAGGAGAGGTGGCCAAGTGGAGATAAGCAAAATGATCACCCAAGTGCTTTCTTCGCACAGAAGAAATTCAAATTTTCGGGCACCCCAGAATTTATGGAAAGACAAGACGGAACTTCAGGCAGATGCTGAGGACTTACCTGGGTGCACAAATTGCACTCATTTAACTGAAACTGCTTTGGAAAAGTTTAATTTGAACGTCAGCACGCCCCCATGGGAACATCTTTTGATTGCTAGAAAATGAGCAGCATCAATTACAAGCAAAAAAACCACTAATCAAAAGAAACTACATTTCAGTAGATAGAAGAATATCCTCAGAGGTGTACCAGTCACCTGGCCAGAAGAGAAGTCAAGCCTGTAGTTCAGCTGAAGAAAACATGCACACTAGCTGGCTGGTGAGATCCATGCTGCCCAGAGACAGGTACATTTCTCACGATGTACCTGGTCAGGAAGCAACACTTTACACATCACTGAAACACGTCCCAGCAAACCACCACCTACCACAGACCATCAGCACAGTTGTTCCCTTCCCAACTGCACAGGTCCCCAGGAGAATTTACAGTACTGTTCTTGAAGCACCTCTAAGGAACAGAGCACTCTGTCATGCTAAGATCCACACAAATGTTTGCCCAAGAAGCTCACAGCATGAAGTGGACAAGACAAGGTATGGAACAAAAAAGGACAAAAATTTGTAAGTGTTCAAAACCCTGTTCGAAGTCTGAAAAAACTGTGGGTGGCTTGATGGAGAACATGGACCTCACAAGCATTGCACTGACGTAAGGCTCTCCCCTGCTGACCAGCACACAGATCTTACCTGGAAAATGGCTGAATAAAGACTCAAGCTGTAGGAAAAAAAACACCTTTCTGTTTCTAATGAGGGCAAGGTTAGCAGGCTGAGGGTATCTCCACACTTCGCAGCAAGGTACAGCCACACAAAGTATCTCAGGTGCAAGAGTGTACCACATCTACACACTGCCGTACTTCCATCACCACTCTGCTTAGCTCCTCCACGTGTCTCCAGTGCTGGGCTCAGCAACACACAAAGCCAGCAAGGGCACAAGTATCTGCACCCTGTTCCACACCACCAGGCTCAAGATGGATTCTCTGTTTGAGGCTGTAGCCCACTACACACAGAGCAGGTCAGGCAATGAAACCCTGCAGCCTTCCTGCTGCTCGCAGCTCCTCTCCCCAGGATCGGGTGCATTAAGTCTTCTTCTGTCTCCTCCTTCCCACCTAGAGGTGACACCATTCTGGAGTCTTCTTAATTTGTGGATCAGGATTAGCTCCTGGTGTAGCCTGACAACTCCACAGCCACCCCAGGGAGCCTCAGTTCACATTTCCAAGGACATATAAACACTGAAGCTGCTCCATCACTGCCTGGATTCTCAGAGCAAACGAATATTAACAAGATAAACAAAAGAATGAAAAATCCCCCACACCAAGACTGTGACTGTAAAACTGCCTTGGGGATGGGGTGAGCTGAAGGGAGTGTCAGGCCTGGAAAGAGAAGGAAGAGGGAGAAACTGACCCAGACTGAGCAAAGGAGGAGAGAGGAAACATTGCACCACATCTTGTTCCAGGTAACCCTGGAAGATGAGATGCCTCCAGTCCCAACAAGAGATGAAAGGAGAACTCAGTCTTATGCCAGAAGGATTCTTCAAAAGGTCCAATCGCTGATAAAAAGCAAGAGCAATCTGATCTGCAGGTCTCCTCCTTGTCCATCAGCTCCCATGAGGCCATCCACTGTCAATAGCTTGCCTCTTTGACACGGGGGCTTTACCCTGGGTACTACCTCTAGACACTGCCCAGCTGACAAAAACCAGCCTGGGTCAGAAACTGCCAGCACAAACCAGGCCAATCCCCACACTGGGCAGAGGGAATCTTGAGTTTTCACTAACTGCCCCTGCATTGACAGCCAAGCTGCTGAGGTGCCTCCTGCCCTTCTGCCCATGTCTCTCCCTGCAGAGCAATGACTTGATCTCTCCTGGACACCAATTAGCAGGGATCATGAAATACTTCAGTTGGACTAAGCGATCTTAAAGGTCTTTTCCAACCTGAAATCTAATCACAGAATCATAGAATCATTTCAGTGATGCCTGGGGCTCCACAGCTTGTCAGAGACAAGCCTGCAGCTGGACTGCTCTGGCTGTTCCCTCCCATGCTCCAGCCAACTACCAGCACGTTCTTCAGCTCTCTAGAAAGGAGCAAATACAGCTTTCCTGATGAGGCATCCATGGTAGCATCACAACCAGCTTTTTCTCCTCTGTTCTGCACGAGGCCTTGCCACATGCTGCTCCAACCATGCAACTCATCACGCAGGACTTCGCCAAGGAACAGGCTGCCTACGCACAGCCTCCGACCCTTCTCAGCTGCACCTTCCTTTCCAGAGAGGTTCACATTCCCAAAAGAGTTAAACTGTTCCCAACAACAATCTCATCCCGTGCATTTCTGATGCAACTAAACTCCCTGTGTCTTCCTGCGTGATTTTCCCCTCTCCCTGCTGCAGTCCACAACTACTCCCTGTGCTGCTTTATCACTGAGTTCCATTAATCTGCCATCTGCCTCCTCTTGTGGAGCCTTAAAGAAACAGACAAGGACGAAAAGGCACAGAACTTTGCTGCCACCAGACCCCTCTTCCCAAAACGAGACACTGCTATTTATTACTAAACTTTGTTTATAGTTAGGCAGACGCTCTCCCACCCACATGGCAATGTTTCATTCAAGACAAGCTTGAATTCTCTTCAAGTACAACATTTCAAAGGATCCCAAAGCATTTGTTTACAAACAGCATGCATGGAGAATTTGCTTCTCCCACCAATGAACGCAGTGCCCTCCAAGACGCGGAAAGACAGCTGTTTCGTAGCACCCAACGCTACTCAACAGCTGAGGGACAGGAAACGATCCACAGACAACTGATATTGCTGAGGAAACTTATGGAAAATGAGGGCTGGAGACTTCTATTTGCCTGGAGAGGACGGGGAAGCTTCGGAGGACTAAAGCTCTCCACAGGGTCATAAGGAATTCAGGGAGGCAAAGCATCCCAGACTGTGGTCAAAGGAGCGACTCCAACTTTCAAGCCTCATCTGAAAACTGGCACCTCCCAAGCTAACGGGAACCTGGGCACTGGGATAATTTGGCTGCAGAGGGCAGAGCACCCCCTGCTGAGGCAGCCACACCGCTCTCCATCCAAGCCCCGAACAGGCCCAGCCCTGTTCAGGACAGGGTTCGAGCCAAGATCCCAGGCTAGCGAGGTATTTGAAGCAACAAGAGGACACTAGGAAGACTATAAAACTGAAAGGTTTTTGCAGTCCCAGCCTCCATACACAGGACCTACTGTAAACACTAAATCTTCAGAGGGGGAGAAAAAAAGGCAGAAGATCATACAACTCTTTCAAACACCAAAGTGTGAGGAACAGTAAAGGGTCACATGTTGAGGAAGCCAAGAGAAGCTATGCTCCCAGGATGGAAACAGAGGTCCTCAAAAAAGCTGGAGGAGCGTCAGATGTAGGAAGACTGTGGACAAAACAAAGTAGGGACAAAGGGTCTTACAGAGGATTGGCTTCATGTGGTACTTGCTTCCCAGAGCAGTCACTGACTTTACAAAGGTAGGAGAGCACAGGAGCTCCCCAGAAGATTAGTCAGTACAACCATCCAAACAATGGACAGAATATACCTTCTCATCTCCAAACAGTCACACATGATGGAAGGAACCAAAGGGTATCACAAAAGTGATGAAAATACTGTTGGAAGAGAGCTGCCCAGCAGCAGATGGGATGCGAGGCAGGACATGCAGCCCTCTTCTATACAGACCCATTCCAGAGATCAAGTGTGGGACATCTTACATACAGCAGATCTCGTATGCACCCCTTGCTCAGAGAGGGGCAGTGTGTGGAGACCTCTCACTCCTTCTCCATAGAAGCAGAGAAGGAGAAAGCTGGTCCCCTTTACCCATTCTTCCCAAAGATGAGATGGGGAGGACAAAACTGCCAAAATGGATGGCCCTCCCCAAAATGGACGGTAGGAGAACGAAACCATCCTCAGATCCACTCCCTGGGAAAGGCTGATGGAGGGTCCACTGCCCCTGCACCCTCCTGGCGGAGGGAACAAAGAGCATCCTCCCCAGGCAGGCACAGGAGGAGATGCCCAGGCCCTTCAGATGGGGAATGACGGGATAATCCTGAGTAGGGTATGTGGGGGATGCCACCCCTACATGCCACAAGGTGGGCTGCACAGGGAGACAGGCTCTCAGGCAAGGTGCTGCCCAAACATCACTGGCACAGGGAGGGAGTGATAAGCAGATGGAGGGACGGTGCCTCTGGTAGACACGGGGGTGCAGCCCTAAAGAAGGTGCATGAAGGATGCCACCAGGTCCCCCACAGAGGGGGAGGCAGGGGGCAGCTTCCCCCTGAGCTCACAGGGAAAGGGGAGGATGGAGGACGTAGGGACCATTAGCCCCAGACAACGTGCATATGGGAAGTATCACCACCAGCCCCCCCCCCCCCCCCCCCCCCCCGCGAGGTAACTGGGCATGCACAAGCCCCTGGACAGGGTGCCCACGAGGGTGTCCCTCTCCAGACAGCGATCAAGGGGGGCACCAGCCCCGCCCCCCCCAGGCGAGGCAATGGAGGGGGAGGATGGATGCGGGTCCCCCTGCCCAGGCCGGGCACGAGCAGGGCCCGTCCCGAAGGGCACCACCCCGCCCCGGGGGTCCCAGCCCCAGCGCCAGCCCCAGCCCGCAGCACTGGCCCCAGACAGGCCCAGGCCGCCCGCGCCCCTCTCCCCGCCCCCCAGCTCCCTGGGGAGGCTCAGGGGCGCCCGCCCGCCACGCGTGGGCACGGGGACTGCACCCCCCACACCGGGCCGAGCCCGGGTCCGCGCTCACCCGAAGTCGTCGTCCATGGACTTGAAGTAGAACTTGTAGTTGGGCCGGTTGAGGAGACCCTTGAAGTCGCCGAGGGTGACGCGCTCGGCCGGGATCGGCAGCTTCACCAGGTACGGCGTCTCCTGCTCGTCCAGGTGGTAAATGATCTTCGTCTCGGCCGCCGCCATGGCGCCCCTGCCCGGCCGCAGGCCTCCGCCGCCTCCTCCTCCTCCTCCGCCCCCGGCCCGGCGTGGCCCGCGACCCCCGGCCTCGGCCTCGGCCCCGGACCCCGCTCGGCCCGGCCCCCGCCCGCGCCCCGGCCCAGCTGCGGCCTCCCCGCGCCCGGTCCCCCCGCGCCCCTTGTTCTCCGGGTCCCAGCGCCGCCCGGCTCCAGAGCGCAAGCTCGGGCTCCGGCGGCTCCACCCCCGCCCGCCCGCCCGCCGCCCCGGCTTCGCCGGAACCGGAACCGGCGCCGCACGGGGACCGCGTCGCGGAGCGAGCCCGAGTCCCAGCCCGAGCCCGGGACGGACCGGGACCCAACGAGCACCCCCTGAGGGGCTCGGCCCTGCGCCCGTCCTGGACTCAGACCCTGCCAGGATCCAGGCCCTGGATCCCGACGCTGCCCCGTATGAGACACCCTACACACCCCGAGCTGGAACCGGCCCCCAGCCCTCCTCCCGGGCCGTACACCCGCCCCTGCTCCTGCTGCACCCATGCAGCTGAGTACCCCCCTGGGACCGCACCCCTCATCACCTCCCCGACCATGAATTTTTACTTTACATCCACATACCCTAAACGACAACCTAGTACTCCCACACACCCCCAGTCCTAGCTGGCATACACCCGCACAGCCCTCCCGGGCTCCCCCTCCAGATCTCAGCCCCTCTTGACCCGCCGATGCTGCCCCACACACAGGGTCGTTCCTGTGCCAGATGTGCTTCTGCCTCCCCCAACCCCCACTGCTTCTCAGGTACACATCCCAGGCCTCCCCTCCCACCTCTGCAGCCTTGGGCCTTTTTCACACACCTCCCCCCTTCTCCACACTCACACAGCTTCATGCCCCTCAAGCACAGTTTACAGACATGAAGTAGATCCTGCTCTACCCTGTCCTCCTCTGCCCAGACCCTTTGAACTCCCCATACTCTGTTTCTAATGGCCACCCCATACAGGAACTCAGCTGCCGAAGATGGAGAACAGAACCTCCCTCTCCAGTTCTTCTCCAGCTGTGGCTTCCCTGCAAGCTTCTTGTCACCATCCAACAACTATCCCCGGTATTCAGGCACTGGACACTGAAGTATCCCTTTAAATTCCCCAGCCTCATTTCCTCATCAGCAGACTCTCCTCTGCTCTTCATGAGCATCCTCCTTCCGCCATACCATGGCTGTGGCCTCTTCAACTGTGCATATACCATCTCCAGCAACCCCCCGACTCTGTGGTTGTTTCTTCATCCTCTCTCTCTCCCCAGACTCTATCACTCTTTTACCTACAGTCACCAACACTATGACCCCAGCTCCTAAAACTTGCCTCTGTGTCGCAGCAGTCTTGGGCTGACTGTCTTCCCTTCTGGACACCTCGCCAGCACCCAAGGAATCGTCTCCATCAGCAGTTTCCTGGAGCTGTGGCTGAGAGCAAAGCTGGGGTGGATGGAGCTTGGGGAACACCCACCACCAGGAAGGGAAAGAACCGCCTTGCACTGTCCTGGATTAGAAGGAAAAAATGCAGAGGAAGAACCTCACCGTGGGCCTGCACAGGGCGTGAAACTCAATCACCAGCCCTCAGCACCAGACTCACCTCCTGTAGGAAGAGGAGACAGGGAGATCATATAGGGAACAGAGCCAAGCTCCTCAGGCTGGCAGGCAGGCAGGCATGATCTAAAGAGCTTCCTCATGCATGAAAGAGTCCTGAAGGTGTTGCTAGCAATTATCTGGGCAGCATTGCTAGACTGGGTGAAGAAATTTAAAAAAGGAAAGGAAAAAAAAATAAGGGAAGACCTCAGGTAAATTGTAAGAGGTGTGAGGCTCTCCCAGGTTTCCACATCAGCTCTTGGCAGATTGTCACTTCCTCATGCTCAGAGCTCTATGGTAAAAGCCAGCATACCTGGAAAGAAGAATCCAGGTCAGGAATGGAAAGGTTTAGTTTAAACTGCTTCTTATAGTGTCAGTCCTGACAGAGCTAATCTTAAAAATCTTTTTGCAACACCTCCCTGCCCAAAAAACTGGGCTACGTGGAAGAATTACAGTCCTCCCCTAGCAGGTCCACTCTTTTGCCCGCCTCCCAGCACAGTTGTGGTGCATCTTGGAGCCTGCATCATATGTTACTACATGGGGCCTTTTCTCAAGTGCTGAGCTCCCAAGAGAGCACAGGCAGCCTAGAGGACGGGGGGCACACACCCCCAGGATGGCAGTAGATGAAATCTCATCCTTACAGCTGCCTTTTCTTTTAAAACAGGCCAAGTGATGGAACTGACTCAACTGACACATTGATTTACTTGCTCACAGAGGTCTTGTGAAGTAGGACTCTCTCTTGATGAATGGAGGTTAAGAACACAGAGCCAAGGAAATTAGCAGTAAGGACTGTGCTGAGTACTAGGTGCACAAGGAAGTGTTTTGGAACAGCCTGTTGGCTTACGTCTACATTTGAAAATGTCAGCACTGATAGCATGGCTTCTCCTTACAGAGCAAACAGGCTCCTGGCATTTGAGTGCCTCTCAGAACAGCCCAGAGGTGGATGCACTTGAGTTCCATCACTGACAACAAGTAACACAAGCAATACAAAACTCCTCTTTTTCTAAAAGGCGCACTACTGTTAATGGAGGTTAGGTTTGATACAGGAATACCAGGTGACATCATCCATCCATCCATCCAATGGGGTAAATCAGACAAGTTGACTACTATGGCGTTAGGAAAAAAAAAGTAATAATACTTACTGCTTACAATTCTCAAAAAGATGCACAGCAACCCTTGCACAATCAAGGTCACTCTCAAAGGCATTTCTAGTCTCCTGTACCAAACATAAATCTTGACTGAAAGTGACAGAAAGCATCAAGCCCACCCTATACTTAAGCAGTGCAATTCATGCTCCTTTAACAGATCTGTACTTACCTGCCCAGACAGATGCTGTGCCAGACCAGAACTCCACCCTGGAGAGTACTGAGTACTCTGCTTTGTGTCCTCTCTGCTACACTCTTATCAGGATGTGTAAAACCACATGCACCACTGAGGCCCGAAGGATATTTGGCCATGGAGCAACATTATCCCAAGGTCCAACATGGATCCTAACCCCTGGGTAAGAAAGCAGCTCACACCGTGAAGAAGTTGACTACAGTGGAGCAAAGGATGAAGGGATGTGGAAAAAAAACAAGCAGAACTATTACTTGTCACAAAGAATCATGAGGCACTGGCAAAACCAAGCCATTTACAGAACTATAAATTAAATGCATTTTTTAAGCCATCTTTACATTGTAAAAGGAAAAAAAAATACTTCAGATGTCCAAAATTTTACAATCAGAGTCTCACAGCTGGTTTCACTACAGGCTCTGTAGCTGTCCTTCCACCTCTGCCAGTTCTTACTCCCCAACTTCAGGAGGGCACGATGCAGTCCATAACCACCAACGTTCCCGCTAATTCTCATGGTGGCAAAGGACGACCAACTTTCATAGGATTTAAAGTTCATCTTTGCAACTTAATCTTGTACAAAACCAAACCTCACCCATTTCAGGATTCCAAGTTCAGAAGTTTGAATTAACTGTTTTCGATCTGTAAACAGTGAGGTCAGGAGTTATCACTGAACACTGACACCAGTTCAGTGGCGTGCCAATTCCTTACCTGCCTATTATGCACTTAAAATCTCTTGAGGAAAGACAACTGTGAGTTATTTAGCTAACCCATTAAGCCCTGCTCAGACGTGAGCCACAGCTGGAGACATACAGTTTGAAGTCAAAGAAAGCAAACAAGCTGGTAACACCAGGATAGTTTTTATTTGCTCCCTGAATTAAATATTGGCAGGTACAGACAACTCAGATACCAACTATTTCCCCAACATTTACAAGACTGAGTTTGTAATGTCAGAAAACCACCACATTTAGGCACAATCCTGGCAACTGATGGTGTGAGTGCACAGGATCGCCTGCCCCAACACCAGTTTTCAAGAGGCAGTATCCCTGGACTCCCGCATCCAATGCTGTCCCCTCACTGTCAATTGTGCCACCACAGAATGGCCCAGTAAGGATCCTGAGTGAGCAGCTCCAGCACATTTCCCCCCCACAAATTATTTATTCCACTCTCCTCCTGAAGGGGCAGAGGCAAGGTCGGCAGGTCCGTAAAACAGCCCACCTACGAACACAAGCCAATTCTCGCTGGGCCTTTTTTGCTCTGCTCTTTGAGAGCAGGGAAGAGCGCAGCAGAGAAACACTTCCAAGAAAGCTGTTCCTCCAGGCATTATTGCTGCCACACATCGGCCGTGCTGGCACCAAAGTGCCAGAGGTGCGCTTGCTCCCCGCCGCATGCCGAGCTGCTCTGCGGCCGCTGAACTCTACCGTGGGTTTGCAGCACTTTCCCTGCTGTCGGAGGGAAGTTTTCAAATAAAAGGACATGAAGTAAACAAGTCCATATAACTGAAATCATGTGGAAACACAAAGCACGTGCTGTTGAAGGAAATACCATTTGCTCCTTTTCACACTGAAGCAGAATGTAGGAACTTGCATCCTCCTTAAAGCAGCTGGTGTGGTCAGAGCTCCCAGAGCAAACCACCAGTGTATCTGGGGCAGCAGGAGGAGCCAGGCACCTCTGCTCCCTTTATTAAAAGCACAAAACTCAAACCCTTTTCTAAATTATGCCTGCTAAGCTGGGGACGCACAGAAGAGAGATCACATCTAAGACGTGGTGATCCACACAGCATTTCACTGGCCAGTGCACATCCACTATTAGCCAACCCCCTTGGGGGAGCTGAGCACATATTATCCCCTGCTCTACAGAAGGGGGAAACACATGGTTTTACCAACTCTACTGTGCAACCTTGTGTTAGATCCTAGCATGGCAGATGGCAAGAGGTTTTCCCTTTTGGTAAGATCAGAGAAGTGCCTTCTGGGCTGCAAAGTGCCTTGGGCATCCTCAGACAACTGCATCTTCTCCAGGCACAGAACTCCTGAATCCCAGTCCTGCACTTCAGATCCTAATCCACATGCTCCTACTCGCCAACCTTGCCAGTGTCTCTTCAGTGGGAGTTCTCTTAGCTCCAGAAGCAATATTGACTCCAAATAGCTCAGCTGTATGACCATTCTCCCACAACCCCGATGGTTAGGTTTATTTATAAGGGCGTTGTATGCATTTGCATCTATTTGCTCCCTTTGTATTAGTAACAAGGACCTCCCAAAAGGTAACTTATAGCTTATAGTATATCACATCCAGGCTCCAGAGAGATTCTACGTATCCCCACCTCCTGCTTTTCCCTTATGGTTTTCACACTGGGCTGCAACCATCCAACGTAAGGTGCCACTGGGCAAGTGAGGGAGGGAAGGAAGTGGCAAAGTTGGGAACACACAACGTAATTAATGATGGGATTGTCAGTCACTTCGATGTCAGGCCCCACATCTACACACCATGCACTGGCATTGATCTTGCCCTGCCCGCTCAGCCCAGAAAGGCAGTGAGAGTGCCTCTTCTCATGCCGAGCCACCATGTCAGTCTTGGTCGCCATCAGACGACTCTTCCTCTGCCTCCTCCAGCCACTGGATAAATTTCTGGAGCTGTAGAGAGAATAAAAAGTAATTGGGTAACAAGTGACACCAAACAGATGCTGGGAATGCTCAACAACTACACTGTGTCAGGGAGCACCACTATCAGGCACAAGACAGACAGTGTTTCTAGGACACACAGAAACAGAGGCAGATTAGGGGAGAGAGAGAGAGAGAGACTGAAGTTTAGATGAAAAACAACTGGGATGCCCTGGACAAACCCAGACTGATTAGATTGCTGAGGGCCATTCCTCCAGTCAGACAATCCCCACAACACTCAGCAAAAAGACAAAAGCTTGAGAGTTTTTCAGAGCTTGATGAAGAAGAGATTAACAGCTGCACCTTAGCTAAAACATGTTAGGAAAATTGCTGGGAAAAACCTACTGCCTGAGAAATTGCTATATAGAAGACAGCTCATTTTACCTTTTAACTGGGCTCAAATAAGCAGCTGAAAGCACTGCTGGCCTATACTAAGAACTGATTTTGCAAAGGTTGTAAACAAAGTTGGGAGTTCTGCAGAGATGTCTTTTTTACCCTGCTCCTCTTCCAGATCCAGGGAGGAGGACTGGAACAGAGCTCAGCCAAACTGCAGCACAAAGTTCTGCCTGATGGAGGGGGGAAGTTCATATGCTCCTTGCAACATCAGCCAAATGAAACCACTCAGTACAGCAAATGCTTAGAAATCTATGCAAAGGGACTGGTGAGCCAGGAATGAAAGCTTCAAAGGAACTGCATGAGGCCAGCACACAGGGCATTGGCCTAAAGCCCATTCCAAATGGGTGTTGGCTTAGAGAAGCCGTGCTGCTACTCCAGAAAGTGCTGGCCTCGTGATGCAGAGAGACCACTAAAAACAATCTGCCTCTCCTACTACCTCCATTCCTCATCCAAACAGGATGATTATGGCAGAACACACAGAAATGCCTGTTCTGGAGAACACAGTAGTGCTGCTTAGTGTTCAATGCACTGGTGCATTACTGGCCTACCATGTAATGGCAGCTGCTCCACAGAAGGCGACAGTGGCACCGAACTCCACTCAAAATTTCTTTTAGCAGCTGCTGTCTCTCTTTCTCTTTCCCCTCCTGCTCTTCAAATACCTTTGGGACTCACCCGCTGGTTTTTACGAAGCTGCTTTCCCTTGTCAGACGTGTCCCGCGAAGAGAACCAATTGAGAATTACATCTTCTTCCAGAATTTCCAGCTGGTAAAACGTCATCAACACCTGCATCAATTAGAAAAGAGCCACAGGATTTTCTATAAACTCTTTCGGGGCTAGCTCATGTTCAAGCACAAAATTTGCACATAATCTGCATCTCCCAGCTCCATCTTCAACAGAAGGCACTCAGTTTGCTTCATTTTGGTTTTGTTAAAAATAACTGTGCTTCTCCTACCAAGCCTTATGCTCCTGACAGCTAGATGCTATGACACATAATGAGGCAAAGTTCAAGCCCCATCAACTTCAGCTCTGTAGATGCAGAGTATGATTGAGAGCTGTGGGCAACACAGGGCCACAGAGGATGTCACTTCAAGACATTACTTAAGTTCTCTTTTAAAAGCATCCCCAAACTCATCCCCAAAGCAGATCCAACAAGCAACTCTTACAGAAGCCCACATACGCACAACAGTGACACGTGCAGAGAAGAGCATGAAACCATCTAGCTCTGCCCCAGGCTCCCTCCTCCTGCCAGTTCTCTCTTAAAGGTGCCTTATGGCAGGTGTCAAGGAAATGGGCCACTCATCAGCTCAAATGGCAAGATGCAATCATGCTTTCTCAGGCTGCCTTTGTGCTCAGGCAGAGCAGGCATTTTGCAGTCGGTCTCCTTGCAGCAGAGCCCTGACAAAGCTGGCTGCTGACTCCAAATATAAAGTGTCACTTCAGTTCCCAGCCTCCAGGGAAACCCAGACCCCTAGAACAATGGACATATGAAATGGACATTGAATTGCTGCAATTCAAGGGCATTTTGGCTCACCAAACTGAAGGCTTTTGGCTCCAGTCCTAAGTGCTTTGCCATTAGCCAGAAGCACTGGTACGAGAAAGTAGGATTACTCTTCCTTGAGGAACCAAGAGTTAAGGCAGGCTCTAGGAGAGCTCTTCCAAAAGAGACAGGGGCTTCCTGAGACACCACTAAAGGAAAGACTCGTGATCCAAGTCAAATGCTCTCAGTGTGTTAGGGTAGAAAGAATCAGGGACAAAATATTTGTGAAAAAGGGTGAGGTGAGGAGAAATATACTGAGAACTCCCAGAAGTGGGGAGATAGGTAATAAGCCATGTGTCAGCTCCCCTTTACTCCTAGTTTCCTAACTAGCTCAATATGAGTAAAAAATCCCATCCTTATTCAGAGCTTTACTTGTTTTGTAGTCTAAAGTAGTGCAGTTAGACCCTCTGGATCACGGAGAGATAAATGAAATAAAGCTCTTTCTAAAACAAGACTCTGGCTTCACCTCTTCCAGCATCACACAACAAGGGCATCCAGGTTAGAAGCTGCAAAATAACGGCTCCCTTTAGGCTGCATGCTCATAATTAACACTCACGCTCTGCTGTGCTCCCTCAGAGGCACAGGCAGACATGGAACTATTTTTGCTTTTAAAAGCAATTATTATAGATGGATTTTCTATACACCCTCTCCACTGAGACCTCAACATTCTCTCCTCTAAAGCAGGCAAGCCAATAATACAAACAGGATGCATTTCACCGTGACTCTAGCAAACACACGTCTTCAGAGCTGGGAGTGGATACTCACTTTAGCTATTGATGTGCAGAGACTGTCGTGTTCCAGGAAGAATTCCTCAATGGCAAATAAGGCATTCAAGTGATCTGACGCCCGTTTTATGTAGTTCTTAAACAACGGGGTCCAGTTCTTCAACAGCTGCAGGGGAAAAAACACAGAAGAGTTGTTCCTGAGCTATGAGATGGACGTGTGAACTCAGACGGGTTTCTCAGCTGTCTTGAACTAAGAATCTGACCCAGAGAATCATTTTAAGAAACTATTCTGCTGTCCACTTAATATATTTGTCCCACTCTGGCCAAGAAACAGATGCTATTAAGTCTCACACAAGCAGACAGAACCTGTTTTTACTAAGCAGCTTTGAGGATATCCGTTAGCTTTCTTGGTTTTGCCTCTCTGGATGGACTTAATTATCACAATGAAATGGATTATCACAATAAACATGTTTAATGGACTCTGCTACTCAAAATCACTTCACAGCAGATTGATTAGGAGAGGTGCACACATACCACTTCAACCTTCCTCCCATAAAGGAGCTGACATTTCAGTGGAACTTTCCTTCAAAGCAGAAAAGCAAATAATAAAGAAAAAGATGGTGCCAGGAAAATTACCAGCTGAGTAAAGGTGGACAGAGCAAAACAGCCCCCCCTTAAAGAGGAACGCAGCAGAGCAGCCCCTAAGTGCAAGGCACAGGTTTGCTGTGTGCCTACAGGCTTGTTTGGATTCTGGAGTCTGCTGCAGGGAAAGGGTGGGAAGGATGAAGGGCAAGAAGCTGATACACTATTAGATGATCTCAACTATTTCCTCCAAGGCTTATTTTCTATAAAGTCTTTAGTTTAATTATTTTGGTGCTGCCTCTTCAAACACCATTTCTGTCCGAGTCCCCCAAGGCTCTTTCACTTCTTACACATATCTAGAAAGCAGGCAGTAGGGAAAGCTTTGTGAACAGCACAGACTGGCTGGAATCTGGGATAGGAGAATAAAGATATTTAGACCCCTGTCCATAACAATTTTAAACAGTATCAGAACTAGGGTAAGATGCAAGAATTCCTCATTGGCCACATCATGACCAGACCATCCTACAAAAACATTGTAGGAAATTAAAACAGAGTTCCACATCTTTTTAAATGGATTTTAATTCAACAGCAGGCCTTCCTGCAACCCCATCCCTGGCATGCCTATGCAGACAGTTTTGCTGTGCCTTCAACAGTGTCTCTCTCCTTACAGAACACATCTGGTCTGTTTTGAAAGGAAACATGTAATTCTCAGGGGCTTGGGGTGTGATGAAGAAGCTCTGAGTCACCTACGTTCAGGGATAATCAGCATTATTCTGTCCAGGACAACTGTTAACAGCCAGTAGCCCTGCCAGAGAGAGAGCTCCAGGATGCACAGTGGAGCCAGAACCCAGGCTATCGTGGACTACCAAAGGTAGCCTGTATGAGGAAATCATGCTCAGCTACTCCACAGTACCACTTTCATCACCTCTTCAGACACATTTGTGATGCAGCCATGCTGGAATTTGCACGCGTCAAGCAGAAACGAAGAGGGGGATTAGTACAAACAAACTGATCTGTACAGTAGTACATCAGTTGACTCAAGGAGCAACAGTAACAGCACAGAATGATCCTAATGATCATGGTATCACAACAAAAAACCAAGGATTTCATGGCATATTTCCAGAAAGTACTTTAACCTTTAGCAAAATGCTTAATCCTAAACACACTTCCCCTCTCTACAACCATCTCCTGCATTTTTATTATCCTTTGGAATGCTTCAAGTGTAGTACAGCTACTAGCATGTTCCTTCCAAGCTAAGAAATAACCTCTCTGCTAACACCTTAAATCATAAGCAGGCACAACTCTAACCAGAAGCTATTGAAAGCAAGTTATTTATAAAGACAGCAGAGGATGTATCTATAAACACCCAGAACCCCAGGAATCAATCCAGTATATGCCTATTGCTGGGGAAGGGAAATAAAACAAACAAACCAACCAGACCAGTCTCAGGTGGAGAACATGTACTGTACTGTGACTGCTGCTGATGGGCTCACCACCGCTCAGCCCCACAGAGCTCCCAGCAAAAACATGACTATGAGCCTGTAGGACCAGAGAGGCTGCTTTGGGAGTTTCATGAAAATCTGAACTGCAGAATTAGAAGCTTGTAACTATTTTAGATTGAGTAAGACTGAAAAAAAAGTGCAAAGATACCTGACAGAGCCCTATGGACACTATCGTAACTTTCCAGGCTTTGACTCTACCTGAGTAACTCCTCTAAACAACCTGCAGCCTGGAGAAAGCAATCCCATTCCTCTGACAGGCAGATTCATTTATCATCAGATCTGGTCAGTGATGCTGTATCAACTTCAAAGAGGTTTGTGATCCAGTTTTCTTTTGTCAGAAGGACAGCCTGGACACCAGGTCTATTTGAGCCCTACCCCCAGCACAGACCCCCACTGTGATGTACGTGCACAGCACAAGGGACAAAGCTACAATCCCAGCCTGTTCCACTGTAACAGCATCTGTGCTGATCACCATAAACTGCTCCAGGGAAAGCAGAGAGCCCTTTGCTCCCCGAGAAGCAGTCCCACGCTGTGTTTGCCTGCGTGACATTACAAAAGAGGAAGGCTGAAGAGCTGTGCCACAGGTGCCAGCTGCAGGGTGGCACTGCAGACACCGGCCAGCTCAGCAAACTGAATTGCCATATGACCTCCCACAGCTCCCTTTACACATCACCTTGTTGGCTGCAGTTTCAGTGAAAACAGCAGCACAGCCTTCAGTTTATCAGCAGCTTCAGCCACGTTTGCTTAAATCATGCCTACAGTTCTAGGAACAGCCTGGTTTTCTGTACCATCTCTGCGTTACAACTTGTACAAGAGCCAAACACGATGCCTGATGTATGTCAAACTGGAGAACTCTGTTTTTCAAGCCTCCACATTTCATCTGAAAAATACCCATGGGCATATCCTTTACCGGATGCTTGTTTCCTAAAATTGCTGCAATACTTAAGAGCTTCATGCTCAGGGACCAGCACTTTAGAGCACATATTGTGGTTTCAAGTCAAACCGTACATCATAACTATGGCATTTCCACAATTTCCCTTCCTGAGCTGAGGCCACTCTACCATCATTCCTGCACAAGCAACCCATCTTCCTTCAACATCTCTTAGAGTTGAGCTACAAAGAGAGCAAGTAAGAAACTGGAAACACTTCTGTAAAGTTCAGTGGGCTTCTGATATTCATCACTCTCAGAATGCAAATATCCCCAGATCTCACACAAAACACCACCCTGCCTACATACACCATCGTAAGCAGATCTCAGCCCAACACCACTGCTGACTGAGGCAGTTTCAGCTGCACAGCTGCACATTCAGCTACATGCTTTCATTATGCACCAACCTACACCGAGTGAGTGCTTGGGGTTCTCAGGGTGTAAGTATTAGTAAATTAATGGACTGTACTCTTTACTAACTAGGGAACCGCAAGTCACAGAAAAGCCACTGTTTCACAGTATCACAATTGTCACAGTTGGAATAGGCCTCCAAGATAAGCATGTCCAGATGTCAACAACAACAAAAAATCCCAACCCAACAAACAAAAACCCCAAAACAAACACACAAAAAAACCCACACCACCTCACCATCCCACTAGAGCATGCCCTGAAGTGCCTCATCTACATGTTTTCTGAACACCTCTGCGGTGACTTCACCACCTCCCTGGGTAGCCCATTCCTGCACCTAACTACTCTTTCAATAAATAAATTCTTCCTAACATCCCATCTAAACCTCCCCTGGTGCAACTTCAGACTATTTCCTACAGTCCTATCATTACTTCCTTGAGAGAAGAGGCCGCACCCACCTCACTACAACCTCCTTTCAGGGAGTTGTAGAGAGCAGTAAGGTCTGCCCTCAACATCCTCCTCTCCAAACTAAACAATCCAATTCCCTCAGCCTCTCATCACAAGACTTGTTCTCCAGATCCTTCAACAACTTTGTTACCCTTCTCTGAACTTGCTCCAGCAACTCAATGTCTTTCTTGTGGTGAGGGGCCCAGAACTGAACACAGTACTTGAGGTGTGGCCTCACCAGTGCCAAGTACAGGGGCATGATCACTTCCCTACTCCTGCTGGCCACACTATTTCTGATACAGGCCAGGATGCCACTGGGCTTCTTGGCCACCTGGGCACACT
This sequence comes from Todiramphus chloris collaris, assembly GCA_025345505.1. NCBI lineage: Eukaryota > Metazoa > Chordata > Aves > Coraciiformes > Alcedinidae > Todiramphus > Todiramphus chloris. Next base: position 12,996,036 of record JANVCC010000030.1, read on the forward strand.
GCAGGCTCATGTTCAGCCAGGTGTTGACCAGCAAGCCCAGGTCCTTTTCCATCGAGCAGTTTTCCAGCCATTCAACCCCAAGTGGTGCCTGAGCTTGTGACCAAAATGCAGGACCCAGCACTTGGCCTTGTTGAACCTCATGCCATTGGCCTTGGCCCATTGATCCAACCAGTCCAGATCCCTCTGCAGGGCCTTCCTACCCTCAAGCAGGTTGACACTCACACCTAATCTGGTGTTGACTGCAAACTTGCTGAGGAAGCACTCAATCCCCTCATCTAGATCGTTTGATAAAGGTATTGAACCTGAGCCCTGGGGGACAGACACCACTGGTGACCGGCTGCCAACTGGATTGATCTCCGTTCCCTCCATTCAATACAACTCTCTGGGCCTGGCCAGCCAGCCAGTTTTTAACCCAGCAAAGAGTACAGCTCTCTGTGCCATGAGCCACCAGCTTCCCTAGCAGAATGCTGTGGGAGACAGAGTCAAAGGCTTTACTACAGTCCAGGTAGACAACATCCACAGCCTTTCCCTTGTCCATTAGACAGGTCACCTGGTCATAGAAGGAGATCAGGTTGGTCAAGCAGGACTTGCCTTTCCTGAACCCATGCTGTCTGGGCCTGATCTGCTGGCTGTCCTGCACTTGCCATGTGAGCTCACTCAAGATGAGCCTCTCCATCATTCTTCCGGGTACGGAGGGCAGGCTTGACAGGTCTGTAGTTCCCCAGATCTCCCTTCTGGCCCTTCTTCTAGGTGGGCATCACATTGGCTGTACAGATGCTGTACAAACACGGCCTGAGAACTGGAGTCTTCTCTTCAGAGCACTGTTGGTAAATACACGAAACTGCTGCCCAGAAAGACCATCAATGTCCATTTAATGAGCCTCTGAATGCTGGTTCAGTGCCTCCATTGGAGGCACATCTCAACTCAAACATACTGGCTTATTTTAAGGGTGACTAACACCAGCTGAACATTAACAGCATCCCTCACCAGGATACTGCCTTCGTGCTGACATCAGCACAGAAAGCCAACACAATAACTCTGTGCACCAAGGCACAAAACCATCCCAGAGAAGGATTTTCTGAAGAAACTTCCTGGCTCTTTAAGAAAGGAGCATGTGGCTGCCATGATGGTTGACTGGTTTGACACCTGTGTCTCTCTGATAAATCTAAGGATAATTTGTTTCATAAATGCACATGCCACACAATTCCCTGCCTAGAGAAATTCCACTTGTCCAGGGCATGGTCACTATGTTTAGATTATTATCACTTCTCACTAAAGGTGATTTGATTTGCTATCTCTGCTGTTAAACACAAGCATCAGCTTTCCTGTGGTGAAATAAATAAGGACAAAGTTACTCAGAGGTAAGCTCTTCATGTACTTCCATTGTCTTCAGTTTCTAAAGGGTTTGGAGGCAATTATGCAAAACGTTATGCATTTATACAGGATCCTTTATCCCAGACTAGAACCTCTTCTGACTGGGTTTTGGAATGAAGTTTTCCTGTCCTACTCATTCTAGATTAGGAGCCAAATCTGGGAGATAGAAAGAGATGCCACATCCTATCTGGAAGAAAACTCAAGCATCTTAACACAGCTACCAGCTCCACAGAACCTGTTGTCTCACTTAAGAGTCTAACATCTCCTTGAACCTTCTCTTCAGTCCTACTCCTTCAGTTCTCTTTTTCCAGGACAGGGCATGCTATTTAAGAAAACATTCTGGCAAAATGAACAAAAGCAAGCAGAATTTAAATAGACTGAACAGCAGAATCTCACTAAGCCATCTGATGAACAGATCTGTTCACATGGAAGTTTCCACACATCCAGGAGATTAATTAAGTGCCATTCTTGCACCTACAAGAAGAATTAGTTTTCCATGCTGCCCCATCAACTGCAAGCACATACTTCAGAGAAAGGATTATGAGGATGTCTAGTGTTCCTCTAGCTCCATGTCCTAAAAAAAATTAAACTCATCCTTCCCAAAGACATGTCAGACCCATTCATTCTGAAAGAGCACCTTTGTGACCTGCAGAGTTTGCAAACTCAAATACATAAATGGGTTATAGCAGAGACAAGACTACTGCAATGACTTCAGCTTGGGTGAACAAAATCATTAAGACTGACTGCTTTTTACAGCAGATCCTACCCTCTTTTGTCTCCCTTAAGTCAGGAAACAGAAATCACTCTCACCTGATTATACAATCTGCTTCTTTAGAGACACAACACAACTCTTGCCTTCACCCAAAGACAACAATATCGTTCCTTTGCATTCAGATGGAAAAAAGCTGGTACCAATTACAGTATGCAGACAAATAAGACCTTGGAAATGATCCCACTAGGAGAGGAGCACTCCCTGCTGCCCCAGGGACAGGGCTTGTGATGGATTGTAATGGTGTTACTGGAATGCAAGCCTGTAAAGATATCTCTAACAGTCCCTCGTATCTTCTACAAGTGATGCACTTCTACCATCACACACAGGAAACAGAAACAACCACAGTCTACAGTCTCAGATGGGTTCTGTCACACAGGTACAATAGTTTCAGTTTACTTCGTCTTCTGCAGAAGACAAAGAGGCTCATGAACTCAAGGACTTCAAGTGGCTTCAGGCTCAACCAAAGAGACTTCTCAGCAGGAACAACCTGGGCCATCCACACAGAGTCCTACACACTAGGAGATAAGCCCAAAGAAGAGTCAAACAGAGCAGGACTCACAGGAAGCAACGCTGAGAAATAGTTCTGAGAGTCCAGGTTTGCATCCAGCTGTTGCAGCGGGAACTCCAGGATCACTTTACTGAGCACTTGCATCATCTCCTTCAGGCCAATGTTATATGCATACCTGTGAGGAAAAAAGGCAAAAACCACCAACATTTGGGTTGAGAATTGGCTAAACAGACCTCAGAAGGTTGTGATCAATGGCACAGAGTCCAGTTGGTGACCTGTAACTAGCAGTGTTCCCCAGGGATCAGCATTGGGTCCAATCTTATTCAACATCTTCATCAGTGGCCTAAACAAAGTGTCAGAGCGTACTCTCAGCAAGCTTGCTGATGATATGGAACTGGGAGGAGTGGCTGATACACGGGAAGGCTGCGCCACCATCCAGAGAGATCTGGACACACTGGAGAGCTGGGCAAAGGGGAACCTACTGAATTTCAACAAGGAGAAGTGTGGAGTCCTCCACCTGGGAAGGAATAACCCCCTGCACCAGTACAGGCTAGGGGCTGATCTGCTGTAAAGCAGATCCATGGAGAAGGATCTTAAGAGTCCTAGAGGACAATAAGTCATCCATAGGACATCAATGTGCCCTTGTGGCCAGGAAGGCCAATGGTATCTTGGGGTGAATAAAGAAGAGTGTGGCCAGCAGGTTGAGGGAGGTTTCATCCAGTTCTGGTCTCCCCAGTTCAGAGGAGACAGGGAAATACTAGAGAGAGTCCAACAAAGAGATATAAGGAAGATTAAGGGACTGGAACATCTCTCATGAGGAAAGGCTGAGAGACCTGGGGCTGTTTAGCCTGAAGAAGAGAAAACTCAGAGGATATCTTATTAATGTTCACAAATATCTGAAGGGTGGGTGTCAAGTAGAAGGGGCCAGCCTCTTTTCAGTGGTGCCCTCTGACAGGACAAGGGGCAATGGTCACAAGCTGGAACACAGGAAATTCCACCTCAACATGAGGAAAAACTTTTTTACTGTGAGGGTGACAGAGCCTGGAAAAGGCTGCCCAGAGGGGTTTCAGAGTCTCCTTCTCTAGAGACTTTCAAAACCCAGCTGGATGTGTTCTTGTGTGGCCTGCCCTGGGTGATCCTGTGCTGGCAGAGGGGGTTGGACTTGATGAGCTCCAGAGGCCCCTTCCAACCCCTACCATTCTATGATTTCACACTATCTGATCTCTGCAGAATGCAGCTCTTCACAGAAATACAACAGAAAATTTGATTTTCATCTTCTAGACTTGTTTTTTGTTTGTTTGTTTGGTTTTCCAAATATTCAGGCAATAAAACCACCCCACACTGCATCAGGCCCTGCGTAAGGCCAGAACTCCTGAAAAGCTGCTATCACAGTTGCAGGGACAGCAGCCTCACATTTACCAGAGTGCTGTAGGAATACTGTTGCACAAAAGAAGGGAAACAGGTTTGTATTCGAGAAATACCAGGTAAAAGCCCCTCTGATTGCTTGTTCTAGACTTGCTGCTGTAAACCAGAGCGGACAAGCCCCGCAGTGCAGCCCCAGCTGCAGGCAGCTGTTTGAATGTTGCAACGCAAGGAGCAGCAGCCCCTTTGTGAACTTATAGGCAGCCTGTGCCAAGAACTGGTTCCATTGTTTCAGTCCACAGTTACTTAATAGCGATTCAATCTCTTGTTACAGAATTGGGGCAGGAAGAGCCTAACCACCAAGGATGCAGCACAGATGCAGCTGGTGCTCTGCAGTATCTCCTGTCATCATTCAGTCGTGATCTCTAACCTGCAGTTCTCATGCTCTGTACTGATATAATTAACATTTAATAATGAACACAAGTATTCCCATGGTTTCTCCTCTTCTTTCTAGATCAGCTGACAAACCCACCTGTCCAGCATAAGGGATCGCAGCCCTAAGGTAACACTCACTTGAGGGAGTTGATTTCCAGGACCAGGTTGTCACAGGAAATGTTTTCTTCTTCACCCCTCTGCAACGTACCCAGAACCTCATTCTGGAAAACTAATAAAAGGAAGGACATGAGAGGGAAACACAGAGATTCTTCAAACTGTTCATCACTGAAAAAAACCCACGCCAGTAACAAAGATGGATTCTGACACAGATGTGTATTTGCTCTCCATAAGCTGGCACACAGCCATATCAGCTACACTTATCAATAGCAGAATGTGATTCAAATAAAGGAGACTGTCTACTAGATATCACTGATCTATCCACACAGACCAGTACAAAGCTCTCTCTGCAAGCTTTTAGAGCAGAGTTTCTATTACACTTTCACAGTCTATCCTTTCCTATTCAGACACACAGTCCCTAAGGAAAGATGTGAATTCAAACCTACAATTTATTGGTTTAATTTCCTTTAGGGGGATGTTTTAATGTGAAAAAAGTTTGTTTGTTTTTTAAAAAAAAAAAAAAAAAGCTTGAAGCCCTTTCAACTCCAGGTAAGCTTAACACAACAAAACAGAAAACCAAAACCTATCCACCAAACGAGGCAGCTCCTACAATGACACTCCAGCACAATTGCAGCAGTAAGCTGTCCACACAGGGAAATTCTGATGGACCTTCACACAATCTCCAAGTTTAGGCAACGACACTGCCAGTTAAACAGACAACTCAGAGAGGACACTTTCATGAAGGCCTAGAGATCAGGAGTGAGAAAGATGGAGGATCTTTATCTAGCTGCTCATCCCTGACTGCCTTGGGTTAACACAACAGCAATATAGGGAATAAAAGAACTCTGTAGAAAATACAGGCAGTGAGGTCAGGAAAAACATACTATAGGCATCCATAAATTTTCCAATAAACCTAGAGAAAGCAGAACAAATCTCACACTCGCTGCATTGCCTGCAGACTTGCCATACTTCTTAACAGCCCATCTCTCACCTTTGATGTCATCTAGCTGGGGGGACGCTGCCCGACTGTCTGGCTCCTCAGAGCCCATGCTCAGGTCACTGTCTGACTCACTCTCTTCCTCAGAGTGCATAGCTGGACCTGATGAAGAAGAGAAGATGCAGCGTTCAACACTCAAAAGCTGCAGTTGTCACATGCTTGAGGAACCAGGTGTTCCATGGACTTCCCAACCAAGTCAGCAACTATCTGTCCTTGCAAGGAAGCTTCTACTCACAGGTCAAGATGATTAGATTTGCTGCAGAGGGAAAGCTACAGCTGGCACTAGGATAAGGGCACATTTTAAGAGTCTGCAGGCAGACAGCAAAGGACAGGGACAGAAGCAAACGCGTTTTGCGCAGGCTGCTGACTCATGATAGAGCAATGTCAGCAGGAGCTGTCACTAGTGGGAAGAAAGCCAGCAGTACCCAGAACAGCCACAGCATATTCCCTCTAAGGGGGGGCGTGCTGTCCCATAGTGCATCACTCGCAGCACAGGCAGCTGTGTGTGTTAGCCTAAGTCAAAGATACAATAAACATCTTCCACAGAGCACAGGAAGAGAGAATCTGGTCCACCAGCTGCTTTCACCCCTCACCTTTCCTCCACACGCACATTATCTGGAGACAGTGTGCTGCACAAAGCCCAGGTCTTACCTAGGCACAATTCCCAGCATCCCACTCAGCCAGTTCCGCCCCCCCAGGTCTGCCTGCCCATTCCCAGGGGACAACACTAAATTTTTCCTCACCCCATAGGCTTTGTCTCTGCTCTTCTTCATCCTCTTCCTTCTTGTCATCTGCTTTCCAGAGATAGCCTCTGCCCTCTGAGCCTACATCCTTTTTATTGTAACCTGAAAAAGAAACAGTGATCAGGAGGTAGATGTGTTGGATCTGCATACAGGCAAACCTGAAACAGACTGGTATAAGCTGCATATTACTGCTCCTAAATATCCTTCATCAAGAGGGAGATAGGATTTCTGTAGATGCATATGGATTTGGCTTTTATCTTCTCACTTGTCTTGACAAGCAACTGACTTACTCCTCTCTACAGCAGCAACATTCAGCTGACCATGTTTAGATCTCTTGACAAACCCAGACTGGTAGGAAGGGTTTCTCACAAGGACAAAGCCCTTGGACACAGTCCAGGTACGAGGACATAAATCTTGCAACCTGCCTTGAACTCAACATCTCTTCCAACTTCAGCTTATTGTCTCCTGCAAGGCTCCTACTCCAATGCAAAATAGCTGAGTCTTCAAAGATTTTAATACAGGAGTACTGAGGTACATTGCACTGTCCAACTTGAGCCAAATATCCTTGCTTGCCACAGGAAGCAACTGTGTGTTCCAATATCCTTGGAACACACATTCCAAGCCGAATGCAGCACTAAGCTCCAGCCTGGCACTGCAGAGTCCAGAACTGGGGAGGGAAAGACCCCAAAAAGTCATGAAAGGCAAAGCCCTCTGCATAGCCCAAGCACAAGCACATTGAGACAGAGACTCTCATACCTTTCAGTTTCACTTTGCTTTCCTCCTTGTTCACACCAGAATCATCACTGAACTGGTCATCATCCTCTTCCTCCTCATCTGGTGGGTGCAGAGAGATCACTGTGCCCTCAGAAAGAGTAATGCCAGGACCTACTACTACCTGCAAATAAATGCAACATCTCAATGAAGAAATACCCTGATTGCTCCCTTGTACCTGCACCAGAGGGAAGAAGAGCTGCTCCAGACAAGCTGTACGCTCACAAGTACAACTGAAGACAGCAGCACTGCTAGATACACACCACACTACCCCAGCCAAATAACAGGTAGAAAAAGGTGGGAGCAGCAGCATATCCCTGACCTGCGCAGAAAGGCTCAGAGCAGCCTTGTATGCTGGGATGGTCTAGGGTAAGCCTAGTAATCTGCCAAGAAAGGCAGAAAGTGGAGCACACATAAATACAGCTCACCTGAGAAGAGAGGACACAGTGGGGCTTTAGCTTCACTTTCTCCTTCACTTCAGCTTCGTCACAGATAACAGAATGGCAGATCTCCACATTATCTGCTATGTGGACTTTGTCCCAGAGAAAAGCTCCGTCCAGAACAACTCTGTCACCTGTTACACATCACCAAGTGCAAATATGTTGAGCAAGGCAGTTTGCTGCTCTCCCATGCTGCTGAGTCCACTATAAAGCATCTTAGTGAATCCCAATGCTCTTGATGCATGAAGAGCATTAGATAAAAGGTAAAAGTCGGCCTTAGAGGCCTACAGCCACTTCTTATCCAAAGCTAAAAGGCGAGTTTGCGCTCTACAGAGACTTATCAAGTTGACATTAACAGCTGAACATCTTGACAGCCAAATCACCAAACAATCCAGCCAAGACTAGAAGGACTACCAGACAGCTCACAAAAAAGGGACAGATGTCCCTCATTTGCAGGATGTTGCTGGGTGATGAACCTCAATCAGCACAGGTCATGCATTCTCTACTTCTGAAAAAAAACCCAAACCAACTCATTCATTTGAAGTGCCTTCTACCTTTCAGCATCACCATGGTACCCTGAAAACTTGATTTGCTCTGCTGGAAAACCAAGCTTTTCTTCTTTTTTTCCCCATTAGAAGTCAATCAGCACCCACCTATCATCCTCTCTCAGTGATAAATGCACTTTAAAAACTAAATCCCAACGTTCTCTTGCCTGGCCAGGCTGGTACAACCCCCACTCTTGTACTGACCTATCCAACAGTTCTGCCCAATAACGCTGTTTGTGATGGAGCAGTTGCTGCCGATGACCGTTCCCTGCCCAATGAGCACGTTCTCTTCCAGCACGCTGCCGTGGCCAAGGCTGACATCCACCCCTCGGTAAATGTTGTGTTTAGAATGGGTGTAATTCTGATTCTTGTCATCCGTGAAGTTCATCTCTGGAGTCAAAGGATAAACCCAGCGCCGGATGATGTCGGAGCACACAGCTTCGTACATTAGCAGGTTGCATATATGGGCACCGTACTCTTCTGTAGTTACGTGCATATGGATCTGGTTCCCCAGGACCTGAGAGGCAGGCAGGAGCATGTCAGAAAACTCTCTAATACACGGCAATAGGATGCCCCTTATAACAACCCTCTCCTCACCTCCTCATTCACCAACAGACCACGCACAAAGTCGTCCCGTGTTTGGTAGTCAAAATTGTCTGTGAACAGCTCAGCCACCTGCCAGGAATGAAAAATAAGGAGAGAATATAGTTAGAAGAAAACATTGCCAGGGAAATCAGATAATTAAAGGCTGTTCAGTGGTTCTCAGAGAGCCGAGTTATACAGGATAGGAAAGTGATGTTCTTGCCTTGAATAAAGCTTTGATTCCTTCTGTTAGGAGTGCTGACTTTCCCATCTCCTCCTCCTGACAGAGACTACGAACCGATTCTGGTTTTCAGAAGGGGCAAAACATTGCTTTACCAGTTCCAAGCAATCTGCCCAGCCTCACTCTGTAGTTTCACTCCCCAAGGAAGGCCGTAGACCAGCTTTTTCAGATGTGGAAGAGATCTTAGTGAGCCTAGGCTGGAATAACCCCAAATGTTACCCTAACATGGTACCAGCTTGCAAGCACTGACAGTTTTCCATAGCACAGCCATCACCCCTGCTCCACAGGTGTTTACTAGAGTCAGAGTGAAATCGCTTCTTTTCCGGAATGGTTCCATCCTGTGCAACGTCAGCCAGCCTGATGCATCCACTGTCTAGTTCTGCCTGGGCTCGAGCAGTGGATGCCAGATACAGACCAAGCACCCAGACAGTCCGCAGAGCAACACCCCAAAATCACTCAGGCTCTCAGCTCAGTCACTGAGCACAACTAGGAGTTCTGGTTTTCAAACTTCGTACATTTTAGGCCACGCAACCCCCCTGCACACCAGCAGGACACGGGGAACAATGCAGGTTAAATTTTGGACCCTCAGAAGGGCAGATCTCACCTGTGGAGAGCAGATACTAATATGACAATCCAGCAAGTCATGGCGCACCTCGACATTCTCAATAGAGTTCTGGAACAGGCTCTGAAAGAGGAAAAAAAAAATAATCAGATGATCTGTGAGCCTCATGCAGCACCAAACCCCAAAAGCCTTTTATAAGCCAAGGGCAGTAATGATGGAACTATTAAATTAGTGATGGTGCTGAAGATCAGCAAAATCTACAATCTACACTGAGACACAAGCTTAGGAGGCACAGCCTGGTCACACAGAGCTATGTGTCAGTCAGGAGAGACTGTGCTCGTCCTGACACAGTGCAGCTCTCCAAGAAACAGCTTGTACTTCAAACAATCACTTTTCCTCCAAGAGGCTCCTCACCTTAGTCACAGAGAGCTACAAATGTACAAAGAACATTAATAAATCAGAATGCAATATTCACAGCTTCCGTAGTCCCTGTGGATTTCTACAGATGGGGGTTGTTTTGTTGTTGGCTTTTGTTTGTCTTGTTTTTTTTTCCTGTTTAGTTTCCTACAGTGATTTGTGCTTACATTTGAAGGTAAAAAAAAATTAAAAAGTCTACTGATTACTGATTTGGGGATGAAAATGCCATACAATCACAGTCTTAGTTCCGAGTTAAAAAAAAGAAAAAGGTCCATTTATCTCACAGGATAAAGTGCCTCCCCAGACATTCACAGAGCTTTTACCACACTGTTGGGCAAACAGCACGGGGAGGTAATGGGAGGTACTACCCTTTGCACCTGCTGCTATTCCACCCCTGTGCCAGGGTGCTTTGTGTACGATAGCGGTGAGTGCATCCCTATTTGGGAACCCCTGCAACAGCCCAAATCACCCACCTCCCTTGCTTCACGTGGAGAAAAGGAATCAAACAAATGCAAAAACTGAATTGTGAGAATACATCTGCCCCATCTTCAAACTCTGAAACGAGTCCCAAACGTGTGTCCCAGCACAATTTCACTACGCCACAAACAAAGGCCAAAGGAAAAACAAAACAAAAAAATAAAAAAAGGCAGTTTACCAAGAGTTACTTCCTATCATCTGCTCCTCCAAATGAAGCAGCAAGCAGAGTTCCCCAGCCCTCACGCAAGGAAGACCTCCCCTTGGGGTGGGCTGCTTCACTACCGCAGCCCTTGTCCACCTGCCAGATTCCAGACGCACCATAGGAAAGCGGAAGCGTTTCAGCCCCTGGGTTCTCTGGTAATGAAGGACACGGTTTGTGGCACTGTCCATAGCAATAACAATGTCATCCTCTTTGCACCTGGCATGGTGACCGGGTGAGGACTCCTTGAATATCATCGTCATCACAGAAACATTCTTTTCCATCTTACGACGCAACCTGACAAAGAAAGGCAGAACTTTAAAATCACTGAGTCCAGTCTCAGCACACCAGGCACACAGATGCTCTTTCTACACCTACTTGTGCTCTTCCAGGGCTTTGGATATATTGAAATTGGACACCACATCTCCAGTGACCAGAATGAAGTCGGAACGAACGAGGGATTTGGCATCAACATCTCGTAGCACGTCACCAAGGGAGCGGTACAGGTCAGAAGTGACAAAGCGCACCGTGTTGGGAGAGGTGTGGCGGCACCACTTGGATTTTCTGGAAGGAGAAAAACCACATTGGAAAGGCACAAAGAGGATGCTCCTGTAGAGAGCACACTAGGACACGGTGGCTCAGGTATGCCCAGTTGCACACAGCAGGTGAACTGAAGAGAGTCAGGCTTTGAAAGCATATTTATGGAAACTTAGGAAATCCGACTCCGCTGTGACCCCAGTTTTGACAAAGGAGAAGAAAAAGTTACACACAACCCAAACGTGGTTTTTTTCTCCCCCTCTCAGAAAGAAGTACCTCAGGCAGGGAGAGGACTGCTTGTGCTTCTTTAGCTTCCAAACCTGCAGCACACAGAGGCAAAGGTGCTGGGAGAGTCATTTCCATAAGGTGCACTGGCACACCAGGGCAGGGCATAATGCAAGGGTGGTACTCAGCATTTATGTGGCTGCCCACAGGAAACCCCTTTTAGACACAAAAAATATAAACACAGTGCCAAAAGCCTCCAGCCTTTCAATATACTGCACAACCAGACTCCTTCACGGGGGGGACGCTCCTTTTAGAGACGTGCTAGAAGACAACTGTTGAAAGGGAATCTCTTGCACAGTTGTCATCAGAAGGATCAGTGAGACCTTTGAGGCTTGTTGGAGAATGGAAGAATCCCCACCATGATAAAGCTAAAAAGAAGAGACTCTTACTGTAAATGCTCTTTTATCTCAGCTGACTTCCAACAGCAGAAAACAAAGGTTTCTTCCACTCCAGTTGCTGTCAGGAACTCCAAGGTATAGTCAATTATGGCCACATTTGCCATAGGTAAAAGAGCCTGAAAAAACAAAGAAAACCAAACCCACCTGAAAACCACATAGAGAGCTGAACAAACACTCTGTGCCTCAACATCAGCAACTGCCCCTTCCCGCTTGAGGACAGAATATCATCAGTAGCTCCAGGAAAATAACACAAGTAACTGTTCAACCACCTTTTACCAAAAATGTTTACAGTTGATCTAAACAGCAAGAGCTAATTTCTGACCTTGTATAGGGGCAGATTCTCAGTTCAGAGAGGAAAGCATGAAAGTAGTGACATTATCACACATAAAACTCTTCAAAAAGACTCAGATGAGAGACTAGGAGAGGGGAAAAAAAAAAAAGAAAAGCCTAGAGTGCTGCTTCCCTGACTCAGGATTTAACTGTTTCAAGAAAAACCTGTCAGACGTGAATGATGAAGCTACAGGAATATGAGTGTCCAGAATTAAACAAAGGAGTGAAAAAACCCACAACCTAAAGTGAGTATTCTCTTGACTTGAGATTCAAGTCACACTTTTAAATGCAGTTACTGATTTATAACGGAGTGATCTCATACTATTCTCTAGTTCATTTTTGGTGGTTTTGTTTCAGGCCTGAGCTCGCGTGTATAATTATGACCACCACAAACACTTAATCAGCAAATGAGGCAAGACAATTGTTCAGAGCTACATTCTCCAGAAGCGTTCTTTCCTTCAACATACAGCCCTCTCATCTAGATCATTAAAGTGCCTTCCCCACTCGTTTTTATGATCCCTTCTTTTATCTATCGCTGCTGGCACGACCAAAGACTTTGTTTTGTTGCTCTATCAGAAACCAGCCTGGCGACAGGCGAAAGGCAAACCACGCAGCTCGCCCTGCCATATGGAAAAGCAAACAGCACCAGCGCAGCAATTACATCCTCGCTGCCTCTCCAGCGGGGGATATAAACTCTTACAACCGAGAAGGGCCGCTCAGAGGCTTGCGCAGCGCGGGGGAAGAGCCGGGCGGTGGGCACTGCCCGAGCCCTGGCCGGACGCAGGGGCCCAGCAGCACACCAAGGCTTGCGGCGAGCGGCTGGGGGGGGGGGGCCCGCCTCCTCCCGAGCCATCCCGAGGCTGTCACCGGGGCACGCCGCGACCCCGGTCCCGACCACCGCCTTTCTCCGGAGACTTGGCCGCTCCAAGCGCGCAGAGACGGCGGGGCCCGGGCCAGGGGCAGCAGGCGGAGGGGACTGCTCACCCGCGGCCGGTCTTTGGAGATGGGGAAGAAGCGTCGGTTGAAGCTGTCGGCGACCAGCACGGCCTGGAGCGGGGGCGGCGGCTCCTCCTGCGGGTCGGGACCGCGGGCGGCCCCCGCACCCGCCCCGCGCCTCACGCTGCCGCGGGCCGCCATCTCCTCACGCTGCCGCCGCTCCCCCTCCCCCTTCCGCTTCCGGCCCCGCGCCGGAAGCGGCGACGGCGGCTCGGCGGGGACAGAAGAGCGCGGGACGGCCGCGGGCACGGGGCGAGGCGACGTTTGGGTTGGAAAAGCCCCTCCCAGGTCACCGAGTCCAACCGTCCCCCAGCTAAGCCGTGTCCCTCGGCACCTCATCCCCGCGGCTACCAACCCCTCCGGGGACGGGGACTGCCCTGGGCAGCCGGGGCCAGGCTCTTAGAGCCCCGGAACCACCGAGTTTGGAGAAGACCTGCAAGGCGATCGAGTCCCACCATTAACCCTGCTCTAACTCTGTGTGTCCACTGCTAAATCACGGCCTGAGCGCCGCATCTACACGACATTGAAACATGAGCAGGGATAGTGACTTTACAGCGCTTTTGGTGAATAAATGCTTCCTGAAATCCAACCTAAACCTCCTCTGATGCAACGTGAGGCTGTTGCCTCTTGTCCTATTGCTTGTTACCTGGGAGAAGGGACAGACCCCACCTCACTACAGCCTCCTGCCAGGGAGCTGTAGAGAGCGAGAAAGTCTTCCCTGAGTCTCCTTTTCTCCAGATTAAATGACCCCAGCTCCTTCAGCTGCTCCTCATAAGACTTGTTCTCTAGACCCTTTACCACATTCAAGAGCTCCTTGTTGCCTCCCCATCCTTTCGCCCCATCCCTCAGACCCTGCTTGGAGAAGATCCACCACTGCCGAATGGAGTGCTGAGCAGCGCTCCTCACCACTACAGGGCACGGGCAGGATCTAGCGAGGGGAAGACCTGAATTTCCAACACACAGACATTTCCCAGATGACAAAGTATGTGTCATACTTTGATGCAACCCTGGGGATTTCCAGTTTAGGAAAAATACGTTTTCTGGTTGAGCTTCCTAGCTGCCATGTGCTTGTGCTCCATTTCCAGGTGTCCAGCCACTGTTTGTGGAAAGGCCAGCCTTGCTGTGAACCAGACCTTCAGCACTCACACCTTCCATCACGGAGCGACCCCCAAAACCCACAGTTCCCAAGGGACCTCTCAGAGCCCAACCAGAGACACTACCAGAGAGGAGGGGCAGAAAAAAGATGTGGTCTCTGGGGTAGTGATTTTCTTCCCCTCAGCCTGGCAAACCAGCCCCTGCTGGGGTGCTGCAGGTGATGGTGTCTGGGCCCTGTGGTCTCCCCAGTCCCCACTGCCCCATCCCAGGCTCTACCCTCATTCAGGTCTGGTGGTTCCCCATAATGTGCTTCAGTACTGCCCTGGCCCTCAGAAGGGGATGAGCCACATACAGTCCTTGGCACAGGAAGGGCGTCCTCAGCTGAGTCCCTCCTCTGCTGCCTCTCCCTGCTGCCAGTCTTAGCGCTGCCGTCCCTCTTATGTGGCACCGCTCACACGGCACTGCTGCTGCTGCTCATTTATCAGCGAGAGAAAATGGTGTCATAACCCTGCATTCAAAACCAGGAACACAGGCTGTTTCCCCAGGTTGCTCCTCACGGGCTGGCAGCAGGAGGGCGGTGGAGATCACCCAGCCTGGCTGCAGGAGGACCCTTACTAGTGCTGGGTGCTGCAGGACCTGGTGCTGGCTGCCCTGCCTGTCTCCACGTGGGACAGGTGTCCACAACCCCTGCTCTGTCCCTGACCCACATCTCTTGGGTTCTTGTTGTCCCTCACTCCCCATAAACTGACCCACAGTGACACCCTGCTCTGGTCCTCACTCCTCTCATCTGCTAGCCATCTTGTACCTACACACCAGCCAGAGATTCAAGGAGCTGATACAGTTCTCTAGACCCTTCACCATGCTCAAGAGCTCTAGTTGTGATCTGAGAAAGAAACACAGGGCACTTGAGCCCCTTCCTTTGAGGGTGCCCTTTCCCAGGGTGGAAGGTGGCACCCATTTATTAGTCTAAGGCACATAGCATGGCCTTTCCATCCTGGTGACAGGGGAAATTAAGGAAGGCACAACACACTCATAGACCTAGAGGACAATGCCAGTGTTGTGGGCAGCCTGTGCAGCCCCTGGGGCCATCTCAGGGGTCTTCACTGCGTTGTGAGTGGGAGAAGAGTGCACACGGCACCTCTTTCCTTTGGCTGAGTTGCAGGTTCAGTCCTGACTTAGTAGAAAACAACTCTCCTCTACCTCTTGAAGGACTCTGAATCATTGGGTATTCCCTGAAATCTCACCTAGCAGTTAAAATCTTCAGGCATCTCTTACATGGTGCCATCTGCATCCAGTAACTCGTGACTGAGCCCTTGCTGTGCTGCACCTTGTGGCTGAGTTGCTTGACCTTAGCTAGCAATTTGGAAAACAGCAGCAAGGATGGACACGGTGAGAAAATAGAAATGAGCTGCCCTAGGGAAATAAATCATCCCCATCCTTTTCAAAAATAGGTATCCGCATACCCTTGGGAATCCTGTTGCCTTGGCAAAGAAGCTAACCCCAGAACACAAGCTCCCAGATGGTTTCAGCCCAGGGGTTACAGCTTGAGGAATGATCCAAGAGGTGGATTTGTCATTGCCTGAGGGCAGGACACGATCTTTCTTCCTGCCTACGTAGAACTAAGTGCACAAACAGCACCAGAAATCAGGTCTGATCCAGCCAGCACAGCCACTGCCCATGTCCAGGCTGGGCACACAGAGCTTGACAGGACAATCAGCAGATTATCTGGCTAATTACATCCTGCTCTCTCTAAATGAGGCAAGTTTCCAAGATGTTGCCCTGGTAAATTGGCAAGAAAAGGGGAAGACAAATCAAGGTAATTGCTAATGAACTGAACTCAGAATCAGCCTGATGAATATTCCTCAGGCTTTGCAGACACATTTCCCTTTGATTTCACTGGGGACTTGCAGGCCAGTAGCATCCAGGCCAAACATTTTCTGAAAGCAATATAATTCCAGGGGAGCTTTTAAAATTGAAATTACCACATGAAAATCAAAATGAGGCTGGACTCAGTTAGACTGGAGATTCATCAATCCCAGCATCCCAAAATGTCTGGGGGGTGGGAAGAACTATAGATCCATGGGCTGTGGGGCTTTTTCTTACTCCCTCATCCTTGGATACCCCCGGACATAGCATCATGGGGCAGCATCCAGCAGCCCTGGGAACGACGAGCATGGTGGGGATGCTCTGCTTTCTGGGGCATCCTCCTGGTCCCTGTTCCTACATTTTTAACCCTTCTCTCCTTTATTGTCTTCTCTGAGCATTTGGCTTCTTCTTGGCTTTTCTCTCTGTATAGAGGATGTCCCATGAGGCATTCATTGCGAAGCCTTGTCAGGCAGTTCCAGATTTGGTCCTATTGTAAACGGCTTTGAGGCTCCACATTTATCAGGACTGAGTGGGACTTGTGTCAGGGGGTCCCCAAGGTGACAAGACTTGCAATGAGGAAGATCACAGGAGGTCTGCACGGAGGAACCATGTACTTAGCATGAGGCTGATTTCCCCTCACACGTCCAGCCTGGTGGCCAGAAGCTCTGATGCCCTTGAGCATTCTTGAGTGCCTCAGCAGAGCTATGGGACATGGGTAATCTGAACTCCAGATCAGGAATGCAATTAGCACATAAACTCAGCTCTTCCTGGGCCCATGCCATGCTGGCAGGGAGCCTGGCATGTTTGGAGCTGTCCCCATACAGAGTCAGAGGTGACAGGCAGGCCACAAATCCTGGTACAGGGTACCTGTGCTCAGGAGGCTGTACTAAGCTTACCCAGGACGTTTGATGCTCACTTGCCAGGTAAAAAAGGGATGTGTCTGCCCCAGGCACCCTTGGAGGAGCTTCTGCCCCTGGGAGAAGGGGTAGGCAAACACCCAGGACATGTTTACATTGTCCTACATGCCTGAATGGCTCTGTGCCTGACACGAGATTTACCTGAGCACTGAACCAAGTCCTGCAGGAAAAAGGAAAACTACAGACCACAAGTAAGTCAGTGAACATGAAAGCCAGACAGACTCTGTGTGCCAACGCTTCCATCTCTGTCCCTCCCTCCCCACCCCTCTCCCCTCTTCCCCCTCAGCTCTGGCCAAGCTGACAGCAGGGACACTGACTCATGGGCTATTCCTCTGCTCTTCGTTTGTTTGGGTCTTTCCTGTGCTTCTCAGCAAAGAGCCAGATGAACTGCTGGGCCTCCTCCGCCCTCAGTATCCTGCTGCTACTGGGTTGGCAGCTTTGAGAAAGGGAACCAAAGATACAAAACCACCCTGTCTATGTCTCCCTGGGTTTCCACCTGCCCTGGGGTGCAGCTCGCAGAACTCCCTGGTGGCCCTTTCCACCGGTGGGATGCTGGGCATAGCATCATTCACCTTCTAACAGGGAGGATGCATTACTGCTGCTTAAGCTGCCACAGCTCCCTGTAGCTCAGCTGCCCCATGTTCCATGCTGCCCCCGTGCCGGATGGGATGTGCAGTGAGACAGATGGCTGCTGCACTAGCACCTCCCCAGCTGCCAAAATATGGAAACAGGGATGGGGGGTTCCCCTTGAAGGAGCAGAGCATTTGCTGTGAGCAAAGCACAGCAGGGGGGTGCTGATGGTGGATGCTCATCTTGTGCTGTTGGCTACCATGCAGGTGTGCCAAGATGAACAGGTTCCCCGTGGGTGTGGATGCTGAAAAGCTGCTAGCAGAGGGATTTTCTCAGGTTCTCACAATATTTGGTGAGAGTCCTGCCTTTCTCACACAAGTTTTGAAAAACAGTAGGATGGTTTTTGTAAGCTGGACCAACACCTGGTGTTTTGCTAAGTTCTGTTTATGGTACATTGGAAAAATATTTTGAAATGGGTGTTGTAGGACTTTAGTCAATCCCCCTAGGAGATGGGTGATCACTGACCAATTGCCCTGTGAGGCTAGGGTATATAAAACGGGGTTATAAAGTAATAAATTCACTTCTTCTTCCCCTTCTTGGCCTTGTCTTGCTGAATTTGTGTGTTGTTGCATCTCTCCGCTCCCGGTATAAACAGTGACACATGGGTAGCACAGGTCTCCCTGGGAGGGACAGAGGACGGCAGAAGTGCCCCACTGCTTAGAGAAGGACCACCCATGTGACAGACTATCTGCCACTGATCAGTCCTGCCCAGAGCTCAGGAACCTGACATGAGAGGAGAGGCAGGGAATGCACAGCTAAGTCCCACAGTAAACTTCTCTCTAATTTCGTTCTTCCCTGGCACTTTTCCTGGTCCCAGACTCTCCCTCCAGAGACCCAGACTGGGCAGTAGACTATATTGTCCTGGGTATTTTATCTGAGTTTCCAGCCCTTTACAAGCCTTGCTCCAGTTTCTGCCTCTTGCAATGGTTTTGCTCTCTCCCCATGACTTCAGCAAGCAACAGCTGCTTCCAGACTCGTTGGGTAGCTCTCAGATGAAGTCTCTGTGATGGGATGCATCTTTCAGGATGCTGCTTCCACCATCCCTCACCACCTGCTCTCCTGAGGAGAAACACCAGCCCCACAGCAGTGGTGCTCACATCCAGCTAACAGACACGGTCTCTTGCCCATGTAACCACAGTGCAGATGTAGGGTCACGGGTGTGCTGCTCTTCTGCTGTTGCTGCTTACACTCCATCCTTTGCTGATTCATCTCTCTGGGCACTCTCAGAGACTGACGAGGCTTTAGGCATGGCAGGCACAGGCTCTGCAGTCAGCTCAGAGAGGACACCCTGCCCTGGAGTCAGTGGCCATCTGGGCTTGGCATGTGCTGTCACTCTGCATGACCCCAGCAGCCTCAAATCTGAAAAGCGACACGTATTTCTGACTGGGGACAGTGCTGGATCAGCCATGGGAACCAGCACTCCCACTCACATGGGGGACTGCCTGAGCATAAACACCCAGGAGATCACTTTCTCTCTGTGCAGGGCTCTTGAGTCTGCAGAGTAATACTTCCCCTGCCCTTTCTCTGTTCCTTATTCCTACACAGCTTTTTTGCACCACTGCTACACTGGTGACACCTCCTTCCCTGACCTTCAAGGTCTATGTTAGTCCAGGGTTTACCCCTAGTTTTGTGCTCCCATTTGAGCCATGTGAAATGAAGCAGCAGCCCACAAGCAGGTCCTTTTTCCCAGCTCAGTGGTGCACAAGGGGGGAGGTAGCAGAGCTGCCTCCTGTTTTGACAGATAACCCTTTCCCAGCTCCGATCCATGTGGATTCCTGGAGCAGGAGAAACTGGGAGCAGTCCTTCCTAAGCAGGTATGTGAGGGTAGCCCAGGGAGACTCACACTTCAGTAGTAAACAGTGTCTGCTAGGAAGGGAACTGTGGCCTGAGACAGAGAGAAAAAGATGTCTCCTTTGGAAAGACAAAGGTCCTAGCAAGACATAGGGCTGGACAACCACAGCTGTGGGACTGGGATGGGCAGGGAAATGCCATGATGCAGAGGGTTACAGGGACAGGACCTGGTGTCATTTGTGTCACAAGAAGGGAACACACCCTGCCAAATCAGGGCTGCCAGGGGCAAAGAAGGAATTCCCTGTCTCTAAACAG
Organism: Todiramphus chloris collaris; assembly: GCA_025345505.1. Classification (NCBI taxonomy): domain Eukaryota; kingdom Metazoa; phylum Chordata; class Aves; order Coraciiformes; family Alcedinidae; genus Todiramphus; species Todiramphus chloris. The sequence goes on from JANVCC010000030.1 coordinate 13,015,738, forward strand.
CCAGAGAAAGTACCAAGAAGAAGGACAGACAGCCACAGTCTGACCCAGGGCCTCATTTCAAGGGCTTCCTAGCTGGCTCCTGCCCATCCCTCCACTCTCTGCCACACAAGGACCTGATGCCACTGACACTGAGCATTCACCAGCAGGATTTGTTGCTCTGTTCCTGCTCCTTTGATCCAAGATTGGGTGGCTCCCCTCTGCTGTGAGAGGGCAGAGGGCAGGGCTATTCCTCATCCCTCATCTTATCCAGGAGAGGAAAAGGGCTCTTACAGCGTCCATCCCCTTCTGGAGCAGTCCCAGCCCTGCCTGGAGGAGAGGCTGAAGGAGGAGTTGTCCATCCCTCTGCTTTCTCCCTGCTGCCAGCACCAGATGCATCATTTCAGGAAGAAGGCAGCCCTGCTTCCCACCGCCTGGGCTGCCAAAAGAGAGGGAGCTTTGATCAAGGCACAGATATCAGTGCCTTTCCTGCAAGGGCCCTGTTCAGAGGAGAGGGCACATTTGCTTAACCCTTCCTTCCCTGTGAGCTTGGAGCTCCTCAGGAAAGGCACATTTATTAGAGCTCTCAAACCACGGGGTTTCCCATTTCCAGGGATGGCTGGGAGTGGTATTCGGTAGCTGTGCAATTTCAAGGATCCATTCAGTTGCTCATGCACCCAGAGTTTTGTTTAAGAAAAGCTTTGCTTTGGGGCTGCCTTCAGATCTAATAAAGAGAGAGAAGGGGAATTTTCCCAGGGGAACTCAGCAGCCCACTTCCATCACATCAAAGCCACTGAGAGATCACGTTATCTTGACAGATGTTGTACACTGCAGATCTGGTTACTGAACTTATGTTTCCCATGGACTCATTCCAATGCTTCTTTTAATTTGTCAGGGATATATTTCAAGCTGTAATCTGCACATGGTTGCAGAAAAGTAGAAGGAAGTAGTTGATTAATGACCTTTTTCCTGGTAGTGTAGATGTGCTGGTTCCAGCTGTAGTGGATACCAAAGGAAAGGTAATATACTGGAAACTAGAAAAAAAATGAAGTCTCTTGGATTAGAGATTCCTTTTTCTATTTCTTTCAAGTCAAAGTAATTAATAATGTTATAATGCAATGTGCTAAGCCACGTGATGAGCATCTATACCTCATGACATGCTGCGGAATTCATTACAACACTCCCACCACTTTTCTGTCACATCAGTGGGAGTATTAGGCACAGGCAGTTGAGATATCTCGTCTTTGGGAGCAGCTTCCCAGTCTCCATTTGTCTGCAGCACTCTCCTTCAAGTTGTGGCTTGGGTGTTCTAAACAGATGTATTATTTCTACTTCTTTTCATTCTTTTGCAATCAACCACAGTCTGAATCACTGGTGACACCGTGAATCACAAGGTTTGATACTTGCCACCTTGTAGTTATCAAACTTGTTTCTTGCTCAGTGCAGTCACCTGAGAAGAAATAAAATTATTAGGTCCATGGGGCAAGAACACATCCCCTCCTCAGCATTCTGACAACTCCTGACCCGGACAGGATTGATGCACACTGTCAGAGCTAGGTTGGGATGTTTCTGGGGCTGTCTGTCCTCATCACAGGGCCACTGTTTCCAAAGAGGGACTCCAGGCATGACTGCAGTGCCAATACTGTATATGGAAATAAACACTCAGCAGGACCATAATACTCAGCTTTGATCCTTGGCCCTTAGAGATAACCCCACAGCTCTGATGCCTGCAGTGCAGATACGCAAACAACCTCTTGGGTAGAGGCATGTGTAAAGACCTGGCTTGGACTTTGAAGGGGTGTCCAGAATGATGTGAAGTGCAAACCAGGGCAAAGGTAAGCCCAAAGTCACCATGACTGTAGTAACTTGGCACTGATGCAAGAAGAGTCCAGAGCACACAGCTCTAAATGCTCAGGCAGGGCTCAACTCTTCCCCCCAGGGCTGGATGTCAGAGGGGTTATCCCTGCATGGAGACATCACCCACACTGACTCTTCCCTATAGGTGATGCAGGTGTTCAGCTAGAAACTTGATCTAAATTTGTGTCTCTGCCTCCAACCACCAGACATCACAGTGTGATCTGAGAAACACCTGCAGTAAAATGTGTTTTAAACCATCTCTGTGCAATTCCTCTGTGCAAATCACTGCAAACACACTGAGGAAATAGAAAAATGACAAACCAACATTGAAAGGTGGACATATCAGAGTGTAGCCGTATTAAGTGTACAGCAGAGAGCAGGCCCTGGTTTATTTAATGACAGAGGAGGCAGCAATAGGATTTACAAAGGCTGTGCAACTCTTGAGCTTGTGTTTCCCACCCACATGAAAAGCCACTGTATTTTCAAAGCAGGAGCAGCTGGTGATTGCTGCTACATGTGCCTCACTCCGATAAGAGGCTGGGTCTGAACATGGTATTTTCCATTAGTTCAAACTGGTTCAATCTGCTGTCATTAAGAGGAAGCTCAATGATAGGGAGGATCTTTTGCACAGCAGGGGTTTGAGACCTTGCTCTGCATTTCATACAGCTCTGTGTTTCATACAGTGACTCCCCTTTGCCTCTGCCACACGGTTCCCAGGAGTCATGCATTCTTTTAGGAAGAGGAACTATGCCACAAGCTAGAGATGTGATACAGTTGTGGTCACAGAACAAGCTGGTGACCACCACAGAAACAGCACTGTCATCCTGCTCCCACCCTGTAGCTGCATGCTGGAGGAGGTGGGACTGATGCCTCCAGTCTTTATATCTCTCAGCTCCCATGTGCTGCACTCCCAGTCCTGGAGAGAGGGCATGAGCACTCTGGAGGATGGGACATTCTTTGGTTATCAGTATTAGGCTGGGTTTGTTATTTTAAGTATTGTGGGGCTGTGATTTGTGTTAACCAGGATGCAGACCCTAGACCTGCTTCCCTGTCCTTGAGCACCAGCCTTATCTCTGCAGATACAGCTGAAAGGTTCCTCTCCTCCTGTGTCATGATGGAGAGCAGCATGCAGCAGCTGGAATGCTTGGTTTCCAGTTGACCCAGCTAAGCTGTGATTACACACGGGGCTTTTCCTATTAGTAGCTCAGAAATAGCTGGGGGACTGCCCCCACCTTGGTCTGCAGAGCAAGACATGTGACATGGCTCTGGCCATGCAAACCTGCTCCAGATACATGCTTTCCATAGCCTTAACAAACAGCCTCGAGGTTTCAGCATTTACTTCTGGGGTACATCTTCACTGCAAGCTCTGCTTTGGCTAACCCAGGCTGTTCCTGATGCTTTGTCCCAAACTTTTTGGTGTCCCACAATGGCAGTCCCCATGATCCCACCAGCTGATGAGAGGAGATACAAGCAAGTACCATGGACACTGAGACTGAGACCCATCCTCCTTGCACTGTGGCTCTAGTCCATCACTAGGGGCCCAAGAGTCCTCCAGGACACAAGTGCTGAACCACCATTCACTGTGCCAGTCCCCACAGAGCCCTGGGGCAGGGAGGGAAGCGATGCACAGATGGGAGCATGGGGCTGCTGAGGACATGGGCACTGGGGTGTTGTGGTGGTATTGCAGCATGGCTGCTGATGCTCAGGCAGAACTTCCCGAGGAAGCAAAAGCAATTAGCTCAGCAAAACAAGATGCACACGGTGGGGGAGAATGCCCCCCCTCCAACGCCATGTGCAGCAGGACCGGCCCCTGGGACCTGGCCACTCCAGCACTTGGGTGAGCCCCAGCACCAGCTGCAGTGGCAAGGACAGAGCTGTGTTTGACTTGCAGCTTCCCATTTTTCCCAGTTTTTAGCTGCACAACAGCAGCCCCAGAGGCCAAATGCTCTCTGACCTTGGTTGTCCTGATGAGCTTTTAAAACTGCTTACCACACTGGTGACCTCCAAAATTGGCATCCCAGATGGCCTTTTCTCTGCTACATGGGATTCTAGGCATCACTGGGGGCTCCCAGAATTTTTAATTATTTTTCTCTTTTTTTATGAATCAGCTACTGGCAAGCTCATCATCTGCAGGAAGATCAAAGAGGTGGTGCTTGTCCATGCCTGATGTGCACCTCATGAACCAGGAGCTGCTTGGAGGAGCTGCAGCATTGTGGGTGCTGGCAGGGAGAGCACATCGCTTTCCCACAGTACATTCTGATGGTGCCCATCAAGTGGGCCCTGCACAGCCACATAAGTAGCCAACTGTAAGAAAACCACACGCCAATACAGGCCAGCCAAGTGACCTTGCTGCTGTGCCTGGCTTTGCTGTTTCCACAACAGCTGGAAGCAGTGACACCTTTGCCTTGGTGAGCTCAAAGCTCTGCTTTCACAGAGCCAAAGAGGCATGGACAGAGCATGCCCTGCCCTGCCCTGTCAGCAGGCCGTGACCGTGTCCCTGGGAGTTGATGGGAAGGTCATGCTGCATCATGTCCTGGCCACCACCTCCAGATTTTGTAAGGTTTAAACCAGTTTCCCTGCCCCTGTGGCTCTGGCCACAGCTGCTTGGGCTGCCCAAAACCAGCTCCAGAAAAGCAGTCTGAACTGAACACACCACTCTGATGTGGCCATTGTCCTCTTGTTCTGGCTTGGGGACAGTGCTGGACTGCTCTCAGAGAGGGGTTAGAGGAGTTTCTCCCCATGTGCTTAGTGCTGCAGACTACCCAAAGCCACTGCTGCACATCTGCAGCCTATGGGTCATAGACAGCTGAAAGGAGGTAACTCTTGAAGCCAGAGTGGTACAACTAGGACACATCCCAACATCCAGACGCATCTCCAGGACACATCTCCAGGATTTTTATCATCACATTGTTTGGCCTTTCCACTAACTTCAGCACATAACCAGGCGTACAGCACTGCCAAGGCTTGAGTCTACTGTGCCTGTGAGAGCAGGCAGGCTCCCATTTTCTATCCGTGCTACAGATTTCTATCAATTACTCATTAACTGTGGGTGTGGTACAAGCTGTAGGAACTACACAACTTCCTCCTGTGCATAGGTCTGCACTGGCTTCTGGTCTCTGGGCAGAGCTTTGCCCTTGAATTGATCTTGTTCTCCAAAATCGTCAGTACAGAAGAAAGATCAAACAATCAGTCTAGAGATGAACAGCCTTGAACTGGTTTTCTGTGCTGGATTACATTTTAAATATTGCAACAGCTTTAAAAGCTCCTGGCTTTTCCCTGTAAGAAAAAAAAAAAAACAATCCAGTTTTGAAATAGTTGCTGCTAATTGTGTTGAGAAGGTGTTATTTGTATCTCTCTCACAAAAGCCCAAAGCAAGTATGAAATCAGATGGTGTGCTTTTTCTATGCTCTCTCCTCCTGCTGAATGATGAATTACAAACCAAATGTAATCTGTGTGATACAGTGCAGTATTGCACCTTTTAGTTCTCCACTCTGACAAGAATAAATGACACAGGAACAGAGCAGGATGATCAAAACATAAAAAAAAAATAAAACAACACTGAAAGGCATTTGTTGCAGAAGCCTGGCTATTTGTAGAAGCTTTTGCGAACAAGAGTTAACATTAGCTTGTCTGGGAAGGTTCATCTTTGCTCATGAAGTGCAGGGAAAGTGATGGGTGGTACTGCTGTAGTCTGGAGTTGTATCTCTGCCTGGATCTGCCTGGGAGCCTCATCCTCTGAAGCACAATCACAGTGTGAACGCCCACACTGCTAACAGTTTTGCACAAACAGCAAGCAAGTACTGTTCGTTTCCAGGAAAGCTGAATGCTCAGGTGTGTTAAGATATTAATGAACTCATTCTGCCTAAGACAGGTCAGGAGGAAAGGGAAATGTTCATCTTTTCTCTGGGTCCAAACACATCATATCTCTCTTCTGTATTTTTCCAGGGGAAGGTTGGGAAAATCACAGCTCCCTGCTGCGCCGCGTGAGCTGGCCTCCACTCTCCCCAGTTTCTGATCTCCAACACAGATTGTTTAGCACTGAAGCAACATAAAGCACATGGACTTGAATGTTTGAATGAGTCATCTGCAGAGCTGCAAGTACAATGAGACTGCAGTAATGAAGAGGTGGGAACCCAGAGAGGGTCTGTGCTGCAAAGCAAGGGGTCCCTGGGGTGTTGCTTAGGTCTTGAGCATCCTACAAGATCCCATGCCCCACATGGACTGAAAATCAGAGCAGCCACATGAGAAACGCTTGGCTCATGGCACTGGGTCTTTCATGATCTGACCCTGCTAACCCCTTTCTGTGCAGCTATGCCTGGCTTGGGGGAGAAGGTTTTGGTACCAGGTCCATATGGGAAGGTCAGTAGCTCCATGCTATGTGTTTGGATGGAGCCAGGCAGGCACAAAGCACATATGTTGGTGGTACATGGCCTTGTGGACTATCCTCTGTGATCCAGCAGGCAGGGACATGCCCAGCATGGTAGGGACAGGTGAGTCTAACCAGGTGTTGCTGCAGGTGGCTTGGAGGGCAGCTTGAAGGTCACAAGCCTCCCCAGACCCTGTGCACAGCAGTGGGGTTTTTGGGAAGACTCAGGCACTGGCAGAACTAAATATGTGCAGGGAGTATTTGTGACTCTTGTTCTTCAATTGCAAGCCTCTACCAAATCCATTAGATACCGTAACTTCTCTTTAATGTCCTGTTATGCAACAATGTTACTGATTGTTGATGTCTTTGCAGGAAACTGCATTGTGGTTTTCATGTGACAAAGCTAGCTCACTGATGTCCTGGAATAGTTTGTATGGTAGTGAGATTTTGGGGGGAATGGTTGAGCAAGTCACAGCAAGCTCTGCCAGTCCAGCTACAAATACCACGTTGGTTCCTGCCTTTCTCCCCGTCTCCTCAATGGGATGTTAGCCCTGGAGCCTAAAGGTGATGGACTAAGAATAAACATTCTCAGAGATCTCCTTGCTGATTTTCTCAATACTTTTGCCACAAATATTTTCCTCTTAAACTGTGAAGGTAGATATATGATACAAAAGAAAATAAGTAGGTGTGTCTCTCTGCTCTCCAGTTACAGGCAACCTGTACCTACCTGAGGCTTGTTTCAATGCGCCAAGCTGCCCACATGGGTTGGCAGCTCCTAGGAAGGAGAGATATTGCCCAGCTGAGGCTAAATCACTGCTTTCCAGAAGACTGACTTACAGTAGCAGCAGTGCAATGGAAAATCTTTTGGTCTGGTCTCAGAGCTCAACGTCCTGAACTAATAGGTTGTGTGTGGGAGAGAAACCTGGAAATGATGGACAATAAAAGATTAGGCACCGCACAGCAATAGGGAATCAGGAACAAACCAACTAACACAGTCTCTCCAGACCTCGCTGTTTCTGGACTTGTTACGGTTTGCAGTGCTGCAAGCTAAATTTGAGGTCATGGGACTTTTCCTTGAGCTGTCCAATTAATTTCTGAGTTCCACACTTCATGGCTGAGAGCTCTGATCAGTGAGAGAGTAAAAAGCACCATCCAGCATAACAACTGTCAGCATGCTCATTAGGAGGGGACTGAACCCAGGAAACTCGTGCGAGCCTCAGCAGCCAGGACCAAGCACCCCAGCAGGGAAGGGTATGGAGAAGGTATTCTTTGCGTATGAGGTACATATGAATGTAGATTTGGGAGGGAGGGAAGAACAGCTCTCATAGGGGTGTCTGGATTTGTATGAAAGGAAGATGCCTCCTCAAGCACCATCAACTCTGACCAAAGCATGCTGTGTTCCCTAGACAGCTTCACAGAGCCCACAGATCGGGAAGGATGTGGCTGGGTGGGCAGCAAGCCTGATGTGACAGCTTTCTGCTCCTGATAGCCCAAGGCATCTCCTGATATTCCATATATCTCCACAGACAGCAGTCCAATCACATCTTGCTGCTTCTTTGAGGGATAGCTTTTTCTACAGAGCAAAAAGAAAAGCTGTTTCCTCCTAGTACCTCATTGCAATTTTTTGCCTGCAGTAAAACACTGACTGCACCATCCCATTGCTTCCCCACCCGACCTGGGCAGCCAGAATCTTCTGGGCTTGCCAGGCGTATGGATCCCATTGGCATACGAGTAACTCTCTACTTCACAGTCATGTGTATAACAGGGTTTTGTGTGGCTGAGGTTCTGGTCTTAACTGCAGTGCTGCGAACCCAAACTAGAGCTGCAATGCTCCTCAAGCTTGGAAGTTCTCCTGAAAGGGCATCTTTCTGTCCAAGGTTCAGCTCAGTTAAGTCACCTGGGCAGCATGTGTTCCATATTCCCTGGGAAGCAGAAGCAGGTCTTCTGATCCTGTGGGGAAAGATGTGGCAAGAGAGCTGCATAAATAAAGACCATTGCTCCCAGAAGCTAAGCCTTGGTTTTCCTGGCCAACCTGGAAATGGTCTGTTATCAGCTCCAATGGCTGATAACTGTTTCAAGCATTCAGTTTGTTTCAAGCATTGCTTCAAATCTGTTTCTAAGATTTGTTTTGGTGTGTTGGGGAGAGGATTCTGGACACCATCAAGAAAACTAATTGTCAGGTGTTACTTCCTCACCTGCATGGTCTGCAGGCCTTAGCTCTGAAGGTGCTTCTGCCTCTTTGGTCTGGCTGTGCTTTTCTGGCTGCAGACAAGGCTGACTACGGCAAATCCCACATCTTGAATGAGGGCAAGTTTCAGTACCGTACAGGCCTTCTTTATGTAACAGCTGCCATCCCGCGGGGATGAATCCAGGACTAGCAGCACTAAAAGCATTAGCTGCTGTCACTGGAGTTAAAGTTGTAACTCCTCCGGTTGATAGCACCAGGACATTTACATCCCTTAGAACAAATGCTGGAGGAGACTCGTGACATACTTAAAAGTGGGTTATGCCTACATAAGCATATTCCTCCCACCATCATACTAAGGGTGTACGTAGCCCCGCAGGACCGCAGGTGTGAAAACACTGCTGATGCTGCCGCCGGCCCATTGCCCAGAGCTAGTCTGAGTGGAGTGTACACATCATTATTTACCAGCACAGTCTTCTACTACTGCTCATGCTCCCTCCTTTTACTCCCAGAGCTGCTCCAGCTCTGGAAAAAGTGTAGGCAGGGATCTGGCTCCCTTGGCTTAAACAACACTCTCTGCTCATCTTTCCTAACACATTTTGCAACCACTCTGGTGTAATGGAGGTTCGTGTTCTTCTTTCACCTCAGGCACACGATGCAGAGCCCTGAGGCTTCAACATGCCATCAGCTCAAAACCAGCCATCCACCTCTGAAAAGCAACTCTGGTCACTTGCACAGCCCAGGGGCCAAAGACACGCTCACACTGGGAACGATTTCAGGGCAACACCCTAAAATGCAATACAAGTGATTCACCTTGAACCTTTGAACCAATTTAATTCTATCATTCACACTCTGTCCTTTCAGTTTATGCTGTTTAACGACATAGCTCAGTAGCTGCACATCTGTTTACACCCATGGTCTAATCTCTTTGATGCAGAAAAAGGTCTGTTTAATAACTATTCAGGGACTGACTCTAAACTGCCTCCTGGCTTCTCTCTTAAAACCCATCTTTTGCTGGGACATAGCATGTATAAAGCATGAAGCGCACCTTGCAGCTTCTTCTGCAATGACATAGACAAACCCATCTGGAATTGTATGATTCTGAGTCCTGGGGAACAGACTGCAGGAAAATGCAGCAGCCATGTGTGCTCCTGGATGCCATACCACGGGAAGGACTCTGCTTCTGTGTGTCTGTCTGTCAGTTCTCCTGTCCCAAAATATTAGAGCACCTGCAATGGAGCTGATTCTCATTTTTGCCAGAAACAGAGTTGGAACTCCACAGGATGTGTGCTGGGGAGCTCTGAAGAGATTCTCTGATACCTTAAGAGTGTCCTTGAATTGTTGCTTGCATGGTGATACCTTCTATCTGTACTGCTGGCCTAGGGGCTTGGAAGGAAAATTCTGGGTCAAATTTTACGTCCCGAACCCCATCTCCCATCTTCAATTGTGTTTATTTCAGCTTTTCTGTCAAATTGACTCTCGCAAACATTCCCGACAGGAGAGCAAGGACTGTAGTGCAACCAAGCACTTGTTATATAAACCACTTAAATGAGACATCAGCCAAATTTAACTATCGGATAGAAGATGTCACATGAGGACAGAGTATTTAAACACAGCAGGGGAGAAGCTACAGCTCAGAGTTTCTTAAGGATGTTTACAGCCCTTTGTGAGAGGAAAAGCAGTGCTTCCCACCTCCTCCTTGACTTGCCTGAGGCAGGGGCTGGACACCCCATGTCAGGCTTTACTGCGGGAGCCACCACGCCGGGGGAATACACAGCGGCAGCTTCCCTCCCCCCTGCCCCGTCCCTTTCAGAGGGCAAAGCTTGACAGGGAAAGCCCTGGGACAAGTTCTCAGGCCTTTTAACCGGTCTGAACCTTTCAGAGGGACCACAGCACGGGCTGCCCGTGCCTCCCGCACGTCCCGTGCCCATCCCGGCTCGCTGCAGAGCGTCACAGGCCTGCGGCCGCGGCTGGCACAGCCGCTGCACACGGAAGCCAGCGCTCCGGCCTTTATCCAGCTGTGATAAAGGTTAAGCCCGAGATAAGGACACAGCCGCACTTTCCTCGGCAGAAGGGCTGTAAATAACCGGCAGCGAATCGCGGGCTGGCGCAAGCCACCGGCCGGCAGAGGCGGGAGCAACTGAGGCCGAAGCGGGAGGCGCCGTTCCGCCCCTGCCAGGCAGGCAGCGCCCTGCGGCAGCGCCTGCGGCGGGACCGGGCGGGGGGGCGGACGGACGCAAACGACAACGCGATCGCCCTCGTCCTTCACACAGAGCTGGCTGGGCTCGGCGTGCGGTTGTCCGAGCAGAGCGGGGTGCTTTCTCCCGCCCCGCATTCGCGCTGCACTGGGTGCCCGGTGCAGTACTGCCCTGACGCTACGCTGCGCTGCGCTGCCCTGCGTTGCACCGTGCTGCCGTGCCGTGCCGTGCCGTGCCGTGCCGTGCCGTGCCGTGCCGTGCCGTGCCGTGCGCGCCCCACCCCATCATCTCGCACCGGCCGGTGGCGAACGTTCCAGGCCCCCCGCTCTGCGGCAAGAGCGGCTGGAAGGGACTAGGAGGGGAGCGGCTGGGAGGGCGTGGCCAAACCCAGGGGGTGGGGCGGTGTCCCCGCTCGCAGAGCCTCCCGGGAAGCGTAGTTGCCGGCCTATAGGCCAGGGGGCGGTGGGCCGTGCCGCTCTGACTACACTTCCCGTAGTGCCTTGCGAGCGAAAGCCGGCCGAAGCCTCCGCCCCCTCCTCCCCGCGCAGGCGCAGTGGGGACGCCGGAACCGCTATAAGGGATGTTGTTTGGCTCTGCGGCCGCTGAGTGGAGAAGCCGCAGCGGGGCAGTCGCCGGGCGGAGGTGAGTGGGGCCGCCCCGCCCGTTACCGGGGGCGGGTGCCGGAGCGGGGGCAGGAGGCGACCCTTTGTGTGGGTGAGGGCCCCGCCGCGTGGGTGGGGAGGCAGCTTGGCCGCTCCCTTGCCCGTGAGGAGGCGGGTCGAGCAGAGTTCCCCCCGGGGACCAGGGCTGTGCCGTGCCCCGTTCCTGCCGGGAGCTCGGGGCCGTCGCTGTCCATCCCACCCCGGCTGGAGTTGGGGGGTAAGGAGGGGTGCCCGTCCCTGAGTGGGGTGGGCCTCTCTTGTTTACGCCGGTGCGGCGGAGACACGGGGAGGCGGAGAGAGCAGGGGAGGGGGTGACTCCTCCCCCCGGGTTGCCTCTGGGCGGCAGGTCGGGGGAGGCTGGCTCGCCCCCCGGGAGCAGCGGGGCCGGAGCGGCGGGAGGCTGCAGCAGCCCCAGCTCCTCACGCTGCCCTGCAGCCTCCTCTGACAGCGCTGACACACGGGGCCCCGGGCGGGGGGGCGGCCGGTGAACTGGGGCTGCCTGCTGGGGAGCAACTGGGGGGCTGCTCTGGAGGCAGTTTGTGTCAGGGGGTGGGGGACGGGGGCTGTTTCTGCAGCCGCGGAGAGGTGGCAGCCCAGTGCACCGAGCCGAACCTGCTGATGCAGGGTCTGACTAATGTTACTGAATCGGGTTTCTCCCATCGTGTTGGATTAAGGCGAGTGATGGAGCTCAGTAAGGAGGAGTTATAAAGCGCAATAAAGAGGAGTCTCACAGTGGCATGCAATTTTCTTGATGGGTGCCTTCAACTTCAGGCACTAACAAAAGATTTCACGGACTCGATCTTCCAAGTCCAGCTTTTTAAGGTTTCAGCTAAATAGTTATTTTAATATGTCAGATTGCATAATTGTTTTTCGGAATTTGAAGTGAGGAAGTATGACAGTACTCCTGTGCATTTAATCATTGTACAGTTTGGCTGCCTCAGGGTATGTTTAAACTAGTTCAGGAGAAGTGAGTATTGCGTGGGTTCCCAAAGTCCTGTTATTGCAATCCTGTTGTAATAAAACTTTTACAATTGCTTTCTGATTTTTTTAATTTCAGAAATACACTTTAAAAGTAGATGGATAAAAGTAACTGCTGTGTTGAGTGGAGCATATAATGAAGTGGAATTTAATTATTTTTTCAGATACTTGAGGTGAAAATACACTCGTAAACCCTGGCGTTTACAGAAGATGAAAGACATCGACATAGGAAAAGAGTACATTATACCCAGTCCTGGGTATAGAAGTGTGAGGGAGAGAGCCAACTCAGTGCAGCATGAAGAGCAGGAAGGGTCAAAATTTCAGCATGCAAAACATAAGGTCAGTTAATTGTTTCATTATTTGTTTTGCAGTCTGTGCTTATTAAGTTTCATGCAGCAACCTTTTTGCTGTGCCAGCTCTATATAGATTCACTGCATCGAAGGTCAACAGTGAATATTTCCTTCTGTGTGGAAGAGGTCATTCCAAGGGATACTGAGCTGTAGCTATCTTAGTAACAATTCAGAGCACCTATTAAGAGTTTTTCACTTTTGAATGTGGCTTTTTAATAACATTTGAACAAAATAGACTTCTTTTAGTATTCAGATCTTGATGCAAATCCAGGAAATGTTTTAAGCTTTTGGACTTAAGAGAATCATTACAACCAAGTAAGAACAGTGAAGAGCTCAGCACAAATCATGCACCATTCAGTGTTAGCAGCTGAAAAAAACCTCTTAATCATGCCTTGTTTTTCTTGAAGATTAATTTTCTAAAGCAGATGTCTAGCTTGCTCTAGTAGCAAGACTTTTTACTTTTTCCCCTCAGATGGAAGTAATCTGTATTGAATACTGTTTCTTGTGCATCTGGTTATTTAACAGGGTGAGGTGCTGTTATAATTAATTCTAGTTTAATTTGAGATCTGGGTCTTGAAGTAACCACTGGCTTAAAGCTTGCATGCCCTTGTTGTGAGCTTCTAATTTTTAGAGCTTTTTCTTGCTGAAAAATGTGCATGTACTAAGTGCTGTTAAGCAAAAAAATTGCTCAGGTAAATGGAAAGACCCACACTAGTGAAAGATGTGGTCTGAAACTAAATAACCTGGGTCAGCAGAAGAAGATTAAAAATACTGGGTGCTCTGAATGCTAGCAGAAATTTTCTTGCATGTCCTGTTCTTCTTTTCTCAAATACTAATGTAGAACTTCCTGAAGCCAAACAAAGTTCATACTATATAGTCTGATTTACACAATGACAAGGTGCTTGCAAATGTGTTGCTGACCATTCATGTAGGTGGCCTGTGACAGCTCTGGTGTGATGAAGACTGGAAATAGGAGAACTCAGTGTATTTATACAGAAAAATTGTGAAGACTTTAAAAAAAGTCTGAATCTTTGCTGCATTATACTGGGCACTGAGATACTATGTCCTTCAGATAAGGCTAAGCTTGTTTCACTGGAGCTTGTGAGGTTTTGCCAGGTGTTTGTGGGCTAACTGCTGCACTGCTGGTTTTTCTGAGATTGGAGTGATCTGCTCTGCAGCAGGCTGAGTGCTGTTTGCACTTGCAGGCCCTGCAGCTCCTGGTGTCCCTACAGGCTCTATGACTCAGCAAACTATTGCTGAAGGTGTTCAGAGGAAGGTAGAGTGTCTGATTCCATTAGAGCAGGCACTGATGCAGAACTAAGAGCCCTCTGGAGTCACAGGGCAGCTTCTTAATGGCATTTATTATGTTGATGTTGTGGGATTGCTATCCACTCTACACCATCCAGCAGCAAACCTGCTCTGTCACATTACTGGTGACAACAGTGATGCTATTGGCCGGCAGCTCTGTTCCCTGTCCAGTGCCAGTGGAGTTAAGCAGCAGTTATAGCCTGTTATTTCTGCCCATTGATCTGCATCATCTCTTGTTAATGCCTGGTTTAACTTTTCAGGACATAATCCTTATTTTCCATCTGTCCTGGTTTCAGCTGGGATAGAGTTAATTTTGTTCCTAGTAGCTGGTGCAGTGCTGTGCTTTGGATTTAGGATAAGAATAATGCTGATAACACTGATGGTTTTGGTTGTTTCTGGGTAGTGCTTCTAGTAAGCAAAGGATTTTTCAGCTTCTTGTCTTGTCAGTGTGAAGGCTGGAGGGGCACAAGAAGTTGGGAGGGGACACAGCTGGGTGATAGCTGACCCAAACTGGCCAAAGGAATATTCCACACCTTATAACATCATGCCCACTATATAAAATGGGGGAGGTGGCCAGGAGGGGCCAGTTGCTGCTCAGGGACTGACTGACTGCTGGTCAATGTGTGGTGAGCAATTGTTGTGCATCATTTGTCTGTTGGTTTTTATTCCACTCCTTGTTATCTCCCTTTTCATTATTATTTATTTTGATTATTAAACTGTTCTTAAACCTCAAGTTTTACTTGTTTTCAATTCTCTTCCCCATCCCACTGGGTGAGCAGGTGCTTGGTTGCTCGTGGGGGTTAAATGATGACAACCTTTTAAATTAATGAAATTGGTGAAACCAGCATATTCATTTTTTTGAGGGCTGAAAGTAAGGGAAGGCTTGCACTTCTCTGCAGTGTGTCATTAAAATCTCTAACTTTGAGGCAGCTTCAGGTCAGCTTAACTGTTGCTGTAGTCTTGTTTACCCTTTTACCTCTATCCTTTGATTTGCTGCCTATGACTACAGATAGCTGATTGCAAAACAGGGTTTCTGTACAATTTGTAATTACTGATGCCAGAAAATTGCTCACCCAAGTCTTACCTAGAAGTTTATCTGGTTTCTCTAGAGGAATGAATTTATCTTGCTAATGGACTCAGGTAGTTCTGACCCTGTACCCATTTTACTTGATGGTTATCTTGTTCAGTATGCCAAGGTTGAGAATTTCTAGCTCAAACATTGTTACTCTTTTGTTTTGCTAGCCTTACTGCTTGGATGTGTACAATCTATGAGCACAAACAGTTCTGAATTTGTTGCTGTGTGTTAGTTGGAATAAATCCTGTGTACTTGCAAAATACAGAGGTCAAGCAGAAGAAGCTGTATTTGTAACACCTTACCTAGGTTACATGTACATGTTTGTGTGTACCAAGCTTCTTCCTTTCTAATTGAAACAAGGTCTGGTTTCAGCAGCAGTCTTGGCTTTATCGCTGATTGAGGTGCCTTATACCATTTGTAACAGGGATAAGCAAAAAAGACTTACTTCATAAGGCTGAGCTTTGCCTGTTTGTTCAAGCTTTTCACATCTACCTCTAAAAAGAGTAGAATCTCTAGCTCAGCTGTTAAGAAAAATGTTGCTTTAAGGGGACAGAGCGGACTGTCCTTCACTAGTTTGTCCTTTATGAAACCTGGGCTTGGGTTGGGTGCCCAGGTTGGCCTATTGGGCATGTGTGGGTACATGTTGGCACAGCTGGTGACAGAACACATTGGAGGGCTGATGTGATGAGGAACAGCAAGGCCACAGCAGTTCAGATGGCAGTAGTGAATAAGCTGTAGTGAGCTCCATTGTTCGGACAATAGAGTCTAATCTGCCATCAATAGAGATTTTGGGACTCTAATTTGTTGTAGAAAACCTAGCTCAGGATTTGAACTGTCTTGACCAGAAAATGACAAAGCTGTAAGTGTAATCTCTATTGTGCATAACAAGCTGCAAGCAGATTAAGGTAGTTATTTTGCCTCTAACTTCAGAACTTTGTGAAATGCAGGTTTAGGACTGTTTTGCAGCAGAATTATGCTGGATAAGGTACAGTTCTTGCTAACATCTTGCAGAGGTACCTCATAACTTGTAGAATGAGGTAGAACTGCATAGGTCCTGCTGAGGAAGATCATAGAATGGTTTGGGCTGGAAGGGACCTCTAGAGGTCATCTAGTCTGACCCCCCCCCCCCCCCCCCCCCCCAGCAGTGAGCAGGGACATTCTCAACTAGATCAGGTTGCTCAGAGCCTCATCAAGCCTCACCTTGAGTATCTCCAGGGATGGGTGTCGTGGTTTAGGGTCAGGGCAGCCCCTTAAACCTATAACAGACGCTCTCTGTTAACCCCCCTCCCTCCCCGAAGGGGAAGAGAAAGGGAATAAGGGAGAGAGACTTAGCGATTAGAAAAGGAAACTACAACAGCTTTAATGAAAAGGAAAATAATAATTATAAAAATGGAATATATACAAATATATACAAAACCAGTATCGAACCCAACCCCCTTGATGGTAATTACATCACCGTCACCACTGATGTTGTGCAGGCTTCGGGGGAGTCCCAGACTGGGCCCCGCAGCAGACGGGAGCTGTGTTCAGGAGCTGGATTCTGGTACCGGGTTCAGGAACACGCAGATCGGATCGAAGGCAGACGGACAGAGTCCTCCTTGGGTGCTCCGAGGAAAGAACAGAGAGAGGACCTGAGCCAAGCCAAGCAAAAGCTGGCAAAGCAGTCCAAGAGGGGAGAGAAGAGCCCAGAGACCCTTCGGGTCCCTCAGCTCTAGACCAAATATGGCGTATATGGGATGGAATACCTCGTTGGTCAGTTTAGAGTCACCCGTCCTGTCCGCTCCTCCCTGAAGGTGCAGCCTTTCGCTTCCTGCACCCCCCAATGTGGTACACAGGATCCAGCAGTGACCTTGGTCTGCATACCAATCCTTGGTAGTAACTCTAAACATAAGGTGTTATCACTGCTAGAAGCAGGCACTGTCTGTGAAAACAGGCTGCTAACTTCAGAAAGTGCAGTTAATTAGAAGAACCAAGCTGAAAAGTAAAATTACTGAACAGAATTAGTTCTGTTTTCACTCAAACCAGGACAATGGGGCCTCAACTACCTCCCTGGGCAACCTGTTCCAGTGTTCCACCACCCTCATGGTAAGGAACTTGTTTCTAACATCCAATGTAAATCTACTCTTCTCTAGTTTAAAACCATTGTCCGTTGTCCTGTCACTACAGGCCTTTGTAAATGGTCTCTTTCCTTCTTTCTTGTAGGCCCCTTCAGGTACTAGAGGGTTGCTATTAGGTCTTCCTAGAGCCTTCTCTTCTCCAGGCTGAACAAGCCCAGCTCCCTCAGCCTGTCCCTGTAGGAGAAGTGTTCTGGCTCTCTGATCATTTTCAGATGTAGGAATGTGCTGCATCTGGTAGTCAAGGACAACTGTTTAATGACCATCAATGGTAACTACTACTGGCAGGGCCACAGGTACATCTGACTGATGAACTGCATGACTTGGTGTTTTTTGTTGCCTGAATTGCTGCATTTTTATACATCATTCTTAAGTTGAAGTGGACAAGACTAGTTTATTGCCTGATCAAGATCTTTTTAGGTGGAAGACCTATTTTACTACTGAGCTAAGCTCCCAGAGGCTTTTCATATATGTATCTCTCCTTTTCCTTGCATAAAGGTTGTATTCAACTTTGCTTTTTCTGTGATGAAACCTCCGTACTGGTGTCCAGATTTCCTGCTGAAAGGATGCTGTAATGGGTGTTCTTGACAATAATAAAAAAGAACTTGCGATTCTTTCCTTAAAAGCTTAAAGCTGTTTGGTCACAGCCTGAAAAATCACTTCTTTGAAAGACAGGAGCTTTTCAAACAGGCGTCCTGGAATCATAATTGAAATCATGCTGCAGTGTAAGTAGGTCCAATCTGACATTTCCTGGTGCTTAATGGGAATGTTGCTATAGAAATTTGGACCTCTGAAATAGGCACTCTGGGACTGAAATTCAAGAAACAATTTTTCTTCAGCCTGTGAATGCATATATTCACCTCATGAATAACTTTCTGCAGTATGTTCTTGCAACAATTGATTTGTAAGTCTTTGTTGGAGACCTTAATGTAGCTTACAGAGTAGTGTTAACTGCATGGTGCAGTGCACAATACTGTGCTAATTGGGCTTATTGTGTGTGGGGGCATGGCTCTTCGGAGCGGAGAACTGGGAGCTGCTCTTGCTGCTTAGCACTGTAGGCAGTACCCTTCTGTAAGGAGCTGTTACATTACTGATGAATAAAAATTACAGGATATTTTGAAATACTGATTTATACTTGCACCTCTAGATGTTTTTGTTTGCAGAAGGCTTGTGTGCCCTTCAAGTTGTCTGAAGTAGTTGTGTTTAGTTTCTCTCAGGAAAGCAGTGTGTCCCGAGGAGGAGAGCATGTCCCACTGTGTCCATGAAATAAACTATAAAATTACAGATGAGCAACAGAAACAATTGTTCTCAAAGTGGTTTTGGAATTGCCTGTTCTTAAATGTAGGCTTCATGTTTATTTGGTGGAACAGCAGGCTAGTGAGCATTTTGCTCCCCGACCCCATTATGTTTGCAACAACAGGAGAGGATGTGGAAGCAGCTGTTCTTGGAGTACACAGTGTTTGTGAGAACTCAGTTCTTGAAGTTTGAGTCCCTAAGTTGACAATGCTAGGGCACTAATTTACAAATTGTACTCCAGGCTGTAACTGGTTCTGACTGGAGTGCTGTGTTCGGGATTAGGTTCTTGCTGCTGAAGCACAGTGACTGCATCTACACTGTCTGTGGTAAGCCTCAAGTGCAAGTTGCTGCCTGTGAAGATGTTGAGCAGTGTGGTACTGTAGAGATGGCTTTAAATATGCAGGAAAAATGTGTTGCAAGCTTCAGCAGAAGCACTACTGATACTTCTGTCCTTACCTTGATCTCTTATTTTTCAGGTTTCTCTGACAGCAAAGGTTATGGTCAGAACTTGGAGTTAATGTAAATCCTTCAAGCACTGATAGCTTTGAAGTGATTTATTGCTGTCTGACTGTCCAATAGTCAGATGAACTCTGCCTCTTAATCTCTCTGGAGTACCTGAAGTGTCTGCACCAACCGGGCTGAACAACAAAAGTAGGGATACAAATGTAGTGTGGGTACTAGTGCCTTGGTGCTCCATGCTCAGAGCAGGCCTTCTAGACAGCTTTAAGGTTTTAGTTGTAGCTGAAGATGCTAGATGGATGTCTCTGCATTTTTCCAGAAGATTCCATATTTTCATAGCTAAGTAAACTTAGAACTTCAGGGATCCCAGCCCAGGTAGGCTCCTGTGGGCTGTAGATGTTTTGAATGAGCCTCTACACAAAGATATTGCTGTGTGGCTGCCTCAGGTTACAGCTAGAAGCTGCAGCAGTTTGAGCTGGTGCCAGTGCAGTTTGTGTAGAGTTGCTATGAAACATTTAAAACAGACACAGGTGGAGGGATATAATAAACCTAAATTCTTACAATAATTTAGATGTAGAAATAGCATTTCAGCTTTTGTAGTATGGTGCGTTTGTGTCCTCTGCTGCAGAGTGACTGCAAGGAGATATTGTTGGGATAAAATTGGAAACTGATGCTATTAAACTTTACTGTTTGTATGTCAGTTGACTCTTCTACGAAATAAAAAGAAAACAGCTTTTGTCCAATGATCTTTGGAAGCCTTATATAAAAGGCTATGCCAGGTGAGGCATGTTCCTCCAGGGATCCTGTTGTGAACTGACTGGTGCAGGGAGTGGGGATGATTCATTCTGCTAAAATGAACTAATGTAAAGAGGCTGTGCATCAGATCTGGTATAGTATTGGTAACATCTGCTCTGAATCATAGAATGGTAGAGGTTGGAAGGGACCTCTAGTGATCACCCCCCCTGCCAGAGCAGGATCACCCAGGGAAGGCCACACAGGAACAGATCCAGCTGGGTTTAGAAAATCTAGAGGAGACTCCGCAACCTCTCCAGGCAGCCTGTTCCAGGATATGTCACCCTCACAGTAAAGAAGTTTTTCCTCATATTGAGGTTGAACTTCCTATGTTCCAGCTTGTGACCATTGCCCTTTGTCCTATCAGAGGGCACCACTGAAAACAGACTGGCCCCTTCTACTTGACACCCACCCTTCAGACATTTGTAAACATTAATAAGATCCCCTCTGTCTTCTCCAGGCTAAACAGCCCCAGGTCTCGTGGCCTTTCATCACAAGAGATGTTCCAGTCCCTTAATCATCCTTGTAGCCTCTGTCAGACTCTCTTTAGCATTTCCCTGTTTGTCTTGAACTAGGGAGCCCAGGACTGGACAAAATGCTCCAGATGTAGGCACATTAGGGCAGAGTAGGGGGGAGAGGAGAACCTCCCTCAACCTGCTGGCCACACTCTTCTTTATGCACCCAAGATACCCTTGGCCTTCCTGGCCACAAGGGCACATTGCTGTCCCATGGAGAACTTATTGTCTACCAGGACTCTAAGGTCCTTCTCCATGGATCTGCTTTCTATCAGGTCAGCCCCTAACCTGTACTGGTGCAGGGGGTTATTCCTCCCCATGTGTAGGACTCAAGACTGAAGTCTAAATCTAATGTAGTTGAGCAGCTGAAGTAGAGAATTTAGGTGACGTGATGTCTAGACTTGTTCTGTGAACAGTGCCTGTAAGATGCTGTGTAGCCTTACTGCTTTTGTGGGTAAAGCCTTCACTGAACAGCATGTGCTGTATACTGTCAGAAGAAAGCATGATGTCCACAACATACAACTTGTGTGAATCTGAGCATGTTCAGTGTGGCACAAACAATTATTGTGATAATAAATCTCCAATTGAAAGGCTGGAGAGTTTCTGTTTCAGAGCAATGATTTTCCAGAGGCAAAATCCTTCACTGGACAGAGGCATTTTCTAGAGGAACACTGGTGTATTGGCTAATTCATGGCTCCTGCTTGAAGTCAGCTGTCTTTAGTGCACTAACCACCCTTTGTCTAAATCTTAGTCACATGATAAAACCTCAGATCTGTCCACTTGCCAGTATTGTTTTTGACGACTGTTGGTTGTTCCTTTGTCCAGAGCAGATTTGTAAATCATCCTGCTCATGACCAGAAGTGGGTAGAATTCTAGAATCATGATGATCCTAGAGGCCCAGTCCAACACTTATCCCAACATCTCCCTAACCACTCGACCATAGCCTCAAGTGCTACATTTGCTTGTTTTTTAAACACCTCCAGGGATGGTGACTCCACCTCCCTGGGCAGCCTGTTCCACTGCCCAACCACTCTCTCAGTAAGGAATTTCTAATATCTAATCTAAACTTCCCCTGATGCAACTTGAGGCCATTTCCTCTCATCCTATCATTAGTAATTTGGTTGAAGACCAACACCAGCCTTGCTACAACTTCCTTTTAGGTAGTGGTAGAGGACAATAGTCTCCTCTGTCTTGTCTTCTCTAGACTAAACAACCCCAGTTCCCTCAGCTGCTCTTTATAAGACTCTTTCCAGACCTCTCACTAGCCTCCTTGCCCTTCTCTGGACTTGCTCCAGCACCTCAGTGTCCTTCCAGTGTAGTGCCCAAAACTGGACACAGTACTCAAGGTGTGGTCTCATGTATTGTGTACAGGGGCACAATCACCTCCCTATTCCTGCTGGTCATACAGGTCAGGCTGCCGTTGGCCTTCTTGGCCACTGGGGCACATTGATGGCTCGTGTTCAGCTGGCTGTCAACCAACACCCCAGGTCCTTTTCCACCAAGCAGCTTTCCAGCCACTCTTCTCCAGGCAGGTAAGGAGCAGATGAACTCTCAGTGAAGGAAAGCTTGCAGTATCTGTTCCCTTGTATTGTTCCTTATTAGTGTTGGAGACATTCTGCCCTATGGCTGTCTCAGAAGAGCAGTGTACAATTCTAAGAGTTACCAGAAGGATTTAATGGATTTGTCCAAACAACTGGAAAACTTAAATTGAAGTGAGCCAAAAAATCCCTTCTGCAGGGACTTTTGATACCTTCAGACATGGAGATGATTAATTAGATTTTGACTGTACCCTAGTGAGCTGTGGTCTGAACTCCATACTCTGAACAGTCTGTTCCACAAACAATCTGTGTTTCAGTCCTTTTTGAGGACTAAGGTTACAGTATTTCAATCTCAACACATTTGGAGCCCTTACTTTGAGTTTACTAGTTCATTTGCCACGGGCATGGGGTGCCCCTTGTTTTTTGGAAGCACGCGTTGGTAAAGGGAAGCAAGTTGAATAAAAGGCTGTTGTATTAGGCTTGGTAAATGCTGTGGTGTCAAGATTTCTGCTGTCGTTCACTGATGTCTCCACTCCACAAAAGTATGAGTTCAAAGACTCTCTGGACACTCCTGGTGTTGGAACTAAATTGACTCGTACAACTTCTATTGGGACCTAATTTAGGCATGGCCTGAAAAAAGGATGTTACTGGAAGAACACCTCCAGCATGTAGCAGGCTGCCTGTGTGTGGTTTGGGATAGAAGAGCTTACCTGAACAAGTTGGGAGCCACATCCTCATCCTGTGCTGTGCCAGTTTGATCTGATTAGTGAGGAGTTAATTTCCCAAACTCTTCATTTCTTAGATTGCAGGAATAAGTGGGTTTGCCAGAGAAGAGTTTAGAACATCTCACCTCAATGCTAATACTTGCCAGAATTCAAGGGCAAGGTCAAATAAGCAGCGTTCCTGGGAGAAACTTATATACCTGTCTTCAGCAAGGACGCTAGGTGCATGAAGTAGAAGTTCTCAATATATGTGGCTAAAATATTCAGGTTCATCACAGACTTGCATACCCTGATCTTGATACCAGTGCCAAGCAGTACTGGGAGAGTTCTTTTCTAATCTGAGCATACAGAAACTCAGGGTAGTTTTGAAACCATGACTCAAATGCTAATTCAGCTTCTGCTAATCCTAGCCCAGGAGAGCAACTGCAGAGGTCTTGTATAAGGAAGTCACGTGTAACAGTGTGTCAAAGTGAATCACTGAATTAAAGCTGTTGAATCTCTGAACTCTTGGCGAGTCAGAGCACACTTCTGCACAGATAATTCTTCTGATTTAAGAGAAATATGGCACTTATTCCTGCATTTGGATATGTGATTGGTGCTGTAAAGATCTGTACTTCCCTGTAGCAGAAGCTGGGAAGGCAGAGACATGAGCTTTCATATGTAGAATCATAGAATTGTTCTGGTTGGAAGAGGTGAAGTCAAGTCCACCTGACTCAGCACTGCCACGTCACCACTAAACCATGTCCTAAGCAGCACCGCTACATTGATTTTAAATATCTCCAGGGATGATGACTCCACTGCTATCAGCACTTGATAACTTTTTCTGTGAATAAATTTTTCCTGATATGTAATCTAAACTTTCCCTGGTGCAACTTGAGGCCATTTACCTCTTTTCCTATTGCTTGTTACTTGGGACAACAGACCAACACCCTCTTTCCAGAAGTTGTAGAGAGTGATAAAGTCTCCCCTGAGCTTCCTTTTTTCCAGGCTGAATAACCCCAGGTCCTCATAAGACTTGTGCTCTAGACATTTCATGAGGTTTGTTGCCCTTTTTTTGGACACCATAACGTCTGTCTTGTAGTGAGGGGCCCAAAACTGAATCCAGCATTCAAGGTGTGGCCTCACCATTGCCATTTACAGGGACAATCACTTCCCTAGTCCTGCTGGTCACACTATTTCTGATACAAGCCATGATGCTGTTGGCCTTTTTGGCCACCTGGGCAGTAATGCTGCTGGCTCATGTTCAGGTGGCTGTTGACCAGAACCCCTAGGTCCTTTTCCACCAGGCAGCTTTCTAGCTGCTCTTCCCTAAGCCTGTAGTGTTGCACGGGGTTGGGGTGGTTGTCACTTCCACTCCACTTTCAGGAGGGGGAAGAAAACGGAAGCCGTAGCTTCTTGAGTTGGTTCATTGCAGCAGTCCTGGAAGCTTAACTGTGATTTCTGGGCATCTAAAGCTATCTGGAGGTCTTGCCTTGGTGCTGTGTGAATTCCGCTATGCTCTGTACTTTGCGATCTAAAGGATCAATGCATTCTTCCTCACACCCACTGTCTGTGATCTAGCCTAGTGCCTGCTCCTTCCTGCCTTTCCTTCAGGGAGATGTCTGGTATGCATACATGGCTGATAGACCAAACTAGTCCTAAATGGGCTCATGTTCTAATTGGGCAGGGTATTAGAAAGCATTCTGGCTACAGAGTAGGCTCGGTGTCTAATGCTGCAAATCCCCCTGTTAATACTTCTGTAGGTTGTGTATTGCATCGAACCCAGTAAAAGGAGAAGAAAATCGCCATAATAGAATATAAAGTTCATGGAGTGCTTGCTGCTTTTCCAAGCAACAGCAGGTTTGACAATGTCTGAACCTTCAAACCTGCTTAATTTTCAGATGCTCCTGGGCCTGGTGACTTCCAGAAGTTGCCTGTGCTACCTGCAAAAGCAGTATATAAAACCCCTGACTACTTTCAAATGGGGTTATGCTTGAAAAGACTCAGAGGAATTTCTGGGAAGAAGGATGTAATTACAGCTTCAGAATATTTCTTCCCACACACTTGTTTTGAGTTTAGTTATCCTTAAGCTAACTGCAACAATTGGTACTATTCTTCCCCAGTCCATATAGGATTAGTTATTAGTTTGTTTTGAAGTACTGGTACTTTATGAATTCTCAAATATTTTAAAACTGCACTGTAATATGGAGAATGCTTTAAGCACTGAGCAGAACTGGTGGGCGTATAATCGTGTAATTCTTCTTCTTGCCATATGCCTGCTTAGTCTTGAGCTCTGTTGTGTTGGGCTGTTAGTTTCTCATTTGCCTCTCCTTACTGGGCACTTGAAGAAAGGTGTGAGGAGGCCTGCTGAGCTATGCCTTCTGAATGCAAGAGGTGGGAGCTGCTGTTCTGCAGCATTGCCAACTCGGAGTTCTTTACTACTTAAAACAATTTTAACCTTTTTTCATTTTTACTGTGGTAAATCAACCACGGTAGCTTTTGTGTTCCATATCAGCTGCAAGGATTAATAAAAGAAGCCTTTATACATTTGCTCTAGTTTCCCATCAGATAGCAGTAGGACCAGAAGAGATGCAGCTTCCTCCCTGTGGTGACCTAAGCCCTGGAAGATGTTCTGCCTTATGGAAGAGGAGACAATAGTTGATTGGTGGTGGGGTTTGGGTCATGTGTTGACTGCATACATATCAAAGCCTTTCTCTGCAAGATGAGCAAGGGATTGAAAAATGTGTTTTGCTTGGCCTCCAGACTTGTCTGGTTTTGCTATTATCTGATGTTACAGTTGTTAAACCAATAAATTGCTACCTTCTCTATTAAATATGAGAGAGGCCATGTGAAACGCTAGAGTTTCATGGATGTTTTGGGGTTTTTTTCCTTCATGTGTACAGCACAGCTGCCTCCTTTCTCTTCAACTGCTCCCCATCCTCAGCATGTTGGCTGCTCAGCAGGTTTACAGAAGTGTCCTTTTGCATGTATTTGCTTTCTGCATAATGTTCCTGATGCCCATCTTGCTTTCTACAGAAATTGTCTTATTTGCCTCTGACATCATGTATGTTTGACAGCTTTGTATCTTGGCTTCTAAATTTTCTGTATTTTCCTGGCCTTCTCACATGACTGTGGTATGTGGATTGGGGATTTGGTACTGCTGTCTCTAATGAGCAGATATGATAATCGGTGCTGGTAGGGTTTTGTTGCTCTCAAGTTGCTGAAAGTTTGGGGGGTAGGTTTCTGTAGCAGCAGCACCAGCCGTGCTTCTCTTCCTCTGCCTGTCTGGGAGTGAGCTGAGGAGGTAGAAGAGTAAGACAAGATCATGTGTTTATTGATACTTCCTCAGGAGTCTCCATACTCTTGGGGAGCGTCCTCAGGATTCAAAGTTTGTTTTCTTCATCGGTTGATTTTCCCAGTCTGTTGAATCATATCAGCCTGCACCCGCGTGTGCCACAGCTTCATGTGAGGGGGAGTGCAAAACCATTACCCTCTCTTGGGAGCTGCCCGTGGCTTCAGTAACTTTTTTGGAAATCATCTGCTATTAATAAGAGTCTGGGTAAATGCAGTTGGCCTCTGTCATGCATTTAATAAGCCATGATGTGCTTATCCCATGCGAGTGTAATTCTCCCATTTTTAGTCCATTTATGCATTTGAACAGTATCCTATGACAGAGAATTCTAAACTTAAGTATGCCTTGTGTGAAAAACATTAATTTCAGTGAGTGTCTCCAGTTTTGTTGTTGGAATAACAGTTGGTGATCATTCCCTAGTTCCTCCTTCATGCCATTCATGACTTTATGGGCCTCTCAAACCTTATCTTTATTCCTCCCTCCTATCCAGCTGAAAAGTCTTAGCTTTAAGCTTGTGTGGAAGCTGTTCTAATCCTAACTGTTCTCATTGCTCACAGAAGGTAATTATAAGCAGAATACCCTTTTTGAAATGAAGTGACAGGGGACTGACTGACTGTTCAAAAAGGAGGCAAACCCTAGGGGGTTTTTTAATTGGTAAGGTTATGTTTCCTGATTTATTCTTTGTGTCTTTTGTAATAATTCTTCATTGTCTTTTGGCCTTTTTTGATGATGCTGAGGAGTGAGCTGCTGGTTTTCAATGAACAGCTGAATGATTTCTGCTCCCTCCTCCCCTCCAGTCAGTGATACTTGGCTTAGGCTTGTTTTGTTTCCCGTGAGCATTTCCCTAGTTGTCAGCACTGTTGTATCACCTGGTTCATTGCTTGTACTGGTATATTAATAAGTTGCTGTATTAGAAAAAGTGCTGGCTGATTTCTGCTTGGTGCAGCCATGACTTATTAGACATATCTTTCAAGAGCAGTGCTGGAGCCTGTTATATCACATTGCTAATGACTTCAAGGTTTTAGTTTCCAAGAAAACAGTACCTTCGTGCAGGCAATCAGGATATTGCCAGTTAATGAACACCTGAAAAATAATAGGGCTTCAGAAACCAAAACAAAGTGTTGGGGTTGTTGCTAGTTTTTGTACTTCAGTCTTTAGCTCTAGAAGTGCACTGTGGAACTCTTACCTATCCCGGCAAACAAAGAAGGAGCTGAAAGATTTGTGAAATATAGTTAGGCTGTTTGATAACTGTCAGCGCATGTAACAAGGTGCCTGTCCTTGGAGTTGTCAATATAATTAGTTTGGGAACTTGTAATCAAGAATCGGTCATCGTTGAAGCAGCAGCATCCTGGAAAACATATAAACCAAGTGGACTTAGAGGTTATATTGTTTTTCTGTAATTTTGTACTGTCAGCTAAACAATAATTAGTGCTCTCCTTAAGTGACCTGGCTTCATTTGTAATACTAAATCATGGCCATAGGTCAAAAAGACACTTATCCAGGTGAGGATCCCTCCCCTGGGCATGCATAGTAGTGGAAGTATGGATTCAGCAATTACTAACCAATCATTGTAAAGAGGGTGGGCTTGGAAATTACTAACTTTCTAAGTTTTGGTTATAAATATAGCACAGAGAGTTCTGTTTGATGTACTTGATTTGTGGGAAAACACAAAACACCCAGCCTTGTGCAACTCTGAAATAAATAAGCAATGTCTCTCCTGAGTGTGAGAATTGAACTTCCTGCACACTGGAACACAAACCTACTTTTTTGGACGACAGAACTGCTTAGGAATCCCATTTCTTCCCGATAAATTCTGCTTTGAAGATTTTCTGAGTTGATGCAAAACTGCATGGTCTTCCTTAGAATCTTGCTTGTACTGCACTAGTACGATGCAGTCGTTGCTTCATAGTCATAGGATTTTGCCACCCTTGCCAAGATGGAGATGAGAATGTTCTTGACTAGGGGTTTGCACTTGTACATGCCTATATGGAAAGATGTTATAAAGGCTGTTCAAGGGCAGTGCCCTGGTCTTTTTATCAATGCACCTTTTCCACCTTTGCTGAGAGAATTCTGCTGAGCAGCTCAGGAGAGTTTATTTTTCACAGCGAGTGTTTTAAGGACATTCTCTTTGTACTGCCTAAAACATACAGATACAGTGTCTTGTAATTGTGCTTGCTTGTTGAAAAGCTGCTCTTGTTTATAAGTGGTGAAAAACTTCTTTTATGTTGGCAAATGAAATTTTTGTTGGTTTGGAAGACTTTAAGTTATAGATGCTTTTTGTGTGCACTCTGAAAAACAATGATTCTGCACAAACCTGTGGCATCACTTCCAAACAAGCATGTTACCAGCTTTCCTTTGGGCAGATCTGCCTGAGGCTCTTGCAAAGGCTAACAGCAAACTAGCTGTGAATTCTTCTGCTGTAACCAGAAAAGCAGTGGTGCAGAACTTTTCCCCTCTATGGAGTCCTTTGAGACGCGTTTGGCAGGTCCCTGATTTGGGTAGACTTCTAAGGCTGTATTGCTCCTAGTGAGTCAGTAAGTTAATATAAATTGAACGAGAAGTCTTTTAATGCAGATTTCAAATATTGCATGTTTTTGTGTTACTCCATGTGTCATAATGTTGTAATGCTCATTTGTTTCCTTAATGCTTTGCTATCTTTTGTAATCACAGCTTTAGGTTTAGTGAACAAGTGTGTTGAGATAAGGACCATGGACTGTTGACAACACGCTTACTCTCTGGTGACGTACTTTGCTTAAATAAATAGAGGATAGATTTATGCTATTACCAATTTCCTGTTCCTGTCCTTCACGTGAGTGGAAGCTGGATGTCTCAATGTGCTACATGCTTACATGTTCATGTAGTACAGACTGTGGCTTCAATAAACGGTGGCATTTCTGACAGGAATTACATGATGCAAAGTTGACATGCATTTAGTGCTTTGCAGGTACCCTGGTTTTAGAAGGCTGTAATGCACAGTTGTTTTCAAAGAAACAAAATAACAGTAACATTGCTCTGGTAAGGGAACCAATAAGGGTAAATATAGTATCTCTATGAGACAGCCAAGAGGGTTTTTACCTTGGAACTGTTTGGTTTTTAGTTTAGTTTTGTTGTTCCTCCCCCCCCCCCCCCAATAGCTCCGTTTCAGAAGATGAGAATGCGAACAGGTAGCACGGCACTGCAATAAATGGTCCATTAAATTAGCAGAACTGATAGTGACTCCTCTGCCAGTATAGGTAGCAATCTAATCTCCTCAAGTAACTTTGCCACACCTAGCTTCTGATCAAAAGGTGTGTTTGAACTCCACAACATTTTCACTAGTTCATATCTTTGCTGTTTCCTTTTTCCGCTCAGATTAACATTTAGGTTTGCCTTTCACCAGGGCTGTGGAAAAACTTCCTTGAGATAAGGCTTACTTTCTCAGTGGTTGTTAATAAAGTTGTTGAGCCATTGAGGAATGTGCCTGGGAGCAGATAAAATTGTAATATTTGTTTCCTTTAGGGAAAAAAGAGAAAAAGCAGGAAATGCAATTTAAAAAGTACAGTTCTGCTTAATGTGTATCTGTTTTTTTGATCTAAACCAAGGTATTTTTTTAAAGCAGGGACTTGAGTATTCTGAAAATAATTTGACTTTTCTGTGGTTAAGAATATGTAAATTACATTAAGAGTGTGTAAATTCATCATGAGTGACTGGCTTATGCAGTGAAATTGAGACATACAGTGATTTCCTGAACTGATGTCAATAGGTACTTGATTTTTGTCATTTTTCTCTATTGTATTTCCTGTGGCAGAATGCAAGGTCTGGTCTGTGCATTTATCCTCTGAATGCACAGCCACAATACTGGTGTTAAATGCAGCAATCTCCTGCAGTTCTAGAACGGGTGCCTTCGTGACTTTGCTGCGTGGCTGCAGCCTGTCCTCTAAGACACACAAATGACAGCGACTGCTGTTACGCAGTGATTTACAGAAGAGGTGTGAAGGTGTCTGGAGTCAACTCATGGGCTTTAAACAGGGTTTTGAAGTTTGACTCTGCTTGTTCTTGTGAAAGCAGATTGAATGCCAGGATGCCTTGGAAGCAGCTGCTCGGGCAGAGGGTCTGCCACTGGACACCTCCGTGCATTCCCAGCTGAGAATGCTGGACGAAGAGCATCACAAGGGCAAATACCACCACGGCCTGAACGCGCTGAAACCCATACGGACTACTTCCAAGTAAGTCATAAAGCTCCAAAAGAACTGGTGCAGCATTTGCTTTTCAAACCAGTCACAAGGCAGGATTGCAGCTGTAGGTCTGCTGACTGATACCGAAAACATCAGAATTTGTTTAGGATGTATGAGTGCTTTCTATGAGGGAAGGCTTTGTTTATTCTAAGGGATTTGTAATCCTCTTTCCTTTTTTTATTTGTTTGTGATTTTTTTTTTTTTATTTGTTTGTGATTATATTTTTTTGTGATTATTTTTTTTTTCTTTTACTTTCTTTCAGACACCAGCACCCTGTTGATAATGCTGGGCTTTTCTCCTGCATGACCTTCTCCTGGCTCACTCCTTTGGCCCACAGAGCGTACAAGAAAGGGGAGTTGTTCATGGATGATGTGTGGTCTTTATCAAGGCATGAGTCTTCAGATGTCAACTGTAGAAGGTAGAGACATCTTGTTCCTTATTTTGTGTCCTTTTTTTATACATTGGGTTGCAGGCAGTGTATTGTTGTCGTAGGAAAGCAGCAGTGATATTTCATTCCACCGTTCTCAGAATAGTGGAGTTTAGTTTTATCCTTCATAGACCGCTTCCTTCTGCTGTACTGTTTCTGTAGTCTTGCCAATTTCAGTGAATTTAGATTGTGTCTCCAGGAGTATTTTGCAATTGTTTTTTTCTGATTTTGCATGTCTTTAAACTATTTTTTATTAAAACAGAGTTCCTAAGGCTACACTGAAAAAAATCTTATGCTAAAATAATGAAAAGAAATACTGACATTAGCAAGGCGATTTGAATATGGGTCAGATCTTGTGATCAGGCTGACCTTTTACGGCTAATGAGGATTTTTTCTCATGTTTTGACTGCACAACTCTTCAGTAAGATCAGCAAGGAAAGACTATCATGAGTCAGTATATTAAGATTTCCCAAGAGACTCCAGACAAAGCAAAAGGCATTGTGTTTTTTATCCCTTTCTTCTGTAGAAGTAACACAACATAGATATTTCATGATGCAGGTATTTCTCCATACCTCACAAATCTACCATGTATTTATTTCTCTTGATATCTATTTGTGTTGCTATGAGCTTGGAAGTGCTTGGAATTTTCACAAAGTACCACCTGTGAGATCGTACTGTTTCTCATGGTGAAAAATGTATAACACAAGGCTCTGTTTTAGGCTGGAGAGATTGTGGCAGGAAGAACTGAAAGAAAGCGGGCCCGATGATGCTTCTCTCCGGAGGGTTGTGTGGATTTTCTGCCGTACCAGGCTCATCATTTCCATAGTGTGTCTGATGATCACGCAGCTCGCGGGTTTTAGTGGACCAGTAAGTAATATCCATCCTTTTTTTAACAACCCCAGAGGGCTCCATCTCATGGCCAACTGTAAAATCTTAAGGTTTCATTGCAGAGTCACTTAAATATTGTGACTAGCTAGAAGTTTTGGGGCAGAATTCCAGATTCAATAATCCAAGATAGGTTTCCTACAGCTGGTGGATCAGTTGCGGAAAACCGAGGCAAGTTCTTGGAGAAGGGAGGGGGAGTTTAGTTGTCTTGGAGGAAATGCACACTTGGTTTTTCTCTTTGGTTTTGAGTATAGTTTAAAGTTCTTCCTTAACTGGTATGTGGTCTTTTTGCATAAAATTCTTATGTGCAGGTCTTTTGATTGTTGTCTTTTGATTATTTTCTTTTTCTTTTTGCAATTCTGTAGATTTATCTTGGAATAAAATTCAGTCCGATAAAACGCTAATCTTAGATTATTGGCATTAATAGCACAGTCTTTGAAGTGGAACGAAGCTATTATTAGAGCACTACTTAAAAAACTAATGTGAGCAGGTCTCAAGAGATCTGTGGGCATAGTCTTTACTGATCCTACAGAGAATGGTCAGACAGGTTTCACATAGAGTTGTTAGAGTACGTTACTGCCTCTAGGAGCTGCTGCAGTTTGTTGCTATGGGTCGTAATGAAGATAACAACATATGGGCCTTGACATTCACACCGTTTTTTGTCACCTGTTTGTTGCACGTGCTGTGCAGATTTACAGTTGAAATTTTGACTAAATTTATTCTCTACACATTTCCCTTGAGGAGTAGGAGCAGTATTACTGCTAGTAGTACACGTTTCAGTGTGCTGGTAAGCTGAAGGTTCATTTCTTGGGTAAGTACACTGGGGTGCACTGTTAGGTGAAATGTCTTTTTAAAATGTTTTCCTGCTTTTAAATGTCTTATCAAAATGATGTTCTGCTTTTTAAGCCTTTTTAAAGTTTGCCTTTGTTTCATGTAATATGAATAACAATAAATGTTTCTGTGGTGATGTTTTCTTGGTAAGAATTTATCGTAGCTTGTGTTTATAAAATATGTGAACATACTTTGGTAATAAACAATAAATCACGATTAAGGTTTTAACAGCACCAGCTTTCCCCAAGAAGAGCTTCTGTCATTGTTTCACTGCAGGGCTTTAGCAGCTGCTTTTATCTTTAGCAAAGAACTTGCAGCAGGGTTGCCCCTAATTTCTGTAGTGTACTTTTTCTCAATTTGTCTCGGCTGAACTGCTGAATGAGTGAGAGTGGGAAGGGGAAGGAGAGAAAACCCCCCCAACAACTCGACTGGATGGGGGCTACCGCTGCAATTGATACTCAATTTGGGTAGTTTAAAATTGTCTGTAGACATTTGCCCATTTACAGGCAACCTTATTCATTTCTTTGAATAAGGAACAATTCCCTTTTAGTTCCATCATTTGGCATGAAACATAAATTTTTACCATCCCTCCTCCCTCTTTTAAAAAATGGCATGCCTCATAGGTATGCCTGTGCTGTCTCCTCAGAAGTATCAGTGCTTTCTTTGTTGTTAAACCCTTTCAGTCACCTGAAGGTGAAAAAGGGGATCAGGAAAAGCACTTACTTGACCTCACATATTGGTGAAAATTGCAAAAATGGAGTTAAACACTATTCAGAAATTTTAATTGAATATCTATGACCTTGAAATGCCAGCCAACAGCTGTGGCTTTGCTAGTGAGCATTGTGATGGTTATCACTGGAAAGGAGTTGTGCAGACTTCCTGTGGTTTGTTTTTGTTTGGTTGGTTTGTTTGGTTGGTTATTTTAAATCAGATCCTTCAAGGGTCTTCCTTTTTTTACTTTGATAAATCCTGCATCTGGCACAGTATCCAAACACGTAACCTGGTGAGACAGCCACGTGTGTCAGAATGCCTTGTAATAACCATCAGAATGTGCGAGTAAAAGTGAGATGCTATTATCTCCAGTGAATATTTGCTGACGTTTGATCAGCTACCAACAATTTCAAGTTTGGGTTGAGAAGCAAGGAAGCATTTTTTTTTATTACCGAGGACAATCGGTTTAACTCCAGGTCTGAACAATGTACACGTCTGTTCAGAGCTATTCTTCCTGTTTGGGAGACAGGGAAACTTGCTATTTTAGTGGAGAACAGCTTGAGGCTTTGGTCAGTTATTGGAGGGGGGAGTGGTAAGCTCTCGGAGGTAAGTTTCCCAGTTTCCCAGTTGGCTCCAGTTGCAGCCTGCTCTGTGCTGTCTGTTGCACGCTGGCTGCAGCAGGGATGCCGGCACTGCAGTGGGACCAGTGACAGAAGCTGTTCTTTAGAATTTTCAGGATGGCTGTTTTCTGCGTCAGAATGAGACAGTCCTGCTGAGCAGAGCCAGCGCCAAGAGCGAAGGTAAGGTAATGTTTATTCCGTGGGAATGCTTAAGACAGCCGAGCAGCTAGTACCAGCTACTACAGTAATAGTCACAGGAGTTCTTTTTTACCCCCTTAGCTTGAGTTTTAGTTTTTGTACTGTAACTTTTTTGTTTTGTAAAAAAACTTTGTGCTGGTATCTTGTCATTAAACTCGTTTGAATTCAAATGGTACGTGTTCAAATGTAAATGTTAATTCTGTGTGACTTTTTTTTTTTCCTCTCCTTTTTCAAAATTCTTTAATCTGCTGTTTCCTCTTTTCCTTTTTTTCTGGGGGAGGGGGAACTATACTGTAAGCTGGTCTCAATTTCATCACAGGAGACACTGAATCTATAAAATAGTGCTGAGAAATTGCACTAAAAAGTTTTGGGAGGAATGAGACCCCAGGAAACATCTGCTATCTTTATACATCCTCTCTTGGAGACTTTCTGCAATGCTGTGGTGTGCAAGAAAACGCTTGCAGTCTGCGACCATGCTGAGTTACAGCTCGTGAGGAAAAAGGGGGATTTTCACCCCAGTTGCTCAGTGACTCGGTTGCATGTGTTGGATTGAATACTGGAGAAAGAAGTCAGTAATCTCCTTAGTAACTGCCAACCAACTGTATGCAGTTGTGGTCCAAACAGTCAATGTAAAACTAAATCCAAGTAAGGAGAAAGTTGGAGTGCAATAGATCTGTGAATGTGAGCTCCTCACATTTGTGCAGACATCGGTATGTAAATTTTTTCAGTGGCCATTCTAGAACCTGACGGACATCTGGCTTTAAATCACACCTGTGAAAAAGAAAGAGCAAAATAATTTACAGCATGTTTCCTTGGTTCTGACGTGCAGAATTATTTTCCTCAGAAAGATGAATTTGATCTCCTTTTTCTTTTTCTGTGATTTGGTGCTTGGCGATAGCTATCAATACCTTTGCTGAATTAGTGGGGTTTTGGTTTTTTCCCTCTCTTCAAACTATACAGAACTCTTCTTTGCAAAGCCTGGTTTAGTCAAGAGGACTTCAATGGACTATGATGTGAAGGGCTTCTCAAATATTTTCTTTGTTCTCAGATTTTTTTTTTTTTTGGTCGTTGTTGTTGCTTTTTATTGTGGGCAAAGGTAATTCTCTGCTCTGTACTAGCATATCAAAAGCACCAGTATCTTGAAGCATTGTTTGTTGAAAAGCTCTCTAGGAAATCTTTTGCTGTCTGTGAAGCCTTACTGTAGGATACTTTTTAAACCAGATTTCAGAATTTGTTCAGCCTCAGAAGCCTCCTCTGTTGGTACCTGCAAATTTGACTTCTTTTGGACTTCATGAACAAATACTATTCTGTTTTTGTATCTTTATAATTTTGTGTGCAGTTTGAAATCTAGTCTGTTAGAGGTTAAGACTGTTAGATATCAGCCTTTTATAATGATCCTGTATGTGTAGATTGTATGTTTATAAAATGCTCTACCTGTTGTACGGTGGTTTTGAGATGTTACCATTTAAGATGGCACTTTATTTCAAATAAAAGCCCATTGTTTCGCAGTCAATAGTATTTAATATTGCTGGTGATTGTGAGTTGTATGATGTTCTATTGTGCCGTTGGACCACAAAGAGCTGGAGGTGGGAATTGGTGGTTCTGGGGGCTGTCCTCTTTCTGCAGGTGATGTTTGAGATGTGATTCCTGAGGTAAAGTGTTTATGCTTTTTGAGGGAGGGGGTATGGGGAGGGATTGAGTGGTTAATTTGTTGTCTTTTTTTTTTTTTTCCTCCCCCGTCCCCGATGATTTGTGGTATTGCGTACCTTGTGCTTTCTGCTTGTTTTTTTCTTTACAATTAAACTGCTGATGTTTATTTCCAGGAATGTTTTGCAAATGTCCTTCTCACTCTTCCCCTCTACAACTGTAGGTACATTGTTCCTTTTTATCAAATAAGCACGTTTGAAGCAAACCAAAGATAAAATAAAAAAGGTCTTAATGTCACGTAAAGGAATGTTTCTTAATGTGCGCAGATGTATAAGTAGTGACTATATTAAAACTCTTCTATATGATAATGCATTGCTTTCAGCTAACTGACAGATTTATGTTAAGTTAGAAGACACGGAGGATTAGAAGCGTGCTGCAAGGAATACGGTTCCAAATTAAACTCTCTTTATTTACTAAATTTGACTCAGTGCTTGGCTCTCAGCAGGGCTTTGTGTTACAGTACTTCTTGTATTGACACCTTTTACTTCTGGAAAGAAGATGCTTTCTGTTTCAAACGGCTCTTTTAAAAGCAAAGTAGCCTACTTATTTCTAACTTAACATAAAGTTGTTGCGTGGTCTTCTGGGACGATGGGACGTTCATGCAAACTTGCATTTCTTCCTGTAGGCGTTCGTTGTGAAACATCTTTTGGAGTACACCCAGCAGAGTGAGTCCAACCTGCAGTACAGCTTGTTTTTAGTTTTTGGCATCTTTATGACGGAAATAGTGCGCTCTTGGTCCCTTGCGCTAACCTGGGCTTTGAATTACCGCACGGGGGTTAGACTGCGTGGAGCTATCTTGACAATGGCGTTTAAGAAAATTCTTAAGCTGAAGAACATCAAGGAGAAGTCTCTCGGAGAGGTAAGCTGCAGCATCATTCTGGAAATTGCCGTGTGAAAAGGGATACGCAATATATTCCTTTGGGAATGAGCTGTGCCTTAAATTTAAATAAACCCTTGTGTGTATTTTTCAGCTCATAAATGTGTGTTCCAATGATGGTCAAAGGATGTTTGAAGCTGCAGCAGTTGGCAGTTTGTTGGCTGGGGGCCCTATTGTGGCTATCTTAGGAATGGTTTATAACGTGATTATTCTGGGTCCAACGGGCTTCTTGGGCTCTGCTGTCTTCATCCTTTTCTACCCAGCAATGGTAAGTTGTAAAGAGTTAAGACTTCTCTGGTTTTTATTAGGTCACACATGTATAGTTGTGAAGAGAAGGTGTTGAAATGTGCTAGATTTAGCCCATTTATGGTGCTGCATGTTATTGAAGGTGTTTCTAAAGATGGAGTGTGAAGCAGAAATTAGGAAACAGGAAGCTCAAAATTATGAAGAAAACTAGCAAATGGAAATAGGAAAGCTGATAGATTTGACTGAAAATGGATATGTTTAGCTAAATTAAACTGCAGAATTCTCAGGTGCTAGTGGTCAAGGTTGGAAAGACACAAGGCCTCCAGACTGTGTACAGGAGCTCAGTGTTATGTGAGCACGACGCTCTTA
This sequence comes from Todiramphus chloris collaris, assembly GCA_025345505.1. Taxonomy (NCBI): domain Eukaryota; kingdom Metazoa; phylum Chordata; class Aves; order Coraciiformes; family Alcedinidae; genus Todiramphus; species Todiramphus chloris. Next base: position 13,052,545 of record JANVCC010000030.1, read on the forward strand.
ATTTCAAGAAAAGATGTTGAAAAGCACTGCATCTGGGATAGGGTGCTCTTGATTAGCTATTCCTGCCTCTGCTTCTTTTGAGCTGTGAAATGAGGCTAGTTCCATCCAAAATCTTGCCTCTAAAGTGCCCTGTAAAGCTGCTGAAGATAGGTCATTATTTGCATAATCCAAATTTGAAATGACGTGGGGGCTGAATATTGTGAGGTCCTTTTTGGTCCAATTTATCTGGCCAACAGTAAGGATTAAAATAATGGTAATTGTGTTTTGAAGAGGAGAATGAGGAGTGGATTTGGATCATCTTTTCCACACCTGCCCCCCTCCTTCTATATTGATGGGGACTCTGGAAGAGAATGCAGAAGTATGAGGAAGGGCAAGAAGCTGAAAGCTTCCTGAAGTAGTGTCTTTGTTTTGAATTTCAGACCAGGAACGGGATGAGTGTAGCAGTAGCAGACATGTAGAAGCACAAGGATAGCTATGTATTTTCAGATTGGTTTAGGAGAACTATTAGAACTGTTTTACCAGCTTCATAGTGCTGGCATATGGTAGAAATGAATCTGGCTGTGCAAAGTCCAGCTTTCTCTTTTGCCTTGTGGGACCAGATTAAAAGGTTGGCTAAAATGGGTCCTACTGTTTGTCTTCCATGAGGGTCAACTTGGTGTGTCTAGGTTAATGTGTTTGTAGTCTTTGTGCTTCAGAAACTAACAAATTTGGTATGATTCAGTGTTGGTAAGAGCACACACCTTTATTTTCACAAGTTTTATTTTTGTTGAAACTTGCTCTAGTCTAGACTCTAATCTAGCACTCAGTGCAAATGGGATGAGAGGATGTAAGTAGTGTTTCCAGCCAGCCAGACTTTTATGTTAGAACAACAGTTGCCTTGCCCCATCCCTGAATCCCCTTTTCAGTTTGAAAATAGGCTTTCTCTGGCAACTGGGAGTTGTACTTGCTCTTTCTGAGTTGCCATTAACGTTGTCTGACATTGTCTTTTGTTTCAGATGTTTGTGTCACGCCTCACAGCTTATTTCAGAAGAAAATGTGTATCAACAACAGATGAGCGTGTGCAGAAGATGAATGAAGTTCTTAATTACATTAAGTTCATTAAAATGTATGCCTGGGTCAAACCATTTTCTCAGAATGTTCAAAGTGAGTTCACACAATCTGTAAATGTTTCTTTTTGTGTAAATGTTTTCTTTTTTGTGTGTACATTTCTCAGTAGCCTGGTGCATCCTCCTAGCTTAGTACCCCAGATGTTGATGCGCGTGCAGCGTAAAAACACTTTCATCCTTTGGGCTTCCTATTTGTTATGCACACTGGCTTGGACAGACAGACCTGTTTCTAAAGTTTTACCTTCTAGCGTAATGATGTTTGTGGTTTGGCACTAATCTTAAACGATGGAACAAAATTTAAAAATTTATCAGTTAGTAAATGTTTTGGCTGCTCCACTTCAAAATAAAGTGAAAAGACCTGTATGCTTATGGAGATTTACAGACCATTACAGTGTTTTCTCTTCAGTCTTTATGAGAAGGTATCTAATGTGATAAATGCTAAAGCCTAGAGTTATCCAGTGTTTGTAGGGCTATGGTATCTGTTGTGCTGTGTATACCATACCCCCAGAATCACTTCAAATGTGCTGCCCCTATTTATATTTCTAGAAATTCGTGAAGAAGAACGTAAAATCTTGGAACGTGCGGGCTACTTCCAGAGCATCACTGTGGGTGTGGCTCCCATAGTTGTAGTCATTGCTAGCGTGGTGACCTTTTCTGTCCATATGATCCTTGGCTACGATCTTACAGCAGCTCAGGTAACTGCCTGCGGTGTTGAAAATACTCTTTGCAAGATTGCCTCAGTAGCTTTTCTGCTAAGTCATTTCTCTTCATCACATTGTGATGGCTGTGTCTGTGTGGCCAGGCTGTAGCCCTGCTCACAGAAGAGAACATTTTGTGCATGTGTTTGTGTGTGAGTGAGAGAGACAGCAGCAGATGTAGTCTTACACTTTGCACAAAAACTTCTCTGCTGTTTCAGTCCTGACCTTCCCCAGAACAGGTTTTGAGCTGACTGTAAGCAAGCGCTTCTGTTTGCTCTGCAGATAGGGCATTGGGATCACTGGTTGGTTTTGTTTCATGGTGTGCTTGGATGCAAACAGCACAACTGTCCTACTACAGCGTTTGAGCTTGGGTCTTCATAAGTAACAGGGTGTCACAGTTTAGGGTCAGGGCAGCCCCTTAGACCTCTAACAGACGCTCTCTGTTAGCCCCCCTCCCTCCCCAAAGGGGAGGAGAAGGGGAATAAGGGAGAGAGACTCAGAAACTAGAACAGCTTTAATGAAAATGAAATTAATAATAATAAAATGGAATATGTACAAAACCAGTATCGGACACCCTCCCCTCCTCCTCCTCCCATGGCAATTACATCACTGCATCACTGTCACCACTGATGCTGTGGAGTAGGCACTGGGGAAGTCCCAGACTGGGCCCAGTTGCAGATGGGAACTATGTTCAGGAGCTGGTTTCAGGAACACACAGATCAGGATCAAAGGTGGAACAAGTGGATTCCTGCTTGGATGCTGGCCACTGAAGAAGCAAGAAGCAGCTGGAAGAGAGGAGCTGAGCAGGGCTTGACCCTCATGATCCCTCAGCTTTGTACTGAATATGATGTGTATGGGATGGAATCCCTCGCTGGTCAGTTTGGGGTCACCTTTCCTGGTCACTACTCCCTGTAGGTGTAGCCTTTCACTTTCTGCACCCCACAGTGTGCTACACAAGATCCAGCAGTGACCTTGGTCTGTGCACCAATCCTTGGTACTAACTCTAAACATCGGGTTCTGTCACTGCTAGAAGCAGTTCGTGAGAACAAGCTGCTAACTTCAGGAAGTGCAGTTAGAAGAACTGAGCTGAAAAGTAAAATCAGTGAAAAGAATTAGTTCTGTTCTCAGTCAAAGCAGGGCACAGGGTAATGCAGAATTTGCTATCTGTTGCTTTTGGCAGACCTGCAAACACTGGAGATATCTGTCTTGGTCTATTACAGAAAGCACTGGAGAAAGAGTTGAGTACATCTGCTGTTTTCTGTTGCTCAAGAATATGTTGAATATTTAAATGCTTATTCTTGGACTAGTCCTTTTCTATAGCTTCAAGTTGCTGCTGTGACATTTCAGCTTTTAGGAAGTAGGAGTTGTGAGTAAATCTCATCCAAATGTGATTCTTTCTTATCTCATTTTTAGGCATTCACAGTGGTCACTGTCTTTAATTCAATGACTTTTGCTCTAAAAGTAACGCCTTTTTCAGTGAAGTCTTTATCTGAAGCATCTGTTTCTGTTGACAGGTTTAAGGTAAGCAGCCATTTAGCCCTGCAGTTCTAACTGTAAGTGTGGAGTGTTGCATGTGTATGATAGATACTAAGGGAACACTTGGAAGGTGATGTTTTCATGACGGAGGAGTTCTTTTTCTTTGCAGTTAGCACTCCAGATTATTGGATTCTGCAAAAGAGATACAAATCTAGTGCAGGAATATTAGAAGTTTAAGATAATAACGGTTTGGGAAGCAAAATATTCTTATTTACTAATTTTAGGATTTTGATGTTGGTTGCTATAAGAGATAGAATATGAGAATAGGTGGCTCACGGTGTAATAATTCTTGAGCTCCCTTTTAAGACCATCTGCCTGAAAAGACAGTACAACGTGTCTGCAGTAAAATTTCATGTTTTGCTAATGAAACCTGCCTCAGAAATGTCATGCATTATGTAGACAGCTTTGCACAAACAAGTAGAGTTTTATTCGTAGTCATGAAAAACTGAAGTTTTGTAATGCTAGACCAGATTGAACACTGAGTGAAATGCAGTTGTGATCTGACAAAACAGAATCTATGGAAGAAAATGAAAACCTTTGTAAGAAGCAATCCTATTTGACCCTTCAATCCCTATGAAATGAATACACTGTGTGTACTTCAGTATGAAGTCAGAGGGCAGGCCTTTGTCTTCTCTCTTGAAGACAATATTGCATTGCACAGGTGCAGAAATGTCCAAATAGGATTCCAGAAGCATTGACAGGTATATGGATTCTGTGTAATGTATTCATGAAACGGATCCGGGTGTGAGAAGAATGGGGCCTGCAGAATGTTTTTGAGATCCTGTTGCTTTTGAGCATTTTTCATCATCCAAGTCTCTCTGAATCAGGCTTTCTTAAATTCAAATGCACAAAAGGGAGTTTGGGGTGGGGAGAGAGAAGGAGAAGGGAAATTGTAGTATCTCCAGTTTGACTGTAAACAGTGTAATCTCTTGTAGGGAGTGTAACACAAGGTGGGGATATTCCAACGTCACCATAACAATGTAACTTGACTTTTTGTCAAGTCAAGTAACTTGACAATGAGTTAAATGAGTAAATGAGTATGAGCTTTCGTACGAATGTGTGATTTAGGCATGGCAATTGCAAGAGTAAATAAGGCTGAGAATTGAGAAGTCCTTAATCACAAAAGGCTTCTTAGTTCAAAACATAAATTATGTAAGTGGAAAACATTTTATCTTCTAATTAAACTCTGTGGAAAAATCTCTTCCTAATCTGTGTTCATTGTAAATACTGATGGATGTGGTGGAAAACACGATACAGTGGACTTAATGTCTTATGTCTTATCATGAAGCAGACCAAGACAGGTCAGCTAAATTTGTGTGAGAAGACTTTTTTCCCAGCAGAAAAATTGAATGGTAAAGGCTGAAGTTAAAAATCATTCCACCTCCTTCCGTAATGAGTTAGTGCACAGGACAAGTCAGTCACTTTCCCTCTAAGTGATCTCTCCTCTCCAGCCCATGTATTTCACTTGAGTGGTTTTATTTGGCAAGTTACAGAGCTGCAGTCGCAAACAGTGCTAAAAGAATAAGCCCCTATCATACAGCATCCAGCATGTTGCAGTTCTGTAGAAGTCTAAGTGTATCTAAGTGCTTCCACCACATCAAAGAATGCCCCGGCCACTTAGCAGGCCTGGAGTTAGTTTACACTAATGAGCTACCTTTTGCTCTTCAGCTTCCTCCTGCTATATAGCCTGGTGTGTTTTGCTGCGTGAGTGTGCCATAGGCTTGTCTCCCAGTCTTGATCAGGTGTCTCATCTTTACACCTCTCTCACAACTCCTATCAGAGTTTATTTCTAATGGAAGAGGTTCATATGATAAAGAAAAAACCAGCCAATCCTCAAACCGCGATAGAGGTGAAAAATGCTACCTTGGCTTGGGACTTCTCCCACGCCAGCGTCCAGAGCTCACCAAAGTTGACCCCCAAAGTGAAAAAAGACAAGAAAGTCACCAAAGGCAAGAAAGAGAAAATGAAGCTGCAGAATGAGGGACAGCAAGCTGTGCTGGCAGAACAGAAGGGCCATCTTCTAGTGGACAGTGATGACCATCCTAGCCCCGAAGAGGAGAACAAAATCATCCACCTGGTTAACCTTCGGCTTCAGAGGACTCTCTACAACATTGACTTGGAGATAGAAAAGGTGAGAGAAGAAAGGAGGAAATCTGAGCTTTCCAGAGACCTCATTTTTATCTGTCCCTTAGAATGGAGCTGTGTATCTTTGCATGAAATGGAGCATATTGCTTTTGTGCACTTCTGTAATATCCATGGCAACTGCGGTATCCAGGATGCAGTGTCTGATCTCAGTATAAACAGCTGGGCTGCTGTAGTAAATTGGATCTTTGCAAACAGCTTGTGAAACAACTGCAGGCTGCGTTGCTTTCACATCGAACTGAAGGGTTTGCTGTTTCTAGCTCTCAGTACAGCACAGGGGCCATTGAGCTTAAAGAATTAGCATGGTGCCGGTGGTATCGGTGGGGTCTTGGTGGATGGTGTATTCCTGCGGCTCTTTGGTAATTTTGCAGGGTTTCAGCTATATTGTGGGTGAACATTTTAGGTGATGAGGTGTTCTAATGGAGCATAACAGTGCTTCCCGTGGAAGTATGTGCAATTTTCTTCCTTGAGGATCTTTCTATAGTAGAATGACACACAGATTTTCAAGAATTTAGAAGCAGTTGGAGTCCTTGTTCCAAGATGGATAAAAGCATGTAAAACGTCAAAGAAAAAGCCTTACATTTAATACATGACATCTTCTACAGACACAGAAGTTTTGCTGTCTGCCATTGAATGTCATAGTAATGGAATCCATGCATTTGTCAAGATACTTATGGTTAGATTGTCCTCTGTAGTCATACGAGTAAATGGATAGTTTAAACTATTTTAAACTGTAAACCCCTCCTATATTTTAAACTTTTGAGAAGAATGTATATAGTTTAAAAAAAGTAGTACTTTTGATAAATTCATTGTTTAATGTGGGTATCAACCCACCCATTTTACTGCAGAGAAATGCTTCAAGGTAACTGGATTCTAGCATTTTTTCAGTACTTGTTCCTTATCAAACTGTATCTCATAGGCAAGGAGATTTACTGCCCACTATATCCTAAATTCTACTTTTCTTTCAGTCTTTCCCTCTTTGTCTTTCATAACCACTCTCAAAAGTTTCTTGGTGCATTCTGTTCAGGCAGGCCTTGGTGCTTTTGGCTGAGTGCAGCATTCTGTGGGCCTCTCTCAGGCACAAAGGGGAGCGGATCTTAAAATACGTTCATTTTTACCTATAGAGTTGATTTAGTTTCAGTGCACTGTGGGGTAGTATTTAAGTTAAAATGCCAACTGTCTTGTTTTGTCTGTTCTGTTCTTTTTCAGCTGTCAATGTCCAGCTGTCCCCTTGGAGGTACTAAAGGTAGTCCAAATTCTGAAAAGGATGGAGAATGTTAGAAATAAGTACAATAAATTATTTTTTTTCTTGTCTAGGGAAAACTTGTCGGAATTTGTGGCAGTGTGGGGAGTGGAAAAACTTCACTTATCTCAGCAATTTTAGGACAGGTGAGAAATTCTGTTTTGACTGCTGCTTTTGTCTTCATCTCCTGTTTCACTTGTACTCTGTAGAAGAAAGTCTGTTCTAAACATGGCATAGCATAATTTCAGTTTATCTTTCATTTCAGATGACCCTGTTGGAAGGTAGCATTGCCGTAAGCGGGACATTTGCATACGTGGCACAGCAGGCCTGGATTCTCAATGCTACTCTTCGGGACAACATTCTTTTTGGCAAGGAATATGACGAAGAAAGGTTTGTCAGAACTGTTGGCTGGGTTTTGTGAAAGCTTAGTAATTCTTGGGCTGAGCGTGGGGAAATTGAGTGCAGAGTGCACTGCAGTTAAAGGCTATATATCTTTTTAGATATAGTCTGTCTTTTAAGTGTCATTTAAGAGCTGCCCCTCTTACATGTGCTGGCTGTGGCTGATGGCTGTCTGTGCGTCTGTCGGTACCGATGGGCAGCGAGGGCTGTACCTCATGCTGATGTACTGACTGATGCTGTTTTTAGCAGCTGCTGTGGAGCAGCACTGAAGTGGCATTTGCCTGTGCTGCCCTGGCCTTGCCCTCTTTAAACACAACCAACTGCTCTTTGCAATGTATTGGCACCTGCCATGGCCCTCCCACAGAGGGGGGGCCTTCCCTGTGGCCCGTGAAAGAAATTGCCTCCTTACCTTCGCTGTACTTCAGAAGTAGGTGACTAATTATTATCTTCAAGTTTGCCTCTGGGAATCCAAGGCAGATCATTTGTTTTAGGCTGCTGGAATGCCTGCTATTCATGTACAAAGTGAAATAACTCTGTACTAGACAGATACTTGAGGGAGAAAAAAAACCCAAATGTTCTTACTATATATCTAATTATTTTTTAGATACAATACGGTGCTGAACGGTTGCTGTCTAAGGCCTGACCTAGCTATCCTTCCAAATGGGGACCTGACAGAGGTATAAATTTTTACTTATAATAAACTAATTGGTAGATGGAGAAAAGTAGGCTTTTGGTTTGGTAGACTAGACTGGAGAAAGGGGAAGGGCAGACTGGTGTGCATGTCAGCCAAGCTGTTCAATGCATCTTCTGGAGCTGAGCTCCAGGTATGTGTGTGTATATATAAATAAAAATATTACTTCATTCTGGTCACCTCTTGAGCTCTGAATATCTGTGTTGTAGAAATAAAATAATGTGTGTGAAATAATGGTATGTGTCTGTACAGATTGGTGAACGAGGGGCTAACCTGAGTGGAGGACAGCGCCAGAGAATCAGTCTGGCTCGAGCCCTGTACAGTGACAGGAGCATTTACATCCTTGATGATCCACTTAGTGCCTTAGATGCTCATGTTGGAAATCACATTTTTAACAGTGCAATAAGGAAGCACCTGAAGTCAAAGACTGTCCTTTTCGTTACTCATCAGCTTCAGGTACTACATAGTATCATACTTTTTTTCTTATACTTCCTTGAAATACTGTTTAGACTGTTACCTTCATACTGGAAACTCCTATGCCCTGACCTGTTACAGCACAACATGTCTGTGTATAGGATGCATGGTTTAAGTTTACAAACTAGGTTTGCAAATATGCATTGAGCACAATCTAATTCTTGATTTGATACCAGTGCTACTTTGTGTCTGATCTGGACTGGTGACACTTGGCTAAAGAAAATTTACGAGAGAGATAAGTAACTTGTTCACAAACACTTGTAATAACTTGACATAAAGCTAATTCAAGATATCAGAAGGACTTGGATTTGGTGTCAGCAAATCAGAATGGGTGTATTCTGAGTGGGGTTTTTTGTGCTGTCTTCTGTGCATAGAAGTATTAATACTTAGTGTATCAGTATTTGCAGTGTTTAGGTATCCTGAATGGTGTTTTCCATAACAGATTGTTTTAATAGAACGTAAAAACTTTTTATTTGTGTTCAGTGCGTGGTGCTGTAGTCAGAGCAGGACCTTTAAAAAGCTGTCACTTCAGAAGAGGTGTGTTGTGTATGAATGTCCATAAAATACTGAAAAGGATGGTGTGGGAGTGTGTCTGAGTATCCGGTGCAGAGATAAAGACTTGCTTTTACTGCCATTTTTTTCCAGTATCTTGTTGACTGTGATGAAGTAATCTTCATGAAAGAAGGCTGCATTACTGAGCGAGGAAGTCATGAGGAACTGATGAATTTAAATGGGGACTATGCAACTATTTTTAATAACCTACAGCTGGGAGAAACACCACATATTGAGGTACTTGTTTGTTTATTTTAAAATGCTCTGAATGATGTCTTTTCTCATGAGATGAACCAAATGACATAGTTGGAAGACTGGAAAATGGCTTCACATGTTCAAGTGTTGATCTGAGCATCAGATTTCCCGTAGAATAATCTGTGCTCCATTATTTACAGTCGTAGTTCATATTTAGGGAATGTATTGTAGAGAGAACTCTGCCAATGAGCTCCTGAGTTGAACATGAAATAAAGTCTTCTCATCTGGTGATGCTCAGAGCAGGGAGCTTGTTATCTCTTTTCTTGTACACCTCTTTTCTTAATTTGCCTTCAGTTAGCACAGACCTGGACCAACCCTTGTCTGAAAAAATTCTTACTAGTTTGTTACTACTTTTTCCCATAAGATGTGACTGAGGCACAGGAAAAGTGATATAGCTTGACATAAGTTAGATGTGACAATTTGTGGGATTTTTTTAGGAAATGTAATTGAAAATGCTTTGTTTTGGGGGGGTTGAGGCGCAAAAAAAGGTTGCTTGACACTGTTTCTGTTATGAAGCAACAGCTGTAAATGCAAACTTGGATTTGTGTGCTAATATTTTAGCACATAGAAAAAAAACACAAATCAAGAAAATAGCAAGAACCATTCAGTAAGACACTCATTTAAATTTTCAGCAATATAATTTTTCCTACCTTTCCCCTGATTGATTCCTGAAGTTACTCTTCGGAGTGAGCAGCTCTGCTGCTTTTTGTTTGACGATGACATACTTCTCTACATGTTGTGTGCATTTTCTGTTAGTAAGAAGAGATTTAAAAGCGCATCAGCATTCTGTTTTTGAGATGTCTGCAACTTGTGAATAAGAAGCCTCCCATTTAAAAAAAAAAAAAAGTTACTGAGAAGGTAGCATTGTGATAAATATACAGCTACAAAAGGTGCTTGGTGAAATTTTCTGCTGGGAGATGTTAGTGGAAGAAGGAAAAGAATATAATGCATTACTCTGGTTATCTTTTTTTGAGACATGAAGATTACAGTTTTGCCATTTTAAGATTAATTTAATGACAGTTAACATGAGATTCTCCAGTCTGCTTGCTTGGCTGACCTTCACTGTCTCTATAACACTAGTTCATGGAAGGAGCATTCATTTGCATTCCTGATAGGATAAGAAGAAATGGATGGTGAAGTTAGATTCTCTGCAGTTTGACATGTGTGAGATGTCTCCTCTCATATAAAGTGTGGGACAAGGCCCCTGAAGATGCTGTGTAGGAAGTTTCAGTTAATGTAGGCTGTCTCAGAATGGGTAGTAACTTCCAGTTGTGGAAAGATGGCTGGGTTTAGAACAGTAATTGTGTGTGCCACTTAATGTTCAGATATTTGATTTCTGGAAGATCAGGTTAACCTGACTCTGTCCTTAGAGACGTTTCATGAGAGCCTTCCTGAATGAAGTACTAGGGTGTTTGGGGGGAAAAAAGAGGCCTCTTAATAAAATTGAGAGTTATTTTTACAAGGGACAGAGGAATTGTATCTTTCTTTCAGTAGTAGGGATGTCATTCCTCTACCGAGTACGCACACAGTGTCACTGATTCTGGAAATTAACCTTGCACACTACCACTACGAGTTGGTAGCAGTTCAGATTATCAGAGGAGAACTTAATCCACCAGAGCTGGCAGTCATCCATAACAGCAAAGTTAATATCCTCTTTGGTATGAACGCTAAGCTATTGAAAGCCTTTATCCTTAGGAGGCGGCTTATAAAAATTTGGAGTTCAGAAATGAAAATGTCAAAGCAAATGATTCTGGTATGTTTAGTGTTATTGTTTTCCTACAGATTAATATAAAGAAGAACACAAACAGTTCACTGAAAAGACCCCAGGATAAAAGTACCAAAACAGGGTCTGTGAAGAAGGAGAAAGTTGTAAAGAAGGAAGAGGGTAACTATGTAATCAGATTCCTGGCTGTAATTATTTTGTACACTAATGAGCTCAAAACATTTGCTTTCAAAGTGTATTATGTATGTACCTCTCAGGTCTGAATGTACCTCTCAAATCCTAATCACTCAGTGTGGTTGACAGGACACAGGCAGTGGGCAAAACCCATTCATTAATTCATTCAATATAGGTGTCTGCACAATGTTTTTAAGTTCAATCAGACTGCTGCTTGTCAGATGCCATTGGCATAAAGGAGTCTGTGGAACCCTGTCTCCCATACCACCTCTCCCTCCTATCAGGAGGGCAATGTGTATAGCCTGGTACTCACAGAGTTGTAGGCAGGACATGGCATTTGTGTATGAAAAATGGGAAGATGAGTTTTGTGGTGTTCTCTGTTTAGTGATAATTTTAAACTTCAGCAGGGTTTAAAAAAGCTATAGTGAGGCTGATACCAGCCTAGTATTTAAGTCTGTGCTGATTACATTTTTTCAGACATATCATGATGTGAATGATTCTGCAGAGGAAATGGGACTCTTTGAAAAACCGTTTGAACCATTTTGTTTTGTGTATTTTAAGTAACGTCTGCTTCTGAAAGTACTCTTTACAAATAATTGTAGTTTCACATACGTTCACAAACTTCCAAAAGTTTCATGCAACAGCTTTCTTTTCCTCACTCCTTCCACTTTTGTTTCACAGGCCAGCTGGTCCAGTTGGAAGAGAAAGGCAAAGGCTCTGTCCCCTGGTCTGTTTATGGCATCTACATTCAGGCAGCTGGAGGCCCCTTTGCGTTCCTTGTCATCATGGCCCTGTTTGTGCTGAACGTGGGCAGTACAGCTTTTAGCAACTGGTGGCTGAGTTTCTGGATCAAGCAAGGCAGTGGAGTAAGAAAAATAGCTTTTCTACTCTCTTGTGTCTAATGGGCAGGGAGATTGCTCTCCTAGACTTAATCCCAAGCAGTCCCATGAGACCAAATGGTGCTTTGTAATTTAAGCAAGTTGTAAGACTCCCCAGGAGGTGGTCTCCCTAGAGAGTTCATTTCTAAGAATAAGAAAGTTCTAATAATAATAAAGATGTAATAGCTCATGTGGTTTTATACTGCCCTCTTGTTCCTTGTCTTGGTAAGTCTAAGAAAAGGAAGTGAAAATGTGAAAGGTGCCAACAAGCTGCAGGAGGAATTACTCATTTTAATGCTGGTTTTTTTTTTTTCCTGTTTGAATGTGACCTTACATCTAGCAGGATAATCTTTTTAAAGTGTAAAGCTTTAAGTCAAATGACTTTTCAGTGTTGCTTCGAAGACTGTGATAACCTGGAATGGTTTGTGACTTCACCTGCTCTAGGGGCTTTGATTGCAAGTCTTGTTGTGTTTAAAGATTCAAATACAACTGCAAGATTTTATTTTTTGAGGGGGCATGGGAGGCAAAATATTAACTTCAGAGTAGAAATAATAAAGTGCAGGTGGCCAGCACTGTTAAAATAGGCAATGAGATCCTTAAACATACTTAAAGATTGAAAAAAAAAAAAAAAAAGCATTAATAAGAATGTATGATAGCATAACAGTCAAGAATTTCCTGCATACTGGCAGAAGATAGCAACCATATTTGATAAGACAGCGTACAACTTTCCCAAGGTTAATAGTGCTGTGTGATAGGAGCAGTGCAAGCAGGTGGTGTTGTTCAGCAGAACACAAGACCTGATAATCATGAAATGAGAGATTAGGAATCAAATGTAGTAGGTATCGTGGTATTATTTTCAGCATTATTGTAGAAAAAGGCCAAGGGCTACAAATCTGCAAGTCAAGTATCCCTTTAGGGAGAACTTCTGAAGAGTTCAGTGGTCACTGAGATACATTATTTAAAGAAGAAATATCAAATATGGTGGGAGGGGACAGAGGACAGTTAAATTCTAACAGATATGTAATGTGTACATGATTAATTCTTGTCTTAACTACTCACTGAAACCCTGACTTTTCTGCAGAACACCACTGTGACTTTGGGAAATGATACCGTCATAAGCAACAGTATGAAAGATAACCCTCACATGCATTACTATGCGGGCATTTATGCTCTGTCTATGGCAGTTATGTTGATCCTGAAAGCTGTTCGTGGAGTTGTCTTTGTAAAGGTATGTGCCAATGCTGCTGGCTTTCTTATTCCTCCCCACCCCCATATTGCTGTCACTGTGGTTCTTTTGGTCACCTCCCAAGAGAGATTTTGAATGAAAGGAAGTCAGGTCATGGATTGTGAGGTTTCCCTAAGTCATCTCTTGGGGCTGCATCATGCTTTTCTTTAAACTTCTGCCTAAATTAATAGCTTCCTTCCACTGGTGGTAAGCTCAGAATGCAAGAAAAAAAAATTACAGTTGGAGAGAGAAAATGAGCAGAATATTTTGGTCCCCAGGGCCGAGGCAGGAAGGCAAACATCCTTTCATAACTCTGCAATGTTTTCTGAATTGTCAGGGAACTCTCAGAGCATCCTCAAGGCTCCATGATGAGCTCTTCCGACGGATCCTCCGTAGCCCTATGAAGTTCTTTGACACTACACCCACTGGGCGCATTCTCAACAGGTTTTCCAAAGACATGGATGAAGGTATTTCTCACTGTATGCGCTGTAAATCCCTCATTCCGACCTCCGCGTTGCCTCCTTAATACTCTGCAGCCTTTTGCTGTTGGGATGATTGTACCCTGTGTCTATTGCCAGATGTGGACTTGTAATAGAAAAAGCAGGAACTGGGATATACCTGACTATGGTTTTAGAAGGCAGCTGATACCTCAAGTCTGTCTTTTCACTTACAAAGAAGAAAATGTGCTTTTATACCTACAGACTGCACATGGGCTCCTAGCAGACTACACACTTAATGCAGGGGGAGCCTGGAGTTTCAGGGCGAAGCCGATGTGCAGCAGAGGTGATAATTAGGTCAGAGTTGCATCAGTGCTGCTTCTGCAATTGCAAAGTGTGCTAGCATCTCAGAAGAGAACAGCACCCCTGATGAAAACTTGCAGTTTTAATTTGAATAAGCCATGAGAAATCACTGTCCTTGGCGATGATGATGTACAACTGGATTGAACTACTTTATGTAGGTTGTTTTAGCTTTCTGTACTCAAGATCTCCCTCTTTCCCTTCCGTCTTTTCCAGTTGATGTTCGTTTGCCATTTCAAGCGGAAATGTTCATCCAGAATGTCATCCTTGTGTTCTTCTGTGTGGGGGTGATTTCTGGGGTTTTCCCCTGGTTCCTGGTGGCAGTGGGCCCCCTCATTGTCCTGTTCACAGTTCTGCACGTGGTGTCAAGGTAAGTGCATCAGCTGCTTTGGTTAGTGTGTATTTGAGGACATAGTGTTCTTCAAGGATATATGGGTCAGTGTAGTGCTTGGCATGTGGTGGTTCTACATGTCACTTCAGAGTGCTTCTTTCTTTCCAGAGTCTTTATTCGAGAGCTCAAGCGTCTGGACAACATCACCCAGTCTCCGTTCCTGTCTCATATTACATCTAGCATCCAGGGGCTTTCCACAATCCATGCCTACCACAAAGGACAGGAATTTCTGCACAGGTCAGTCTAGCTGTCCATCTGAGAGCGGTGGAGCACAAAGCAGGGTGCAACAGTTTCACAGATTTAATAATATGTAGCTGATGGCTTGCATTGGTTCTAAGAGTGAAAGTTACTTTTGGGGGGGGATGAGGAAGAAAAAGGAGAATGGTACAGAAAACTTCCCAGTAGCCAACTGGGAAGAACAGTGGTGGGATCTCGGGTGAATGCCCTCCTCTGGAGTTCTCTGCAGTGCAGCAGGTGGCAGTGTAATGGTGAGGACAACTTTTTGGCCATACTTTTTCCCTAGCAGTATATAGTTTTCATCAGGTCCCGCTCATACTTCCTATTGGTTGTTTCTCCTTGTTTTATGGTATTAGCACTGGCTAGCGCATGCTAACAAAACCTCAGTGTGCATGTTGAGGAGCTGCCAGTCTCTGCGCACATGTAAAATTGAATAGCATTTATCAAGTATTTAAGTGATTTTTAGCCACTTTGTATACTGTACTTGGTTTTGGCTAGTATAAACTAAAATCTGCAAAATAAGTGTTACTGAGGGAAAGTGAAACATTTCTTGTGTGAGTTGTAGTTGCTTCCCATGAGAATATCAGGGTTTTGCAGGTGCAAGGTCATGAGACCAACAGCGTGGGAGCACAGGGAAAATTGCCACAGAAAAGACACTGCTACACCAGCCGAGATGAAAGGCTGCAGAGATGCTAGTAGCAATCCCTTAGCATTGCTGGGGCTAGAACACTAGGGCTCTGAATGCACTGTGCAGCAGTGATGGGTGTAAAACTGAGCTGGATGATCAGAGAATCTAGTTACTGACTTTGTGAATCTCTCAAGTGTCTCCCCTTAAATATACTTTCTCACTTCACCCTATCAGGATTGTAAATTCAGTGGTCGTTGATGTGTTTTAGTTAGTATCACCTATCCTATCAAAACTTACTGTAACTTTACTTTTACACTTGTGTATAAAATGATGCACATCTGTGCATATTCTGAAGCACTGCTGCTGTTACCCATGGAGTAATGTACAGCCATTGAGCATCCTCTGGAAGGTCTTGGGTGGGTGAAGTGGTGGTGGAAGTGTGTGTAATGTCCTGAATTTTGCTTCACGCCAGTATGACTCGTTGTACACAGAAACTTAGTAATTTGAATTAAAAGAGATTGGACTAAGTAGATATCTGAGATGATTCAGGGAAGTTTGTAAACCCTGCTTTTGTGGCCTAGTTTGAGACTTTATGTCAATGACAGACTAGCCTTCCCACCCTGAATTCTGATACTGCAACAGGGGTTTAAGTAGCTCTGCTATTTGTAAAACATCAGGCTCGTGGAGGTCTACTAACCCTTCCTGTGTTTGTTTCAGGTACCAGGAGCTCCTGGATGACAACCAGGCACCGTTTTACCTGTTCAGCTGTGCGATGCGCTGGCTAGCTGTGCGCCTGGACATCATCAGCATTGCCCTGATCACAACCACTGGCCTTATGATTGTCTTAATGCATGGCCAGATTCCTCCTGCCTATGCTGGCCTGGCTATCTCATATGCTGTGCAGGTGAGTATGTCCACATACTGTAGTTGCTCATTTAATCTAGTTTTTGGTAATAAGTAAAAGTAACACACCATTGAAAACTTCCCTTGATGCAGTAGAATGGAAAAAGATACAGTCACCACTGTTGGCAATGGAGCGTAAAGCAATTCAGATTAAAAATCATGAGGAGCTAGGTGCTTAACGCTGTTGTTTAGGAGAGCTGCCTCTTTTTAAATGATAAAGTAGAATCCATTTGAGGCTCTTTATATGCTGCAAATTTCACTTCCCCCTGGAAATTTCCTGAAATTGGATTGATGGGCCATCAGCCATCTGCCAGATGATGTCTTCACGAATGGCCTGCAGTCTCTTTTTCCAGTGTTGCAGCTGTAGCAGGTTAGACAGGCTTCGCTGATACGAGAGTTATTTGGCCTTTTCTGCCTCCTGGTGGTAGCACGTGAAGTTACAAAACTTAGGTGGTTAATATTTAAAGCTGCTCCTTGTGGGAAACCTTTCTAAACTGTTGGCTTCCAAGCGATTAATAAATGATGGTTATTTTAAAATTAACTATTAACTAAAGCTAACTTGCCTTGGGTACCTTAGCTATATGGTGTCCAATGCAAAGAGTACTGGTATCAAATATCATAGAATCATAGAATGGTTTATGTTGAAAAAGACCTTTAAGATTGAGTCCAACCATTAACCCAGCACTGACAAGTACACCACTGAACCATGTCCCTCAGCACCATGTCTACACGTTTTCAAAATGCTTCCAGGCATGGTGACTCCACTCCTTGCTTGGACAGTCTGTTCAGTGCTTCACAACCCTTTCAGTAAAGAACTTATTTCTCATGTCCAACTTAAACTATCCCTGGGGCAAGTTGAGGCCATTTCCTCTTGTTACCTGGGAGAAGGGACTGACCCACACCTTGCTCCAACCTCCTGTCAGGGAGCTGTAGAGAGCAAGAAGGTCTTCCCTGAGCATCTTTTCCTCCAGGCTAAACAACCCCAGGTCCCTCAGGCACTCCTCATAAGGTTTACTCTCTAGACCATTCATCTGCTTCATTGCCCTTCTTTGGACACACTGCAGCACCTCAATGTCCTTCTTGTAGTGAGGAGCACAAAACTGAACCCAGTATTCAAGGTGTGGCCTCACCAGTGCCAAGTACAGGGGGACAATCACTTCTCTAGTCCTGCTGGCCACACTATCTGTTAGGTTAATCTCTTAATTCAGTAATATGTCACAGCTCTCTAAATTTTTCTTCGTTTTCTCCTATCACTCCAGTTAACAGGGTTATTCCAGTTTACGGTCAGACTTGCTTCAGAGACAGAAGCTCGCTTCACCTCAGTGGAGAGGATTGATCACTATATCAAGGTAGGGCAGGAATACGTTCAACAGCCTGATGTAAAATTTTGTGTTACCTGCTTGGTAAATCTGGGCTATGCAGTAGTTGGTGTTTCTGGATTTTTTTTTTTTAGCCTATGAAATACTGAAGGGAGAAATAAAAATTGAGAACTGTCCACTGCCTCAGTTTAAAAAAAAAATCGTATTGTGACATCTCAGTAGGAAATTTCTGTGTATGGAAGACCTGGTGACCACACAAACTGACAACTGTGTGCCAAATACTGCCTGGTATCTCACTGGGCTGAGATGGGTTTATCACTCAGTGGTAAAAGCTGGAGTTGTAGACTGTTATTTGTGGTGGGCGTTTTTTGTGATTTGTGTGTGTTTGTGTTTTAAGTTACTGTCTTATCATTTTATCTCACTATTAAGTAGTACTTGCTGTGATTTTTCTTACTTGTCTCTCAAGACAGCCATTTTAGATTCAAACTAGTTTTACAGTTTCATTATAAAGTGAAGGGGTGGCTGAGAAGTGGAATACTGTGCAGGTTCTGTCTCTTACAAAGTCCCAGACTTGGCTTCTTTCAGTGTGGGCTCCCAGGTTGCTGTTATGAGCACCAGGCTCAAAGGACAGGAGAACTAGTGTAGTAGATGACTGTTTTTCTCACGCCCTCAGGGTGCAATTAATCTGCCTCTAACTAGATGTTGCAGGTGTCCACAACTGATGTAGTCCCTGTGGGATCTTTCTGGAGTCAGTGTAGGAGATGGCTATCTCCAGGTGCCAATTTATTGTTTTAAGTGTTTATATTAGAATGAAAAAATTCACACTCCAGAAATGCTAGTTTCTCTGTGGTGACTGTAAAGGAGTTGAAAGGGCCTGGTTCAGTTGGAGATTCTTACTTTGTGTGTGTTTGAAGTGACACGAGGTGAATCCCATGGCAAGATTTCTGCCATTCTTTGAGCCTGCTTGTGCCAAATATGGGAATGTTACTTTGTCTTTCTTCTAAACGTGCTATAAAGGCACATGTTTGGCTTTCAGAGCTCCTGCTTTTCTGTTTAATCTGTGAACTGCTTAATGATGGGCCTGTTAAGGGACAAAATAAAATTGCAAAGTGAGCAAGCTGGAAGGGACTTGACTGACTCAGTGCTTTACTAGAACAGTAAGAATGAGGAGGAGAAGGAAGAGGGTAGCATTTGTACAGTGTGTCATGTGGACAGTCTCTTCTACGTCAGAATGAAGAGAGGTGACCCTGGGCAAGGCATAGTAAATATGACAAAGAAATACAGTAGATTTTGCATCCAGAAGCATCCAGTCTTTGCAATGCCACAAAACTCAGTAGGATTGCGCTCATAAACAGTAGCTGTAAAATACATTTTGAATTCCATTGAAGAAAAGTGTTGTTTTGTAGAAGGACCGATGTCATTATTGAGGCAACAGAAGTGGTCAGTGTAACACAGCAGACTTCTGAAGCATTGGGCCTGCATCCAGCCACACAGCTCATCATAAAACTGCCATAAGCTGATATGGGCTGACTCTGCAGGGAAGAGCTCCTGCTGCAAACTGCAACTGATAATTTTTCTTTCTGGTGTTTTTTTTTTTTACTGGAAATTGAACTTCTGGGTGTTTGTTGTTTGTTTCTTTTTTTTTTTGTAAAGACACTTTCCCTAGAAGCTCCTGCTAGAATTAAGAATAAAACTCCTCCTCTGGATTGGCCCCAGGAAGGTGAAGTTGTTTTTGAAAACGCAGAGATGCGGTACCGAGAGAACCTCCCTCTAGTACTTAAGAAAGTGTCCTTTACCATCAAACCAAAGGAAAAGGTTGGCATTGTGGGAAGGACAGGCTCAGGTAAGGAAAAACACTACGCAAAGTTAAATTACTACTTCTACTGAATGGGAATGGAATGAAGTGGGACAGTCACACAGGTTCTCCTTGGTCTTCTCTGTGTTTGAATAAACTGTTAATTGCACAGGAGTGGTCCAGCAGCCTGTCAGTGGTGGCTGCTGGTCACATGCATACATAGCAGGATCCCTGTAAATAAGGAAAACAAGTTTCCATTTAAAGTAGAGGGATATCCTACTATGCCTGAGCCAGCAGGCTCAGAGCATTTAACACCATTTAACACCATTTAACACTTAACCAGCACAGAGTGCTGCCTTCAACACGCTCATCGCAGTTGCTTTGAGACTCCTGAAATGACTTCTGAAACATTTCTATACTGCTGCTGCAGGCAGGTTTGGCTCTAAGCTATCTCAAAATCTGTAATGCAAAGCATCAAAACTTCTGTTTGTGGTATGACTTAGGTCAACTTGAAAATGTAGTTTCTAAATAAGCAATTAATATTGCTGTATTGGGTTTATGTGCCAAGGTTTTGGGAGTGAGGGTGGGGTGGGAGGCTTCTGTGAGAAGAGATTAGGAGCTGTTGCTACAATTGCTTAGACGTTTGAGAGCTGAACCCCAGCATTTACCAACATTGTTTGCCAGGACTTTATGGTATTTTAAAACACTTTTCTTACACGTGTACAGCCTTTAAAATGCTTTCTCATCTCAAAGCTGCTATGACTTTGTAGAAATTCTAGTATTGTTTTTCCTGCCTTATTTTTAGGGAAGTCTTCCCTTGGAATGGCACTCTTTCGTCTTGTTGAGCTGTCTGGAGGCTGCATTAAAATTGATGGAGTGAAAATAAATGACATTGGTTTGGCAGATCTTCGCAGTAAGCTCTCAATAATTCCTCAGGAACCTGTTCTATTCAGTGGCACTGTGAGGTTAGTGAGACCATAAGAAGGCCAGAAGGACTAAGTGGGCTACCAGCTTATACTTGAACTCAAATAGATGTGCGGTGAGATGTTAGTTCTCAGGCATCCTAGCTTTTGTTCTCTGATTTTTGAAACAAAAGAAAGCACAGCTAAATTATTTTAGCTGGCCCGGTGCAGAACTGGGTATCGTAATCCTCTGCGCAAGTTGTGCTTTCCCTTGAGATTTGATTGAACCTTTTGTATCATCATATTGCACATATTCTACTTTTTTGTTCTTTGACTACTTTAACCCTAGTGTGCTGGGAGCACCTGATTTCCTTGGGAAGGAGATTCTGTCTGTGGAAGGCTAGATGGAAGTCATCCGTCTGGATGAATTAACACACTGCTGGTTTGATATTCATTGCTGAATTAAATTTCTGGTTGTTTTCTGCTTCCTTCTCCAGATCAAACTTGGATCCCTTCAATCAATACAGTGAGGAACAAATCTGGGATGCTTTGGAAAGGACTCACATGAAGGACTGTGTGAGTATTATGTGCCCTGCGAGATACATGGCTTCTAAACCAACATTTTCTGTTAGTAGGTACTTCAGATACCTTTAGATGAAGGTTGGGGTTTGCGTGTGGGTTTTTTGGGGTGTTCTGTTTGGGTTTTTTAAAATTTCTCCCCTCCCCCTCCATTGTCTATGCTCTATTTGATTTTAAATTTGTTTCCTGATTTTATCAGACTGATTAGGTTTTTTTTGGGAATGTGCCATATTTTGTGTGTATACTTTTTTAGTGTATAGCACAACAGAGTACTCCTTCATCACCTGGCCTCCTAGGATGTTACAATATTTCAAGTGATATTTTTCAGTATGTGCCTTAAGTCTGCATTCTGCGTTTGCTCTTGAGTGTAAATGTCACACAGGCACATTTATGCTGAACTTGAAATCTACCCTTTGCAAGGCCCTCTGCGGCAAGTCTCACTGCCATCACATCTCCAGTTGCTCTTTTCTTGTAAGTCAGGTGGCATGTATGGCTGTGGCAGGCAGACTGCAGTAAGTCCTGCAGGGACTAGGTTTGCTCTTTTCTCTTGGTCAGAAAGACTGTCAGGAGCTCTGTGTTCATGTTGATACAAGTTTGTACACGGTACACTTTTTTCTAGAAATTTAAATGCTTTGTACTTAAGTCATTCCAGGGTGGCCTACTGAGATGATACAGTTCTTTTAGCTTAGTCCTAGTGGTGTTGTCAGTAGCTGTCACCAAGTCACAGGCTTTTCAACCAGACTGAGCAGGTCTGCTGTTGTCCTGCTGTTGTAGCATTAGTTGCTTGTTACTGATTTCCTCAACAGAGACAGGGAGAGATGGACAGCAAAGTGTGGTGGGTGTCTTGGAACATGAGCAAAATCAGATTTGCAGGAAGAGCAACTTCTTTTTTTCTCATGTCATGGAGATAAAGTCTGTGCAGTGATCTAAGCGTTTGCCTCTTCTTCTCCACACAGGTTGCCCAGCTGCCTATGAAACTTGATTCAGAAGTGATGGAGAACGGGGAAAACTTTTCAGTCGGAGAGAGACAGTTACTGTGCATAGCTAGAGCTCTACTGCGTCGCTGCAAGGTGAGCACAGCGACAAGAGAAATAGCTGGAGATACCAAACGGGTAGGATTGAGCAAGCCTTTTTTTGTGCCAGAGGAATCCCACCAACAACTATTGCAACCCAGAGGGGTGTAGGGTTAGAACAAATAGTAAGGCATCTGTAGCCAGCTGCAAGCTCCTGTAATGTCCTGCCATCAGAATTGTTAGCATTAATAATAGGGTGTCAGACTGGCCCAATATATATTTGGTGTCTTGTTACTGATAGGCATCAGATTCTTTCCTTCTTCCACTTTTTTGTGAATGTCAGCCAAGTATTTTCCCACTACATGGTGCTCCACTAAAATGTAGTCTCCAAGTGGAGTTTGGGACCATGCTATGCCAATGAAATAAAAGGTTTTTCAGGAATGGCAGACAACTAATAATTACAATGAGGAAGGACTTTTGGATTGAGATTGATCAGGGTTCTGATTTTAACATTCTTCTTAAACATGTCACACTGTAATATTTTAAGGTTCACTCCTCTGCATCTCTTCTAAAGCTGGACTACTCAGCAGAAGTTACTGCTCTCCTTGCAGTACCTGCACAAAACAAGCCTAGTTCAGCTTCAGCAAGACACTGCTCTAGATCAGTTTATGTCTGAGTCTGAGAGGAAGGGTAAGTCTTTCCAGCATAAGAAAGTTAGGAAGCCTAGTCAGTATTGACTCATTCCAGAAGGAATGTCACCACTTTGACTCATTCCAGAAGGAATGTCACCACCAAGGATGTGTCAGATTAGTTTACCAGTAAAAGTTGTATTTGAGATTTAGCTGCTGAAAGTAAAACTGAAAGTAATGGAAACTTGAGGCCCAGATTAGAACCCAAAACATCTCATAGCACTAGGATGTGACCATAAAATGCAAGTGTGATCCATAGAGTAACTTTGTTGAAGGCAATTACACTACATAAAGAAGACTGAAAAAGAGTGCTTCTAAAATCTACAGTTGTGACCACAGCTCTGTAAGGGTTGCCAGTTGTGACAGCTCTTGGTCACAGCAATTCTACTCATATTTTTATGTTCAGGGAGGGGAAGCATTACTGTGGGTAACAGCCAGGATTATGTGCTGCTTTCAGATTTTGATACTGGATGAAGCAACCGCTGCTATGGACACAGAGACAGACTTACTGATTCAGGAGACTATCAGAGAGGCATTTGCAGACTGCACTATGTTAACAATTGCTCATCGCCTGCACACAGTACTGGGCTCTGATCGCATCATGGTGCTAACACAAGGACAGGTAAGCAGAAAGACTTTTGTGGCTGCAATTCCTGTTGCAGTCTGGTGGTGCCATCCGTGCAGGCTGAACTGAAGGCACAGCTAGGATTTGAAGGGTAGAAAATCCTCTATGTTCATTCACATCCTTTGTAATAATACTTCAACAGAATCAATTATTGCCTGATCTTCACAAGATCAAAGAGGGCAAAATTTCTTCTACACTCCAAGAAAGTTAGTTCCAAGATAGGTAATAATGTAAGCATCTGTGCTGGGACTCGGTGGCAGTTCACCATTACTTTCATGATGCCTTGTGTTATCAAACAGGCATATGAGAGATACTTTACACACTCCTCAGGCTTCCACGTGGGAGCCATCAACAGTTAAATCAAATGTAAGAACATTTGTCGAGGCTCTTAACGGTCAAGAAGGCAAAACCCTGTAGCATCTGCCTCTGTTTTCCGGAGACATCAGAGTTTGCTTCCTGGTGGACAGTTCCAGTGTTTGTCTGAGCTAGTTTGAAGCATCCCCAATTACAATATGTATGGATAAAGGCACACACTTTCACTGCCTGTCGTCTCATCTAGAGACAAGTGCCATGTTTTGGTATCTTTATTACCATGTCACAAGTCCAAGGGGTGGGAATCAGTTTTGTGCTGGATTTTACTGACATACTTTACCTGTCTTGTTTGCTTTTAGGTAGTGGAATTTGACACGCCGTCTGCCCTTCTGGCCAATGAGAACTCGCGCTTCTATGCTATGTTTGCTGCTGCGGAGAACAAGGTTGCTGTCAAGGGCTAAAATTCAGGGCAAAGTCACTTTAATTTTAGAGCGCTACACTCCCTGCCTGTGGCAGGCCAGCTCCTCCTCCTCCTCCTTCAAGCACATTATTGCCTTGTCATCTTTCAATTTTTAGCACAGTGTGTCAAGCTAGAGAGTTTTTAAAACCATGTCAGAAGAATTCTTCATGTTTTTATTATTGTATTTATTCTATAATCATATTACTAATTTTTTTTGTTATTAAATGCACTCTACAAATGGCTCAGGGAGCCATAGTTATAAATGTATCAGAGGCCTATAATGAAGCTTTATACATGTAGCTATATCTATACATAATTCTGTATATAGCCTATATTTACAGTGGAAATGTAAGCTGTTTATTTTATATTAAAATAAGCACTGTGTTAATAACAGTGCATATTCTTTTCTATCATTTTTGTACAGTTTATGGTAGCAGAGATCTGGCTTTGTTATCGGGCTGTATCAGACACCATTTTGTCTTTTACAGTTGGTCTTTTCCTAGTGCCGGATTTTCTGCGTGTCTGAGTGGAAGTGAAGCTTTGCAATAGTGTCCTTTATTGTCACATCTTTGTCGTCTAGCGCAGGGGAGAAGAGCTCTGTGGTGTAACTATTGCATTGTAATTTATCAAAGCTATTTGGAGCATCACTAACGTTCACCACGGCAGCAGCTGCTGCTTCCCATGATGCTTTCCCAAAGCAGGGCTTTCTGTGATCTCCTGAGTGGAGAACCACTTCTGGGTCACATGAAGGCCTCCTATTTTCTCAGTGTCCTGATACAGTATTTCTTACTGTATCAGCAGGATTTATTTTAATGCAAGCGAGCCCAAGCTCTTCCTGCTTCGCTGATCTAACACAACCAAAATCTAACTGTTCGTGGAATGATCTGTAACAAATTAATCATAAGGTTCAAATCATACCCTGTATGCTAGCAGGAAAGCCTTTTCAGAGTTGCTTCAGCTGACTGACTCTTTATTCTTGAAGCTGCTAACACTCCTCAGAGGTTTAGGTTGGCTTTTGTTGGCATGGGTAACACTAACTTTGTTCTGCTCACTTATACTAGGGTTAAATAACACCAATATTCCTGTTCCTTTATTGCACACTTGTTAAGGAAACGGTCCCCCACCCCGTGTCTCCTGGAACTTTAAAGATGTTCCTGTGGATCAGGATGTAACACTGGTGTAGGACAGCGTTTTCTTACTGTAAAGAGACCTACCTCAGGTTACTAGGTCCTGCGTAGTACGTTGCCATGATCACTGTACACCCATCCCGGTTTGATGGGACCTGTGGCCCGGGTGGGCACGGTCGCTCCTATAATAGCCGTGACTTATTGAATGGTCAGCGTTGCATGTCTTTGTCAACTTGGACATTTTGTAGCCTTAGCATGTTTGCAAAATGTCTCATTGAGGCAGAAATCTGAAAAGTAAATAAAACTATTTTGGGTTTTGTAAATTTTATTGGCTTAAGTGGTTTGTTTGGGGCACATAAATCACTTCTCACCTTTCTCAGCCCTGGGGGACAGTTTTTGCAGGCTGGTTTTTTTATTGTCTTGGGGTTTTTTTTTTTGTTTGTTTGGGCTTCTTGTTGTGGTGGGGTTTTTTTTTGTTTGTTTGTTTTTTGTTTTGTGTGGGCTTTGTGGGTTTTGTTTGTTTGTTTTGTCTCATCTGTGCACCTCAGCCTGATCTTTCTTCCTTCAGAGTGGAAGTGTTTCTTTAAAAGTGTAGTGGATAATTTTTGTGCTCTCTAGCATGGGGGTGGCTTCTGATGTATGTATGTTTGTGTTGAGTAGCACACAGGGAGTGATGATTTATAGTGCAAGTATTCGAGCCATGTTGTAAGGCAAGAGGTCAGACAGAATACAGAAGATCCTTCTTAGGCTCAGCTTTTTCCACTTTCTTTGCCTGCAAGCGTTTCTGTCTGTAATGTGACATGGCTGCCAAGCCACAGCAACGAGCATTTCTACCTACCAATACCACAGGCAAATCGTGGCATTAAGAGAGCTTAGACTGTAGCTTGAAGATAGCACAAAAAGCATCACTTGTTGTAGTTGTTCTTTATTGAGTCTTGTCCTAAGCAAGAATTAATGAGCACAGATCTTACCCTGCAGCCAGGCCTGGACTGGAGCTCACTCTGTGTCAAGGGCTGACTGCTGCTTTGCTCAGCATTGCTCAATGCAAGGAACAGAGTTGACTGTATGTTGTGGTTCTAAAGGGAGAAATTGCAGGCATCTCTCCAGAGAACACCCAGCTAAGTGTGGGGTTCTTTTTTGTTCAGAAATTGGAGGACAAAAAAAACCCTGGGGAGAGGCACAAGGGATCAGGGGTGATAGGCCAGAAAGACCGAGATAGACCCTGCTTTTTCTCTAAAAGTAGAGCTGGGTAGAATATGAAGGCTGAAAACCTACAGGGGAGAGGGGGAGAATGTGAGATGCATCTGCCTAAGACTGTTTAAAACAGCTCAGTCAGTTGTCATGTGCAACTCTGTCAAGGAGAGGATTATCTTGGGCCCTGCAGAACTGAGTTTACTGCAGAACCCCAGGATTTCCCCTGAAGAAAAAGGGCTCATGTACCTAGATCTCAAGTGCCACTGCGGTCAGAGTGTGGCTTCATTTTGCAGCTAAGGCTGAGCTAATGGCAGTCTGTGCAAAAGGGGAGTCATCCTGATCTTGTCCTCCTTCTTCTTCCAGGCTGGAAGTTCCTTCTGCTTTCCTGAAGCCAGCACTGGCCTGGTCCAGCAGTGACCCAGTTCAGAGAGCTAACTTGCAGAAAGTTCACCCTCCAAAAGCAGGAGCGCTGTACAAAGAAGGAGACAGGAAGGCACACCTGGAAGGGATGTGAAGTGGGGCTGCTCTTTTCAGTAGGTGCTAACTGTAACACTAGCATAGGCGGGAGAGGAAGCTGCGCTCAGGATTCATTGCACTAAACTGCTGCTTCCCAGTTACGCTCTCCTAAAAAGGTGAACGCTTTCCTGCTGCTACAGTGAGCTGAAATAGCTCAACAAGGTGTCAAACAAGGGCCTGTGATTTGGAGCAGGCGGAACAGTCACCTGTGGATGGCAGGGATTAGTGCAACCGTTTTGTTAAACCTTAGCTCCAGCACTGTTACTTTGGAATTCAGGAGACAGACTGCCAGAGGGAAATGTTCTTCCTGCTGTAATCACTTACCTGCTTCACTTGGCACTTGTCTCACAGACAATAGAGAAGCATTGTTCCTCACAGTGGATAGCAGTAATTTTATTTATTGGCTTTCATCCTGAACCACAGGAGCAAGCTGAGGCCTGGCCCGGGGCCCTGTCACTGAGGTGGAAGGAAGAAACATCAATACTTAAAATGAGACTGAAATACCTTTGAAGCATCCTACAAGATGATGATGATGGGGATTTACAGGAATTGGATCCTGCTTTAGAATTTATGGTGTGATATCTCAGAGAAGACTTCATCCTGTGAGGAGCAGAATAAGACTGTGGGATTGGGACAGAGGCTTTCCTTAAAGAGATCCTACCCAGAATAGCATGGAGATAACATGTCCTTGGTATATAGCAATGGCTGTGGCCCAAGAGCAACAGCTGTGAAACCCGAGAGAGATCTGCCTGGGATAACTGTTTTGCTGTATTACCCTCAGGAATTTTGGTTGCATCAGTTTTGGTTATCCTGTCCAAAGGCAGTGAGTGTAGCTGATCCTGATTCATTCTGCCATAAGCTTAGAGACTCTTAGAATGTGTTCCTGCTCATCTCATCTGTCGGATGAGTGGAAGTGTTGCGCCTGCTTGGGACTGCAATCGAAACCCAGGTAGGATTCTCCTAAAATTACCCGATGGAGTTAAAGTGCAGTTAGAGCTGTGTCCTTCAGTCCAAAGTCGGGCCCTGAAGTTGTGCGAGCTTGAACATGTGAGGAAACTTCACCATTACTTATGGTGAAGATCATACAGGGTCAGATCCTGAGGTTACTGGGGCTGGGGTCTGCATACCACTCCTAGGTGAGAGCCAGAGGGAGGTCAAGCATTCCTAGTACATTGGTGGGAACAATGTTTGAGGAAAACAAGGCAAATGCTATGAGTGAGAGAAGGTATCAGAAGGAAAGGATAAATGTAGAAAATTTGATTTCTAAAAGGAGGATGTGGAGAGAAAAGATGTCAGGACAAAAAGTTTATCTTGGAAGGGGATTGGGCAAAGACAGAATTGCTTCTTGCAGGTGCTTCAAAAGAATGTACTGAGAAGATGCGGGGTGGCTGTAATGCCCTTGCCAACCAAAGAGCTTTTCCTGATTGCTGCCTAGTTATTATTTACTGCAACCATACTGTGTGTTTTACTGTGTTATAAGTGATCGCACAAAGTTTGTCTTTACAGTTCCAGCTTCAGGTCAGTCTAGGATGATACTGTGATTTGTTTTACTCCTGGTTCAGCTGGTAACAGCAGCCTCACTGTGCTGGGGCCAGTTTCTACCTCGAGTATGATTAGATACAGTGCAAACTCACTTGGAACGTGGTGCAGATGCTGCTGTCACTACTGTAAAGCTGGGGAGGCTTTTAGAATGTACCACTCTGGGTTCATTAAACCCCCAACTGTGTAATAAATGTTCCCGTGTCATCCAAAAGACATGCCTTGGAGACTCATCAGGCGGCTGAGGTAGGCAAAGCGTAGCAGTGAAACACCTTACAGACGCGTCACAACCCGGGGCTGAGCTTTCCTGTATGCTGCTCCGGGGCTGCGGGGAGCTCGAATCGTAGTTACTCCCAGCAGAGTGCCTGACTTCCAGCGTACTGTCTCCTCCTGTTGCCAGGCACCGAAACGAGCACTTGTATAAAGATGGTAATTTTGTGGTTTCTGTCCTTTCAGATTTAGGAAGGCAGTGGGGATGGGGTGCGATTGATTGCCTCGAGGGCTTGAGGAAGAGTAAAGCACATTATGTCTGAGCTGGGATCTGGGGGCAGTTTAGGGTGAGTGTTGGGGGCAGACAAGAGCGGGCACCAGCTGGGGTGGGAGGGAAGAGATTAAAAATAGGGGGTGGATGGGGTGCTGTAGAGGGTGGCCATTGAGGGCAAGCTTGTGAGCTAGCGGGGAGGAGGAGTGCGACCAGGAGCAGGATCGAAGGAACCCCAATCGGTGCTGGTGGGCTGAGGGTGTGCGGAGCAGCGCCGTGGGAGCCGTGGTGCGTGGGGCTGTTTGTCCCGGAGCTGGGAAGGGGGAGGATGAAAATGAAGCACACCGGCTCTGGGGAGGAGGCAGAAGGAGGGCAGAAGGGCACGGAGGGGGGCAGCGGGGCCGCGCCAAGGGCCGTCCCCAAAGCGGGGGGACCCGGTACCGGCGGGTCCGGGCAGCAGGGCGGGGGTGGTGGCGGTGCTGGGGGCACAGGAGGGAGGAAAGCTCTGTGCCTGCGCACGTGTTACGCTGCCCTCTGAACCAGGGGTCCAACAGGAGCGGGGATGATGGACGGGGCGGGAGCGCAGCGTGGCTGCCCACGCGTGTAAGCGCTGCCTCCGGGCGCCGCGGCTGGCGTCGGAAGCGGTTTCCGTGCACGACGCGCGCCCGAGGCACCGCCCGGGTACAGGGGCGGGTGAGCGCGGTGCGCAGCGGGCACAACACGGGCCAGCCGGGCTACCCCCGTGCGCTGCCCAAGCGCTCACCGGGAGGCGTGTGCCAGACCGGCCCGGGCACGGTCACGGTCACGCCGCCTGCGCTAGGCCCGCGGCCGCTGTGCCCCGCCCGGGGCGGAGGGGGCGGGACGGGGCAGGAGCCCCCAGCTGCGCGCGCAGCCGGCGGGCGGGGCGGGGATGCCCTCGCGCGCCCCCGCCGTCCCGCGCGGTGGCGCCGCCTGGCGGCCGTTGCCGCCGTTGTCTGTTCCGGGCCCGGGCGCTGCGTTCCCTCGGCCGGTGCCGCGCGGGGCCTGCGCGGCCCTTTCCATCCCCCCCCCCCCCCCCCCCGCCCCGGCCCCCCCGCCCCCCGGGGCCTCCCCCCTCCCCGCCCGCCCATGGATTTCACATAGCAGCCGCCGCCGCCGCCTCCGCCGCCTCCTCCTTCGTCGCCGCTCCATGGCGGCTCCGGCTCCGCGACCGCCCGGCCTGTGTTGCTGCCGCAAGGGTTCTGCGGCCGGGCCGGAGGCGCCGCCGGCCCCGCCGCCGCCTCCTGAGCCTCCGCCGGACGTGGCGTCGGCCTCCAGCTCGCAGCTCTTCAGCCTCCGCCACCTGCACCTGGGGCTGGAGCTGCGGGCCGAGGCGCGGGCGCTGGCGGGCTGCCTGGTGCTGGAGCTCTGCGCCCTGCGGCCGCAGCCCCGCGCCCTGGTGCTGGACGTCCACCCGGCCCTGCACGTCCTCTCGGCCGCCTACCGCCGCGCCCCGGCGGGGGAAGCGCCCTGCTCCTTCGCCTTCTCGCCCGCCGAGGCCGCCGCGGCCGCCCCGACCCCACCGCCCCCGCCGCCCTGCCCGTCGCCGCCGCCGCCGCCGCCCTGCGCGCCGCCCTGCGCCGCCAGCCCGCCCTCCACCGCCACTTTTCTTTCGGCTCCCTGTATCGCCGCTGGTCCGCTGCCCTCCGCCGCCTCCCCGGGGGAGCCACCCGCCAGCCCCCCGCCCGCCGCCGAGCCGCCGCCGCCGCTGCCCCTCTTCGCCCAGCCAGCCTGCGCCGCCTGTCCGCTTGGCTTCAGGGTGGACCCCTTCACCGACTACGGCTCGTCCCTCACCGTCTCCCTGCCCGCCGCCCTCCAGCCGCACCAGCCCTTCCAGATCATCGTCCGCTACACCACGGCCGACGGCCCCGCCGTGAGTACCGCGCTGCGGGGGGCGGCGGGGAGCGGGGGGTAGAGCCGGGGAGATAACGGGGAACCGAGTCCCGGGGCGGCTGGCGGGGCCCCCCCGACCACCCTCGCCTTTCTCGCGTTTTCCCTTCTGCTGTAATTGACTGTCGGGGAAGCTTCCCTGGCAGCCCCTCCTGTCATGTCCCGGTGCCTCTGTTGCCCTGTCCCTCTCCTGCCTGCTCGTCGGCAGCATCTGTCACCTGCCCGCTGTCACCGAGCCCTGCGCGATCCCACGCCGCTCACAGCGGTGATGCTTCTACCGACCCACCCGCCCTCCTTCATTTCTTCCCCCATCGCCGTGGCCCCCCAGGCTATTCCTCCCCCGTCACGAGAGCAACGTTAAAGCTTTTTCATCCTGTAAGGACATCGCAGCTGTTGGCAAGGAGCGTTGACATGTGGTAACTCCTGCCTCGAGTGAATTCTTCAGGATAAGTGACGTAAGCTGCAAATACAGGAGTTTCCCTGTGGGTTTTGCCAGGTGCTTACAAAACCAGGCCTTGTACACCTAGGCTGAGGCTCCAGCGAGCCCTGTCAGGAGATTTGAGAAGAGCAGGAGTAGTTTCCACATGTTCCTAGAAGTTATCTGCTGGAAAAAAGGATGAGAAGTGGCCTAAACCACCCGTTTTGACGTGGCTGTAGGAGGTGCTTCTGTGTCCGTGTGGATTATCCTTCTTCAGTAGTGAGGTGCTTTGGAAATTCTGTCACATCTTTTAAACCGATGGTATTTAGAAGCACTTTGTTCCTGGCTTTTTAGGTGCTGTCTAGCAGATCTTGCGTTTTTAAGAAGTCATGACAATGAAAATATAAAGTTATGAACTGAAAGGTCAGTTCTGTCTGTTACTGTATAGTCTGTTCAGGCTGGGAATTAAGCAAACATGATGATGTGGTTCAGGAATCTGTTTGCAAAAGGAATGCTTTTTAGAGATTCTCACAACTTCGATACCTGTGTCTTGCTTAACGGAATCGACTCGTAGCCTCTTGGTTTGGTACTGCTCTTGCATTGGTCAAAACCAGTAAACGTGTGGATCTGTTTGACTCCTACAGTGGATTTAACAAGAGCAGGAGCTGAACATCATGGTTTCGTGCAAAACAGCCCAATAGCAAGTGTATATTAGGAGTTTTCTTATGAAAAGAAAGTGTTGCTGAGTGGAATGAGTTTGAGGGATTTTTCTGTCTGATTTTAATATGACATTGAAGCTCACAAAAATGCCTTCATCCTCAGAGTGATCTAGATAGTCTTAATACGTTGGCTCACTTGGAATAATGAGTTCCACATGAAGATTTTTATTGACAGAAGTTTCTTTTTGTTACATGGTGACCTTTTAACATGCTGGGCCCTGCCTAAAAGTGTAAAACTGAGGTGAAATTGCTGAAATTCTGTCATTTCAAAAATTCAGATCCGCTTGAAAGTCAGGATATTGTTCCTTTTCACCTCTGGAACTTCTGGGTTTAATATTTCCTTGTACAATACTCTGCTGTAATGTTTCTGCACTGAAGAAGTACAGGGGAGATGAATTTCAGGGCCCACGGGGTGTTCAGAAGATTCTGTTCTTTAATTTTTTTCCCAAGATTTTATGGAGAAACCTGTTTCTTTTGTTCACTTTATGCCTTGCTGATGGTGGGAAGGCTTTAAAGCTGCTTTGGTGTTGCTGTGTGCTCTGTAATTGTTCGCAGTCTGGCTGAGCCCTGCCTCCCGAGGTACACGATAATACACTGTCTTCCTCTTGAACAAATTGTTTTATTTCAGGCTGGCCCGTGCTTTCTCCCGGCTGTTGGCAGCCCTGTTGTCAAAGGGGCAGACTGTCCTGCTGTGTCTATGGAGAAACAATCTCAGATGTAACAGAACGCTAATCTGAGACTCAGAAATCAACTTGAGGAATGATCTAAAAACCATGGGAGGGTGTGGGGCACTGAGTGAGGTGATGTTCATTCCGTCTCACCTTGTGTTAACATGTTGCCTCCTTGGCCCCACTCACAGCTCAGCGTGAATGTTACTTGTCTGAGGATGCTGAGAGTAGGGCATTTTTTCCATTCTCTCTGTTGTTTGTCTTGATTCCCCTGGCTTGGATGTGAATGAGCTGTCCTTCATCCTGTCCTCCGAAGCCTTCACTGTACCGTTGATGGCACGTACTGCTTGAGTTGAAACGAAGTTACAAGGACTAGTGTCAAAAGATTATTGATGGTGACAGTGTTGGGGACACGCACTGCCCCTTCCCAGTAGTACTGAAGAGCAGAAGCAGGCGTGCTCACTGACATAAATCTGACCAGGTTTCCTCAGTCGCTGTTGTAGATTTTGGCTGGTAAAATATTTGTCCTCGAGTAGCACCTGCTCTAGCCCTTCATGTTCAGCAGGCTGAACTATTTTTCTTGGATCCAAAGTCATTTTATGCTGTTGTAGTGCTATCTTGTCATTGCTGTTTTTCAGCCTAGCCTCTCATTTTAATACGAATGAGTAACCTACATGTGTATAAGGGTGAACTGGTTTATACTCGTGCCTAGTACATCTCACAGTCCCTTTTCTCTGCGTAAGTGAAGCAGCTTTACAGTGTTAGACCTCTGCCTTCTAGAAGTTCTATTTTCTTTGGCCTTTCTCTGAATATAATCTTTCTAGGTCAGGGTTTATCTTCTGTGGGACCCTTAGCATACCTGTGTCCTATAAAATGGTAAATTCACGTTACGGTGCAGCATGGATGTGTTGGCAGCAAGATCAGCAGCAGAGACAGTAGTCTGTTTGAAATTGGAAACCTGTTGCCTTGGTATACTTGGTTTGAGCCATCTGGATATGTTATTTGACTGTCCCATTATTCCTCATGCGGAGGAAGGAGCCAAGATCTTTGGTTATTTGATGGACATTGAGAGACAGCTGAGAGATTAAATCTGCCTTCCACAGAGCATTCCAGCTCCCTGTGCTGTTAGGAAACCATATGCTTGGTACATCACCAGTTTGCATCAGAAGCAAGGCTGTCATAAACATTGTATATCCCTCATGGTGGGGGCTGGAGGCAGACACTGATCAGGTGTGTTGGTGACAGCAGTCCTGATCTTCCTCCCCTTCTTTTCCCTCAGTCTTTACTTCTTGGTCCTAAAAATACACTTTCAGAAGATATATTTATTTATTTATTTGTTCCCCTAGAGAGAAAAATCTACATCTGTCTCTTGCCCACTCTCTCACACCTCTGATTTGGCAGCGCACATGTTAACACGAGTGCTATTTTCTTTCCATGACAACCTTAAATGCAAACCCTGCCCTGTGTTCTGGTATAAAAGAAACGCTAGCATTTCCTCATCTTCAGGAGTTAACAACGAGGACAGCCCCTTTGGCAGTGCTGGAAACTTCCCCATCTTTCTGTTAGGTTAGTCCTGATTCCTCAGCCCTGCTGGAGTGCCCTGCTGTCCAGGTGTGCCTTGCTCCTGTCACATCCTCTGCATCTCAGATCTGCGGTCCACTTTGCCATCAGATGGAGCAGCTTCTTGTTTGCCTAGGACAGAAGCATTGCAGCTCTTCTCGGGAGCTTCATCAGTAATGAAGGTAGAAATGGAGAGATTTAAAATTGAAAGAGATTTAGCTTACTGTTATTTGCTGGATTCGGGTAAAAGATTTATAATCTAGATCAATAAAAAATATATTCTTGACAGGTGCCTTATAAAGCATGAACTTCTTTGCAGTTATGTGGGCAGGGGAAACCTGGACTGCCCAAAGTCTCCGTTCAGCAGAGGAACTAAGCAGCAGGTGTTTCTCTTTGAAATGCATCATAGAACAGCTTTAATGTGTGAAACAGCTCTCCTGTATACATGAAAAGCTAGATAAAAATGGGGAGCGTTATGATGACATTACATAGATTTCCGGAGAGGCTCACAGGAGGGATTTGGGTGCAGAGTAGATGATATGGCCCCAGATACTGCCCTGTCCCTGCGTCCTGCTCCACCCCCAGCAGTACCCTGCTCCTTGCACTCCTTTCTGGGCTACTGCTTATACACATTTTCCCCAGTCCATAGTCCTGCCTCTGTCCGGCGGCATAGCCTGGTCTATTTATATTGCAGATCTATTTATATTGTTTCAGGATAACTTTCATCATTGTTCCAAGTGCATCTGGAAAGAGAGACGGAGGCTTGCCATGTAGCTGCAGACATTAGGAAACAGGGGAAAAAAATACTTCATCCTCTGCAAATGTTTTCCCTCTTGGCCTGTGAAGCTGGTGCTTCATTTAACTTCAACCAAGTGTCAAATAAAGGGGGACTGGTTGAAAAGTCCTTAATTTATGGAGTTTCTTGTAAACAAGAGTCAAGCTTTTCAGTTCCCCTTTGCTTCCTGCTTATGTTTTCTTCTTGTGCTGGTCGGACAGAACTTCCCCTTACCTCTCTGCTCTAAAGATAGTGTCTGTCAATCCTCTTTCTTTCCTACTCCAGTGTTACAACTTAGGCCTGGTGGTGTCTTGTCCCCCTGGTGTCTTTGTTACCCTTTTCTGTCTCTCAAGCAGCAAAGGAAACAGAACCTTTTGAGGGGGAATTTCTTCAGTGGCAGATCGTTAAGTCAGACTTTTTGTGCTAGGAGCACAAAGCCACTGATCAGAGGAACGTTGGCACTGCAGCAGATCTTTAAAAGCTTAATTTCTGAGCCTTCTTCCTGGATTATTAGAAAACTACTGCCCTGAATTAAAAAACAGCACTTGCATTTTCATGTGAATGTGTGTTCTGGGTGGAAGCTATTGGTTTCAAACTGTATTTTAATGAGACATATGTCCCTAAATGCCTTCTGGAATAGTAATCTCCAGTGCCACAGTGTCACTTTGCAGATATGATGCTCATTGCCATTAAATGCAGGTATCCACAGAGTGAAAATCTGTAGCTGTGTCTTGCACCTCCGCTGTGACCTTGGGGTTTGGTCAGTGATATGCTGAAGTGCAGCACTTGGCTTTGAATAGTCCCATAGCCTTAGCCTGCGGGGTGTGAGTGAGGCAAGGCTCCTCAGAAGTCAGGCTTTAAGCATGCTTCTGGCCCAACAGGCTTGAAACAGAAGAGGGTAATCTTAAAACAAAATTTTAAGATAAAAATGCTGCTCACATTAATGTGAAATTTTACATATATATATATATATGTATTTTAATCTTGTAATGCCTCCCTTCTAAAAGAACCTCCCAAAATCCCCAAATATTTGCCAGTGGAAGCGTGAACCTCTATATGAGTAACTGAAAGCTGCTGACAGCATTTCCTTTCCTTACCTTCCACTGATCTCCAGGGGTGTTGTTGAAGTGGATGATTTGAAAAAGGAGCACACTGGTGCCTGAAGGAAAAGGGTCTAAAGGCAAGGGAAGAAGATAACGAGGAATAACCTTATAGGACAGAGGGGGAAGAGAGAAAAATTTAACTTCCAGAACACAGAGAGGTTAACTAGGAGACAGAACTAATAAGTTGAAATGAGAGCAGATGTAGTACCCAGACTTCTCTGCTAAGTATTCCTTTGCTTTCTCTTGAGGACCAAAACTGAAATAGTTTCTGCTCTAGCTGCTATTCCCTGAATTCAGATTTATTGGTTGCTTTGATCTAAGAATTCAGCAGACTCAGAAGTTTTATTCCTTGTGCTTGACTGTTCCCGAGACTTCCAGCGGTTCCAACTTTATTGCAAGTTTCACAATATTTGATATTTGCTGTAAAAGTTCAGCACCAGAGTTCTAGGATTACAAGAAAATCCTTATTTAAAATTATTCCTACACTTCAAAGTTGGAGGCAAGGAGCTTGTGAAAGCGTAACGATTACACTGGAAACAAAAAACAAGAAGGCAAATAACTGCACTTTTTCATATTGTTCTTAATCTGTTGTAATTATTTCCTGAGGGTCTGACTCATGATTTATTTGCTGCTTGATACTGAAAACTGACATGCTCCTTGGTGTTTTTTTTGTTGGGATTTATTTGTAACCACCCAGAAGCTCCTTATCCACTCTCTATAAAGAGACCTCCCGTGTCATTGACCAGATGTTTCTTACATATACTGACTTTTTTGGATAGTGTCAAAATATTTGATACTTCAGCCAGAAGGGCAAGGTCAGGGTGAGAGATAATGTTGTGTACACTGCTCAGCCTCTTTGTTGCTTTTTTGTCTCTGTGCGTGTTGTGGTTTGTTGGGTTTTTTTCAGTTTGTTTTGCCTGACCCCTACTACTCCTGTTCATGTTGAATTAAAAACTTGGAAGTTACTCAGAGTACTCCCTTTGAGAAGAAGGTTGTGTGGGTGTTTGTTAGGGACTTGTTATTAACCAAGCAAATTGATACAACAGAAATAGCGAGTGGCTGGAAGACAGTGTGTTGTGTGGCACCACTCTGTGTTCAGACAGTAAGAAATTACTCTGAGTAGTCACAGCAGGTAAACAGGAGAAGAAAGATGTATTATTAGAAAT
Organism: Todiramphus chloris collaris; assembly: GCA_025345505.1. NCBI lineage: Eukaryota > Metazoa > Chordata > Aves > Coraciiformes > Alcedinidae > Todiramphus > Todiramphus chloris. Next base: position 13,089,465 of record JANVCC010000030.1, read on the forward strand.
GGAAATGTGCCCTATGGCAGGTATTTCCCGGGGACCCAAACAGCTGAGCTGTTTCTTCTCCACAATTCAGGCTGTGTTTTTTGGCAGTTCATCCTTGTGATTCTGTCCCTTTCCCTCACCTAGTCTGCAAATCATGTTTCAACAGATCTGGTGGCTGGATCCAGAACTCACATATGGCAATGCCAAGCCATTTGTCTTCACACAGGGGCACTCGGTGTGTAACCGGTCTTTCTTCCCCTGCTTCGACACGCCAGCAGTGAAATGCACCTATTCAGCTACTGTCAAGGTGAGTGGCCGAGGGGCTAGGAATGGTTCGTGGAGCACTCAGCTGCTGTTAACAGCATAGTTTCATTGTGCACCTGCCTAGGATGTAAACTATTAATGGTGATTATTTGGTGTTATTAAAAATATTGTGGATTTTTTAGATCCTGTTCTGGTTCTTGGGCCAGAATCGGGGTGTGGCCACAAAGGCAGCTCTGTTGCCTGTCGTGCTTGGGTCTTGTCTTCCCTGTACTCGATGCTGAAAGAGTGACCATGAAATTGATAATATGCTGAGAGAGTTTTGCTGTTCACTTCTAGTAGTGGTTATTGATGATCGTACTCAACTGTACTTTATCAATTCTTGAAAGGAAAAAAACGAAAGTGTTATGAAAGCAGCATCAAATAATGTTGCATTTTGTGTAGATGAAATTATTTGATATGTGGACAATTTTGGGGCAGCTGGCATAAGAATCCATGCAGTGCATGAGGAATAATATCTTTGGTATGTTTTCACAGTCTGGGTAGATTGTGGTATAAAAACCTCACAGAAATCTTACATTTTGTTGTTATCTAAATGATTATTCTTAATGTACATCCTCAGGCATAGATAAAAAACCAAGCCAGACATACCTGTGGTGTAGTCATTCAGCTGTGATCATCTAGTGAGTTGCCGTGTATGGTGTTGGTTTTCCAGGCTCCAGCAGGCATACAGGTGTTGATGAGTGCCACCCAGAGTACCTACTTAGAAGAGGAAGGTGTATATCAATTTTACATGGAATACCCAGTTCCTGCCTACTTAGTGGCCCTGGTGGCAGGAGACCTTATACATGCAGACATAGGTCCAAGGTAAGATTTGCAGTGAGCCAATTCTGCTTTTTGTGTCTCTGTGCAATGCTTCACATCATACATAGTAAATTTGTTGAGTCAGTGATGAGGCAACAGTTGGGACCGTGAGCTGTGAGTGTTCAGAGAGTCTGAGGTGTAGCTGCATGTGAAGAAATTCCTGGCACTGCACTGGCAAAGTTATTTCCCTCATTGTCCCCTGTGGTCATTAAAGCTACTTGTCTCATTGCCTTATTTACGGGCTCTGTGATTATCTCTTGCCATGTATCCTTGGAGTGTTAGCCAAAAAAACCCCCGACTCTCATGTGAGACCTGTTAGCACTGTTACCATACATGGAAGTGTGGTGAGAAATCAGGCTATTTTTTCAAAGAGATAATTCAGTTTGCTGAAGTATCACCTGATGTTTTCTGCTTTCTGACAGGAGCAGAGTGTGGGCAGAGCCTTGCCTGCTGCCAACAGCCATCAGCAAGCTGTCTGGCGTTGTTGAGCGCTGGTTGACTGCTGCGGAGAGTCTGTATGGCCCATATATATGGGGAAGGTGAGTTTAATGAGATTCCCAGGAGTGTGTACTGTAAACAAAATAAAACAATCTTGAGAAATTACAGTGCTTTCTGAAACCCTGTGCTAGCAGTAGCAGGACCAGTGAGCCTCTCAACTGGCAGCACTGTAGTAGCTGGAAACAAACTCTGGAGTTTTGTCTCTGCAAGTGGCAGAGAGGAGGTGGCATGTGGAGGCATGGAGGCATTTTGGCGGGTATGGTGGGCAGAGCTGGGGGTTTCTAAACAGTGGATCTTTCACAAGGAGTGAAGGGTTTTCATACTGTAGCGTTCGGTGACGGAAATCCAACATTGTGCCAGACACCATTTAAAATGTATGGCAGTTTTATATATTTATCATATTTATTTTTACACATGGCACTTGCTATATGATATGTTTATTGTGGTATGCCTGAAGATGCTGAAACCTGACTCAGCACAGACTCGCTGAGAGTCCTAGGCCCTAAACCCAACTTTAATAGTTTCTGAAGTTAAGCTTGACTATGTTTTAAAAGAGAGCAGTCTTGAGAGAATGCTTTTATTCTTTGGATGGGATAAATTGTTTACAAAGGCTTCCTATATTTCTTTGCTAAAGGCAAGCAGGAAGAACTTGTTAACTTACAAAATGTTGCTTGAAATCATCTGACAACACAGCCCAGTGTGCCAGTGCTGATCATTGGTGGAGAAATTTAGAAACCAAGACAAATAGTATTGTTACATTCTGAAGCAGACAGACTGGTGTTATTTTGCTGACACTGCAGGTACTCCAGTTAATTCATTCAGTAGCTTCCCGGCCCCTCTCTTTTCCTGGGAGCCTCTGGGGACTTGACACACTGTATGTGGTAGTTTTTGTAGAGTAAAAGTGGTTCTGGCTTGCAGATACACAACTTGTGATGAGTTTGCCTGTGTGAAGGGAGCGTGATGCATCTGGGAAGTGCTGCATCTGCTGCACATGAAAAGTTTGTCTAGTCTTTCCATCCAAACGTGAGCAGATCCTTGGCCAACAGGATTAATTCTGTGATCCCCTTATCAGAAGAGTTAGGCACCATGGGTCTAGAAAGTTTGTTCCCGAAGTCACAAAAATGTCTCAGAAGAGTCTTCCCTAAAGAAAAAAAAAAGTTACTGTATGCTTCTCTTGGAATAGCTGTAATGTACTTGTGTCCTTTCTCCTCTCTTCTTTCTTCTCTCCCCAATTTTAGATATGACATTGTTTTTCTTCCTCCATCCTTCCCTATTGTTGCCATGGAAAACCCATGCCTGACCTTCATCATCTCTTCCATTCTGGAGAGCGATGAGTTTTTGATCATTGATGTCATTCATGAAGTTGCCCACAGCTGGTTTGGAAATGCAGTCACCAATGCTACCTGGGAGGAGATGTGGCTGAGCGAGGGACTAGCCACGTACGCACAGCGCCGGATCACCACCGAGACCTACGGTATAGAGGCAGAAATGTTTCTCCTTGTGCTATGTCTAACCAAGAATTGAGAGTTTGCCTTGGCAGCTCAGAATCCCGTGGGAAGCTGCTGGCTGGTTTTGTTTGTTTCTTTGAGTTTGCTTTGGTTTCTTTTAAAAATTATTTATTTATTGTTATTTCTGAAACACACACAGCCCCAGACTTTGCATTGAACATCTTAGATGCTTAGAGTCTGGTGGTGTCTTGGCTTTGGGTGGAGTCAACAGGGGGTGTGTTAGCACAGTGTTGTAAGGATGTTTCTAGGAACTTTGGAACTGCTGTCGGGTACCAGGCAGGTGTTCGTGTGGCAGAACAATGTAAGCAGAGGATGCTTCAGAGAAAAATGTAAGAAATGTTATCATGGTTATGCTGTGAAATACCTGTCCTCTGAACAAGTGTCTTTCTAATCCTGATCAGTTAGGTACTACCTACTGTTAGAATGATGTCAATAACACTTGGGGGGGGTGGAAAAGTACGTGTCCACATAGCTGTCTATTTATCTGCTTGAGGCATCCTGTGGAATTGTCTAGCCTTGCCTTTCCTTATATCAGTGAATTTCACAGGTCAGTTATATGATATTATCTTCAGAATGCATAAGTAGTAAACAATTCCTATTGCTTTTCAGTTGAATTGGATTTTTATTGAAGTGAATAACGGGAACATACACGTCTCTAGTTTGTCCTGTTCCGTTCTTAAAGGCCATGTGTATTCTCACACATCTCCTGTAAACAATCTTGGAAAAATTCCTGGAAATCTTGGCAGCGAGAGTGTTTAGAAGGATGCCTTTGTTTTTAGTCATATATATTGTTTTTGGAGATGAGCTGATGATAATGAAGTTCAGGGAAAGAAATGCTCTGAGCATGTATGGAGATGCTACAGTGTATATTTTTATGTTGAATAATTCTCAGTGGTCAGGACTGTTCTTGCCAGACGTGCTGTTATACAGAGCAATTATATAAATAGGTCAGAAGATACTGACCTGTTATCTATCTCAGTCTGTCCCTCTGATAAAGGACAAGATTCTTGCTGGTTTTGGTCTGTTCTCTTGAAATTTAGAACTGTTTGTCTCAAGAACTGATTGTTCAGGAAACCAAGAAATAAACGCCTTTCCCTGTGCCATTCTTTAGAAAGCTCTTTTTGCATTCTCATTTGTTTCTAAACCAGACCTTTGATCTAAATCTTGCCATTTCTGGCATAATTTCAGAGTATCTTCTGCTGTTAATAAAAAGGCATCTTTGTAATGACATTGTTTACAGAAATTGGAGTTTGCTGACCACTGCACCCCTTGGATCTTGCTTAATCCTCCTCTCCATAGCTTGAAGCGGTTGCCCCCAACGCTATTGTGGTTCTTGCTTTCCCCTGTGAAGCACATCTGCCCCTTTCTCTGCCAGTACAGGTTTTTCTCTCTTCCAGATATATCCTGTTTCTTGATTCTTGCTTTGCTTGTATCAGGTTCCTGTGTACACATGTCAAGACTCTGAAATTCTATCTACGTAACAAGCCCTACTGTTGGAGTTGAAGACTTGGCAAAGAAAGCCCAAGTGTTAATAGCGCTGGATATAAAGTATCTTCTGAATCTGCAAATCCATTTTCCACAGCTTTTTACTTCTGCAGGGGAGTAGGAGAGATCTCTTGACAGTGTAGCACAGCTAGTTTGGCCTGAAAGCATGGAATGCCTGACACTGCCCTGAGGTGGAAGAGAAAGAGCAGCTGAAACATTTGCAACTGTAAAAGAAGTTGTAATGAGTGGCAGGTGAAAAAAGTATGAGAACACTAAATAAAGCTTAAAAAAGATCCGCAGGATTTGTAATATAACAACTAAATCTAATCCTTTTACATTTTCACCCAAGAAGTGACATTTGGTGAGTAATGTCCTTGTCACTGAGTATGGAATCTCATGTCCAGTATTCTACCAGTGAAATTACTCTTTTGTAGCCCTTGATTACTTCTTGAAAGTAACCTGTGCAATACTTATTCCAATGCTGCTCATCTTATCTTGCAAAAACTGATAAGATGGTGTCAAGGATGTAAACTTTAGCATAGTTTTCACTCTCCTTTATGTTTCAGTTCAGCCTGCTGCATGATCGGCATGAGTAAATACACTGGTTTAGGTTCTGGCTTCCATTACAAATTGCGAGGATTTTTTTGTGCTCAAGTTTCTCCGCCCTTACATGGCTGTGATTCTGTCTCACTGTTGTGCCTTCTGCACCTTCAGGGTCTTTTATTTTGTACCTGTGCTAGTTCTTCACGGATTAGGTTTTGCTAGTCATTTGCCCACAACTAATAAGTTTCTTTCTGGGGTAGGAGCTGCCTTCACTTGTTTGGAGACTGCATTCCGTCTTGATGCTCTCCACAGACAGATGAAGCTCCTTGGAGAAGATAACCCTGTCAGCAAACTTCAGGTTAAACTGGAGCCAGGTATTGCTTTTGGCTGAAGCTGCTGTACACAATTTCTCTATGTCAGTGCTGGAATATAGACCAAAAAAAAGACTAATTTGTACATCTTCTTTTTATAAAGAAAGAAAAAAAGAAATACTCATTTGTAAACCAGTCTAAAAGTAAATAAGGAAACCTGGCTTGAAGTTTTCTCAAAGTTGGCTAACTCATCTTTACAAATACTGTTCTGTTCAAGAACAGAACAGACTCACTGAGTAGAAACAGACTTTGAAAAACTGCCTTGAAAGCTGTGTGGTTTTGAACTTCTGAATATGTAAAATAAAGTTGTTTATACTGAAAATATTTGGAAACATCATATGAAATCCTGTGCTATTAGATGTTCCTCTTTTTATGTGTTCATGTAAGAACAACGTGTGTATGCATAAGCATACAGATAAACATATGTACTTGTACTCCTGTTGAGTGAGCTGTGCAGAGGCTGTGTGGTTGTCCCCTGAGCCAGATGCAGGTCTGCACTCCAGCATTGTGTATCTTCTTCACTGATACTTCTCTAGTCCTGTGGTCCCTACTGGAGGTGTGAAGCAGTCTTCAATCTAGATGATATTTAAAACAATGTAAAATGTAAGTGGAGGTGATATTGGAACCGAATGGAATGGAAAAGCATGCGTTGGAAGCCTTAAAAAAGCAACAAGTAGTGATTACCTTATATTGGTAACTTTAAAAATTTGTGGTATGGCAATTCCTTGACTTTTGTAATGAAAAAAACCCAACAGCATTTGTCTTCAAATTCCAGGTGTGTTTTCAGTGACTTCAAATTAGAAGTGACTTGTTCCACTGGGAATTAATACTTAATTTGCAATGACTGATTTTTTAATTTATTTTTTTTTCCCAGCCTGTGTGTTTGTGTTTACTACAGGCTTGTTTTGTTTTTAATTCACTGCATCTTGGCTCAGTGATCTCTAAGGGGTCTGTATACTTGGAAGGGTTGGAAATTAATGTCCTCATTAGAGCATCTTATAACATTGTTGTCTTCTCCTTTTAGGTGTAAATCCAAGTAATTTAATGAACCTCTTCACCTACGAGAAAGGCTACTGCTTTGTTTACTACCTGTCGCAGCTCTGTGGTGACCCAAGACACTTTGACTCCTTCCTAAGAGTGAGTGGGAATAATCTCTTGAGATTTAGAGCTGCTTTTAAAATTATTTATTTATTCCCCCCTCCCAGGTTTTGTCACTTGTATCAAATTTACCTCTACCAATTAGTTACAGTGTGTCTGAGGTGGAAGAATGGTATGGGCCTGTCTTTCTACCTAGATGATTCTTTTTATGAGATTTCAGTGAATGATTTCTCTTCCATCTCAGATTGTGAGTTCATGAGGTGCTAAATACAGAGTAGTAGTATATTTCTGTCACCTCTTGTTCTGTGCTCCAAATAATTAGAAAGCTATTCTGGCATAGGTTGTCTGTGACTGGAACAATGTGACTTCACTCACCACTAAAAAGTATTAGCTTGTGTTTTTTGTGCCCAGGGTGACAAAGGGCTTGGTTTTCTATACTGGGGCAGGTTTGGTGCCTTGGAGCACATTTGCAAAACCTATAGACAATTATGTCAGCTATTGACTTGTTTTTGTAAAGCAGCACAACTCACTGCTGCTTCTTTTGCCTGCATGCATGTTTTTCATCTCTTCTTCCCATCCGTCCATCATTCCATCTTTCTCTCTAGTTCCACAACTACAGCTTTAGTCCATAATCTGTCAGGGAGTAATACAGCAGCCAGCACATCCTGACTTTTCACTAGTGTCAAGTACAAGGAAACCTTTCTGCCCTTGATATGTTAATGTATCTGTGATCTGTATCAGAAAAAAATCTGTACTCATCTGTCAGTGGATTTGCAGCTTCTTATTTTTTTTCTTGTCATGGTGCTTTTCTTGTCTGGGGGGAGGAGGAAGAATATTTTAAACTTTTTGTTCGTTTGTTTTTAATTTAAACCTTCCAGATACTTGTTTTCACTCTCCCATCTCTATTTTTAATTGCATGCTATTGTTCTACATCAAAAGGAAACTGTCTTTCTCCTAACAATAATTTATCCTTTTTACTGTTTCAGGCCTACATTGAGAAGTACAAATTTACCAGCGTTGTAGCTCAAGATCTTCTGGATTCCTTCCTGAACTTTTTTCCAGAGCTGAAAGAGCAATGTGTTGAGAGCAAAGCAGGTAGGAAATCTACTTAGTTAACTGTAAACACTGTAGAAAATCTAGATGCTAAATTTTATGCTTGGCTTGGAGAATGCATAAGAAAATGCTAAGGCAAACCAAGCCCTTGTTAACAGACAGATGTTCATGATAGAAATGGTTGTGGTGGTTTACTGTTACTGCCTCAATGTTGGGAAATGAGACCATCTTAAATTGCTGACAGTTTTGGTGTTAATTAGCTGAGTGGCCCTCAGTTAACTTTCTCATTAGCTCATCTTTCACGCTGCAGACAGTATGATCAGTGTGTGTGAGATTTACTCGTGCTCAAACGCAAGGAGAAGGTGATATTTCATCTATTTTAATTAGAGAAAACATGCTTTGAGATCTTTTCCCAAGGTCCTACCCATGCATATAAAATCTCTTCCATAATGTTTCTCTCTTCCCTTATATCCCCTATTTGTAGCTGCTGGTGGATTTATGAGAGGTCTGCAAGCTACTAGGTGCTTATTAGCCCTCTTGCTTAAAGAAATGACACCAATGTTATTCTGCCATATGTCCATCCTTGAAAGTCATTATTGAACCCATTGGTCAGCTTAAACCAGTCTGGCAGTGAGGTACAGCTCCTAAGGATACTGGATTCCTACAGGCTTGGTGGAAACTGCCTGTGCAGAGGTGTAGATGAGCGAGCCTGCTCAGGCAGAAGCTGCAGCATGAGCTCAGCAGTTGTATGTTTTGTTTGGCCCACTGGTTGGCTGATGAGTTAACTGCAGCATGTGGTGCCTTTTGCCTGCCTGATATTCAGGGGATGCAGGAGAGAGCAGTTTTAGGGTAGATGGTGTGGAATGGGAAGTATTGCCAAGGGTTACGATAGTGCTGAGGTGGTAAAGGGTCAAGAGGAAGAGCTCTGTTGGAAACCAGGCTCTACTACTTCTGCTGCTTGTAGAGAAACTTTTTGTTTGTTTTAGTTATTAATTGCATAAATAATTTTAAAATAACTTGCTTTTGCTGGTGTGTAGGAGGAGGTTAGTCAGCCCTCTCACCTCTTCTTTATTTATTAATTATTTGTTATCTTTTTAAATGAAGATGGTTTTCCTGATATTCTTCAGTCTTCCTCAAAATTCTGAGAAAGAGAAATACACACACACACACACACACACACAAAAATCTTACATTAGAAAAATAGTTTGATCATAGATGTTTGTTAGTCTGGCTGTCATGAGTCACTGTAAAGCCAACCTGTAGAAAACTCCTGGTTACATTTGGAGCTGGCACTCCTCCAGGTGTAGTGTAAGCTAGCCCAGTGAGACTGCAAGGCTGTTAGGTTGCTGTAACTATAGGTTGGTCTGATTTGCTATTGTTAGAACTTCTCCTAACTATGCTAGAAGCAGTCCTGAACTTTGAGGCAGCCAAGACATCTGCAGAGACTCCTGCTCAAAATTTTTGATGCTCCTCATTCCAGGACTGGAGTTTGAACGTTGGCTCAATGCTACAGGACCTCCGTTAGCTGAGCCAGACTTATCTCAGGGATCCAGTCTGACCAGACCAGTGGAGACGCTCTTCAAACTCTGGACCACAGAGCCTCTGGACTCTGCTGCTGCTGCCAGCAGCGCTGACCTCACTAAATGGAGGACGTTCCAAACCGTGCTTTTCTTGGACAGGTTGTTGGATGGGTCACCACTGCCACATGGTGAGTACTCTGTCAAGATAGCACGAAAGTATTCCTGGAATAATTAATTGACTTCTAAAGAGCCCTGCCCCTTGCTGACCTTATCATTCAATGTAAAGTCATGTTGGATGGGGCTTTGAGCAATCTGATCTGCTGAAAGATGTCCCTGTCCATGGTACGGGGCTTGAACGAGATGATCTTTAAAAGTCCTTTCCAACCCAAACCATTCTATAATTCTGTGATTTTATGATTCTTTATTCTCTGATGACTCTCCAACTTGACAAAATAGATGATAGTTCTTTCTCTGTGTATGTGCTCTTTTCAGAAGTGATAAAAAAGCTTTCGGAATGTTACTCCTCTCAGCTGGACTCCATGAATGCAGAAATCCGTATCCGCTGGTTGCAGATTGTAGTCCGAAATGACTATTATCCAGACCTTTACAAAGTCCGTCGCTTCTTGGAAAACCAGGTACTAACTGCTGGATTAAAATCACTGCACCTCTCAGTGCATGAGACATGTGCATGAGACATGCGACGTGAAAGACCTTGGAACTTCTGCTTCCTGGCCAAGTGTAGACCAGGTGTGTTGCGAGGGGGCTGAGCATGGCTCACCTGCTAGCGGGTGGGGAGGAATGGGCAGATGTAACTTAAAATGCCTACAGATAATCTCTGCTTTTCTAGCCTAACTCATTACTCTTGTCCCAGCTCTGCCCTGTGCCTTTTTTTGTTGCTTTGTAGCAGCCCTGGCTTTTCCAGACCAGAAATTTTCACATTACTAAGTCACGTGGTGGTTTGAATATTCACACTTCAGCAAGACTACAGCTGATTCGGTTCCTTTCAGTAGTTTTTGTTGTGCAGGAGCAAAAGGTTAATGCATATGTTTGCTGGGGCCTTGGGATTTTAAAAATAGTTCTGTTATTCGTGGAAGTAGCTCAGCCTTAGGGAGCGTTTTTTTTTAATTATCATTTGTAAAAATCTTTGCATTAAACTTCCTTAGAATAGACTCATCTGTCTTTTGAAGAAACATGTTGCTTGTCTCCAGTCTGAACTCATTCAGGGTTATTGGAGTGTAGCTGTAGAAGAGCTAAACCTCTTGGCTTTTATTGAAGTGATATTATCCAGTTTTCCTGTCTTGCAGATGTCTCGGATGTACACAATTCCACTTTACGAGGACCTTTGCACTGGCACCCTCAAGTCTTTTGCCTTAGAAATTTTTTACCAGACCCAAAACCAGCTGCACCCCAATTTGCGGAAAACCATCCAACAGATCTTATCACAGGGCTTGAATCCACTTCCTGCCATAGACACTACAGCAGTCACTACAGACACACCAGCAATGGTGCTGGAGGACAAAGTCTCAGAGGCCACAAACGGTGCCATTTCACTCAGGGATGTTAATGTGTCTGCTTAGATCACCAGCTCATGCCAGCCATGAAGCTTGAAAATGGGGACAGAACAGAGGAAGGATACCAAGTGTCGCCTCCTTTCCCTCAGCACGTCAGCTGCGGTGTGTTGTTGTAACTGGATTTCTCTCCCAAAACACAAAGCAAATGTGCCTTCAAGTATCCAGCGTGTGACACTGCCAGGTTCCAGAGATCTCCTTCAGCTGTGGGATGGATATTTTGATTCAGTTTCTACTGGTCAGGGACTCCTGGGAAGTTGCTTCTCCATGGAAAGAAGATAGTTCCCTTTCCTGAGGCTCTTCTGGATGGTTTCTCCAAGGTTGTTGGTTGGTGGATTTTTTTATTTTTTTTTTTTCTGTCTGAGGCATGTCCTACTTGCTGTGTGTATGTTGCTGGGGGGTGTATATGTGTTAAGCTGCCATTTTCCTGATATTTGGCCTGAAGTTCTGCAAAGGAGAGACTCGGGAATTGTCAGTGGTAGCAAACACATTTTCATAGTATGCTCCTTATTGTGACAGAGAGGTATTGTGATTTGGGAGGTAGGGGACTAATGCTTAAATAATTAAGAAACTAATTTTAAATAGCTCCTGTTCCCCGCCCCCAGGTGGCTAAATAATAATAATAATGATTTATATATATATATATATAAATATATATATATAAAAAAGGCCAGGGAAAACTTATGATGGATTTGTAATCCTTCTGTAGTTAACCCTACCCTCAGTTTTCCCTTTGCACTCAATGGGACAAGCAATAAAGAAATGTGTAGGCTTGAATTTTCAAAAAAGATAAATTTAGGTGCCCAAATGCCATCAATTCTGATACTAGCAGGATGCCTAAATCATCTTAACTGTTCTGACAAGTCTAGCTGCAACCTTTGTTAGTGCGTTAGAAGGCGTAGCATGTGTGTTCGTCGGGTGTGTTGTGTGTCTTCTGTCCTTCTGGCAGAATTAAAAGGACCTTCAATTTCATTTTCTTTTTTAAAAATCCCTAACATATTTTAGGCCTGTAAGTCAACCTTGAGATATCTGTGCTACATTTTACTGCCTTGAATAATGTTTGCCTGAATAACAGTTTCCCTGTCATTCGACAGTCTTGAGAGAAGCACCCTCTTTGTTCACGTGAAACTTTTAAGCCTCGCTTTACCTGAGTCTGCTTTCTGACTTATGGTGCTGGTAAGATGCCATTTCTCTTACACGTGCCCTCCTCTGTCTGTGCCATTTGGTCTCAGAAAGCTGAGGGCAAAGCATCACTGGATATTAGAGAGTACAGGTGATGGTTTTTGGAGTCTGTGCCACATTCTTTTTAATGTGCGGGTGCCTGCGTGCCTCTCGGTGAGCTCCCACAAAGCATCTCTGGGCTGATGTATCACCAGGATGGAGGACTAGCTTGAATAAAAGGCAGAACATTTGGAAGAGGCTCAGCTAAAGGAGATGAGAGAGAGAAATTATGTACTTTGGGGGGAATTTTAGCCCTGCTCTGGGGATCTACATAGTACAGGAAGAGGAGAAATTTGGGAGATTTTTCACCAAAAGTATCTGTTTACACCCATGTGTGGATGGGAACTTAGGTGCTGTTACTGGATCTGCATTTTCTGGCTTTAAATTAATTTGGACTTCACCGTAGCCTTAGCCTGGGCTGAACTGGGATAAAGCAATAATAAACTCAGGCCTCTGTAGTGCTTCATTAGTTTTCAAAATGGGCCATCAGCATTGTTGGGTTTCAGAACTCCAAGCTCTGCTATTTGCTCCTTGAATGGGATTATCTTTTTTGTTCTGTTTTCTTTTCCCAGAAAGGATGGAGAATGATGTTTTCTGTACAAATCTCTTTTTATTTGTTGTTCTATTGAAAGAGACTTGTGCAAGCTGACTTTCCACTTCCTGAATTGCCGCTGTTGGTGCTGCGTCTCCTGGACCCCACTGCCAGCGGCAGCAGCCTGCCCGAGACCAGTAACCACTATCATCTTTTGGAACCCCAGGCCTCTGTTTAACACGTTTTATTTTCTGGGAGAATGTATGTGACCCTGGTGGGAATTTTTAATTTACATGGATGCCTTATGATGATTGTCAAATTAAACTAAGCTTTGTGACAAGTTCGGCCTTCCGGGTAGTTTTTCAGTCTCGCTGCTGTGGATGCGCGTGGAAGAGCCACCTTGGTACGCTGTCTTTGCTTTGGAGTGCAGCACTGAGGGAGTTTGGAAGCTATTTAAAAGCTGCACAGCAAGAAGTTGGAGAGGTGACAAAAGCAAATAATCAAAAGTAAATACCGTTTATTGTTACTCCAGATCAGCTGTGTGTTTGCACATACACACATTGGAGCAGGGAAGTTCTGGCTGACCCTAGCAGACTGTTTCCTGATTAAAGAACAGGAGTTCCAGGTTAGTCCTGCTGCTTTCTCTGCGAGATCCCATCAGATGGCTATTTTCATAAGACTTGTGCTCTGAAACACAGAAGCAGAGCAAGATTTGTTTGAAAGTATTCTGTGCATCGTCCATCGGGTGCTTTTGCTCCTGAGTGCATTTTTATTTTGAAGAGAGAAAAAACTGGCAGCAAGTGTATGGAGATAAGCCTTCCTCTTGTTGACAGAAAATAATGCTTCAGGCTACTTTCTGTCTTCATTTATAGTAGACTTCACATTGACAGGCAAATTAGATTGAGATTATATAGAAACTATTTATCTGCCTTATCTTTGGTACATTCATTTCTGATCTCTTAAAATAAGATTAGTAGAGCAAATCGGTTTTATTTAAGCAGATGCCAAGAGATAGGGTTATCTTATTATGAAAATGAAAGCTATCACTTTGTTTCATTGGAACCTTGGTCAGGGCAACGTGGGATCTAGAAACATTACTCGTGGAAAAGCTCTGAAGAGCCAAACCCTTTAATGAAATGGAATATTACTAAACTTTTTAGCATTTCATCGCCATGTTGGTTAATATGTTAAGTATAATTTTTGTCAGCTACACATACTGCTCTGTTAAGCTTGTATCAGTAATTTTGCTTTCATGATCCATTTCAACATCCTAACCGTTCACTCGTTAACCAAGAACAATTCTAGCAAACATCCCAAACATTCTGATTGAACCAGGTTTTTTTCACATTCTCTCACTGTGGTGACCTTGGCCATTGCCTGTTTTGGACAACACACGACCTTCTGTACATCTGTGCCCAGCACACGTACTGCACAATTCACTGAGTTCAAGTACACTCCTTCAGGCTGTTTTCCCTGTTTGTGTTTGTCCAAAGATAGAACAATACGGTCAGCACTTACAAATCCCATGACACATGTTTCGACACTTTTTACTATAGATTGATAAAAGTTTAAAGTCATCAAATATCAGACTTTGTGTATAAAAGAAACCATGGCAGAAATCACAGCGTGAGATTTATCAAGCCACTATCTCCCACAACATGGAATTATTTTTCTGTTGGGAGGACCGATTTTAAATGACACTGAATTTGTTGAAGTCCCAGGTAAGTTGTGTTAGCTTTTGAGTACATGCAATTTTAAAACTGCATACTTAATTTCTAGTTTGGATTTGTCTGGTTTCAGCTTCTGGCTCTTGAAGTGACTGCCTTGTTTGTGAAACATAAAATGCTTACTGTTACTAACCTCTGTTCCCATGTAAGTACCTCTTAATTCTTGAAGAAACCAGGTTGAGTTATTTGGTCTCTTGCTGCAAGGTATGTCTTCCACACCTCATCTAGTGCTTCAGCTCTGGGGTGGAGTTTGCTGTTTCAGCGTCCCTTGAAGTAGAAATTGCAAACTGTTTCTCAAAAATTTCCACAAATGCTGCTGTGTATCCCACACCAGCTTTAAAAGAACTTTTTATTAATATTGTGCATTTATCCTGTTTTCATTAATTACAGTAGTGATTTGGGCACCAGTCAGAGCATGTCTTACATGGACACTGCAACCTTTGATTTTATAGAAGAGTGTAGATAAAAGCTATTCCGTACTCTGGAGGCGACTTTTCACCCTCTACAGCGGGAAACTAGTTGATTACATGATGTGATTGAGCTGGTTTGAGCACTTCCCCTCACTCCTTCTCAATGTGCACCTTCTGCACTGGAAAACTCAAGTCTTATACCTCTGATTTCTTGTCAAGAGAATTAGGAATATCCCTGTACATAGCATGCTCTGTGCAGCACAAAGAAGACGTTCTAATATACTGGAGTCAAGGCTCGCTCTAAAGGACATTGGACCCTTTTCCAAAAGCAGGCTTACTGAGATGCAGGAGGAAGAGAGGGAGGTGATAGGAAGGGGTGGAAGATGGGATATTCTTTATGCTCCTATGATTTGATGGAAAGTGTCAGGGATTAAATCATAATACTTGATTGTCATTCCAGGTGTATGACCCTAGGAGGATAACCTAGGAAAGCATCAGCTTTGTGCATTGTTTCAACTTTGCCATCTTGTAGCATTTTGTTCTTGTGTGCCAGCATGGAAGCCTGGATCTTGTGCTCTACCTCCATCTGTGCCTGAGGTACCGAGGGAGATCTTTGTCTAGCAGTGGGAGTCTTCCTCAGACCAAGTCACTCTGTCTTCCCAGTAGCTGAAGAGAGCACTGTGATATGAGGCTGCCTCTGGCTGGCTGATGAGAACCATCCAAGTCTTCTCTTGTAAGCATAAATCCCAAATACCCCCTCCAAAATCTCCATTAAGCATAATGTCATTCTGTGCTGTTCCTTTGATACAGCTCCAACCACTGTCAACCTTGTGGTATTGCAGGGACTGAGCCTGTGCCTTCCTAAGCCTTTGCTATCAGGATCCAAAGAATTGAAAGAGCTCCCCCTGTGCAATCTGAGTAACTTCTGTGTGTCAGAGTTTGCAGAAACAAACACGCATGTTGGGCCCAACCACCATTGCTCAATGACTTTTACCTGTCTCCCTGTCCTTGAACCATCTCGAGCTGGAGACAAACAGGAGGTTGATGAAACCCAAAAACTGGAAAGCAATCATAAAAATATCAAATACTACTCCATCAAAGGAGAATCTTTGTCCACTTGGAAATGAGCTGGCTATTTAACTGGATGCAAATACTTTCTGATTATAAATTTCCATACCAACTGGATGTGGCCTCTCAGTGTCTTTTCCTCTTTTCACTTTTACAAGGCAATACAAAACACATATGTAAAGTGCAGGGAGAAACAAATAGGCAAGTGACATTTTGTCTTAAAATACTCTTTTCAATTCTTATTGTCTAAATAGACACGTGTTTCTGTCTTCAGGAATAGTTTAATCTGGCAGGATTGCTAAGAGGCAACAGAGAAAATTCTTTGCTGGTTTTGTTCCAGAGTTTGGGGTTAATAGAAAAAAATATTGCCAGCTGCATAATGGATGAATTTGCCCTTTTCTGGCTTTGCAATGGGGCAAGGAAAGCGTGTCAGGTATTTTAGAGACCAAGATAACATCCATCTCTTCCCTTCTTCCAATGCCATCATAAAAAAAATAGTGCTACATATTTAACTAGTTCACTGTTCCAGGTTGGATCTACTGTATTTACAGGTACAGTTCAGTATTCATACTGCTTTCTAGAATCTGGCCTTTAACGGGATTCATGAAGTTGTGATCTGTGATGGCTGTTTCCTAGAGCAGCAAGGGTGAAATCACACAGATGAGAGCCTCACTGTTCCTGAGACAGAAGCCTTTTTTTTTTTTTTTTTTTCTCCCCCAACAGACGTCTCCTCTGTCAGCTCCCTTGCAGCCTGCGCAGCTGCAGCTCTCCTGCATGAGCCATAGACAAGAGAGGTCCTTATTCTTACTGACAGCAGTGTTTCCTTTGCTGCAGAAAGGGTCAAAACTCAGAATGTGGAAAGTCCTGTTTGTTGATCAAATCTGCTGTGTGCAAGGAAGAAGCCTTGTGTCTGTACAGGGGCCAGAGAACATGTTTTGGGATCAGTCAGTGGTTGGACAAATACTGTACTGACCTGAGTGTTTCTGTTGTGCTGCTGTGGAGGTTTGAGGGCAGGGTTATGCATTCATTTCTGATAGAAATTAATCAGACCAGTGCTTTCTGTGGATTTTGCCTCGTTAAGACAACCTCTCTGCCCAAGGACCAGGTGACATAACCTTAGACTCAAACCCACTATTATAGGTGAGTGTGAAAACCAGGTTTGTTTTTTTTTTTTAGTAAAGATCTCTGGCTGGCTCAGCAGCCTCATTACTTGACCACACTTGAACTTCTTGAGAAGCACTAACATGAAAGGACCTAATATGAAAAAGTGCTTGCTTCAGTCTGCCTCGACCCGGCCCCAAAACCTTGGAAGCAGCAGGCGCTCACTGAGGGATGGCCTGAGAGGGGGCTTCTCTTTCTGCCTTTTTTTTCTTCATTGCTGCTTGTGGCAAGTCAGTCCTTTTTTTAATGCATTTTTTTTCTATTGCCTATGCAGTAGTAGCTATCGGAGTAGGAGCAGCAATTTATTTCATTTATTCAGTGATAAACTATCTGATCCCGGGCTAGTTATTCAGTGATAAACTATCTGATCCCGGGCTCGTTATTCAGTGATAAACTATCTGATCCCGGGCTCGTTATTCAGTGATGAACTATCTGATCCCGGGCTAGTTATTCAGTGATGAACTATCTGATCCCGGGATAGTCATTCCGTGATAAACTATCTCAGGCCGTGAGCTTTGCCATTGATGTGTGAGGACGGGCAATGCCTCTGGCAGCTTCTCTCTCAAACCTTCAGGCCGCCAGCCTTGGGTTTCGCTTTCCTCGGCCTCTGAGGGCTGTTGGGGTGACCCCTAAGCTGTGCCGAGGGGACGTTCCCGTTCCCCCCCGGGCAGGGCAGTCCCAGAGCGCCCGGAGACGGCCGGACGCGTCCCCCCGCCTCCTGGGGCAGCCGCGCGCCGGGCCCGCCCAGCCGCCGCGGCGCACGCTGGGACCTGCCTCTTCCCCGCTCCGCGGGCGGCGGCAGCTGATTGGTGGTGCGCGCGCTACGTGTCCATCTGCCGCCTCTTCATTGGCCGGCGGCGCAGCCCGTTAGTTGTGGGCGGGGCAGAGCCGAGGGGCGGTGAGCGGGGCCTGCGGCGTTGCCGCGGTAACGGCCGCCCCCGGGCATGGCGGCGGGGAGTGCCCCGGGGGGGGGAGAGGGCGGCGGGGGCGCGGTGAGGGCCGTGCTGGCGAAGGGTGTCGGTGCTGTGGGTGGGTGAGAGGGAGGGGGCCTGGTTGTGAGGAAAGGGGCGTTGGTGGGGGGGCCCTGTGGGGAGGGTGTGCGCAGAGGGGCGGGGAAGGGCTCCAAGTGTGTCCCTGGGCTTTAGGCCTTCTCTGAGTCCTCCCTTCCCTTTTCCAGCACATCAGGGAACCTCCAGGGTGGAATCAGCTGCTGAAAGGAGCCAGCCATGGTGTGGATCAGGGTGCTCCGTGGAAAGAGTGAGAGGCTTTCAGTTCCTAAATAAATCTGCCTTGCCTGTTTCTCGGCTACAGCTCCCCAGTAATGCTCGCTTATCTTGTAGGTTGGTGCTTCACCGTATAAAGCTGTGGGAATAGCCGGCAAAGCTACTTAGAATTGTGTTGAAAATGTTGGGAGAGAAAAAGCAATTACTCGTGAAAAGAGACCTTTACGTAGACCCCACGTTTCCAGCCAGTGATACGTCTATATTTTTTGATTATAGTAGCCCGCTTGCTCAGTTCAGAGGCGAGATATCTTGGTTGAGACCTAAGGTGAGTTTTAAGGTATAAAAGACACTGATTTTAGCAGAAGTGGACTTTAAGGTAGTAAATAGTAGTTAGTATTAAATAACTGCTTCAGGGCATTGTTATTGGTTAGAATTATAGAAGCGATAAAACCGATGTATGTCAGTGTTAACAGGATACATTATACTTTTTAAGTCTTGATGCTTGTTTGTAGGTTTTATTTAAAGCCTGTTGTAGAACTTCTGAATTTCATGGTACTAGTAGAAATTCAGTTATTTTATATACTTGTGTTTCATTATGCCAGTAACGTAGATACCAAGTTAAAAGACAGCGTCATGTGATTCCCAGATTGTTCAATATATTGAAACACTGTCTTGAAAACAAATAACTGGAGTTTAGAGTATTTCAGAAGGATATGTTTTTTTTCTTGGGGTTTTTTTTTTTTTTTGTGATTGTTGATTTCTTTGTTAACAAGAAAAAACTTTTCTAAGGTCATAACTTGTCATATGACTTGTATTACTATTAAACTTATAGCTGGATTTCAGAGTAAGACCTATGAGAGCTAAAAAGCTTAGAATGAATTTCTGCAGCACACTAAGGTGAAGTATTTATGATACTGCCTTTGTGTGGAGGGGGGGAAAAAAGGGCTGTAAAAATGTAATGGAGAAAAAAGTTTGTTGTCTTTAGTGGTGTCTTTCTCCTGTGCATCTGGGACTGGCTGTAGAAGAGTGATGTGAGTTATCTTGCCTTTTGCTTATTGCTGCTTCTGCTATGGTTGCACCTGATGGTGATATTTATGCAGTAAAGTTCAGGTGGAATCTAGATTTACCTCACATAAAGTATCTGTAAAAGAGCCACAATGTAGTAATTTGTTGTTACTTAAACTGTGTCTGAAAAGAAAATGTTTTAGAGGTTAAAAATCCCTTATTTGTGAAAGGTCTCTGGAGCCCTCCCATTTCCTG
Source organism: Todiramphus chloris collaris (assembly GCA_025345505.1). Lineage (NCBI taxonomy): Eukaryota > Metazoa > Chordata > Aves > Coraciiformes > Alcedinidae > Todiramphus > Todiramphus chloris. Next base: position 13,108,815 of record JANVCC010000030.1, read on the forward strand.
AAACATGGACTTTAATCTTAGAGTATCATGCAGGATTTGACTGTAACTCCCCTTCTTTTAATTTTAGGACATTTGTTCTACTCCTCAGTTATTTTCAAACAATCTACAAGATGTGCAAGTGAAACAAGGGATTTTGGGAGACTGTTGGTTCCTGTGTGCCTGTGTAGCTTTGCAGAAGAGTAAATACCTACTGAATAAGGTCTAGAGAATTTTCTTGTTTCATTTTTCAGAAGTTTTCTTCACGTAATTTGTAAATTTTTATATTGTAAGCTTCCACATGAGTGTCAGTTTTGTTATGCTTAGTTTTACTGGTTTTGTTGTGATATTTCTTTCTGTGATTGTTACGAATGGTTGATATTCAGCATATTTTGAATTGATGTTGTTTACAAAGCAATTTTAATCTTTTGTTGATATTGGCTTTTGCCATCCAGGTAATCCCTCCGGGTCAGCCCAGCTGGACAGATGAATCCTATCAAGGCCGTTTCACCTGTCGAGTCTGGCAGTTTGGACACTGGGTGGAAGTGACCATTGATGATCGGTTGCCGTGCCTTGGTGGTAAACTCTGCTTTTCCCAGTGTCAGACAGAGAATTTGTTTTGGCTTCCACTACTGGAAAAAGCTTATGCGAAGTACGTGAACACTGCTATTGAGGGAAGTAAAGGGAGGTCAATGCTTGTGATCCTTCTGCATACTTATTTTATCCGATTGCATTGGGCATAGGTCAGTGTGTTGCTCAAGATACAGTACAGTGGCTGCTAGAGTTCCCATGCTGGGTTGTGTGGAAGTTACGCTTTAAACTGTAGATCTGGAGTGTGTGTTTTGAGTTGCATGTAAAGTAAGATAGTCACAGGGAGAGAATTGTGATGAAAAGCAAGGGATGCAATGAACTGTCAGGATTCAAATCATGTTCATTGAATCACTATCCATTGGTCACCTCATTTACCGAAGGGAAATATTTTACTGGTACAGTATTTGAGGGCTGCTGAGTGCTCAATGAAAGGCAGAAAGCAAGCAAATATTTTCATGGAAAGCAATGACATTATGTGAGTTTACAGTAGTTGAGGCTCTAGTTATATGAGTTTCACTGCTCTTCTGCTTCATTTGATAGTTTATTATTTTGAGAAGAAACATCCTGTCGTTTATGTGTTTGAAAATGGCCGTTGGGTTATGTTTTATGACACATCCATCAAAATACTGTCCAGATGGACAAAATAATTTGGAGACAAAGTGTGCTGGTAAAGACAGACAGCAAGTGGCCAAAAGAACATGGATGGAAGATTGTGTGGTTGTCAGCAGAGGGCAGAAAAAGACTTTAAGTATGAATTAATATATTCAAGTGTAGATGCATTGAGCAGAAGCTGTGAAGCAGCAATGGCATGTTAAAGCTTCTCAATATTCTTTGTTTTCTGTAAATATTCTATCTTATTCTATTATGGTCTTGATTTCTTTTGCTATTTGCATCTGCTGCATCAGTTAGGGTGGTCTCTGGATTTACTTAAATTGCTGAAGGAAATGCTACTTTGTACAGAGTGGACAAAGAGTAATTGAAGAGGAGGAGGAAGAAATATTGTTTATATAGAAAGCAGTTAGTATATCACGGAATGTGATGTAGTGCACAGACAAAGTATAAATGATTAGTACTAGGCTAGAGTGGCTTCTGTATAAAATGGAATGAATTGTAATAAACTTCCCATCAAACACTGGAATGCCTGATGGCTTACGTGTTCTTTACGTGTTGTATCCTGTATAGATAAATTAATATGTGCTTTCTCTTGCCTACTTGTACAGTCATGATTGTGATATAGGGTGGGGTTGAAAGTATGTAAAAACCCTGTGTCTTTGGTTATGCTCTTTGTTTTTCTTGTTTTATTGTTTGATTGCTTTTTGGTTTTGTTGTTTGTTTTTTAATAGAGTGCATGGATCTTACGAACAGTTATGGGCAGGACAGGTGGCAGATGCTTTGGTTGATCTGACTGGAGGAATTGCTGAAAGATGGACCCTGAAAGGCCCTGGAAAAAACACGGAGAAAGAGAAGACTGGCATGGTTTTGGAGAAAGCAGTGTTTAGAAGATTAATGAATCTGAAGGAACAGTGTGTAATAAGTTGCTCAGTCCTCAATTCCAGACAAGGTAATAGTAAAGTTCCAGATTTTTTTTAATGTAAATGTCTTTATGAACAGGGTTCAGAGCACAAGGCAGCCATCAAATTCATAGTGTTGATTCTGGTACCATCTAAGTTTCATGGTGCAGTTTTATATAACCTTGGATAAATAACGATTTCAGGATGTTCCAGAGTTCAGGAGGAGGGTGCTATTGGGGAGTGTTTTTTATATTAGCTGCTAATAACGGTCAGGTCTCAAAAACAAACACACAGCTCCCATCCCTTGAAAAAGCGCTTAAAAAGCAACCTTAAAAACCCCCATGGATTTCAGCACTGAGAATTTGCAGATGTTTGAGATCAAGTAGTGAGTTAATACACTTCAAAATTTTTATTTATTTCTATATGATCGCAGCTACAGTGAACTATTTGGGGTTTTTTTAACTCTGTTTTATGCTGATTTAAAAACTATTTCCTTTTATCTCAAAACTGCCACCTTTCACAGGATGGTTTAATGTCATTCATTTTAAAATATGGGGCAAGTTCTTTTGTTTACTTTCAAATGCTGTTATTTTTTTTCTCTTCAGGTGCAAGTGAACTAGGAGAATTTCATGCCTTTATTGTGATAGATATGCTGAAACTGTCTGAAGTGTCAGGCAAGGAAATCTTCCTCCTACGAATAAGAAATCCTTGGGGAAGGCGGTGCTGGAGAGGTCCCTGGTGTGAGGGGTGAGTAGGTTTAATTTTCGTTTGGAAACTCATTTGTGAAAGCTCTGAAGCCCACAGTGTACCTGTGTATTGCACAGGCAAGTATTGCTAATGGGCTGCAGTGGAGGAGAGCGACTTCAGTTTGTGTGCAGTCCTGTGCAAAGGTCAGTAGCTCACGCAGCTCATTGGTTCTAAGACTTGCCATTTTGATCTGTTCTAGTAATCTAAATTTTTTATTGTAACACAGTCTTTTTTTAATATATTATATATTAATATGAGAAGGAGAAGCTGGAATCAAGTAGATAGAAAGAAGAGATGTGTTTTAAAAGAAATGCATAAATAGTTTAGCAGTTCATATAGCAAAGTAACAAGAATAAAAGAGCAAACTCTACTAGTTTATTCTGAGAAGTTTTAGAGCATATTTAGACTGTACGAAAGAACGTGTAATTCTTGACACCAGGAGCATGTTCTCAGCATTCAAGTGTGGTAACTATGTGATCATATTAATAAACATTTCAGAGAAATAGATGTTTTTCCCCCCAAGTTAAAAGGATGGCTGATGTTTGCTTTTGAAAGAGTTATACACTTGGTCTCCTCTTGTAGTTTCTTTGCCAAGCAGTAAGTTGCCTTGTAGTTGCAAGAGGATAGCATTTCATTGGGTGGCCTTAGAGCCCTATTGTATTCAATGCAGAACTGTTCTTTGTTGTTAATGAAAGAACCAGAAGTGTTGAAAGTACCAGTTCTTAATGGGCCCTTAATAATGAAGTGTTTAAATTCTTTGTTTATCACAACTTAGCCATCAGATTCATGGGGATAACCAGCTGCTTCATACAGACAGTGGGTGTTGATGTTAAAATTCTTTCAGAACGGTTACTGTGTAGCTTGGTTTACTTTTTTGTCACTATTTTTAACATCTGTTAAAATCTTCATTCTCCTCTTGCACTGTGGACTGCACTGTCTGTTGCAAGCAAAGTAGCTAATTCACCTAGAAATAAGCTATTGTATACAACCTGGTGTTAGGTTGTTTTTAAGTTTTCCTTTGATAAGTTGTGATTCATACTTTCTATTATTCCTCTCACTAACTAGCAGCATGTATATAGAAATATTCAATGCAAGTATTTGACAATAAACCGAAGAAACCTCTTGTTATCCTGCTCCATAGGATATGTGACAGAAGATTCTTATGGAATGTTATTGGGCAAGAACTAAATGCTAACTTTTGTCTTATGTGCAGTGGTCAAGGATGGAGCCAGCTAGATCCAGTAGTTGCCTCAAAACTGCTCTCGCAGATCCAAGAGGGAGAATTCTGGGTTGATGAAGAGGAATTTTTCAGGGAATTTGATGAGATTACCATGGGCTTTCCAGTCAATGAGGAAGGACAGCTTCAGAGCCTCTATACAGGTATGGTAGGAGAAATAAAAATCCTTCTCATGCAGATAACATTTTCGGTGGGAAAGATTGATTTGAATGATGCAAATTGACTCTGTCTTTGCTGGGGAGAATAGATAGACAGGAGGAAAATGAAGATCTTTAGAGGAGTCTTTGATATTTCTCTGAGATCTAGTTACTTGCTGGTTTGAGAGATTAGTATTGTCTGTCTAGAAGGCTATTGTTCTGGACAGACATTTTATATTTTATATTTTAGTTTTTTTTTTTTTTTTTTTTTTTTTTTTTTAACAGGAGATAGACTTAAGATTTTTGGAAACAGTTTCTTGTAAAAATCATGCCCTCAATCTGCTATTGCCAGTTGTGACATTCATTCTCACACCTCTCAAAATCTGGGTCACGAATATCTGCTTGTTGAAAATGTCAGGGCCGTGCCAGCATGTTTTCTTGGGCTGGGGGATCTCTGCCATAAATCTGTTGTATAAAATTAAGTAGTCTCTGATGTCTGAAATCCTCACCGTATTTTTCTTGTTTTGTTAGAGAAAGTTCTGTGTCACTCACAGAATCTTTTTGGATCCTGGGTGAGAGGCCAGTCTGCAGGTGGCTGCCGTAACAACATCAGCTTCCCTACCAACCCTAAGTTTTGGTTGAGAGTCAGTGAGAAGAGTGAGGTGTGCATTGCTCTGCTGCAGAAACACAGGAAATACAGAGCTGACTGGGCTGGAAGAATTAAAAATCTGACTCATTTAGGAGAGGAAAACCTGTCTTTGACTGAAGGCACCCAGGGGAAGAATTATCAGGCTGTGGGACTGCATGTCTGGAAGGTAATACAGAAATAACATTTTTCTGTTTGCAAATAGAAGTTTCAAAGCATTATTGAAACATATGAGTAAAAATGATTAATTTCCTACAGCAGTGATACAATTCAACTGTTTGTCCATTTTACATCTCTGATTTATGTTAGAATGATCCTGTTGATCACACAGTGCAGCTTCTGTCTGTACAGACTGTTAGTGGGCTAGTACTTTCTTCTTACCGTTGAGTGCCAAGTGGCAGAACTTTTGGGACTGGTCCAAACTAGTGCATGACATTTCAGGCTAATTATTTGATGAATATTCCTGAATTTACTCCTCCTGAATATTAACTCTTCCTGCTCCTCTTTGCTCTTCAGCTTACCTGCTAATACTCTGATTCTTGTTTGTTTCCTTCTTTAACTGTATGCATGCTTAAAAATATTTTAAACAATATTTGATAAATTTTAGAGGTTTTTTTTAAGAACTCCTCATTTTTTCCTAAAACACCACACATCATTATGCATCTATTCTAGGTGGAGAAGAAACGATTTAACCTTCCAAAGACCCTCTCTGCTCCTCCAGTTGTAGGTACCGTCTGCCATTCCTACGATAGAGAAGTGCATATATGCTGTGACCTTTCGCCTGGGTTTTATCTTGTTGTTCCCAGCACTTTTCTGAAAGATGCAGCAGGGAATTTCTTGCTTCGTGTATTTTCAACGGGAAGGATCTCTCTCAGGTAGGTCTCAAACAAAACCAGAAAATTTCTTAGTCATAAAAAACTGAGGTGAAATATAGTACTAAGTGTAAACGATCAGAACGTTCTGAAGGGTTGTGCAGAGTGCTAAGTAAGAGCAATGCTTTGTCTTTCAGTTCATGTAAGTAATGTTCTATTCCCTTGTGTTTTTCACGAAGCTGCTACCACCTCTTGTTAAAATACCAGTCAGAACTAGTCAGATGAGAAGCATCTTGACTCTAAACTGCAGCCCTAGTGTTTTGAGAAAACCTTTTGTAAAAGAACTGAATAGGTTTCCACAGAATGCCTTTCTCAATATGTGGAAGTTCTTTCTTAATGTATGGAAACAATGAAGATGTACCACAGATGTCAAAAGTAGCTGTTACTGCAATCAGCGACAGAAAGGGAGAGCAGTATGATACTGTGTATTCTGGAAAACATATCCTAACAGAATGCCTGACATACACCATTGTTATTAGTGAGAAGTACAACTTCCAACGCAAATGGAGTGTCAGCAGGTGACAATGCTCATAGCTCATCTTTTCAGGACCGGTGTGGAAAACAGCACTGATGTTTACACTTGTCTTCTTTAGCTGAACGAAGAATTGGTTTTTTTAATTAAAGCATTCAACAGTGACCATTCAGCTGAACTTCTTACTTGTGAAAGCCTCAAGAAGTTTAGCAGCATTATGATAAAATTCCTGTAAGGATCACTGCATGTTGTGTTCTGGCTGATCTTTCCTTGTAGCTTGTGACACAAAATAGACTTTCATAATAGATTTGGAAGAATCTTTTCTTTCTGTTTAACAGTGCTTGTTTATCCAGCAGAAAATATCAGCAACGTTATTAGTTCAATAGCTTCTGATGATTTCTTTTTAACTGCAGCAAACTACGTAGCTATCTCTGCATTAAAAAGTTAATTATTTGTGACCAATTCTGTGTTGGTGACCATAGCCTTGAAATAACCACTTAAGAAGACGTGATAATGGGTAGTTGTGTGAAGTAGCAAAGTTTTACCTTCTTCCAGTAACCTGAAAAAATCTGAGGTTGTCTAACAACTTGTGCCAGGTAAGCTACCTGCAGAGGCAAAACTGTTTGATACTCTGTTCATACACTACCAACTCATATCTCCTTGGGAGAGAAGCTGGCACATCACACTACAAAGCCAGAACATGCATTAATCATTTACTCTGCAGAATTTGAAAGCAATCTTGCATCAAGTTTTAGACTGAATAAAGGTCTGCAAAAATATGAGGCTAATTTTGCTGTATGGGTGTAAGCTGTGTACTTCTTACTGGCAATATATTTGGTTTCTGGGCATATTTCATCTGTAGAACATCTTGGACTTTCAGTGATGGGATAAAATTTCTAGTATCGTTGTTAAATATAACACTTTCTCAGTCAGAAACAGAGGTGCCAGCCTGGATGTGTGTCTAGAATAGACAATCACAGAATATCATAACAGCTGTTGTGTGTTCTCAGCTGGAAAACTGGAAAGAAGAACAGATGATCTGTTTCAAGTTATGCTGAAATATAGCTTCAAATGGTCCGTGACTGATAATAATACTAAATTGTTCACCTGGCCATGAAAAGAAGTGCTGCGCTAGGATCAAAGTGGGGTTAACATTGTAGTGATCAAGTCAGCAGGTAAAATGGTAGTTTCCTCTGATTAAAGACATAATGAATACAAAAAAGAATGCAGTGTATGCTTTGGACTTACTGAGGTGCTCGTGTGTACTCCTGAGGACACTGTCAGTTGTATGGCTGTCAGGTAGGAGAAACAGCACAACGATATTGAGGACAAAAACTATGTAAGCTATACTACTTCATGAATGTACAAAGATGTTACCTGGTATTAGTGCATGGTTTGTAGATGGTATTCTTGTGGAGTTCTGTGAATAATCTAAGGACTCAGAGTTGTTTGGTTCTCTTTTAATCCGTGCTGAAAGTTCAGTGGAATTATATTAATGTAAGTTTATATAATGCTATCTCATTTTTGTGAGTTGATGTTTTAGATTTTGTGAAATCATACAGGTTTTATACATCTTAGGTTTTTTTTCTCTCTTACATTTGGCAGTGAGCTAAAGCCACCACCCACGGATGCTGCCCTCTGTGAAGAACTCCCAGCAGGTGAATGGGAGACAGTGCAGCTGCATGGATGCTGGAAAAATGGGCAAAGTGCTGGAGGTAGCAGGAACTTCCCCTCCTTCCATATCAATCCCTGCTTTCCCCTCTCCATTCCTGCAGGACCAGGAAAAAGCAGTGTAAAAGTTACCCTCCGTCAGCACTGCCAGGATAGCAAGTGCCGTCCGATAGGCTTCCATATTTTCCAGGTAAGACTTGTGGTCATTTCGATGCCCATTTGCCAGGTCTGAAGGTAAGGCTGTCACTGGGTTCAGTGCTCCTTGCTCTTGGCAAGCAACGTGCTGCTTGGAGAAACACCAACTGATCCTGTGAGGTAATGCCTGTGAAAGGTATAGAATAACTCCATAGTTACATAGCAGAGACACCACAGAATTGCTTTCACTGAATCCTTCCAATCCTCTGAACTGATTTTAGAAATGATGGACTCTTCTGAGGATTTGGAAATAATTCTCACAGACTTAGGGATTGACAACCGGATGTTTTGTTAATTCATCATGAAAACTTAGTTTCTTAATCTCTAATAAATATTTATTTGTCCATTGGCAAGTGATGTTGGATCTGCAGACAAGATTAGAGTTCAGGAAGACTGTAATATGTCAAACAGACGATCTAACACAAACCAAGCTATGATTTGTTACGGGCAAGTACAGGTTCTGCATGTATGTGCCAGTGATCAACAGCATAGATGTAGACGAGAAGCTTCTGGTTAGGTGGCTGCTTTTCTGGGAAAGTTGGGTTTATTTTCAGAAAACGTGCTTCTAAAAAGGAGTTTCTTAAGGTGTTGCTGAAGTTGAGCATCAGAAATGATCATATAGCTTGAAATATGTGAATAAAGATTGAAAGAATGGCATTTGTCATGCCTATAGGAGGCTGAGGAGAAGTCTAATAGGAATTTTCAGTACAGAGAAGGCCACTAGAAAGTAGGAGGACATAGTCTGTTCACCACATATGTGATGTGAAAAACAAGGGCATTAGGCTGCAGTGAGGAAGAGTGAGGTTAGACAATAGAAAAAGCTTCTGAGCTATGTAGTGGGTTGTATAAACTGTCTACAAACATGGTAGGAAAGATTTATCTGTACTTGACACTGCCATCTGAGTTTTCTGGAAGCCTTCCCATCCCTCTCATATCGCTCTGTAGGGAAGAGTGAGTATTTTGAGAACATCTCATACTGTGGTACAACAGGAATTTGATGTTTTGAGGCCTAAAATCTATGAAAAGATAGGCATGTTTTAGTTCTTTTTTTGCAGGTGCCCAACAGCCACTGGAAACCACATACTTCTTCTTTTCTACACTTGGAGCCGCTGGTTAGCTGTGTGCCTCATTGCTACTCACAGGAAGTAAGCCAACTTTGCAGACTTGCTGCAGGAAGTTATGTAATCATACCTTCTACGTACTTGCCCAACACAGAAGGCAGTTTTACACTGGTCATAGCAACCAAAATAGACAGGTAAAAATACATGGCCTTCTGTTTGCTTTTCTAGTATTTTCAGTGCATGTATTACAGGATGTTTGGAAACTGTGTGGTGAGGTGTTCTCACTTTTGATAGAACAGCTTCTTCCTTGGTATTTCGGGGTTTGGGTTTTTTAAGTCTAAGTATTGCTGTTGTGTTTGCAAGCACTGCTTACTACTTTATGTTGGAAGAATGGCTAACCAAAATTATTTGTTAATCTTCTTTCATGAAATGCTGAATAACAGATGTCTAGTGCTGGAGAAGATGGCACTAAAGCAACTAATTATCAGCTGTATCTGGATACTAGGATTTATGCTGGAATTTTACTAAGCTTTTTAATAAGCAGGGGTTTTTTGAAAAAATGCAATAAGCAGCAGGCCTTATTCCAGGAAGTCAATAAATCCTGTGAATAAGGATTCCAAGTAGTGAATAAAATCTTCCTGATGTGAATAACAACAGATCTGAATCACAGTTTGTGGATTCCATAAATGCAGTAAGATTCCGTAAAATTGCATCAAGATTCCATAAGGGAAAGGAGGTGGAGCAAAGCCTAGCACAGCAGGCTTCTCTCTTTGAAGTGGGAGAAAGGATTGATGTTTACAAGATCCCCCAGCACTTTCTGGAGAAATAAGCATGGTTTGGGTTTTCAACAGGAAACGCATTCACAGCCGGGAGACACTCGGACAAGTATTGCAAGAAGTAAGTGATTCTTTTTTAATTTCAGTGTTCCAAAGGTGTTGCAGAGACATCATCGAGGTATTAACTAATGTTGAGAGTCACGTGCTAGTGGACTGGACTTTGAATGTTCTCATTTACTCACTGCAAACTGATAATCAGTAACGCAGTTAATCTTTGGGGTTTTGTTTCTCAACTAGAAAAGCAGCATTTGGTAGCAGCTAACAAAATTTGTGTTTTCATACCACTCAGATATACAGAAACTTCTGTATGAATTACAAAGTCATTATTTACTGTCTCAAGTCGCTCCCCACCTCTGCTGCAACATCTGTTAGAAATTGGACTGTTAGTGATGAGTAGGTGGTTGTACTTGTACTTTTGCTTTCAAGAGTGTAAACACTCCTTATGTATTTGGATATATTTTGATGTGTTCATTCTTGGTGTCAGCATAGATACGCTAGCTTTAATTTGATACTGTATCCTTCTTCCATCTGATTGGCTTTGATATTAATTTTGGATCCTAGGTATTCCAATTTTGAAATTCTAATGATATATATGATGTTGTAAAGACTGAAGAAAACACAACAAAAATAGAAGAAAAGGAGACCGGCAATCCAAAGATTAACTTTCAGCACACTGGAGTTTTGTTTTTTATTTGTTTCCTCAAAGCCAGCCCATGTAGCCTCTCACTGTTATAATCTTTCTTGGTGTGTGAGTTGTTCTGATCAAGTTAACGCCACATATTTCATATTTTGGTCTTATGTTTTGCCTGATGAAATGTGCATCTAGTATTGAAAGGCTGGATGTGAATGCCAAGTGCCTAATACTTATGGTGTTTTTACTGGGTGAAGAGGAGATCTTTTAAACACTTGCTAAAATATAATTCATTCAAAGATACCTGGGTTGGTTGGTGGATCAAAGACTGCCCTTGATAACACTCTGCTTACTAGGTGAGAACAAGACCATCTTGTTCAGATTTGGCTCTTTCCCTTTGAGATTTTAATAAAACCAAAACAAAATCTTATGAAAAACTCTTCACCCAAGATTAGAACTGGTTTACTAATTTTCTTAGTCTAGGTCATGTTGACCAATGATTACATTTTGTCCTTCAAACCACACAAACAGCATGGATTTTGTGTGCTTCACAAAGATGGGCCAAGACCTGTGTGTGCTTTCCTCATGGAAATATATAATATTTAGCAGCTGAAGTATATAATGAAGTCTTTTATTGCTGTCTTTTGGAAACAAAACATTTTGAGGACATTATTGCAGAAGGAATGTATTCAAAGATATGTTTCTTCTAGTATTCCCTGAAAATGGTTGGTCTTGGGTAAAGGGTGCTTGCCCCTTGACATCAAGGAAACGAGCAGTTTAGATTCTTCAGGACTTGAAAACTTGAAGAACTTGGAATTAGCAGTTTTAGTTTTCTTGTCAGTGGAAGAAATTAATGTCTGAAAGTAATCTTCAATAGCACAGTCTTTTCTAAAGGCTGGACTTCAACTCATTTGGTGCTTTCAGGGGTTTAACCTCTGAAGGATCGAGGCGTCTGCCCTCCTGAGAGGTTGGGCTGTTGATTTCTAAGGGGTGCATTGCAGCAGAGCTGGATGTCAGTGCATTTTTCTACAAGGATCTCTGTGTTTTCTAATTACTGAAGTGATGATACTTAGGAGGTTTTGGGGTTTTTAAGATGTTTCTCAGAAAAAGCCTGCATTTTAGCCTTTATATCTTTTTCTCTGATTTATTTTAATTCCTTATGAATTTCTTCTCTTTCTTGACCAAAAAAAGTTAACTTATAAAATAGCTGCTACTTTTTTTTTTTTTCTTTATAGATTTCATTTACAACTGTGATGAAAATATAATCTGGAATTCTCACACTGTTGTTTCAACAAACATCAGAAAGCTGAAGGAGTGCCTCACCTCTTGCTGTTTTCAGTTTTAAATGGAATAACAAGAAGATACTCTTAGCCCAGCTGTTTTTCACTGGTACAAACTGTCAGGCCTTTGACATCTTCTTTGTAAAAATACCTCCTTAATCACGTAAACTCTGAATATTTGTTCTCATCTTTTTTAAAACCAGGATTGTACAGTAAATCTTCATAACGTACCTCAGTTCTTCAAAAATACAGGTGAAGAATATCTGCATGTTTTAACCCAGGCTACAGTTTTTAGAAGAAAACCAGAAAATATATGTGCATAATAAATATTTTTGGAAAAAAAAAAAAAAGAAATACTAAAAAATCAAGCTTCCAGAATAACATAAATGAAAGAAACTGGAGTCTTTTTTCAGGTAGGGCATACCTCAAGAATTATGAAAATACACTGGAGCAGAGAAAGTCCAAGCTTGTATCCTACACTGCCAGTCATGCTGCTGAGCACTTTATCATGGACCCTTTGAACCATGCAAATGATGGATTGAAAAGAAGGATTTATTTCTTTTTTTTTTTGTGAGTTTTTCTTTGAGCAACACAAAGGAAAAAGCTAAGACTTGAAAACTTTTGTTTCTGGACTATCAATGTTAGACTGCTTTTGTAAATCTGTAAGAATGTTTTATGCAATATCTGCCCTCATTATAAGAATATGAAGTTTAAGAGATTTTTTTTAATTTATGTTTGAAAGTATTTCTTATCCAAGGAGGATTTTTTAGATGTTCTATTTTCCTCAATAAAAACGGAGTAACGTTGAAAGTTTTATGATGTCTTTTATTAAAAAGGTGAAAACTGACAATGATGTCCAGTCTGCATTTGTTCTGCAATAGCAAACTTTACAGTGTGTTAGAGTCCCGGGGTTTCCACCAAATGGAAGGGAATAATTGGAAATATTTGAGAGGAAAATCAAGTCTTGCATTAGTTTTATATTTGAGAAATATGTAATAGACAACTTCTGCTTTTAACTATACCCTAGTATAATGAATGCATGCTCCTGTTGAACTTTGAAAATTGAAAGGATCTAGTATGCTTGCAGCTGAATTTTAAGTGGTCAAAGCTTTCCACATCTGTTGTGGAGTGCTGAGACAACAAAAGAAAACACCGTGAGTAATAAATCTTTGCTGTGCTTGCCTTAACAAATGTTGGCATCTTTATTTTCTCCATTTCTTGAAAAGCAGCTCCTTTCCCTTCCAAGAGGAGATTACTAGATGATATAATAGTGTTTCTAAACTGAAGGAAAGGTTCATGAAAGCATCTGGATCCAAGAGTTGTGATTAAAACAGGAAACAGATACTGAGGAAGTAAAGAAAAGAAGTGTAAGGATTTCTAAATGAACTACCATGAGAAGAGTCACCATTCTGCAATCATTTATGTATGTGAAGTTTATACCACAATATATAATGCTTCAAGGGAGTGGGAAAGCAAAAGGATTCAGTGCCAAGTGTTTATACTCTGCTACCTTCCGCAAAAGGATGTAAGAAAAGACCTGCTGTGGGCAGCAGTAACAGCACACTGAAGGAAATAATTTTTATCCAGGCATCCTTGCTGCATCAGGACAGCTGTGCCATTTTCAGAGTGTGATACCTGACTGAGCACGTGCACAGGAAACTGATTCAGATCACTTCTCTAAAATTCTCCATCTAGTTCATTGCTACAGTGAGTGTGAAAGTACTTTTTGTTTGCTTGTTTGTTTTTATTGTAAGGTGTTATTGTGTAACTTGTATATGCCTAAGATCAATTATGTGAGCTTTGGCAAGTACACTCATTTTAATTTCAGAAAGCTCAACTATATGAGGTCAGACCTCCTAAATAAAGCCCTTTGTATTAATTTGCTCTGCTGAGCTACCTACATTTGAATACAAGAGATGTTTTTAAAGAATCTGCAGTTGACTGAGTGAAGTCCCTCTGCACTGTAGTGTGTTGCAGATTAGCGTGGAATAGCACAGAGTTTATATGGATGTGGCTCCAATATTGCACCCAAAATGTACTCCAAATTGATGTCCTTCACTCCCTCAGGAAGCTGGAATGTGAATGCCCGAAGGAGGCTGGTAAAGAAGATGAACAGTTCAACTCGTGCCATCTGTTCCCCCAAGCATGCACGATGCCCTGCAGAAGGAAGGCAAAAGAGGTAGTTAAGTTCTGAAAAAAAGCTTCAAACAAAATTGTTCTGAGTTCCAGAAGTTCTTTTAATGTAAGATCATTATTTCCTATTCCCTTCTGTAAGGACAGAAGTTGCCTTGGAAGGTGGGGAAAACAATTTTATTTATTTATTTATTTTTACTGAGAAACTGCACATCTCTGTCAGCCATTTGGGTGTTGGGTGTCTGTTTTGTTGGGGTTTTGGTTTGTGCGTTGTTTTTGTTTTGTTTGTTGTTTGGGGATTTTTTTTTTCCTCCTGGGGTATGTATGAGAATCTCCCTTCCCATTTTTCATGCTTATTTTGTGAGAAACGTGAATTGTTTCTCAGTTCAGCCAGGCTTTAAAAGACTTTATATACTTCAGAGTATTATCTGTGGTCGTTGAGGAGGAAGGACTGGAGCATCGTGGGGTGCAATTCTGAAGCTAATTGGAAGGATGGAATCAGGCTTCCTTCAACAGAAATTAAAGTGTCTGTACTGGATCCTTGTAGCCCACTGTCTCTGGCACTGCCCAGGAGCAGGTATGTAGGCTAAGGGAATGAAATGTAGGCATGTACAGTGATGTATAGATGCAGTGGCTCATTTTAGCATATTGTTTTCACAGTATATTTCAGGATATCTGTACATTCCAGACTAAAAAAAAAAAAGATATATTCAGGATTTATAAATACTCAGATTATATAAACAGAAAACAATTGAAGCAAGGTAAGAAAGAAAATTTCCTTTGTCAGGTTGAAGTGGTAGCCTAAATTAGTTGTCTTGATTTGTGTAAACTAGTGGACATTTGATGAATAAAGGGGGTAAAATGCTAAGTACCTGTTTTGTAAATATAATTTTAGGATTTACAGGCAATTTGGGGAAATGGTTTTAAAATCTGGATTTGTTATGTTTAATCTGAGTGCTTTATATGTTACTTAGTATACTGTTTGCTTTTTATCTGCAGCAAATGTGTAACTGTGTGATCTGTCAGAGTAACACAGAAAAACCTTCAGCTGTTGCCCAGTGTTTTTATTGTTTAATTTTTATATTTTAATTTTCAGTAAAGAGTGGCAGTTTCCTCTTTTGTGGTGCTTCATAATGTGTTTATTGGAGAAGCTGTTAGTTTAGAAAAGCTTTTGGAGTTACAGTTTTTTACTCTTTTTTTTTCTCATGTTTTTGTATTGCTGCATTTTGCATTGTAAATTAGCTACGTTGTGCATTGTAATATGTTTTTGAGACTTTAGACTTTTTTTTTGGTAGCCTAATAATATTTTACTGAAAAGACTGGATTTTGATAGTTTTCTGAAGATACAAGAGAACTTGGTGCTAGACTCTTACTGTAGGTTTTGGGAAACTGAGTTTTGGTTTACTGCTTTATCACATTTCAACATTCCCCATTTGTAAGGTGAGAATAACTTGATTTTCTGATATGAGGATGTTACCAGGATTTAATACATTAGGGACTAAGGACCTCAGATACCCTTACAGTAGGAACCATACGTATACCAGTGCCTCTTAGCTGTCCTCATTCTCTGTTTAAATGTATAAAAAATATACAATGGAAGACAATTCATGTGGCTCTTACAGTAGATCATGTGACTTTAAACCTCTGTGTCAAACATGTTTTTATAAAAGTATGGTTTTAAAATGGTAGAAGTTAGAAATGCTGGGTTTGGTCTTGCTGCAGGACACAGCGAGCAGGAATAGTCAAACAAGGGGGCATTACCTGCTGAGAAAGGTAAGAATGCCTCTTTGTTCACAAAGTTGCCATCCAAATCTAGGAAATGATTCGGGTTGAACTTCCAAGGGGTTGCCCAGTGCTCAGAGTCATACACAACAGAGTGCAGATTTGGCAACACGAGCGTGCCCTGTAA
Organism: Todiramphus chloris collaris; assembly: GCA_025345505.1. Lineage (NCBI taxonomy): Eukaryota > Metazoa > Chordata > Aves > Coraciiformes > Alcedinidae > Todiramphus > Todiramphus chloris. The sequence continues at coordinate 13,124,720 of JANVCC010000030.1, forward strand.
GAAGAAGCAGAGGTATTATTTTCCATGTATGACTGATCCTTTATATGGACTTCCCTTCTCTCTAGTAGATAATATGCTCTCCTGTACCTGCAGCCCAGTGCTTGGATTCAACTCAGTCTTTTCCTGTGCACATCCAGGTGTAACAGACCCTTGTATCTTCTGTTTGTCATCATGTATTACGTGTTTGCCTTTGTTGAAGCCATCTTCTGTCAGGACTGTGGATGTGTCTTCACGCGTGAGCTAGAGCGGAGCTTGGATTGTTTTGCATACTTGCCAGACTAATTGTAACACTCTCCTTTTATTTTTTGTACCCTTCAGTAGATCTTCCAATTCCATCACATCAATTTTATGCTTAGTATATTTGGGACATTTATATCATGCCAACATGACTGTCAGATCACTGACTGCACTAAGCTGTTGTCATCTTAAGCATGGGGGGGTTTGTGTGTGTGTATGTTTTATTAGGCATGATTTTAGGTTGCTTCAGGTTACTTGAGGCTGCTCCCTTATGTGTGAAAGTTAGCTTGCTTGACAGTCATTAATCCTCATTTCTTCATCATTCCTTAAAACACATGTTCTGCTTTGATGCCCAGACATCATCCACATCATCCATATTTGACTAGTGGGAAGAAAGTCTTCAGTTTTCCTTGTGTTTGCTGCTTGTGCTGTTAGCCTTTTCCCAAGCTTGCTTTTGCATTTGCTGATGTAGACCTAGCCCTGGTTCAGAGCACTGGGCTTTGTTTTGTGTCTGGGATAAGCTGCTCTCTATGCAAAGTTAGGAATTGCAGAAGCTAATGTTGTAGAAATACTAAATCTAACAGGTCAGAGCCTTAAGAAACAGGAGGTATACTCTGTACCTTTTTAATGTGAAACTCCAGCACAGTTGTGCTCCTCACGCATTGTCGAGGCACCCCGACAGAAGTAACGTTGCTGTACCGCAGAGCCTCGTGAATCACGGCGTTGGTGTATGGCAGCTTTTTACGGTCTTCGTAGCTGATGAGATGGGAGGGTTCCAGAACAGAGTCTATCTCTCTTTGAACCTTTTCTGCAGAGAAATGAAAATATTTTAACTTTCTTCCCCCATTTTCCAGCCCATTTCTGGATGGAGATGGGGGGGAAGAAATTATGTTACTATGTAATGCCTTGGTGTGTGGTTTGACTGCTGTGTTAGTTCCAGTTGATCAAGTTCTAAGTTTTGAAAAAAAAGATTAGAATTTGAAATGACAGGTGTAATTTCTGTTATGTTTATAAATACACAACAGACTAAGTATGCTTTTTAAAGCTTTTCCACTTTGATGGTTAGGAAGATACTAGGCTGCACATGAAGCATCTTTAGCTTGTTATTCTGTCTTTGCCATCCCCTTCTTGTGAGATGAAACAATGGCTACTGCTAATTTCTGTTAGTGTTGCTCCTTGGTGAACTAGTGGGGAAAGCACATGGTTTTTTTGTTTATCAAACTGTCATTTTCTAGATCTCAATTGTTGGTGTACCACCATTCGTTATCAATGCTAAAAGTTATTTTTATGTATTGTAAGCAATTGAGCAAATACTTACACATGAGTGATGTTGGTTATGATGTAAAGTTGAACACGGTTCTCTCTGATAACACTTTTGCTCACCTTGTATTTCTGGGTATTGTACCATATAGAGCAGTGCCCAGAGAAGGGTGGTGCTTGTAGTTTCTGTCCCTCCCAGCAAAAGATCAACCACAGTCTGAACCATATTGTCTTTATTAAACGTAGAAGTAGGGTCATCTTTGGTCTGTAGGGTATATTCATAAGATTATAAAGTGGATCATTTCAGACATTTCATTGGTCATGTAGAAATTGTCATTGTTTGATGAAAACAGTGAGCAGCCCACCAAAAATAAAATCTTCAGTGCTAAACAAACAAAGCTTGCGTATAAAAATCCTGTAGCAGTTACTTGAACAAGTGCTCATAGTAGACATCGAGGCCAAGGAGGGGACAGTGTGATGAACAGATACTTACTTTTGTTATTTGAGCCAGGTAGAAGTGGATGAGATCCTGTGGATCACCCGCGCTCTGTCTCTCGTGCGTCTGGACCTCCTTCATCACTAAGCTGTGCATGAAGTCATTGTACGCAAACACTTCCTGATGAGGTCCTGGGAGATGGTGCATAAGGCGTGGGAAAGCATCATACATCTGTGATTTTAAACAAAAAGAAAGAAACTTGAGATCTTTCAAATTGAGAACCCAGTTCTGGTTTCCTGATAAGTCTGGGAAGTCACCGCAACGCGTGGGTTCCTGTTTAGGATGAGAGGCCCTAAACACAAAGCCAGAACACGGGAACTCCTGGTTAAATGTAAGAAAATTAATTTATGTATTTACTTTTTTTGTGGTTGTGGTTCTCTTCTGTGGTATTGGGGGTTTTTTTTTAGTTCTGGGTTGGTTTTTGGAAATGGTTTTATTTTTACCAGGAGAGAGATTAAACAGTGGGAATGGGTTTCCCAGAGAGTCTCTGTGACATCTCCATCCTTGGAGACTTTAAGACTTGACCAGACAAGTCCTGAAACAACTTGATATAATTAGACCTGCTTTGAGCATGGAGTTCACATGCAGAGGTCCCTTCCAACATAAATGATTCTACATTTCGAAGAGCATTTATGAACTTTTCCCACTGCCTTCTGTGAGTTAGCAGTGAGATAACTCGTTGGAGATTTGTTAATGATTTGTTCATGATACGGAATACTCTGAATTGTTATGGTCATGCTGAAGGTCAATAGTCAATAACCACACTTTCTATCCTTAATAGAGAGATTGAAGACTGCAAAGGTGTGGAAGGTGACTTGAGCTCTTAGTCTTAGAAAGCTTTCCTCCAGAGAAACTGGCACATGTATCTGCTGAGGGAAAAAATACCTTTTCTTTTTTTTCCTACTTCTTTCTATTGTGTGTATTTAGCGACTGGACTTCAGTCTCTAGGACTACTGACAGAGCCTTTGTTTTATTGGTGGCCTGTGATTAGGGATCTATTGGCCAGTGCAGCCTTCTCCTACCTCATCAGATGACCAAAATGTCAACATCATGTAATGAGTGCCAATGGGTCACAGGAGAGCAAAGGAACGATTATATTTTACTTTTTTGATGACTACCTAATAATGCAACAGATTATTCCAGAACTATGTGAATTGGAGTAATTGAGGGCTGAATCTGGCTCACAAGCAGGACATTTTTGTGTCTGCCTGTAGCAAGGGGGTTGGAACTAGGTCATCTTTAAGGTCCCTTTCAACCTAAACCATTCTATGATTCTTCTCAGCTTTGATTCTTACTCTGACTTTAAGACATCTCTGTGAAAACGACAGAGAACCTCATAGTGTTATAGAATGCCAGTGGACCAACATCTTCACAATGTAAGCAATAGTTAAATGTTAAGGAACTTAAAAATACTCTTTGATGTGATGAAATTGTCACCTGTATCTCGTAGGAAACGGAATAACTCAGATCTTGGAGCTACATGAGAAGATCTTAGGAATGTGAAGGTTTAGTTCTTATTAACTGCAATTCTGTATTCTGAAAACTAAATGAAACTTAAATTTTAGAAGTTCTTTTCTTGTAAGGATATAAGATAGTAATGAGATATACAAGGTATTTATTTCTTACTGCATAATGGCTTGCAGTGTAATGCTATGGAAATGCTTGGGAATAATCATCACTGAATTTTAATTTGTTTGTTTTAACCTGTGAAGCACAAATGCAGTTTAGGGAATAAGAACCAGAAAATTAGAGTCTTACCCTGCCCCAGATAGTAGCTTGAAAGTGGATCACAAAATAAACTGCTTTGATCAGCTTGTTGAAAGCTTCATTGTCGCTGGAGAAGCGGTGACCAAGAACAACAGCAGAGATTATATTTGCAATAGCATGGACAATGGACGTGTGGGGGTCAAAAGGTTTGCCTGTGAATATAGAAGGTACCAATGAATATTTCTGAATAGACTACTGTGAGAAAAATAAAGGAAGTATTTCTTTTTTTTTTAAACATTAATAGTGATAGTAGTTCAGTGTGTGGAAGATCAGACTATTTTTAGATAAATTCCACGCAAGTATACTTCAGTTTAATACAAATTAGCTGGATGGATTGTAGGTGCAGGGAATCTTTATTTTTCAGTCTGCTTTTTACTCTTGTAAAATGCAGTGATTATTGGCTTTGAGAGGACAAATGTTAGGTCTCTTACCCTCTCTATGACTTGTGGTCTGCGTTGTGTTGAAAACACAAGTGGTTAATTAGAACATATGGCTTCAAATCTGGAGCAGGTATTTTAAGTTTGGCAATTAAAAAACAAAATTAACTTCCCCCTCCCCTAAACAAGGAAAAAAAAATTGACGTTTTAATTTCTTAGTCATGTTGAAATGACTTGTCTCCTTTTGGCTTGGCAAAACTCCCATAGTGTGTATTTTACAGGATGGAAAACAGCTCCCCTTAAAAAGGGTTACAGTGAACAGAGGCCAAATCCAGGACAAAATTAAGTACAATGACAAGGGCAAACTTTGCAATATGCTACTATGGGAAACGGTGACTTGTACATCTCTGACTTCAGTCCAACATTTGTAGTCCTTCTTGGAAAGAGTAAATACAATTATTGAGTTTAAATTTGAGGAAGGATTGCACTGAAGGTGGAGATTTGGGATGTAGAAGGACTTGGAGTTGCTGGTTTGTTCATCTCTTACATTTTACAGATCTGTGAACAGGGTGCTCTCAGAGAGAAGAGCTGCTTTGCTGTGTCTAGTGCAAGGAGACTTGGAGAAGGACCTTAGGCAACTTCTCTCTGTTTTCACATCCGTATGGAACGTAATGTCGGTGAGGGATTTGGCTGGTCAGAATATTTATATTTAATGGCTTTATTTTGGCATCTTGCTAAAATTCTATTGGTTTCTATTTCATCCAAATCTTAAAAAGAAGTTTTGTTAGACAACTGAATGATACATTCCTTGTGTTGGGGTTCTTTCTGTGCCAAATCCTAAAGGCCTGCTGTCCTAGAATGACTTGCAGCAGGTCACAAATTGTGTATTTTGTGGAGAAGAACATAGGGTTTCTCTATACTCCTTGAATGTAAGAATTGTTACCAGTTGTCCCCAAGACTGTTGATAATAAGCACTGTTTTGCTATCTGCATTTCAAAATACAATTTTATATTGCCCACTGCGCAGACAAAACATTTTTTGTGAAGAATGCAATTAAGAAGCCAGTAAAAGTTCCACCAATATGAATATCTATATTGCTTGTAAAAATGTACTGTGAAACTTTTACTTCCCTGATCTACTGTATTTCAGAAAAAGCTCTAATTGTTATTCTAGTGAATTTACCTTTTGTGTTTGCAAAGATGTCCACAAGGTGATGGGCCTCTGTTTGAATTTGATGCTCCAAATTGTTCTTACCGAGGGACCAGCTTCTCATAATGGTCATGCCAAAGCGTCTCTGCTGCTTCCAGGTGTGTCCACTTGTCAGAAAAATGCCTGAAGAACACAGAAATGTTTATTTCATTGCTGGGAAGCAAAGTCCTTTCACTGCAGGAGGCAAAATCAGGCTGAGATTAGGTTACATGTCACTAACAAAAAAAATAGCATGATTTCACATACTGACTTCTGGTCTCTCAGGTTTTTATGACTGTCAGCTGTATGGTTGTTGGACACTGAGTGGTAGTGGTTTTGGGTATGGACAGAAGAGCTTTGTAGATATCTTCTACATGAACAGTCTCCTGTGTTTGAACTGATACAGCTGAAGGGCAACTCCTCTAGGCAAATACTCCTCTGAATCTATTGGGAAGGAAAAAAGTCAGCAGTATGCTTTATCAGAGGAGAAATTTTTGCTCTTTGATTTATATTCTGGCTCTGCATGGAACCTTTTTGCTAGGTAAGCCCAGTCATGTGAGTTATAGCAGTAACTCATGCATGTGCCTACATATAACGTATTTCTGCTTTATATGGTGTTCATATTTCATTATTGTAACATTTTGTACCTTTCTCACCCATCATATCCCTGTAGAATGGGGTGAGAGGTCTTCCAGAAATTTCCTCTGAGTGGGTGATGATGCCATCTTTCACTGCCTTGTATCCGTTTAGTACGACCAGAGGGGTCTGTCCCATCCACAACGTGTAGATATTTCCATAGATGTTGGTTAACTGTAGAGTGAATAACAGTAAATTAAGAAATGTAAACCAGGGAACTCATACACTTAAATACTAATTTTAAGGGTGTTCTATAGTTGTAAATAAACCCATTTGCCATCAGTGAATGGAATTGCAGGCTTTCAGAAAAAAAAAAATAGCCTTCTGTTGTAATGTGCTTTGGGAACAGAGGATAATTGTACTTTACGGAAGAGATACTAAGGATGTGTCTCAGAAGACAACCTCTGAAAATTTCACAGAACAAAAAGAGAGGTTTTCTCTGTCAGCTCAGAATCAAAGAACAAATAAATACAGGCAAAATCCCAGAGCTTTTATGTTTATTTTATTAATGAACCAAACATAAAATATTTTCTTGCCTCTACTGAAGAAAGCAAAGAAATATTTTTGCATTTTTTTTCCATAGCTTCCATATGATTTTTCTTGTTCTTCTCTGTTGTTTTTCCTTGGATCATGCTTGTATTGTTCCTTAAAATAATTTGAAGCAGGTTCCTTACTTTTCTTTAATAGTTTGAATTGGTTTATAAAGGAATCATGATGTTAACATAAAAGAAATACTTTTTTCCTTCTTTGTTTTAGTAATAATCTGTTTGCTGCAGACAATAAATCTTTTTGATGTACATACAAATAAGAAAAGAAAACTTAGTTTAGCATATATTTGGTCTTCTAATGGAGATTGGACCACTCGTAGCCTGTTCCAGTGACATTGGTGTCAGGCAAAGGAAGTTCTGCTGGGGGGTGCACAGGGTTCAGTACCAACACAGGAAAAAAGATTGAAACTGCCAATGGAATATCATGATATCGACAGTGCGTGTGATAATGTTGTGTATGGGTGTTACTGTATCCAAGAAGAGAAAGGAAATAACAAGGAATAAAGCAATTATGTTGTTTATTACTCAGAAATATTTTTAATAAGGCAGGGTCCTTGAATTCTTTGAAATTGTCTGATTATCTAGATACAAAAAATAGTTGCAAGTTTAGACTGTTCCTACACAATGTGCAATTTCAGTTAAAATAGGTTCAGAATAATTTTCAGCCATAGCAATAAATAAATACCTTAGTGAGAGTTTCCCGACGAAGTTTGAAGTCCAGCAGCCACAGATTTCCGATGATGGGGAGGGGAGCTGGTCCTGGAGGCAGCTGGGTACGCATCCATTGCAGCTTTAGGAACTGCAAGGTCAGGAGACATACTACCAGAGCTATAAAAAATGCAGTAATCCCCAGCATCTTATCAAAATCTTAGCTTCTCGTTAGGTGTCGGTTGGGTTTGGTTTGCAGTCTGTTTTCATCTGACTTCCTCTGGAAACGTGGAGTTGTGTAGATGAGTTTGCTTCTACTCAAGTCAAACTCTTCCTGAAAATTGTATGCCTGCTTTAGCCATCTCTCTCCCTCCCTTACAACCTACAGTTTTCCCAAGCTGAAGTCCTTAGAAAACTGAAATATGTGGTCTCTTGCAGTCAGCCAAGCCACACCTACCCCCTTTTATGACCTGTAATTGTGATCCATCTCTGCTTTCACTTAGAATTTTTGTTCATAGTATTGATACTGGGTCTAAATGCTAATTATTGAGCAGTTACCCACAGATAACTGAGTGTTTTGCTTAATGGTAACACTTCATGCAGTTTCCTGTAGTAAAACATAAAAATACTAAGGATGCATTGCTTATTTCCTTTCTGAAATGCTGTGATTATTATGTGGCTGCTTTTATAGAAGACAAAACATCTACACAATACCTGTCTGTTAGGGTATGATCTCTGAGGTGAAAAAGAATCGAATTCATACAGCATAAAGCTAAATGAATGGCTTTTATCACACCTTTTTTTTTTTTGCCATTAGGAGAACATTACCTTTTTCTCATATTCTAGGTGAAGTTATGATATTATGTGGAACACAATTGAGAGATTATTGTTCTGTCCAGTGGATTGTATGGTGCTTTCTAAATTACTTTATTTATTCTGACATGGATTACAATTTCCTGGTGCAAAATTTGGAGGTGAAAAAATGCACAGGTTCTATTTTATCTGTGAAAAAGAATGAATAAACTGAAGAAAGAGGCAAAATTTTTAATGTTCATTGATTTGTGGACCCCATAAGCTTTCCAGGAGAGGTTTGTACCAATGTGTAGGAAATTTTAATTTAGGAGGCTTACTTTTCTTACATGTAATTCACTGACTTTGATGTAATCTGTGGACTACAGTAAGTTGCTTTGAAAGTTTTTGCTCTCCACCACTGGAGAGCAAAAAATAAATTTATTGTATTATGCTCTGTTGTTTTCTAGCTTACTGTTTTGTGGAACCCTTAAGTGGCTGTGCCCTTGAACAATCAGAAACCAGAAGCATAATTATAAAATTAAATACGCTGGGACACCTCTGCACAGCGACTGCTTGGTGCCCACCACACTGAATGAGCAGCAGCTTTGCTTTGAGATTCTTAAGTGGCTGCTTCTTGGAGTGGCCACTATCAGGTTTCTAAAGCCCGAGCCTGTGTGCTGCAGCTCGGTGTGGTGTCTGCCCAGGCTGTGTGCTGGTGGAGTCCCAGTTTTCTGTGCTGGTTCTCTCCCTTGCAGCCCCTCTGATCAGTGTTGTAGCAAGTGTTGCCGTCTCGCTTCAGCCATGGAGGAGCTCAGCGATGGATCTAGCACATCTTTTCTGTACAGATCTGGCATCATACCCCATTGGAATTAAATTATTGAGTCATAAATCTGTGTTCTCTTTACCATTAGCTAATTTGACATAAAGCCTTCTCAGACATACAAGGCTACTCCATTACTAGCAAGATCCCCCCTCTTTGCTGCATACTTTGCATCGCAGTGTTGCGGGGTATCCTGGCTGAGTTGTCTTGCTACTTTGGCAGTGCCGCTATCCTTCTGCTGCCTGCTGGGTAAATCTGGGTCCTGCTGGGTCAGGCTGGGCCCTACAAGAGTCTTGGTTTGACTCTGGCCTTTTGAACACTGTGGGCTGGAAGGGACCTCTAAGGGTCATCTAGTCCCAAGCCCAAGCAGGGACATCCTTGACTAGATCAGGTTGCTCAGAGCTCCATCACTTTAACTCTTCCTGCTAGTGATAAGGTACCTAGTCATCTCAAAATGAAACCAGATGGTATATGCAATCTTGGAGACATCTACCAAGGTTTTTCTTAAACAGTTTTCATACTGCTAGGTGAAAGCTGTGGGCATGCTGACGTATGCTGAGGCAAAATTATTTCCGAAAAGCTTAGAATGAGGTTTACAAGGAATGTAAGAACAAGGAAGCTGTTTTAGAAGAATTCAATATTCCCTATTTTAATAATCTCAGTATATGTGAGCGGTGGCTCTTCACATAAATCTTGATTGCTCTCCTCTGACACAAATTCTATTGCAAGAGCTCACCAGTCCAGATGACAGATGTTAAGTTTGGTTGCTTTGAACAGATGAAGAAACCTGTTTTTGTAATGAAGGTTTTGGGCCATAGGAGTGGGAAGCACACGCAACAACCGCGGGGGACAAGGAAGGAATGGCATCCGTGGAAAGATGTGAAGCAAACAAATGATCAGTGTGGCGTGCTGGGGGTGGAAAGGGTTCCTGCTATGCCTCTGCCCAGGGTGTGTGTCATCTGCTATACCATAAATATCAGGGCTCGGGGGGGTTTTTTCTGCTGCAGAGACAGACTCAGTGTGTATTAGGAAATACCAACTGGTTTCATGCTGTGCTTGCTGCCTGGCCTGATGTCAAACTAAACAGAGCAGACAACTGCTAAGCAGGTTGGTTCTTTGTTTTTGTTTTTTTTTAGTGGAGACACTTATTTGGATTTCTCAACTTAGCTGTTCCTTCCTTCAGCGCATCCCCTGGTCTTTTAAGAGCTTTATAACAGGAGCTGTTAATTGGTTGGTGGTGTCAGAATTTCTTTCTGAGAAGAGAATTACACACAGTTGTCCAGGCAAGCATGGAGAGAGGGAGAGTGTTGCTTAGAGCACAGAACTAGAGTGAACACGAGCCTGGGAAATGTGATCAAAGGAAGTTCCCATTCTGTGTTTCTGTTCAGTTCAGACAAAGAGAAATTTGCTTATGTGCATTATAAGTAAATAAAGCCTCCTGTTGCCTCATCTGTGTTGTTGGGACCTGAAGATTGATGAGCTGTTTAGGTTGCATAGTCAAAGTACTGGCATGGGACTTTAGGAACTTCATATTCTGTTCCTAGACCTGTTCATAGCTTGTCTGTGACTCTCAGGAACTTGCTTTATCTCTCAGGTCCTAATCAACCCTGACATTCGCTTTTAAAAAGAGCTTTGAGATTGACTAAGGAAAGCCAAGATGTAGATGGTAGCTATAGTTGTTTCTGTTCTGTTCTTTCCCTGCCCCATGCATTTGCTTCCCACTCCTATGGCCTGAAACCTTCATTAGAAGAGGTTTTCTGAGCTAACTAAACATCTCTGTCATCTCTATTGGTGAGGTCTTGCAATAGTATTTACCAGATAAGAATGAGCAAAGCTTGCATGGAGATGTGCTGCTTACATGTACTGAAGATATTGGATCAAGGAAAACATTTTCCTCAAAACAACCTGCTTGCAAAAAGCTTCTCTGTAAAGATGTGCCTATACCTGCTTCTTCTCACCACTACTTTATTGGTATTTTGGTCCTTAATTCAAAATCTGTGCCATTGAGTTAATTTAAATACTGTCACTTCTGCCTTCCAGTGAATTGTAACATAAAATCATACAATGCCTTGGGCTGGAAGGGACCTCTAAGGGTCATCTAGTCCAAGCCCCCTGCAGTGAGCGGGGACATCCTTGACTAGATCAGGTTGCTCAGAGCTCCATCACTTTAACTCTTCCTGCTAGTGATAAGGTACCTAATCATCCCAAAATGAAACCAGATGGTATATGCAATCTTGGAGACATCTACCAAGGTTTTCTCACACAGAATTGTAATTAATGTATTCATTTTCAGGCATATTTCTGAGGGTGTAGCAGGCTGAGGCAGTGTGCATCGCTGCCATGCAGGGAGAGCAGGGTTAGAGAGAGCTCGAGCCCTGGCTGCTAGGGAGGAGGTGGCTGTTGTGAACATTCCTCATATTTTGTTTTTCCGTTGCTTGCTATTTATTTGTTTGCTTCTGGCTCGGTGCTATTTAGGTGAAAGCAATGCAAGCCTCATGTGGGTGCTGTGCCACTGTGTATCCTGGTGGTGTGGGAGCTCCTCAAGTCTGGTGCCCTTCCAGTGTTGCTGGGCTGTGAAGTGCTGTGCAGTCTGGCAGCACTGCGCAGTCAGCTGCAGAGGAGTTGGAGAGAGACAGGCGTTTCACGGGCTAAACCACAGCACGGCAAGTTACCCTCTTCTTGCTGAAGTGAAAACCAGCTTTTTTCTGTTCGTGCTTTTGGTGCTAGAATGCTGGAAGAGTCCTATGCACACATGCTTTTCAAATTCTAACAAAACAAAAACCAAACAAAACCTCTTAGATTACTAGACTAAGGGCGAAATTTGCCTCTGAAGCCTCTGAGATTGTATAAGCCCTGTTATTTACTGAAGCCCAGATAACAGCCAAAAGAGATTAACAGTTGGTGATGGTTTTGGTAATATTATCCTGCTTGAGTCCTCAGCGTTACGTGTGTCTATCAGCTTGATAGGAGGCTCCCTTGCAACATGCTCATTAGTGTGCTGTGAGTCTGTATTTAACTAGAGGAAAAATAATAGCTTGGGTAACTGAATTGATCTCTTAATAAGTTGTTCTTGTTTTATTTACAGTTTGCTCTTCTTCCTTTCACTACGAAGCTCAATAAATCTGTTGGGCTTGTGGAAAGATGATTTGAACATAGAACCTGTAAACTAGGAAATACCAGTGTGTAGTGAAGTCATAACTAGATAGTTATATAAATATATTTATATTTAAAGATATGGCAAGTATAAATTATTTACATATATTTTCTAATGTAATTCAAAAAAGGCAATGAATGCTCCGTTTCTCTGTTTCATGCAAAATAGTGTTCTTGTATTTATAATGTGGTTGGGTTTTTTAATTTTATATTTTTATAAAAAGTCCAGAAAGAGCTAAATGCTGCTCTGAGCCCCTTCCATCTCATCTGCTGTGAGGGTCGGAAGAAGCTGCCTTATAACTACGCTGTGATTCATGAGATCCTGCACTTTGGTAGCATTCCTAGACAATTGGTCCCAATACCTAGACAAGCAGTGAAAGATACAACTGTTTTGGGGTATCAGCTTCCAAAGGTATAAATATCCTTTCTATTCCATCATGATCTTTGGTCATGAGTTAAGCTCCTTGCAGACACGTTTACCATTAACCACTTTTCCCTCCAGTTAGGACAGATGGGTGTTGGTGACAGCACTGACAGAGAGCACTTTGACCCTCCCATGCCCCCTGGCCAGTGCCTTTGTCTGTGGTGACTATTGCCATAGCACAGTGTCACACCCCTTGACTAAAGTTCTGTGAGGGTGCACAGCTCCTGAACAGAGTTGCTCAGTTGCACGAGAGTGCTTGTGCAAGAAGCTCACAAAACCAGTTGCATTTCATCTTTACTGCTGCTTCAGGCAATACAGTGGGCGTGAGCTCAGAGGCAGCTGGAGGGCATGAAGAAATGTTGCTTTCTACTTGGTCATGGAGATCTTGCAGCCCTACTTACCTGTGCAGCTGAGTAAGGAGTGTGTGGACATTTAGATGTAATGCCATTCTAACCATCAAACTCTGATTACCCAATGACAGATTGGAGTAATTTTTGATTTATGCTCTCAAGGCACAAAATTACAAGGTCCATTCACCTCCAAAAGAGTTTACATCTTAAATCATGAGGAAAAAAAATATAAAAGGAATAGCAGAGAAATCAGAATTGAGCATTAATACAAGGTGAGTGAAGGAGCAGTGCATGTGGCTGATGCATGTGATGGCTACTGATGAGCCTGAACTTTTCAGTAGTCCCACTGGCTTTGGGTGTGTAGTCAATCCTCAGGAGAATTATTTTTTGTTTTGGTTTCTCTGTTCTTGCAAGAGGCTTTTTATGAAACCAGTACTGTGGGGAGGGATTTTTGTTTCAGCAACTGTCATGGAACAAGGAGGCATATAATTACCCTGCACTTTTTATCCCTTGAAGAACCAACAATTTATATCTCCAATGATGTCATATATGCTTAAAAATAAGAACACTAAATTCTCTGGGATGGGAAAGTAAAGTGATAAAGAGGGAAGGACTGAGAGGCACAGAAGCTTCAATGTCTTTTTTTCTTTTTGGGGCGGTACCAGCAAAGCAAGATAAAGTGCATCTATCCTCTGTCAATACAGCAGTTTTTCATAGACAACGTAGCCTTGTAAATCAGAAGTGAGATGTTAATGGGAAGTGTGGTGCTGGTATTTCTTGTGGTGTGTCTGCTACTTATGCAGTATCAGAAATTACAATGGATGCGAAGACGATATCCGCCTGGACCAACTCCATACCCCTTCTTTGGAAATCTGCTACAGATGAACTTCAGAGTTCATCATGAGATCCTTAAAAAAGTATGTATTTGCAGGTAATTCATTAATGGACTCATAGGCTGTTGGAAAAGCAAACGTGAGTGTTTAACACAGTCTCAGTTTGAATGTTAGGGAGGGATTTATTCTAAATAATATAAATGTGAAGGTAGGTGAACATCATTAAAATATCTGTTTCTTGGCATGAAAATTTCCATTTACTACGAAATATGTCATTAAAAGCTTATGTGCATGTGACCAAAACAATACTAATGATAATATTCCTGTCTTATACACAGGAAAAAGATACATTTTAAACCAGAGTCTTGAATTGTGTGTAGTCCTTTGCGTGGCTGTGTTGTGACTGTTGCACTGGCAGTTTCTAAATATCCCATGAAATAGCCACTGAATGTGTATGTGTTTCCAGTACAGAAAGGAAGTTTGGGGTTTTATTATACTTAGTCAATGGACTTTTCAAAAGATCTTGGAACAAATTTTTTTCTGACATACAGTTTTGTTGGGTTTTCACAAGAGACTTTGGTCTGCTGAGCCTGATTGAGCTTTTAAATAGCTGAACTAATTCATTATGGGTCTACTCTCAAACTCTTTCAGTCCAGAAGAGCACAGCTCTTCTAGAATTTGAATCCTAGTGTTTTATTTTCCTCATACACATATATAAAATATTTACATTTAAATATTTAAGTAATAGCACCTCACTTTCACTCTTCTCAACCTTCCTTTTCCCTGGTTCTTCCTCATTCTGTCAGTTCTTTTCTCCTGAGTTGTATATTTCAAGACTAAGTAGTATGACTCCACAGCATAAAATTATAGCCAGTCCCTGCCTGTTGTATTTTCTTCTATTTCTGACCTCCCAAACCTGCAGAGTAGTGTTGCTCAGCCCGAGATTTCAAAAGCCGTGAATTAGTTCTTTCAAAAATGAAATAAGACACAAATATGCAAGAGGACGTGCATGAATTTCGGCTCAATGTGCATATCTGTTCTCTTTTGTTTGCTCCCGGGCAGAAAAATTTTGTACTCCTCTAGTCCTGCAGTTCTTGGTATGTTCTTGCAACAACCACCCTTCCCATCCCACTCTGCCCCTCAGACTTGCTACTTTGATCTACTGACTGCTGCACTTCCCTCAGCCGTTTACTTTCCCAGCTACTGATTTCCCAGCTGGGGAAAGGACTGTCCTACTTCTAGTGATGTCCCTGTGCATGGCATTATGGGGACAAGGCTGTCACAGCTGAGAAAGAAAGGAGAGTGTGGTTCCTGCTTGACCCATCTCATCTCTGCTTGCTACGCTTAATGCACAAAGGGGGATCTGTAGATGTCTCCTATAAAACTCATGATCTAATGTTTTCTTCTTACAAACATCTTAAGAATTCATCTGCAATGAGTTTGAATGGTAAGACATGCGATAAATGACATCACAGACCTTGGCAGTGTTGGCTGCCTGACGTTTTAGGAACATCTTCATCTTTAGTACATGCGACTTTAGATGTAATACAGCTTGAAGGCAGGTTTCTATGTAAGAGCAGATTTGATGCTTTCTTCTCAGTCACCCCTGGGGCATCTGTCAAGGAAAAACATCTGGTTCATCTTGTTTGATTTAAACGTTCTGGTTCTCAACCATGTTGTTCTGATGCTGCTTTATTCTACAGACGGCCAAAATTCATGGTAATATCTTCACCTTATGGGCTTCAAACACTCCTTTAGTTGTCCTGCAAGGGTTTCAGGCAGTGAAGGAAGGTCTGACTGTCCATGCTGAAGACGTTGCTGGAAGGCCAACGAGCTGTACGTTCCACGTTTTGACTCATGGAAATGGTAATTTTTATTTTCACAAATTCTTTTCATGTGTTCTAATGCTGGTTTTGGAAACTGATTTAGAGCCTGTAAGTCCTTAATTTACAGTGGAGAAAGGGTTAGTACTTTCATGAGTTTTTATGAAACATCTGGGGTTTTTTGCCTTTTTTTTGGGGTGTTTTGGGGTTTTTTTAGTTATTCTGTCAGAACAATAATGGCAGATTATAGCTATTATAAGAGTTTCTGTACAGGACATAGGTGTCTAAACTAGAAGGGGAAAGGAAAAAGAAGAATGCTGCCAGACTGTTCGCAAAAATTTGAAAAAATAAGAATGAAAGAGAAGCTTCTTTGATGTATTAACTCTATCAATGCATGAATTTATAAAACATGAACAGCGTTAGTTCACTATGTTCCCAGGTGTTTTATTCTCTAATGGCCATCTCTGGAAACAACAGAGGCGTTTTGGACTTGCAACAATGAGGAAAATGGGAGTGGGGAAAAAAGACCAGGAGTATCAACTACAGAAGGAGGCCTGTTACCTGGTGGAATACTTAAAGAAAACAAATGGTATGTGACTTAGTATGCAGGTCTCTTCTCTCCTCTCTCTCAGATGTTGCAGAAAAATGGGCCATCTGTAGCTTTTGAAACTATTTGATAACAAAAATGGCATTTCAAGTGTACATACAAAGCTGAGTCTCAAAAGTCTGTATCGCATGATCTGCATGAGACATTTCCTTGCAGAAGTGCTGCACATGAAACACCACAGAATGAACTTAGAACTGAGACTCCATGGTCCCTTGTCTGTTACTGTTATTACTTCTTATTTTTACATTACTCATGGTTACAGGATCAGGGTAACACCAAACAGTAACAAAATAAGTGTCAGTACACCCCGTATCTCTCTGCAGAAAGGAAAAACAAGACACAAAACGTTAAAAACTTTGATCACAGCTGCACAACCCTATGGCTCTGCTCTGGCAAGTGCAGTGGAAAAACTCACCTCACATGGCTCATAGCAGCCTCCTCAGAAGGAGAGGAAGCTTGTTTAGATTGTGCTGCTGAATACTGGGGTGAAACTATAGGTTGACTCAGTTATTCTGCTACTCAGGTGTAAAGGGTATAAGCAAAGAATAGAAGGTGGTTGTCTTTTCAGTTAGCTGCTTAGTTGTACAATGTCTCAGCTGACCTTTTGTACCCTGGTTATTGCCAAACATGAGATCTACTGATGCCAAGGCTCCGTGAAATCTGGGTATTTTTATTATGACTAATTCCATTCCCACCAGCAGTCTTGCGTTGTTTTAACCAACAGCAATTTTTAGATGTTTGAAATTACTTTTTGCTTATGCCTTTTATGAATAAATTGCAATTTGCTATCCAGCAATCTAATTAATGTCAAAAGTGTATATCAAATGTTATCAGCTCTCCTTTCAGTGGGAAAAGCAGGAACTGTAAATGTTAATGGTGAATTCTGTTCACTGTGTTTACAGGAAAACCTCTGGACCCCACAATGCCCATTGTTCATACCATCTCAAATGTGATTTCTTCTGTGATTTTAGGACATCGCTTCTCTGAAGATGATGAAAATTTTCACTGCTTGATTGAATCCTTTGATAATATAACAGCATTTGGGAACAGTATCTCTTTTTTTGTGAGGAAAATTATTTTTGTTCTGTTTGTTTATAGAGATAGACAATGAAAAAAGCAACTTGCTTTGTAACTGTTATAACAAAAATAAATACCTGGAATTGCTGCAGTACACATCACAACAGTACTTCCAAATGCCTAGTTCAAAAACCATTTCAGTTTCTTAGAACATCATACCACAGAAATTTCCCATGTCTGGTGGACAGGGGTGGAAACAGAGGCTTGCTACACCTTTGGGAGCTGCACAAAGTATTTTCTTGAAAAAACTCTACCTGTACAACTCCCAGTCTTTGAAACTATAACTGAAGCTCAGTAGTAAAATATAGGTAAAAATATCTGAAAAGCTCTGAAATGGCTTAGCGGGCATGATAATGTTGGGTAGATGGTTGGATCTTGATCTTTTCCAACCTTAACAATTCTGTGATTGCTTAATGGTAGCTTTTTTGCTACCTTGCTTCTGTGTCAAGCTGTGACTGCAGCTGCAAAAGCACTGGAACAGTTTGCCTCAAGAAAGGGCAGTTTTCTCATTAACCATTTATGAACGGGAACCACAACACTGTATAGAGTCAAGAACTCGGTTTACCAACGTACAAGGCAGCTTGCTTCTGCAGAACTGGCTGGAGCTCATCTGGCTTTGTGCCTTGCATGATTTTCCACCACTTATTGCTAACTGGAAACTGCTGTAATCAAGGTCCTAGAGAATCAGAGGAGTAATTTTATACTTTTAGAAAAAAAAAACCCAACCAAACTTTAAAAACTAAAGCTACTTAGGATTTTTTTTTCCCCCCAGAGATTGCAGGTAGAGAGATTCCTAAACTATCTTCTAATCAGGGTAAACTGATCAGCTACTTCCAAACTGCTCTCAGTAGGTATTTGTATAAGCTGTTCTTAAAAAGTCTTAATAGTGTGTCCACAGATAGCAAAAGCATCCTAGCCCAGTATTTCGTTCTGTCCTGCTCTCCACAGTGCTTTCACAGTGCTGTACAATCCTTTAATGATGGTCTGTACTAATCCGTTTTCCTAGTAAGTGGACAGATAGTTTTAAGCAAAATTATGCAGTAGGACCAAGAAGAAATACAAGCCAGGAATCTGAACAGGTCTGTGGGAAGATAAATCTTTGTAATGCAGCTGCCATTTAAATAGGTAAGCCCAAGAGCTATGACCTAATGCATCATTTAAACTGCAGTAATTCTGTAAACTGGAAGGACAGGGTACAATCTGGAAAAGGGGAAAGAAAGAAAGGGAAACAAGGAGATTAATGAGAAAAGTGTTTAATTTCTTTTCTGCTGACATTTAGTTTTATAATGGTAAGAGTGCAAGAATGTGAATAGGTTAGAACAATGACTAAATAGTAGGGAATCCACATGGCTTGGTATTTCTACTTCATCAAGTTCTTTTGCACACCACACAGATGAGATATGTTTGCTTCCTATCTACAGGAAGGTGTAGCTGAGTAAAATCCCCGTGCATTTGACATCCTTTGGTGAGAAAATAAACCTGGGTTTGGGTATTTCTATTTTCAGTTAGCAGACGTGCAAGGAAGCCAGCCTGGATCTGGTTTTGTAGTGATAAGAGAGAAAAGATAAGCATGTTGGGTAAACTGAGTATGTGTCATGTTTTATAGGAGGTCCTTGCTACTGAAGTTCAGCCTAGCGAAGAACTGGAGTCCAAAGGAATCTCATTTATTCTTTATACATCACAATGAAAAAATTATTGCATCAAACTAGGAGAAATTTTGCTCCAGGGAAAAATGAGATTAAGAGAGGCCTTATGAATCATGGGCTAGGCACTATCCCTTCAACATGATGGTGAAAATGCAGTCATCAGAGTCTTTCATATGCTTTTTTCACTACCCAAAAGCCTGTATTAGTATTCAAATTTAATATCAGTAATACCACATATCAAAAATATCTCTTTTATAGATACATGAGATGTTTCCCTGGCTTGCAAGTAATTTCCTAGCATCATTTAAGCGGACTAGGTCCAGCATAAATTTTGTGAACTCTCTATTAGCAAAGGAACTTCAAAGCCACAAAGAAAAAAGAAAAACAGATGAAAATCAAGATTTTATTGATTATTATTTGGATGAGATAGATAAGGTGAGTATCTCTGAAGTCCTCATATGCTCCACTAACAACAAGAGATTTTAAGTGCTTTTTTTTTTTTAATTATAATGATGGTTAGAAGTATACAATTTCTCCATAGGAAAGTTTATAGGTAGATGAGTTTAAAAAAAATGCTGACACTAAGAGATGGCAGGAGGAGGATGAAGTAATAATGTAAGGAGATTTACAGGTTAGATTATCTATAACCACAACAATAACAGATCTGCATATGGTTAAGGTACAAGGAGGTTGAGGTACAACTTTGTCATGGATGAAGAACAAAATGTGTATCTGGATAGTACAAATTCACAAATGTACTGGAGAATACTAGAAAATGTCTTCATACTGCTTAGAAAGTTTTATTTTCTAGCCCTTTTTAATTATTTTTTTTTCACATTTTGCATGGTATTAGTAAATGCTCCTGTGATGCAAGGTGGTTTGCTTTTTTTTTTTGTGTGTGCCATAACTTGATCTTTCCAATTCATATCTGCAGACTAAGGGAGATGCTGATGCTACTTATGATGAAGAAAACTTGATCCAGCTTGTTTTTGACCTCTTTCTGGCAAGTATAGAAACTACAGCCACCACTTTACGTTGGGCATTGCTCTATATGGTGATTTATCCTGATATTCAAGGTAAGCGCACACAGTTTCACGACTTTTTAGAACTTACACATGTTCAAGTAGTAGTAGAGCTTGTTCAAAGAATAGTAGAGGGACTAATTATTAGGATATGAATCAGATGAACTCCGTGTATTTTTTTCTTGCTGTATCCTTTCTAACAAATAGGGCAGTAATTTTAGGCTTAATTACAAAAATCTATACAGTTTGCAGGGTGTGATTCATCTGAACAGATGGAGGAATCTAGTCTTGGATGAGATAAATTGCACCATTGCCCCTCTGCTGGCAGTAATGATTAGACTTCCACTGATGACAAGGTGGAGTCTTCAGGTCATCCTTTTCAACCCATGGCTGCTACTCTTTGTTGTGCTCCTGGCCTCTTCACAGCAGAAATAATTTCAGTGCAGCGGGAGGTTGCTAATATGTGATGATTCCATGAAGCTTAAAACTTCAAACGTAGATATTTACATATAAATAGATTTTAAAAGAAGATTGATGTGAGTAGCTTGAAACTGTATGCTTTTAATAATGGTACTCACGGAAGAAATATATAGGTTTGCAGGGTAAAATAAGTGAAAAGGAAGAGTCAGAGTGTTCAGGATAGAAAGGATTAAAGGGTATGTAAATCACTTCAAGGGCCACATATTTGAAAGTCTAAACTGGGTTTCAGGTGCAGCAGGAAGCTGGCAAGTAGAAAACAGTGGAAGTGGTAAGGAGAAAGGATCTCCCATTGTTGTTACCTAACAGCTCTTCAGAAGAGCTAAAATTTGAGATGGGATTGCGCATATTGAATTTTCACAATATGATCTTTTACCCTCTCAGTATATATTAAAGGAGTCTTAAGTTTCCTGATGCATAGGGTCAATCTAATTGCAGCGATAAAGGCTGTAGTACTAATTAGACCATTCCAGCTCAGAAATTAATCAGAAATTACCATTTCAGCTCAGACTGTAAGTAAAAGAAAAAAAAAAAGAAGTCCTTGGGAAAAATTAATTTGTGGAAGTGCCTCCCAAGGCAGGTAATTACAGAATAGCAATTAGGCCATCTGTAGATGACGAGCAAAATCTGTGTGGTTCTGAGTGAAGAACAATCCTTGATAAGTTACTAAACTGGTCTCTTAATACACAGTATTTCATTTTCCAGTTGATTCCCTGCCTCTAAAAATAAATACTAATAAAAGTAATTTTCTAATTGCCTCTGAGCAGTAAATGTAACAGGAACCTAAATATTCTCACAGAAGGACTTTGCTACCATTATTTTTAAAGTATTATGTGAGTATGCAGCCTACAAACAACTTCAGGGTCAAATTCTATTCAGGCCATCTGTATAGGAATTCAAAGGCATTCTTATGTCATAAAATAACTTTCTCTTTTTCTTTTTCTTTTTCTTTTTCTTTCTCTTTTTCTTTCTCTTTTTCTTTCTCTTTTTCTTTCTCTTTTTCTTTTTCTTTTTCTTTTTCTTTCCCTTTTTCTTTCCCTTTTTCTTTCCCTTTTTCTTTC
>JANVCC010000030.1:13145971-13245692 GCA_025345505.1 Todiramphus chloris collaris
CCTTTTTCTTTCCCTTTTTCTTTCCCTTTTTCTTTCCCTTTTTCTTTTTCTTTCTTTTTTTTTAATGCTATTATTACCATAGAAAGCAATAGGAAAAATTAGGAGTTTACAGTTTATAGATTGTTTGGTATTATCTTTAAAGCTGAATATTCCTCCTTAGAGAAAGTCCAGAAGGAGCTGGATGCTGTTCTGGGTAGTTCCCATTTAATTTGCTACGAGGACAGAAAAAAGCTGCCCTATACAAACGCCGTAATTCACGAGATCCAGCGGTACAGTAGTGTAATCTTAATTGCACTTCCCAGACAGAGCGTGAAGGACACAGAGCTGCTGGGATTTCCTGTTCCAAAGGTACAAATACGCTGCATATTTGAACAGCTGATGTCTGGTGTGCATGTAACTGATTTTAAAACCAATTTAACATAACTTCTTAACAGCTAAAGCCACCTCAGGCAGTGTTTTCCCAAAACTCTCTGCTTTTTTAGCTTCTTTTGATTTGGTCACTTAGTTGAAAAGCAGCTGTGAGTGAGAGCTGCTGATATCAGTAGGTCTTTGGTATATTAGATTAATCTAGAAAAGCTTTGGAGGGTTTTCCCAGTTGGGGACATGAACCCTTGTGTCCTATTGGTTCTAGCAGTGCCCCTGAGCTGTGACTGTCTCCAAGGCTTCACCTTCTGCAAGGAAACGTGCACTTTGTCCTAAGTATTAGTAGGTTCCTAAATCATTATTTCTGTTGGCAGAAAACTTGTGAATGGTAACTGGAAATAAATCAATCCCAGCAATCTCAGGTCTGTCCCTTGTCAAAACTGATTATCAACTGGTGAACAGAAGCCATTCAAAATGGAAAAAAGCTTTTACTGAAAAACTTGCAGATTTGAAATCATTTTCATATCACAGCATCTTGCAGATGTTATAATGAAACTAAGGCATTTTCAAGTTTTGTAACTGAAAGGTGCTTTAGGGCTGGTTTATAAATATTCTTGCATTGCTGCTTTTCATGTAGTTTCATTTTCATTCCTTTTTTCTGGACCTGCTCAAAGCAAGTTTAGCATTGCAGAAAGTATCGAGTAACAAAGGGGAAACTTAAACTGATATTTAGGGTTTTCTGTTACTCAAGAGCTGAATAAGTAATAAAAATATTTAGTGGGAATAGGAAAAATAAAAGCAATGCATTTTAATAATATGAACATTTAAAAATCCTAGCTATTTATTTTATTGAACTTATTGGCAGCAAATTATAAAGAAAAGGAAGTTGCAAGATTCTCAAAAGTTTAGACTTCTTATGAAATGTTTTAAAGCTTGATCTCAGTTTTGGAACAACAACAAAAGAGATATTTTAAATTAGGACTTTAAATTCTTTGTTCTTTTATCATTATTTGATTATCTGATGAATATGAACAATAAGAGAACTGAAGATGCTGCTCCTTTTTTTTCAGAACACCATAATTTTAGTAAATATTCACTCTGTTATGTCTGATCCTGAAAAATGGGAGACACCTGATCAGTTCAACCCAGGACACTTTCTGGATAAAGATGGAAACTTTGTTAACAGAGAAGCGTTCCTACCATTTTCAATAGGTATGTGCACTGAACAGGGATTTAGTTACTCTTGTGATAACAAGATTCATTCATTCCCCAACGTAATGGGAAAGTCATCTCTCTACAGATAGGCACATGAACATATTCCACTGTTTCAAAGATCTTCAGGAAGAGAGAACTGTATGTGGAAAAGATCAGAAGAGAAGGAATGTCACATAGAAAAATGCTCTTGGAAGACAGATCCTCTTTCTCTTGGGGGAGAGATTGAGGTATCAAAATATCAGCATCAAAATGCATAGTGCTAGCAAGAGTGTAAATGTAAACTGTGCAACCCTGGTGCTCGTTTCTATCATGTCTTGCCATCTGTTGTAAATATAGATCAAAACTTTTGGTGGGAGCACAATCATACTTTCAGTTCTGAATCACTGAATGACAAAGTTGAGAGAAAAGGATAAAGTCTGCAGAAAGCAAGTAAACAAAAAAAAAAAATGTCAGGCAGGTTAGAAGGGGAGGTGTGATGGAAATCCTTTGTCTGATTGCATTTTCTGTCTTTTCACAGGGCACCGTGTATGTATGGGGGAGCTGTTGGCAAGGATGGAGCTCTTTATTGTCTTTTCCACCTTGTTACAGGCATTCAGGTTCACCCTGCCAGAAGGAGTAAAAGAAGTCAATACAAAGTTTGTTTTTGGGAGCACAATGAAGCCACCTCCCTACCAGCTCTGTGCCATTCCTCGGTAGGAAATGGTGCCCCAGAGATTCAGGGAATACTTACTCTGCAAGATTGTTTCTGCATGTGAATTCCTTTTTGCGTGACTGAAGACTTTTGCTTTCCTTTTGATTTGGTTAATCACTACCCTGAAGGATGCTTTTCAGACAGTTGCATCCCGCGGATTGTATGTACAAAGAGTTACTCTTTCATTCTTCTTTTCTTGTTAAATTTCTCCTGATGCATACCAAATAAAGACATTAAGGGAAGAATTAGAATTGGGCCTTATTTATTGTGAACTGGAATGAGGATTTACCAAGAAAGAACTTGAAGCAAAGTCTGTAAATTTGAATTTTCATGATTAAAGGTCTGTGCATTCTTTCTTATAAGCCACAGCTGCATTTGTGGAGATAGGCTTAGAGGTCTTTCAGTCTGTCCCAGGATATTAATGGGTGCAGGAGCTAAAAGAAGCTCTTGGAGAATGCTTTCTAGAGGCAGATGATATGATCTAAGATAATATTCCCTTAGACTGATCAGCTTTGTTGTTGTGCAAACTTGCATACAATTCTATCATTGACACCTTACAAGACAGTACAGGGTTTCAGCCACTAAACCAGGTAGTATTTCAGCCCTTCTGATGAAAAAAAGAGGAGTGGCTTCATCAGCCAGGTGTAAAGAGCTTTTCATGCAAGGAGCAAGGACTGGGAGACAAATGACAACAGGGAGCAGACACAAAGTGTTGATAAATTGTCCTTTTTTACGAGCCCAGCGATTGACAGTGACATGGAAACATGTCTTTTTCATGATGGGTAGTCTTCTGGTGTTGTTTGCCCCAGATCCTCCACCAATGTATTCAGCCTCATTTATTCTTTCAGTTCTTTAATGGGCTCTTTATCACAGTTAGCTTACTTCACATCAGCCAGCATAAATTACCACATCATGAGCACTGAAGATCTGGCACTACTGAGGACTTCTTGAAGCTCTTTATGTCCGTGGTGCTTAAGGACTTGTCAAAAGTGGATATTCGACATTTTAGTAGTTCAGTTACTGACAGTTAACAAGGGAATTTTTTTGACAGCATGGGGAATATATACTTCCTGTATGACACATAAAGTGCATACTGTGTGCCAATATACAAAGGACTATTTTTATACACTAATTGGCTGATCATGCCAATCTAATGAAGTCATTATCAGCCGTCTTTGTTTCAAATACCTCCACCTAGCTCATATTTTAAAGCACCCCAGTCTAACAGACAGGTGTGTGAAATCAGTAATCTGCACACAGGATGAAACCTCTGCTGCCAGTTTCTTGCCCTCTGGGATTACCTTTATGGGAGGGTCAAACCTTTTCACTGCTGTGGGCTGGACAGCAGCACATCCAGACGGGTGGGTGATTGGTGTGAAGTACTGTCTGGGCTGGAACTGCAAACATTGCCCTGGCAGTGGCTCCACACTGGTAAGGGGGTGCTTCATTTGTATCCACATGGATAGCAGGAGGACAGGCACTGACAGCAGCCACTCCTCACCTTTATCACCAAAGTTAAAAATCACTAATTCTAATTAGGATAGTTAAAAATCACTAATTCTAAAAATCACTAATTCTACAGTAGCACAGAAGAAATGCTGCTGCTGGCTGCATTTAGTGGTTATGAAGAAGGTGGGGCGTCGGCAACCTCATAAATACTTTTCCCATCATTTTTGTACATTTCCATGCCTTACATCTAAACCAACCCACAGTCATCTTCCTTTTCCAGTGTGAGTGAACCATATTCCAAACTAGCTCTGGCTATGCCACTGGTTAGAGTGTCCAGTGAGCTCAAAAATGAGTAAGGTTTGAAACTATTGAGTGTCAACAAATGGTATTTTTCCCACCTACGCAACACTCTGGTTCCCTCTAGAACCTCTGCCTCCTCTTCCTCCCCATTTTTGCCTCACCTCTCCAAAGAATTCAATTACCTTTACACTCTGTACCATCTTCCCAACTTACCTCATTTTTCTCATTTATTCTAATCTTTTTCTTCATTTTTGCTTCAGGGTCAAGACTGACCTTGAACTATTCTTCCACCAGATTATGCCAGCCTGTTTCACAAGTTAATAGACAGAATAAGATCACCCCCACTGTTCTAGAAGGACTGTTACAAATGACTAAGAGTGCAGTTTTGAGCCTAGCCTCTAGGTAAATTGTTAGGGGTCATTTGAGAATTAATGAGATTTTCTTTTCAGATTCTTTTTAATATGCCTTGGATGTTTAAGCCTTAAGGATCTGAATAGATTAAAAAATATTCCTAGACAAACTGCAATGTAATCCTGCAGTGTCCCCTAATATGAGATAAAAACATACACGCATACTCTTATGCTGTAGTAATCTGTGGTAAGTGCTCCTACTTTCTAGGGAAAACTACATGTGCTGGATTAAATGCAGACACTTCAGAGAATGAAATTCAGCTTTGAATGTGCTTGCTATGCAAACCGTGTGTAGTGGCTCCAAAGGAAGTTCTGCTCCCCTTTTAGAAAGGAGAGGAGAAGGTTAAATGCCTCCTTCGGGAGGAAAGTGTGAAATACCACTATTCCAGCTTTCTTCATCCCTTTTCTAGGGCTAAAAGGTGAATCCAGGCAAGAAATAACTAAACCACAACACTGGCTTTCCTGGGACACTTCCTTCATTGTGTTTTCTGATGCCTGCTGAAGGAGAGAGCAACCAGCTGAACTTACTGCAAAAAACACAGTGGCTTTGTCTTTCTGCATTCAGGAGCTGCTGCTATTTGTAGAAGAATGTAGAGCAGAGTGGGGCTAACAGTTTAAGGTGACTACATACTCTGCTATTCCTGTAAGTAATGTGAGTTCCTGGGAGGGGATGCAGTCCCCAGCCAAGGTATAAAAAAAGTGTAGGACTGGTGTGGAGCAGACATAAGCAGGTACTGGCCATCCTATCCCCCACAGGTGACTCTACTCTCCTTTCATTGCTTCTGTCTCATCTTCAATCCACTGCAGGTGTTCTCTTCCTTGATTTGCCTTCCTGCTTTCATTTTTTTCTTCCCAGTTTGGCTCCATTTGGCTTCACTCTTTCCCACAAAGGCTGGTGTGAAATAAGCTTTCAGAGGACAACATACGCTTTGTGTATGCTGTAGTGAATCTAGGTAGGGCTGAATTAACTGTGGTAATTCCCAAACACATATGAAATTGGTTCATATATTAATAGGATCTCTTTACTGTTTGCTTCTGGATGGAGCTTTAGGCAATTTCTTTGAGCTTGGTAGAGAGCTCAACTCTGAACTGATGTGGACCCCAATATTTCAGAGTTTCAGACTTGAAAATCTGGCAGAAAAAAAAGATAGCCCTGGAGAAAGTGGCTAAGACTGATGTTGGAATTTAAACTGCATCTTTGTTGCCTGTCATAGAAATATAATGTTGAAACGTATATCATCTAAGTTCTGGATTGTTATCTGGTGGAGAGAGAGGTGGGACTTTAATGTGGCTTCTCAGAAAGAGGGAGGTGATGCTGGATAAGGAGAAGTTACAGAGAAAGTCCATCTGAGTCCCGACAGAAACTGGTCTTTGACCAGTATGAAGGAGGAAGGTGGAAGGGCTGGGTGACGTGTGCCACTGGCCACCTCACGTTGTGGTCAGGAAGTCAATTTAGGAGCTGGCCAGCCCAGAGAGAAGGATGAGGCCACCATTTTGGGTGGGCAGTGGGGAAGCCGCTCAGCTTCACAGGCAAACGGCGCAGAAGGATCCACAAAACAAAGCACGGGGGCTGTGCCAGAGACAACCTGAGGGCAGGCGGGCTGCCGGCTCACAGTGCAGTGGTTCGTGCAACCCTGTCCTGCAGCCCGGGACACCGTGTGCCTCCTTACCCAGCAGCTTCTCGCAGCGACTGCTCGCGGGGACGGAGGAGGGCTGAGGCTCCCAGGTCCCTCCTCATGCCCACTCCTTCCTGCAGCACAGCCATCTCTGCAGCTGCCAGTCTGCTTTCTGTTCAGCTCTGTTTCCCGCCCTTTCGTTTTTCCCCGGCTGCTGCCCGCGCCATGTGCCCCTGCATTAGACGGGGAAGGACGACACGACTGGTGCCAGGGCAGGGCCTTGGCACCACAGCGGGAAGCAGCAGGCCAAAGTCTGGAAAAGACAGGAAATCTTCTTCTTCCGTCAGGAAAATACCACCAGGAGAAAAGGTTTTAAAGCCTCCTGAAGTGGCTGGAGAATGAGAAAAGACATAGCTCCCCATATGAGAGGAACTCGTTAGCAGAAATTATGGCAAAGGAGTAAGGAAGGAAGAGCTTCAGGCTGGCGTTAAGGCTGTGACAGCAGATGTGTCTGAATGTGGCAGGGGCTGGCAGGTGTTTGAGTATCTGGGTTTGTGACCGTGTGAAAACTCCAGGCTGCAAGACTGAAGAAAGAAGCACAGAGGCCGTGCTGTGAGGCTGCGGCCATGAAAGCAGCAAAGGCCCTGGGCCTTAGCGTCTTCCCTTCCCCAGGGAAGAGATCACTCAACAAAAATGACTTTTCCTGTCAAGAAGAATAATTTAGATGGAAAATCTCTGAGTATCTAGAAGGCTTGGGAGCATACGTCATTGATTCCAAATGACAAAATCTGATAAATTGGTGAATTTTAAGTAGATTTTGTAAATTACATGAGATACAAAGGAGATTAAACTCATCAGAATTTTTTTTTTAAGATTTTTTTTTCTTTATTGAAAGAAGGAGTTAAATCAGAAATGAGTGCCTTGAAAAACAGGCTTTTTCTTGTAAATGAACAAAGCTTTTGTAGAAACGTAGAAACATCCTTTTCTTGCTTAACACACATGAATTGGTTACACTTTAGTGGTGATGAAGTGCAGTGGTCAGAGGCTGATGGGCATGGAGGTCTGGGAACTATGGGCTGGCAAACTCCAGGCTGTTTATATGGGTGTTTCTGCTCCCAGAGCCACAAATCCTGTGAAGCAGTTTCTGTCCCAAAGACAGGGCATTTAAAAGAAGCAAGGCGATGCACAAGTTGTCCTAGCAGATCTTCAGAAGAGTAGTGAAAACATTTTTTTTTTTTTAATTTTTTTTTTTTTTTACCTAGTGTTTTGCTTCCTGGGGACAGGTGTTTTTCACAGGAAGCATTTCTCCATTAGCATTTCAATCTAGATCTGGAACACGGGCTTACAAATGCCACTGTTAGGTGGTGCCAGAACCCCGTTCCCGTGGTGTTAATGTCTGATTGCAGGCTTCTCAACTCCCCTGATGCCACGTTTGTGCTCCTGGTGTGCTGGGGCTTGGCAAAGGCCTTGGCTACAGACTCTGTTTATTCTCCAGTTGCCAAGTGTGGCATGCACATGTCGTGACTAGTTCTTGCTGGGGCCCTTAGTTCTGCTTGTAGCTCAAGGTTCATAATAGGCTTTTCCCATGTTGTTGGGTTTGGGTTTTTGTTTGTGTTTTGTTTTGTTTGGTTTTTTGGTTTTGTTTGCTTCTTTGTGGTGGGTTTTTTTTTTTTGTTTGTTTGGTTTTTTTAATCTTTCTGTTTCATACTAGATGTACTTTCTGCATGCATGTGCTTTATTTATTTGGCAAGCTTGCTGACAATTGCTCAAAATATCCTTTAGGGTATCCACCTTTATGTTAAGATTGAAAGTGAAAATTCAGAAGCGGTCAAACCCTTTGGTGAAATTAGATATTGCAAATAGGTTGGGAAAAAAAAAGCGAGGTTATATGTTAAACCAATTATGTTTTCAATTAAATTTGAAAGCCGAACAAATTTTGCTTTTTCTATTAAGCAGTAGATAGTTGTATATCCCTCTTAAGATAAATGTGACCTTTTAACTTTTAACAGCCTTGCCTTTTGAAATATATACAAAACATTTTTAAAACACCAAGATTTAATATGCCCTTGCATTTGCATGCTTAATTTGTATGAATGGCTCTTGCTTTTCTAAAAGCATTCATGAAGTGCTTGTAGGGGCACGTGCCATCCACG
Organism: Todiramphus chloris collaris; assembly: GCA_025345505.1. NCBI lineage: Eukaryota > Metazoa > Chordata > Aves > Coraciiformes > Alcedinidae > Todiramphus > Todiramphus chloris. The sequence goes on from JANVCC010000030.1 coordinate 13,154,169, forward strand.
ATTGTCTCAGAAAATTAGATGGAGAATTTATGCATGGATATGTGTATCTGCATCGCTTGGAAAATGTTGGCCCTAGTCTTTTAAGACAAATCCTGTGATCCGTATCAGATAAATATAATCTGAATGAGAAGAGGGAGGGGGTGTACATCTATGGAGTATGTTTGAGCGTGAGAATGTAATGAGTGGGACAAAAAAGGAGTGGTTGATAATAAAGGGGGAGGGTTAGGGGGTGGGGAATAGTTATTATATGAAATAAACTCTTACGAAAAAAACTGGTTGAGCAACCAGCCTTAATAGCTTCAATAGCTTATTTTCATCAAAGACAAGCTGGTAAAAGCAGCCATTAAAAATGCTGACAATAATTCAAGTTCTTATAGCCTTAGCTGTATTTCTTCTAACTATGCAGTTTTTTAAGTTGCAACGAGTACGGAGACGGCTTCCTCCTGGACCAATCCCTCTCCCAATTTTTGGGACCTTGATACAGATGAACTTTCAGTTTAATCGTGATCTCCTCATGAAGGTATTTATTTTCAGATGCTCCTAATTGTTTAAGTCTTTATAACTTCCAGTTTGTTCTGTTATTTGCTATGTGAAAATATTCTCTTCCCAAACTACATGGGTAACATCCTGTAACTGTTAACTAGCCAACTGTGATACTGCACTGGGTTTGGAACTGCTGGTTTGGTTGGCAAAATAAGAAAAAGCTATTTCAGCATCAAGTAGTTTGCCAAGTTAAGAAAACCAGTATTTGAGGTTCTGAATATGTGAAAATCATTCTGATGCTTAAACCCATGGCCTTTTAACACTAAATTTGACAACTTAATGTGAAACTTCATTTCCTTCCACCACGTCTTAATGCTAAATTTGACAAATTCCCTGTGAAAATTGATATAATTTAGGAATAAATACCTTTAGGAATAATCTAGAAGATCTGAAGTTAGGAAAAAGAAACGCTATTTTAAAACAAATTACTTTCACAGCATGGAATCTTAGCTTTCTGAGCACTGGCAATCTCTCTCTTGGGCAGTAAATAGATACTTCAGATGCACTATATGTTTATATGCTTGTTTGTATTCACAGGGTCTAAACAACCTTCCCCCCTTTTGTTAGTTGTTTTCTGAGGAGTATTGTGCACAAAGCCACTTCTAGTTCAATCTGTTGGTTCTCACAGTGCTTTCAGGATTCTCAGTAGACAACTCCAGTGACTTCTGTCACTGATGTGACTGAGGCCCTCCAGTTATTCCGACGAAATGGGTGTTTCAGCCAGGAAGTAAGGACAATGAGACGGATTGGTCTTACTCAAGCTCCAGTACCTAAATGTGCAAATAGGTGGGGGGAAAGAAGAAAGTAACCAGTCCAGACTCTACAAGCTAGTTACTCCTCTAACATTTCTGTGTTCCCTTTGTGAAACTTTACCTGTACAAATGATAGAAACCCTCTGGAAAGAAATTCATATATAGAAAATACCCTTTATCACATGAATCATTGTGAATTGCGCCTTGGCTTATATACAGTAATAAAAGCTACTTAACGTTTCTTGTCATAGATCTGTGACTCTGAAAAGCTGGAATATTCAGTTGTCTCCAGTAGGAAATGCTGGAAAAGACACTGATAGCTCTCAGAGATAATTGTAATCTTGTGAGAAAGATGGAGAGCATCATTCCACCTTAGGGCTGGTCCTGTAATCAGTGTTAAAACAGGTTCATCCTCTATCTTGTTTGCTGTGTGTGGGATTTCATCTGTGCTTTCTTGTCTTCTCTCCCATCTACAGCTGGCAAAAATTCATGGCAACATATTCACCTTATGGTTTGGATGGGCCCCAGTGATCATACTGAATGGATATCAAGCAGTTAAGGATGGTATGACTGTGCACCCTGAAGATGTTTCTGGGAGGCTGGTGTCTCCTTTCTTCAGAGCAATGGCCAAAGGAAAAGGTGATAGTTTCTTACCATATATATTGCACAGAAACATCGTCTTGACAAACTGCAGCTCCTTTGTAGCTTGCAACTACTTCCAGAGGTAACACAGTAGCAAGGTTTGTCTTCGAGGAATGACTGCCAGGTGAACTGCAAAGTAGGGGAGGGGGGGGAAGAAACACCTTTTGGATAGTAGGAGGAGGAAAAGACCAGTAAATGAAAAAGGATTCATAATGCCGTGTGTGAAATATTCACACAAGCAGCTTCAGAGGTGATGGGATGAGGCAGTGGTAAATTGTGCCGCAGAAAGTGGAGGAGGAGCAGGAAAGAGCCCACTTCCTTGTCTTGGGCTTGCTGCCTCCCACCATTATGTTTTCAATGGAAGTGTGATCTTGATGGTGGGATCTTCTTCCCATACCCTTCCTTTTGTGAATATTTTCTTATTCTCACAGTTGCACCTAACAGTTCAGTGCACTTCTGTTTCAACCTCGCTGTATGTTTCATACTCCTCAACCATACTGGAAATTTCCAAACTCCTCATTTTCATGAATACATCCATTATGAAAAAACCCTGTGTTTTATTTGGGACCTCAGCTTTTTTATAAGGAAAACACAAATTCCTTAAATATTTCTAATTTGAATTTGTTTCAGTCATTGGTGATTCTTGCACCACATTAAAGATCCTGTTAGTATAGATATGATTATTATTTCTCCTGCAGATATTTGTTACAAAGTCCAAGTACTGAACTTTTCTGCCCTGTGGATGGGAAATTGTCTCTCTGACTGTGGACAGTCAGAACTCTTTTGCTTTTTCCCTTCATGGTGAGCTCCAAGCATGGGAGAAAGTGGGAGGCAGGCACTTCAGAGAGTGTCTAGAGAAGCAGTTGTCAAATTTTCTGAGATAACTGGTTCTCTTGGCTCAAGCTTAATCCTGCAAGTCCTCTTATTATCCAGTTAAATATTTCCATTTCAGCCCTGCCCACATGCTTACATGTCAGGACCGTTCCTTTGTGTCTTTGTGATCACAGGCAGTATGCAATAGTTTCATTATGTTTTGTGGTCTAGTAAATCTTTTAATGTGGTCTTCACCTATAATAAATATTAGTGAGATAAGAAGCTCTTCTGTGCATGGATGTAGGGATTATGTTGGCAACTGGTCACACCTGGAAGCAGCAGAGAAGGTTTGCACTGAGGACTCTACGCAACCTTGGTCTGGGGAAAAGAGGACTGGAGCATCGAGTTCAAGAAGAGGCACACTACCTGGTAGATTTCTTTGCAAGCATGAAAGGTATCTCTGCAAAAAATACTGATTTTTTTTTTTGTCATTACTTTGTTGTCTTTAGGGTATGAATTTCTCTGTCCTGCTTTGAAATCAAGGGCAGTTTTTGTTCCACAAGGGAGTGTGCAGGGTCTTACAGTGTCTATGTGGAATGGACTGAAAATGCAAAGACCCCAGTCCTGTGTTTTCAAGACCAGTGGTAGACTGTTCTTGTTCAAAGTTAGTTACAAAACTGCTATAATTGGGAAACAAAAATGGAGCTTATTTATTATTTATATCACAGAATGCTTGAAGTGGCATTCTGAAGATGGTCTGGTCTAACCCCTTCTCAAAATATAATTCCTAGGGCTGAGTTCAGTTGGATTTTAAATATCTGCAAGAATGGAAACTTCACTGCCTCTCTCAGCGACCTGTTTCAGTGTTCCATCAAGTCTACAGCAAAAATCAGGCTGAATTTAATGAATTTCATTTTTTGTCTATTGCCTCTACTTTATAGCACTGAGAAAAGTCTACCTTTGTGTCCTTTATTCCCCTCCACCAGGTACTTATACACACTTGAGATACTTCCCTGAGCCTTCTAGACTAAAAAGTTCCATGTCTCTCAGTTTCTCTTATGTCAGATACTCCAATACTTTAATTGTCCTTGTGGCCCTTTGCTCAACTTGTTCCAGTATGTTGATGTCTCTCTTATACTGGGGAGCCCAGGACTGGACCCAGCACTCCTGATGGGTCTCACCAGTGCTGACAGAGGGGAAGCATCACCTCCCTTAATCTGCTAGCAATGACTTTTCTAATGCAACCCAGGGTGATGTTGGCCACCTTTGCCTCAAGGACAAGTTGCTGGCTTATATATGGTGCTGGTGCATAAAGATATGGGCACATTATCAGTGCTGATGAATTAAGTCTTGCAATGCCATTTGCATGCGCTCTCTGAAGTAGTGACTGGAATCCTGTCCTTGTTACAACATTTTTACCCTGATCAGCCCAGTTAGGAGCATGTGAGTTGCATTACCCCAGTACTGATCATGATGCAAAGGCACAGTAAATCTGGACATGCTGTGGCTAGCATTGTATGAATTAAAAGTAATTAAATCTATCCCAGTCCCATGGTTTGAGAACTGGAAGAGACTGATATTTGAGCACATGTACATACGTTGCTAATCAGAATCGTGCATTGAGTGTTGAACTGTTGCATCACTACATACATAAATACCATTGTTTATAGTCATTTATTCTGGAGTCACAAAATAGTCTTCTTAGGATTAGATTTTCAAGTAATTGCTTTAAAATTTATTATTATATTATTGACAAAGTTGGTTGAAAGGAGTTTATGGCATTCTGTTTTACTGAAGGTTCTATATCTCCGTCTAAGTCAGACAAAATATACTAGCTTTGCCTGTATTTTTGTCCATGCTGAATAAGGCTGTCTCTCTTTTTGTGGTTCTTTCCTCAGATTCCCTTTGACCACGGTGTTCTCAGTCATTCCCGCGCTTAAGACTTATCTTGAAATTGCAATAGACAGCAAATCAGCATGGAGTTTTTTTTTCTACCTCTAAATTCGCTCTATCAAATTACAAAATATTTTACGCAGATGGCATTTCTTTAGGGTACTGCACATTCCTGGATTATGAGATTGCACCATAGCTGTGAAGAATCACTTTGTTACTATGATTTTGTAAGAAGATTTCTGCTTCTCTGTGAAGTGCAATGCTCTGTTGAAAGTTCTTTGGGTAACCTATAATAATCTCGCATTTCACTAAACAGGAGACATTAACAGTTACATTTCTTATTCCGGTTGCAGGGAAGCCCCTGGATCCTGCTTTCCCTCTCGTTCATTCCGTCTCAAATGTAATTTGTGCTGTTGTTTTTGGGCACCGTTTCTCCAGAGATGATGAAACCTTCCATGAAGTGATTAGAGCCACGGAGAGGCTATTCAAATTTGGAGGCAGCTTTATTCACCATGTAAGGAAATGATCTGTTGTCTTTTTCTGAATAGGACAGAAAGTGAGAAATGCAGATGAAGAGGTAGCTGTCAGGCAAGAGTTTTGGAAGGGGTCAGGGATGTCCCAAGTAGCTTTACTGCAGCGCACAATCTCAGACTGCGATGTTCTACACACCAGCCTTGGTCGTTTGTGGTCATTGTCCTGTGTTCAAGTACTGTCATAATGTAGTTTGCTCCTAAATCTTTACACCAATCTCTGCCCAAGCTGATGAGCTGCGCCTGGATTGTGTTTGTTAATTGGTTTCTCAACCCTTATGCACAAAGGATTCCTGCCTTGGGCATCATGATTGTTCAATACTAAACATCAGGCATAAAAGTGTCATTCACATGCCAAGTTTAGACACTGTTTTATATACAGCCAACAGAGAATGATTCAAATACTTTGGTGTTTTGCCTGTGGCTCCTTATCTCCATTTTCTCAACAAGAGGTGCAGAGAGATTCCAATCCTTCCCCCCGAGTGAGGAGCAGCTCTAGACACAGGCAGCAGAAGACAGGGAATGCTAAAACAGCAAATACACCTGTAAGCTTGGCAATTAAAACAGTCAGTGCTCTTCTGAGAGTCAAGGACTTGCCTGACCCTAGAAGAGACAGGAAAGTGTTTTCAAGTTGCCCGGGAGTTCTGGTTCCACTTCAAAAGTTGTCCCATACATCTTATGCAGTAGCTTCTTCATGTAAAACACTTAAGCAATCCCCATAAGACAGAGATTTCCCCCTGCAGCCCATGGAGCGTTCTTCTCACTGGGTTAGGATCAGGTTCCCTTTTGCTTAGCCTGGCTTTGGTCCTGGAAGTTGTGTGTAGTGGTGGCAAGGGAGACCTGCTTTTGGGATGGAGAATATATCTCCTTTTCTCCTCACCTTCCTATCCTAGCTTTGCTTTAGTCTAATGAATAAGATGCTGTTCTGGGAATTAAGAACAGGGGTTCAAACCATTCCATAGGGATACTTCTGGGATGCAAAGGATACTCAGTATTGTGTAAAAAGGGGACACTGCTGCATCCACATCCCCATTTCTTAACTGGACTTCATTCAGGCACTGAATGGGAGAACACTGTGGACTGGGCCCCTTCAGAAATGGAGGAGGAGTTTTGTCAGGACTGGGAGACAGGAAGGTGGATGGGCTCAGTTCCTGTCTTGGATGTTGACAGCTAAATTTCACTGACATTTAGGGTGCTGTAGTAGCTAGAAAGTGCATGCACTGGAGAGCAGGAGCATATGTAATTTGCAATTTGGGCAACCCTGTGTGATTAGTCAGACCACCGTTGTATGTAAGGCTTCTCAACAGATTTTGAAAGAAAAAAAAAACCAGAGATGGAACTAAATGAAAAGGATATGAAGTTCTATGTGAATTTACCAAGAAGGGCTGCTCTCTACTACCTTTCTGTGATAAGGCAATGGTTAATTAATAATTGGATGTCTGACAATAAGAACTGATTTTCCAAAAAGGCAGAAGTATAGTCTATCCAATTCAGCCAGACTCCTCTAATCCATCTAATAATGTCCTTTTTGCAGCATAATTAGTAGAGTGCAAGAAGAGCTCAGCAAAATGAAGACTGGAAAAGGACTAAACTTCTGATGATAAATAAATCATAGGATTATGTTTTGAGCAGAAAAAGAGCTGTTAAGAGAAATTACACTGCAGATACAAGTATAATGTATTCAAATTACTCAGGCATAAATATAGGCTGAAAATCAGAATTAACTTTCTAGCTATAGGTAGAAAGTACCTATTCTCAGGACAGATTTTCCCAAACAATCTGGTTGTGTCAGTTAACTCCTTCTTTTCTAGAAGCGAGCACTCAAAATTGTCAGGTAGCTGTTTCTCAGCTTTTCTGGGTCTCAGATGTTTGAAGTTTCCTTGAGGATCCTTGAGAGGTCAGTTAGTGGAGAGCACTTTGGGGGATGACCGAGGTTGTGTCCCAGCCGCTGGCAGCTGGCTCTTGCTTTGGGTTGTGTTAACTGCTTTGTGTGTCCTGGTGAGGAAGGTTTGAAACGCCTTTGCTTCTTCCTTCCTGGTGTTCTCCACTGGAGGGCAGGATCTCACTTTTAAAACTTCTGAATACAGTTCATTGCAATTGAATGCATGAATTGAATAATTGAATAAATGAATACAGTTCATTCTAATTATAATCGTTCTAATTTGGCTTGCGGTCGAGCTGAAAGCTTGTGGAGCTCTGAATCTTACCATCAACACAGCTAGAAATTACATGGTGGACTGCTTCACCACTTGAAAACACACTCATAGTCTTTCTGAGAATATTTTACTAATGATGCCAAACCCACGTGCTAACATGGACGTTCCCTTCTCTTTTTAGTAGGCTTAAAGTGCATTTTCCAGTGATAGAGACTTTGTGGTACCTCTTGTGTGTCACCCCTGCAGCTGTATGAAATTTTCCCCTGGTTGATGTGCCGTCTTCCCGGTCCTCATAAGAAAGCGTTGTCCTGCTATGATGTTCTGAGCTCCTTCACAAGGAGAGAGATCAGAATGCACACGGAGCGTGGGATACCGGACGAACTGCAGGATTTCATTGACTTTTACCTGGATCACATTGAAAAAGTGAGTATTTGTTCTGTCTGATCATATATTCATGGGAAATAGGGTGAAGTGGACCAGTAAATCATCCAGGCTCACAATCCCTTACCTTTCATAGACATCCTAATGTAAATCCAGTAAGCAGGATCTTGCTCAGTCCTTTCTAACTGTTGATATGCCACAGCACCTTGCAATCCTTTCATTAAAGGGCAGGCTAATACACTGCATTTTTTTTCTCATTGACACAAGCTACAAAGAGATCTAAGACTTCCAGGAAAAAATACTGAATTTTGAAGTGGACCACAAGAGAACTGAGAGGGTCTTGGAGAGGCAGAGAGGGATGTTCTGGTAGGCTATTTGGCTGCTAAAGGTTTGTCAAGAGAGGTTGCTGAAAGAGGATGGTGGATTTTGAGTGTGTTTTGTGGGAAAATACTCTAGGAGTTGGCAGAGTTTCAGACAAGTCTGGAGAAGAGTGCCAGGGTCAGTGAAGTTTCAAGCAAAGGGAACTGGAGCAAATAAGGGCATTTTGGACAGGCAGGCATAGTGGAGGTAGGTGGGAATCCGTAGGGTTTTGAAAGTCTGTAGGAGGCTTGCATAAGTGGACTTTTTCTTTGAATCTCTTGGGAACTGGATCCCTTCCCTAATCCCAGGACTAGCAGCTGCCCTTCCCCTCTGTGAGTCCTTCTACCTCCACTTATCACTCTTTCTCCTCTCCTGCACTGCAATAGGCCACGTTCCTTCTGTTCTGCTGGGTGATAGGAAGAAAAAGGAGCAAGGGGAGGAAGTGACAAGGGGAAACTGGTGTTACTGGAGGATGGCAAGGCGAGAGCGGTTCAGAGAGCCAAAGGAGATATCCAGGGTACGAGGTATTTATTCTTGCAGCCCCTGAGAAGTGGGCTGTGATGCTGCTCCTGGGTGGCAGTACTCCCTTGTGTTGGCTCTGCTGCTGTGCTCAGTCACACCTCAGAGCCCTGCCTCCTGGGCGGATTGTCTGTCAGCTATTTCTGTCAGCCAGCTCTCAGTCTTAGAGCATATGTCTCACCAATACAGTGCGGTGCTTGATGCTATTATTCTGGGCAACACAAGCAACTCTCTTGTGGAACTCCAAGTAGATTGCAACTGTGAAATTGTCGTTATCGTCCAAGCTGGTAATTCTATCAAAGACTCAATTAGATTTCCTTGTCAAGATCAGTTTTCTGTATCATAATAAATATCACTAATTTTTATTTCTAGCTGGTAATTCTTTGTTAATTGATTCCCATATCAACTGCTATATTTTATGCCCGGGGTGGATGTCAGCCAAAGCGGCTCCTAGCTCCTTGGATCCTCTTGTTTTAAGTTTCTTTTATACTGGTGCAATATTAACACATCTGGTCTTTCAAAGCATTTAACTGCTTTCTAAAGCCTTCCACTGCTGTTCTAAGATTTATGCAGCTTGAACATCAGTGGACCAGAAATTGTTTCAGTGAGCTCTTCTGGGTCTCTGCTGGGTGGAAATCATCCAAGTTTGTTTATTAAAAAAATGGAACTGTCTGTAGTAATAGGCAGGGAAAATATAAAAAGATGAGATATTACAACAGGGAAAAGCATTCTTCCTGCTCTCCAATTGCTCCACTGGCAAAAGAAAGGCTCAAGACCCCTGAGAATAACCTCCCTAAATTTAGACAATGAATTCTTCCAAGCCATAATAATATTCTTTCATAGTTTCAACGTATACAGACGTGTCCTCACACTTCTGACTGAAAACTGTAAAACCCCAGAGCAACTGTACATGAGTCATTGTGGCCTCGTAGTGGAGAAGAAGCCTGAATACCCCAGGTTTAGAACTTTTGTCAGCCCAGTGCTCATTACCTGGTCACAGCTTGAGGTGTGAAGAAAGAAATCCTGGCATACCTCAGCAGAGGAACATTTACTTAACGAAACATTCTAAATGAACCATGATCTGCACAATTAAGCCAATGGTCCTTTTCTGTGGAGAACATGTGATTTAAGCATCATGATTAAGATTGGAGTAAAGGTACCTTGTCCATTTGTGAAACATTGGCTTTTTGTATTGATAATCATCTCTAGTGTCTAATATTAATTATTCTCATGGGTCAGGGTCAGGGCCATCCACTAGACATATAACGGACACTCTCTGTTAACACATCTTCCTCCTCAAAGGGGAAGAGGAAGGGAATGAGGGAGAGACTTAGCGGTTAGAAAAGAAACTGGGACAGCTTTAATGAAAATGAAAATAATAATAAAATGGAATTTGCACAAATATATATAAAACAAGTATTGAACACAACCCCTCTGATGGCAATTACATCACCATCACCACTGATGCTGTGGAGCAGGCACTGGGGAAGCCCCAGACTGGGCCCAGTGGCAAACAGGAACCAGATTCAGGAGTTGGATTCTGGAACTGGACTCAGGAACACATGGATCAGGATTGAAGGCAGAACAGAGAGAGTCCTCCTTGAGTATTAGTCACTGAAAAAGAGCTTGACCCTCATGATCTCTCAACTTTATACCAAATATGATGTATATGGGCTGGAATCCCTCGTTGGTCAGTTTGGGGTCACCTGTCCTGGCCACTCCTCCCTGCAGGTGTGGCCTTTTACTTTCTGCAACCCCAGTGTGGTACAAGACTCAGCAGTGACCTTGGTCTGCACACCAATCCTTGGTACTAACTCTAAACATCGGGCGTTATCACCGTGAAAATACACCATTAACTAGAGAAAGTTCAGTTACTTAGAAGAGACTGAGCTGAAAAGTAAAATCACTGAACAGAATTGTTCTGTTCTAACTCAAACCAGGACATTTATCAGGCTTTCTGTATTGTACTATAGGCAGAACACACCATATCTTGGAACTAATGATAAAAATCAAAATTAAGGATATTCCTATTTTTCTAATTTTCATGAATAAATCTCTGTCTTATCATTCGTAGTCCAAAGATGAACCCAGGTCTACATACAATGAAGACAACATGGTTTATTCTATAAATGACCTTTTCTTGGGTGGATCAGAGACAACAAGCACTACTTTGAACTGGGCCCTGCTCTATATGGTGGCAAATCCAGACATCCAAGGTGAGTGGATAAGCATGTCACAAATATCTCGCAATGGAACAGCCAAGACATAACATTTTTGCAGATCAAAGATTATTCCTGGATCCTGGTACATGGCTGGTAGCACATGGACCTTTTTGTACTGGTAGACCTGTGCTGGGCAGCACCAGTAGATGCAGTGTCCGAATGCAGGCTCTTACAGCAGTCACAAGCATAAGGCAGTTCCCAGAAGGAGTTAATATCTTGGGAAGTGTGCCTGTGTGTAGGAGTTGTGGCTGATTGGGACAGAGGGGTTGAGATCTTGGGGAGAATGAAGATTGGTAAGGTAGTCAATGGGCTAAGAGGACTGGAGTGGCTGGGAAGCCAGGGGGTTAAATCTTGAAGGACTGGTCACCTTGAAGTGGCCAGCAGTGGCCGCTGCTGTAGCTGTTGGTGAGGTGCAGATGGTACCTCAAGAAATTGAGTTGGCTTCTGTCTTATTCATAAACACAACTGATGGCCGAAAATAATTAGCCAGAAACTGCTGTGTGATAGTAGGGATGTCACTCTTTGGAAACTTACTCCATTTCTGCTTTCTATTGGCCAAGTGTCTGTGCTGGGGGCTACAAGGAGTCCTGCCCTTCTTCATTCTCTGTAGGTCAGAGTAATAGTAAAGATAATTCAAGACCAACTGGAAATGTTGACTTTATTTTGTCCATCAATATCTTTATGATCCCAGAGTACCAAGGTGTCTATTTCATCCATGATTAAATTAACTCTGTGATCTATTTGAGTTTCTTGCAATAGAAATGATTCCATTCATTGCGTGTATGCGTGTCTGGAATTTGATGGCTCATCCATCGTGTCTATGTATATTTAAGAAGTTTATTTTCAAGTCTAGCTTTTAAATAACCATCAGTCACTTTCATAGAGCACTACAGGAAAACCAAAGGAAGAATGATCTCTTACACTGGATAACAGATCTCATTGTTAGATAGCAGAATATTTGCAAATACCCAGAGGAGAGCAGGATTTTAAATGGAGGAAAGAGATGAAGATAAGAAAAAGTTACTCAACTTGTATCTGTCAGACAAGAAAGTCTACTCAATCTCATGTTACTGCATGTTTATTATCATGTAATATAATTAAGGTTATGAAAGCGCTGACTCACCTAAAAAACTTTATTTGTCTAAGTGTTATACCTTTCACGTACTAGGGAAAGCAGGATGTGTGCAGAATGAGCCTTGTTCTTGAGTCAAACATCACACCCAGACTCTCATCCTGAACTGACACCAGTGTATCTGTCCTCACTGAATTGGTGCCTTCTTTTTGAACCCGTTCATACTTTTCCCTGTGTTGACACCCAGTAGCAGTGTTACACAGTTCCATTATGTACAATATAGAAAAACTTGGCTTTTTGCCTCATCACTGAATTGGGTTCCCCTTGCTCTCTGAACCACTAGAACAGAGATGCATATTTATACTTAAGCAGTGGCTGATCACTTCAAACTATACTGGATCCTGAAGCAGTTGTGCTTGATTTTGCAAGCTAGTCCTTCAAAAAAGGAAATTTACTTTACTTAAAAATCTTTCTGGATATACAGTTTAAATTCTCTAAGGTGCTCTGTTGTCAGAGTCTACCTAGCATAGTTTTGTGAAGGACTGCTGGTTGTTGATGTCAGTGAGCACAAACTGATCAATGCAGGATGGTCTTCCCCACATCTTAGTGTTGCTTCAAAGGGCCTGGAAAAAGACTGGATCATTTGTTCAAAATCGAAGGCATTTGTATCGTGTGTGTGCTGCCTGCATTGAAGTTTACTAAACAGATTTTATACTTCTGTTCATGCTTCCAGCACTCCTGTGCAATAAATAATTTAAATCATGTTGATCAAAAGTCAGGTGCCAAGAAGCAGATCCATTTTTTTTAGAGGTATTTGGACATTGTTCTAGTTGGCACTGCTTCACTTAACAGATGTTCTCAGTTAGAACCATTTCCTTTCAACAGGAATTATTCTTTTTAGGCCCAGATTCACCTGGCTTAAATGCCAGAGAGCTGTAGGCTTAGTGGTTCTAACTGGCTGTAGGTGCCTAGGGCAGCTAGCCAAAAGAAAACTGAAAGATAAATAGGCTGTCTCTTGCATTTCAGTGTTATTAAGGTAACTCTTTAAGAGTTTTAAATTTTGGGGCAACAAATGTATTTTCTTAATCTACAGTCAACTCACTTCAGACCCAGATATATGTTTCAGCTGTTGGAAAACTCTGCTACTTATATTTTCTTTATAAAGAAGTAACTTATACTTTTATATTAATTTTATTGCTGTCCTTGTAGTTGTAAAAGAAAATGTCTGAAAAATGGAATTAGTGCAAATGCTTGATATATCTTTCCACCTGCAATGTGGACTGTTTCTCCACAGAGAAAGTGCAGAAGGAGCTGGATGCCACTCTGGGGCCTTCCCAGTTAATCTGCTACGAGGATCGGAGAGAGCTGCCCTACACGAATGCTGTGGTTCACGAGGTTCAGCGCTTCAGCAATATTATCTCAGTTGGCATGCCCAGAGTGTGTGTGAGGAACACTACATTGCTCGGCTTTCCCCTCAAAAAGGTACAGGCACAGTTTCTCCATTGCTACAGAGCTTTCCTGCATCAGTAAAGCAAGGTGTGTCTTAATATCTGTTTGTGCCAGGGTCTCCTTGACAGCACTGGGTTGGATACCTCTGGGTAATAACCTCAGTGGGAATAGGGACAAGAAGCCATCTGCCAGGCTGAGGGTTACAGTAGTGAAAGAAGCCCCTGCGTGGAAGAGGGGATTTTAGCGAATGTTTCTACAAACCATTGAAGACAAAACCTTAGAGACTGATACTGAAGGATACTGTGATTAATTTGTGCTGATGAGGCACTGGAAAGATTTCTGACTGAATTTTTGCCTGCAGAAAGCCTGTAAAAGATCCAAGGAAATCCATGAAGGTTTGAAACTACTTTTCATTAGAGAGACTAAATCAAAGAAACTTGTAATGTTAGAAAACGGGTTTATTACAAGTAAAGTTGTTAGTTTCTATGGACATGGCCACTTCTACCGTCAGGCTTGGACTGACATTCAGAAACAAAGAGACAGAGACTTCGTGTTCCTCACAGCTCCTGCTGGGGAAATGAACCTACCAACACACAACACTGAACTCTGAAAGTAAACTAATGCTGGTCTCACCTAGCCAGTGCTGGACTGACTGCCAGCCAGAACTGAGTGAGTGTTTTTTTCCTCTCAGGGCACCATAGTTCTTCCAAATATTGCTTCATCTTTGTATGACCCAGAGCAGTGGGAAACACCTCGACAGTTCAACCCTGGTCACTTCCTGGATAAGGATGGAAACTTTGTGAGCCAAGAAGCCTTTTTACCATTCTCAATAGGTAAACAGACTGACAGTATGAACATTAATGGTTTGGTTTGGGACTGTAGAATTAAGATGTCTATGAAAAGCCCACTGGTCCTTTATTAAACCTCTTTGTGGAAAACAGTGATAAAATCAACATGATTATTTTCAGTAATGTTTCCCAGTCCAACTATAGACATTTGTTCTACTGAAGAAATAATAACATGGAAAATCAGAGATGTCCTGACAGATGTATGCATCTAGTTTATCCTATTTTTGGAAAGAAATTCTCTGCTAATGATCATGGTTATTGATTTGGAGCATACATTTCAACACCAGACATACATTTGGAAAGTACTTGCAAGCAGCTGTGTTGATGCTTTCTGCATACAAAACTGGAACATGACATCTCCCAGGAAGAGCAAGTCTTTACTCTTCATTTACACAATTTAGCAAATTCCTTTAAAGTTATCAGTCAAATGAAGATGAGGGTTTTGAGGTAATTGAAGCTAAACTCAGAACAGAAGGGCTGCACAGTTATCTATAGCTGCAGAAAGGATTCTCTAAAGGAAAAATTACATGATGTTTTATGTCATTGTCCTAATGTCCTGAAGAAATTAGGGACTTGGCAAAAAAGCCTTTGTTCTCTGTGAAAATGAATTCCATTGCTTTTGAGATCAGGGTCATTTACTCACCTTCCTTCCTCTCCTCTTTTGCAGGGCACCGTGTGTGTTTGGGGGAGCATCTGGCAAGGACCGAGCTCTTTATTTTCTTTGCCAACCTGCTGCGGGCATTCACCTTCCGGCTCCCTGAGGGGGTGGCAAAGGCCAACACAGAGCCCATTCTGGGGGGTACACTGCAGCCCCACCCGTACAGGGTTTGTGCCATTCCACGCTAGGGTGAACATCTGCAGCATGGCACAGCCCATCTGTTAAGCAACCTTATTTACTTGTGTGAATGTATTCTTTGCGACCGTATAACGTTTATTGTCTTGGTTATGAATTTCTGCTCCAAAAGCCAATTTTTTCCACACCTATTACCTGCTTTTTACCTGATCTTTTCTTTTTTATTTATGTAAAGGTTCTTTTGATCTGGAAGACTCCACCATTCTCAACCATAAAGGCACTGTGCAGTTGCTGTCTGACCTGGTAGATGTAAATCTGGTACACTGGTGAGCAAATGACAAAATTGACTGGCAGACTTCAAAAATTAATTCTCTATTTCTGAGTTATCCTGTTTTCAAAAGCAATGGAGTTTGGAAAAACACACTTGGAAAAATCTGACCCTTTATGTTAATGTCGTCACTTGTAACATTTCAGTCAACTTTTTGTTGATCATCACTAATAAAAGCTATGAAGGAAAATACAGCAAATGCTTTTATTTATGGATGACTTACAGTTCACTGAGAATGTGTAGATTTGATGCAGCAGAGTATGTATAAAACATCATCAACTCTGACAGAAGATAATTGGTTTGAGTTCAGCAGAGAAAACGTGCAGGCTGAAACCCGTCGAAGAGTGAAGATACAGAGAGAGGATTTCTTTCAGGGCAGATACTTTTAATATTTTAAAATTCTGCCAAGTTAAATGGTGAGAAGCCCTTTCTAGCAGAGCAGCAGTTTACGGCTGTGAGTTGATTCCTGTCAGGATCAGTGTTGGCTGGTTGCTACTGCAGGTGCAAGGAGCTCCTCCAAGGGGCAGTTTGGGTGAGGAGCCTGCTGGAATTAGAGCTGATGGTAAACTGGAAAATGTACATGGAAAACACTAGAGATACTTTTTAATCACCTCAGATGTTCAGCATATACCTGAAGCTACAAAGACTTGTCATGTACACAAAATACTGGTCAAATTCAACAAGAGAGTCTACAGTAGCAGAAATGGAAAAAAAAAATTGGTTCCTGTGGCGAATATAAATATATTGTTTGTAAAAAGACTTGTGAAATGTAACTGAACTTGTCCTTCCTTGATATTCCTGTTTCTGGGAGAGAGGGTAGGACAGCTGAAGAGAGGGTCATCTGTTAAATCAGCTATCACTATCTGTCCACTGTCTGATGGAGATTAATTTAGGCAGTTTACCATGAATCGCAAATTTAGACCTGCCTCATTATTTCTAATTCAGTAGCTGATGGAACACGGCATCAAAATAGTAAGCACTTGATATTTAGTTGTTAATAAATTAAATTAAATCAAATCACAGAATCGTAGAATACCAGGGTAGAAGAATAATTTGGTCCAACCTTTCATGGGAAAAGCATGGTCTAGACAATGGCAGAATAGAACTAGTGAAATATGGAAGATGGCATCCTGACATTTTCTTTGACAGAAAACTATGTGCCCTGATAAAAACTGATGTCAGTGTCTTGGATGATTTGCATGGGTGCATGGGTAGATAAGGCAAAGCAGAAAATGCTGTGATCTGGGGATTGTGGAGCTGTCACTGCTTCTTAAAAATGAAGCTGGAATCATCAGCAGCATTACAAGCACTCATGCCATTGCTGTGATGCGAGGCCAGCCTGCTCCTATCAGTCCACAGCTCAGTTTGTTGCTCCCAGATTGTCACCTTTTCTACCTTCCCTGTGATGCTGAGGTTAGTTGCTTTTAGCCTGTAATGCTGATCATACTTTGGTGCTTGATTTCTTGGCATGGGGCCCCATTTCCAGGACTGCTATACTCCTGGATTGTCACATCGGGTCACAAGCAGGTGTAGGTCAATCTCTGTCTTGCACCTTTTAGATTACACTTCAGAATTTAAATCCTTGTAGATAGAACACTGAGAATGAAGAATGACTGAGAGCTGGCCTGGGCAACCAGTCAAGGAGGATAGACTTGCGGGGAGAGGGATTCACTGACTTGGTTAGGTCACACTTTATTTTCCTGGAGACAAACTGTGAATTCCATTTTGTTAACAAACGTGGGAAGACGGGTCAGGCTTCAGCAGAGTAGTTTTATCAGATATACAACTCTGCATTGTGCTTTATCACCCCGTTCTCCCCCCGTTGCTGGGCCCTTCCTCTGTGGCATGTGTAGCACCATGCAACTATTCAACCATACAGGGGAAGATGTGGCTACAAAGGAAAAGATAGAAATTGTAGAGAGGTGGCATTGAGGATTTTGGGTTTATGTAGCTCTTGGAGGGGCTCAGAGCCTTCCAATA
Source organism: Todiramphus chloris collaris (assembly GCA_025345505.1). NCBI lineage: Eukaryota > Metazoa > Chordata > Aves > Coraciiformes > Alcedinidae > Todiramphus > Todiramphus chloris. Next base: position 13,171,450 of record JANVCC010000030.1, read on the forward strand.
CCATGCTGCTCATCTGTCTCCCTTTCCGCTGAATTCTGCAAGGACACTCGGAACCCAGAGGAGTTATCTGTAAAGGGGGCTTCACAACGCTTTGTCTTTGGAGCAGCTCATGTCAGCAGGTGAGAGACGTAATGTCCTTATGTATAAAATCGAGGTCAAAATATAAAAAGAAATCAGAAAAAAATTAATTATGTCTTTTCTCTGAAAGCATTTGGAGAGAGAAATCTGTAATAATTATATACATAACTATAAAAGGCAATTAACACATGTAGGACAACTTGTGTGTGAGTTTTTTCCAAAGTCAGGTGGAAATAAAAGGTTTTCTATGAGAGTTTTAGCTTTGTAAGTGCACAGTTTTCCCAAAACTAACATGTAAAATGTTTCCATGTTCACAGATCTTTACTTAACAGAGGAGAAAACATTTTCTCAGAGGCAAGAGGTTAAGAAAAATAGATCACTGCTTAGTGCAGAGATCTTTTAAAATATACCTTTTTTCTACATGGTGATAATAAAAAAAGAAGAATTCTAAGGAAAGGAGAAAGGTAAGAAAACCAAAACAGTTCCAGGAAGAGAACAATAGAGTTAGTGAGAATTTAATATTTTCCAGTATCAGCCAGAGAGATAAAGCAGCAAGGTGTGAAGACTGAGCAAATCAGACTTCTGTACCGGCTGTGGACGGCCTGGCTGAAGGAGCAGGAGCAGGAGCAGGCCAGCCCAGCCTGGCAGGGAGCTCCCTGGTTTTCAGTGGAGCAATTAGCCCTGGCAGGATTTTGCCTTTCTGCAGTGAGCTTCTTCCCAACATTGACATTAACTCTTGCAAAGCCAGAGTAGATGATTCTACTCTGGGCTGTGCTGCATCTGCAGGAAAAAGTGGACCTTTCCCACTTTTCTCCCTTTAACAAGGAGAAAAATGTGGCTCCTATATAAGAGAATAAGAGAAGGGCAAGGACAAGAAATAGAGTAAGGTGGGATTATCAAATTCCCACGTTAGTAAGGACACAATTCTTGCCCTTGTTTCTTGAGCCTTAACAAACATACTGTGTCTGCACAGTGGCAGAAGCACAGACTGAAGTGAATGCTTCTGCACTGCCTCGTTCCTTGAAGAGTTTGCCAGTGATACTGAAATGAGATGAAAATGTCAACATCTAGAACTTCTGGATGTATTACCTGGCAGATTTGCTGTGTGTATCTTTAAAGCCCGTACCCAAAGCAAATATAAGAAATAAAGAGTAAAATTTCTGCATTCTAGTAGTATAATGAGGACCAAGGAAAGTGCTGGTTTCTTCAAACTGCAGTGCATCAGGAAAGTGCTGGTTTCTACAAACTGCAGTGCATCAGGAAGGTCTCCAGCAGATGGACAATTTAATGCCTTATTTGGGTTTGGTTGTCAGTGAAAATGGCAATGGTTGACCAGAGGTCAATACATTTAACACCACTCATGTTCATGGAAGATTTCTGTCTAGATTAGGAAGAAGGGGTTAGAAAATAACTAGATAAATGCCATGTTTTCAAATTGCCTGGTCTGATTCATCCCAGAGCACTTAGGGAACAGTATCAACCTCAGAGCTATTAGCAATTATCTATGAGAACCTGTGGAGGATGAGAAAAGGTCAAACATTTGCTTGTCTTCAGAAGGCAAGAGAAGTTGCAGTGCTATAAATCAGCCAGCTTGATTGCACTTCTCAGAATATCCTGGAAAAATAATGAAATTGTGAGCACTGGGAGGGAAACAGGAAGAGTCAGTAGTCGCCAAATAATGTCAAAGTTACTTAAGTCTTGTTTGATGACATAGTTAGAGGTCTGTTTTCAGGAGAGAAGCCATTATTGTCATTTACTGTTCTTTAACGTGGCTTTGACACAATCTCAGAAACACTGGGGAAATGACAGGTATCTGAAGCCTTGCAAAGCTTCATGGAAAGCTCGGGAAACGCATATGCATGGTACCATGTCAATCAGGAAACACCGAACGGGATTCTGTCCTGCACTTAGTCCTGTCCAGTAGTCAATCAGGGACCTGGATAATCAGTAAAAACACCAAGCCTGGGTAAGCTCTAGTTTCTTGATGCTATCAGAACCCAAACTGATGCCTGCAGCAAGGTGAGAAACAGGTATTCCCAAACATGTCATGATTCACAGAAACTTAAAGGCAGGACCTTTTATCTGGGTTTATTACCTTTGTGAAAGCACAAAGGCTGTTATAAAATACTTCTCCTTATCATCCTTATCTGCTTTTAATGTCAAATAGCTGGAGAGGTGAGGTTGACCCTGTTCCAACATTTCTTGTCCTTCCTTCCTTCCTTCCTTCCTTCCTTCCTTCCTTCCTTCCTTCCTTGAGTGATAGCTTTCTCTGGGGTGTTTCTCTGGAATTCTTTTCTTGATGATTATGGTGTCAGTAAGTTGCAGCAGAAAAATACATTTTCATTTTGCAGTGATGCAAAATGCCTCTAAAAGCCAGAGTATTTAAACTCAAATTTGGTGTCCTGAGACAAAACATTTTCTTTAGATTTTCTTAAATAAAAGATTTAGTGAGAAAAGTAGAAAATTTTCATTAAGAAATTTCCGAGGGGTTAATTGAAATAATATTTGTCCATTGAGATCATCTACCTAAAAAAATCCCAGTGAACTGGATTAATTTGAAATAACATTTCAGCTGTGGTTGGCAGATCTTTTTTCTTAGTGTCAAGCTTATAAACTTGTCCTAATATCTGTGATGTAATCTCTGTCTGTGGTATTTTTAGACAACACTGAAGGATCTACTTATTTGCTGTCCTGCAGAGTGAGATTTTAATGTTAATAGAATAACAATAATAAAGCTGCAGCTCCTTCTCTGAATAGTTTCTGAGATACAGCAGATGAGGCAGGGAATGAGCTGATAATATGAGTATATTCTGGGGTCAGCTGATGATATGATGATATTCTAGAAGGAATGCATTTTAAGGAGCAGAACAGAGAAAATGAAACATATTGGATTGTTTCTTATGATTCTTTCTGAAATAACTTTTTGGGATGTTATAAAAATGTTTATTCCAATGATGCCGTCACATGAGCCTTGTCAATTCACCTTAGATGGACAACTGTAAGCTATATTTGACTCCAGTTTGTCTTACGAGGCAGGCAGCTTCCCTTGGTCTACTGTGGAGCAGTTTTGTGCAGGGACAAATATCCCATCTCCAGTAAGACTGAGGCTGTTGGTAGCTTCAGCACTCACAGAGGGTAACCCACAGCACACAGACACGCAGACCAGTACCGCAGTTTTACATGAGGTGACAAGTTGCAAGGCTGCTGTTGAATGATGGGACCTGCAGGCAGAGGTGCACGGGGTTCCAGCCTTGCCGCCCTCTGACACTGCTGTGGCATCGGCCTGAGTCGTGGCAGAGAAGGACAGGTCTTTGCAGGAGTTCCCTGTTTAGGTGTCTCGTTAAGGAACCAGTCTGGCTGTAGTTAAGGGGAGCTCTCCTTGCACAGCCTTCAGCCTGCTCAAGAATATCAACAGCTGCTAGGGAGAGTGCTGGTAAATTCAGCACAGATCAACACGAATTCTGCAGCGGGACATTATCCAGTTGTAACATCTCAGCAGTGCATCCTCCGAGGAGCCAGGCAGAGGGCAGCAAAGGTCTCTTAGAAAGGTCTGTGCCTGCCTGGCTCTCACTGCCTTAGCAAGAGCTGGCTTCAGACCAGCCGGTTTCACCAGGGTACGCTGGACTTCTGATGCTGTCGTGAAAAGACAGAGAATGGCAAGAAAATCCATCTCCTCGTTTGCCAGCACTATAAAACTGGTTAAGGATGAGATTCAAATGCTACAGTATAATGCCCTTAATAGTAGATTTCTTGGATATTTTTGTAGAACAGTATCTCCAGGGTTTCTTGTTTAGTAGGTACATGGATATTTTTGACCGTGACTGTGCTCTTCTGCCCTCTGATCAAGATAAGAGGTCCATAATTCTCTCTGTCTCACAGATAAAGGAAGGCAGTGCACAGGGGAAGATCCCAGAGAAATAACTCTGTGTCTTCCATTAACCCTTGTTTTCTCTAGGTGAGGCAGTAGCATTAGAACAGGCCCAGAAGTTGGAAATTATATAATTAGAAATGTGGGAATCACATCCATGAGGCTTTGGAGCAGAGCATTTGTTTCATTTACCCTGCCTCTCTCCTTCCCTTGCTCTTAAGTACTGCCTAGAGAAAAGAGAAAACTCAGCTGTAATTAAAAAAACACCACCGAGCACCAAAAAAACCCAACACCTCCAACAAGAAAATAAACTAGAAAACATTGAATAATTTTCAGAAAGTCACAGAATGGTAGGGGTTGGAAGGGAGATCATGGAGTCCAACCCCCTTGCTAAAGCAGGGTGCACAGTATCATGTGCAGGCAGGTTTTGAAAGTCTTCAGAATAGGAAACTCCACAACCTCTCTGGGCAGCCTGTTCCAGGCTCTGCCACCTTCACAGGAAAGAAGTTTTTCCCTATGTTCAGATGGAATCTCCTGGCTTCCAGTTTGTGCCTGTTGCTCCTTGTCCTGTCGCTGGGCATTGCTGAAAAGGGTCTGGCCACATCCTCTTGACCTCCACCCTTTAGATATTTATTGGTAAGATCCCCTTTCAGTCTCTTCTCCAGACTACACATCCCCAGGTCTCTCAGCCTTTCCGTGCAAGAGAGATGTTTCAGCCCCCTCATCACTGTAGCCTTCTGTTGGACTCTCTCCAGTAGTTCCGTGTCACTCTTGAACTGGAGAGCCCAGAACTGGACACAATACTTGAGGTGTGGCCTCATTGGGGCAGAGTAGAGGGAGAGGAGAACCTCCCTCGACCTGCTGGCCACAGTCTTCTTCATTAACCCCAGGATATCATTTGCCTTCCTGGCTACAAAGCACACTGCTGACTCACGGTTGACCTGTTGTTCACTAGGACTCCCAGGTCCTTCTCCTTGGAATTTTGGCTATTGTTCATCAATTTTAGCTTGTTGTTTGTTTTTATCCAGCTCTGCAGGTGAGCTTCTGCAGGAAGGGAGTCAGTTAGGACTGAAAATCTCTTGCCTCTTATCTTTACAGTGCATTTCACAGCATAGTTAACGCAGAGTTGACCAAAACGAATAATGTTGTCACATGATCAAAGAAAGCCCTGTACTCCATGAGTCTGAACAGTAGAAAGTGTCTCAAAAGATCAACCTGAAGCACTTAATGAATGAGGATAGAGGAGTTATCTGTCCACTGTTCCCTTTCTGAAAGGTGTGTCGAGTGCTGCCTCCTATAGTGGGTTACGCTGCAAGTGCAGATGTTGGAAGGATGATTTCCATCTTAAGGAAAGATCATAAAAAGTGTAATCTATTGGTAAAAATTTTCTCATGTCTGTTTGCCTGTAGCAACCTGTGTCACTCCCAACTGGCACCAGATTGCCCATTACATTATGAATACTGACTTTGTTATGTGTGTGTGGTGGCATTTTGAGGCTTTAGGGAGTTCTATGTTTAAGATTGTTCATGGTCTTCAGTTAGTCTCTTTGTAGTCTTGGATTGTGAGACATAAAAATTTCATAGCTGCTTGGTCACATGCTGGATCCCCACGGGCAGGATGGATGTAGCTATTGGCAAATGTTGCCCTCAATTTCTCTACACCCTTATCACCCACTGGGTATTTTCAGACCCATCGCATCCCTGAAATTTCCACAGAACCAAACACTGCATAACTCACGCATCCATACCATTTCCTGTGGCATCCGCGCTCTATTGGCTGAATGCTGTGCAAACAATAACAATTAAATCTTCACAGCTCCAAGTAGCATCACCCTGATTGTGGTAATGGAGAAACAGTCCTCGGAGCTCCTATGCCAACACTGACAAATAGCTTTGTGTACTGCATTGGATAAGCTTATGGCCTGAGTCTTTCAGCGGCTTTAGCATGTGCTCACATTTGTGTATCGAAATACTAAAAAAAGATAAAATTAAATATTTATATTCAATACACAATTGCAGTGGCTGCAAGTTGTGAATACATTATGCTTCTCCAGACCTGAGCTTTGCAGCCTGGAGACAGACATCGATGAAGTGAATGCATAATTCTCAGCCAGTACATCTGAAGGGTAGGAACTGTGACTTGCCCAGCAGCGCACAGGCTTTCAGGGTGAGGAGATGGATTTTCTTGCGATTCTCGGTCTTTTCATGACAGCATCAGAGTTCAGCATCAGAGAGATGAAGCCTGAGACAACAGACAAAGCTTTCTGTAACTGGGATTTGTTCCCAGAGCAGGGGCTGCCAGGCACAGTGCTGTGGAGAACATGTGTCACATAACTGAAGACTTTACGCACCCTAAGGTTTGAACTGAGCTTTACCATGAGAAAACCAATCTTTGTTCTTGGATATTGCTGTCCACCTTTCTCTGACCTTGAAAAAGAATTTCCAACTGACATGTGGAATCATTTAGTTAGCTTGAAATTAAAATATGCTGGGATGCTACATCCCTCCACGCACAGCTGGTACTGCTTGCTTTAATACTGTTATACTGGGACCTACAGTAAAGGGGACATAAAACTTTGTTACAGTGCTCAGCTGACAAGTATTTATTTCTTGCTCTTCCAGTCTTGTGATATAGCATTTCTATGCTCTTCTTAACTGCTGGTTGAAGTACAGAGTTTTTCAAAACTTGAGTTAAAAAACAAAACCTGCTTTTGAACACAGGATAAAAAGCTTTTCAGTTCTTTTAAAACTTTTTAGACCATTCTTCTGAACAGTTAGAAGCTCATTCTGTTTATTGTTTCCAAGTGTAGATTAGATTTTCCCAAATATAAGTTGTTTTTTTTCAAAAGACAGTGTTTGCACTATCCGTCTGTGATTCCAGTTCTTTAGTCATGCAGTTCTCTCTCTTGCATCCATAAACTGAACACCACAAAGATCTCTGGAGGTAAACCATGAATTCATTAACAGGAATTGCAAATGTGGTACAGTTGTGACGACATTGCTTAGAAGATTTTGCCTTAAAACAGATCAGACAGGGCACATTTAAGGAGCAGTGGCTGCCATGCTGTAGAAACTTGCTTCTGACAGAATTAATGACATTCCCTTCCAGCTGGAATATGTTATTAAAATAGGTGAGAAAAAGATGAGCAGTAAAAGAAGGCAATGTGTGATATATATATTTAACAGGGTTAAAACTGTGTAGGATGGGCTAGGAGAAAAAAATTTGGCCTTCAGACTGCTGCAGGCATTTTTAAATTTGGTTTTTTTTAATACAGTCAAGTGAAGAAAACCAGCTGTGAAATGTGAACAAACACCATTCCCTGGCCTTGCTTTGTGTCTGCTGATTGTACAGTTTCTGGAGTTATAATATGCAAATACGAGCTCTCAGGCTGTTTTGACTCCTGGTTACTGAAAGAACAAAGCAGTCAGGATGATCTTCTCATGAAGGTGGACAGGAAATACCAAGTGCATTAGCATAAGAAATTATACTATTGTTTTTATAAATAGGAGAGAGAAGGATATATTCCTTAGTAACAAAGCCTGTGAGGTTCATAGGTCAGTGAAGAGATCTCATTCTTACTATTTATTAATTATAACTTGGTGTTTCTTTCTTTATGTTTTCCAGGAGTTGATCTGGCTCGAACTGGTTGTAAATCTGCAGGATATCCTCACTTTGGAGGGATCCCAGTGACTGAGGTTGGAGCCGAGGGAAGACACCTGGCTCCCCCCCAGAACGTGCTGCCGTGTGAGCTGTGCCTGTCTCTGGAAAGCCACAGCAAACGGGAAGGGTGAGATCACAACTGCTGGAAATACTCAACTGTCCTTTTATGTGCTTGTGCCTGTAGCTTCCAGAACTGCTAACAGTTACCAGCCTCTCCGAGCAGGCGAGAACTACTTGGTGCATCTGGCTGTTCTGACAGGAAGGCATGGTGTGAAAAGCAAGAAAAGTGAAAGCAAGGGCAAATACCTGAGGCAAAGGGAAAAGATCTGAGCACTGGAAGGTTTCACGGCGGCTAATTGAGGAGCTTTCAAGTACCTAACCTGAGAATCTCTGCAAGCTGAGTGGATTTTCCAGTTGGTGGGGTGGTTTATGAGATGTTCTGAAGAAAAATCTTGAGCAAATAATCCTGAAATAAGTCACTTTTCCTGCTCCCTGCTTTTCTCCAATTGTACAATAGCTCTTCAGCCTCTGGGGGCACTTCTTTTCTCCCCTGTGCCCAGGTCCAGAAATGCAGCCTTGTGCTGTCCATGTTCAACATCCCCTCTCTGCCATAAATCCTCACTCCAGCTGTCACATGAAACCAGAAGCTGCAGAGGAGCTGACAGGGGCGATATGTGAAAGTGATGGATGTTTAGGATGATACATATTGTTTCTTGTGGTAGAAGATGGCTTTCCTGGTTTATATGAGAAACTCTGAGGCCTCTCTCAGCAGTAGTAGTGCAAACAGTAATATTTCTTGCAGCATAATATCTACAGGAGGATCAACAGTTTTGACTTCAGGGGGTATTTCTTAACCCCTTTTAAGTTAACACCCATGAAACATTTTTTGGGAAAAAGAACCTTCCTGGACATGGCTACTGTAATGCAAAAGCAGTAACATAACAATTGGAAAAATAAATGCAAATTAATTTTTTTCCTTAAGTTTGAAGATATGTCCATGTAATGCAGTTATTTCATCTGCAATTGACTGAGAAACTGGTGTCTAAAGGACTGCATTTTCTTTACCAGTGTCAACAGCTAATCTCTTGCATATTAATTTGTTACAGAGTACCAATGCCTGCCACCCAACTTACCCTTTGATCCGTAAGTGACTGTGAAATGTTGAAAGCTGCTGAGCACGTTTGCCATCTTCCTTGAAAGTCGTGCTAGCAGAGTTGCTATAGGTGCTGGAAGTTATTTCCTGAAGGCAGGAGCTGAATGGTGAAGCCATAAGCAGCATTGTCCAAGGGTTTTCTTCCATGGGAGACTTGGATAAACGTGGAGGGGTATTGATTAGATGTGTCCCTCCCTCCCTCGGGGGACTGGCAGAAAAGCAACAAAGAACCAGCACAAAGGCAGATGCTGAGAGAGGGCAGATTAACAGGGCTTGTTGGGGCACAGTCCCAACTGTAAGATCAGTTGTGAAGGGAATTTCTTGCCACACACAATGCTCAACACCCAACCCCCATATTCTCTTCATATTAGCATCTTGCAGTGCAAGTCCACATCATTCAACTCTCCTTGGAAGCAAGAAAAAACTTCACTGAACTGGGGAGAAAGGCATGAGTCAGGCTTCTGGCCACTGCACTTTGTCCATGGCTAATTGTCACATTGCTGCTTTAGCAAAACAGATGTCCTCTCTTAGGAGCTTAATGCAATTAGTGTGATACTTCAAAAGGTTGCTGTCCCTGCCACCATGCTGGAGATTTAGGAGTGTATATTTGATGAAGAGTTATTAAGCTTCTGTGCTACTGCTTGATTTTTTTTTTTTCTTCCCTTAAGATATATAAAATCAAATACAGAAATGTCACCTAAATCTTTCTTCAAAGTATTTTTGGAGGCTTATTGAGGTTGCTAAGTGAACCTCTTAAACCTGAAATGTTGTAGAAAATAGCCCTGCTTGACAAAAAGCCTGTGAGGAATGCTGTTGTAATTGAAGACTGAACTGCCACTCATAATTCCAGGTTTGGTCAGAGGATGTGTTATCTTCTTATGGCTACTGAGCCATCCTGACCCTCTGTGATACCCCTGTGGCTGCTTCTATCTCAGTCTTCCCTTGGTTTCTACCTCCTGTTGCTTGACTTGTATTTGCCACACCCTAATTAAAGACTCTGGGGAGTTGTAAATACCTGCCCGTGAAGGATTTACAATAGGAAGTATAAGGTGGAGAGAGGTAATGGGGCTGGTACAGCTCCACTTATACTAATCTGGGATAATGTATTGCTACAAGTGGAGCGCAGTAATTATACTGCATTATTGTGCTGATTTTGCATTTTAACCCCTACCATGCATATTTAGGGGTATTAATACTTACCTGAGTATCAAGCCTGTGCCATTACACATTTTAAATATAAACACTTCCATAATGTTGTGTAATTTCTTGCCTTCGTATGCAGAATTAGGTATCTTTGCCTTGACAGATCTAAAATATAGTTGAGTTATGGTAAAACACCCTGAGATCCTTGATGGAGCGAGAACTAAAGAAGGGGAATCATTGCTTATTTTTGGTATCGTATAAAGTACATTGGAGTACATTGGTCAGTGCTTATATCTTGAGGTTTTTGTTTTGTTGTGTATTTTTTTAATTCTGATTTAGAAGAATACACTTTGTAAACTCCTGGATGTCCTCATTTTGAACGTATGAATTCTTTAAAGACAAAGACAGGGTGGAGGTCATATGGGTCTCGCAATCTTTATTCATTAGCTTGTTTCTTCAGTCGTACACTATTGCAACCTTCTCAGACTTTCTTTGTCTCCAAGTCACCTATTTTAAAAGCTGCTTGGCACTTTCAACCACTGGTACACACACTGCATCTATTTATAACTGAGTTTCTTCTCCATGTGCTTATTCCTCTCAAATTTTCTCTTGCTTCTGGCTTTCCTGGAAGCTGTGGAATTTGTCTTGCTTTGTTGTTTGGGTCAGAGGGCCACATTCCTGCTTGTGTTGTTCTGGGTACATATATGACACACTCATCTGCAGTGTTCCCTGATGGGTAAGTTGGATCTAACCATCCTGAGTCAAAGATCTATCTCAATTATTATCATCATTTCACTATGCTGAAAAGATGTCACCTAAAGCTGGTGCTTCAGTTAAGAACAATTCTCTCTGCAGTGTGTCTATTCTAAACACAAAGACAGATGGACCATGTAATTTCAGACAGCTGGGACCTGAGTGGGATGGGAACACCACCTCAGAGTCATGGTGTCCTATCTGGGGCCATTTCAAGGCCAATCTCTTTGTCCTGGAGGGTGCCCACTGTTCTGCTTCAGAGTCTGTCTGTCTCTGGTGTGTCTGGACATGCTTATGATCTCTTGGTCAGGTACGTTGAGCTATGGGGCTTCCACATCCTCCCTTGCTCCTTCACTCAATGACACTGACTGTGCCTTTCATTACTCCCTGGCCTGTATGTGGCTGAGGCAGGTTTGGTGCCAAGATTTCTGCACCCCTCTGTGCAGAACTCCAGGAGATTGCATCTAACTCTTTCTTTTAGCCCACTTTTGTGTTGTGTGTGTGTGTTGTGTTGCATGGGACTGCACGGTGACTGTCAACCCAACGGCTGACACCTCTGTTGATGATCTGGCTTCCTGAGTTTCACTGCTTTCTCAGTCTTGAAATGTGCAAGCTTTATAAACAACAATTTTAGATTTTTCTTAAATGAATAGTTTACAGGAATTGAAAAACATATTAAGTAATGTAACTGCAACACGATTCAACACTGTAACTATCAGCCACATTTTCAAATAAAGGAAACAAGTTACTTTATCTAATCTATTTTATGATGGAGATTGTTTTCTTTAATCTGTGAAATTTTAAGACTGTGAAATGAGTACCTTTCAGTACATAATGCTTTCTTTGGTTATTCTCAGGGTGAAAAACATGGGCAGTCAGCTACTTCCTTTATCCCATGTACAGTGATACCCTAGAGGTTCTTAACTTGTGAGTTTTGATAACTGTTGTGAACTTTAAAGTATTTTTATTCTGGGATGAGTTTTTCCTTGTCCTGCTAGCTTTTCCCTATTCCTATGTCAATAAAAATGATTTTTGCCCCTGGTCAGTACAAGCTTTCAACATTTTCCCAGACATTCACTCTTTAACTGCAACTCTTCTGGGTCTTAACTTCAGTGTATTAATTGTGACAAGCTATTATGACACACACTTTGCAGTGCTTAATGTCTGTCAGACTTTGTGAGAGTCTGTTGTGGACCTTGTTTGTTTAGCTCACGTTAAAAGTGCTCTGCCACCAGTGTCCTGTCATTGTGCTTTTCATTGTTCTTGGCATCACTAGTAGTGCTGTGAAGAAACCACTGACAGAGGTTGAGATTATAAACTTCTCCTGCTGATAACATCAGTATTACATTTTATAGTTTTTGCCATATTTTTGCTGGTGCTTCTGTTAGGCATTTCTGAAAAGATGGTATGTGTAGACTGAACATCTGTACATCCTCACTTACTAGCAGCAGTAGCCCAGTGCCTATTGTCCTACCAAAAGGCTCCTAACACAAGAATGTTGATTTCAGACTCTTGTGAGAACAGGAATATGTTTTTCTGTCAGGGTTTTGAATTTATCCCCTAACATAGTTTTTACTTTTTTTTAACCCTTTGGGAGATTTTTGTTTGTGTCTTCAGGCTTGTTATGCAGAAACTATGGACATGATCTCAGATACTTTGTATTTTCCTGCTTCTTGAGAAATTCATCCATCTATTCCTTACATAGAGAAATCATCCAGTTCCTGGTAATTTCACCCACAGAATGTCAAGTCACTTTTCTCTTTGGCAAACTCTCTGTAACAAAATTTCTTGCAGCAATTTGGATCAGGGATGCCAGGCCCATTTCTGTTGTCTTTCCCTAATTTTATTTTTAGATATTAAGGTCACATACATTTTCTTCTTGCTCTTTGTGCCACCTCAAGTCCAGCCTTAGTGCCCCCAGTTACTAAGCACATTTCAGCTTGTGAATTTTCTGTTTGTGATGGTAGTTGTGGGAGTGAAGTTAAAAAGCATAGCAATGTATCGTGTGATTTCCACTTCTGAGTATTATATATTTGAAGCCTCACTCAAAGGAATTGGCTGCTACTTTGTTCCCAATCTATGAACAGTTCTTGTGCTTTGGCCATCCTAATTCCTGACATTCCCTCTTAATGTCTTACAGTTTATTCTTACTGTTGAATTAACGAAGTCCCAGAGCTGAAATTAAACATTTGCTTTCTCAAGAATATGCACAGCCTTCTTAGGTGCTGTGGGTTTCTGGAGAATGCACATTCCTGATTACAGTCAGGTTGTAAAACCTCTCTATGAAGTGACTTGAAAGGAAAACAATTTTCACTGGGGTCCTGAACAAAACCAGGCCTTTGAACAGATCAAACGAGAGGTCGTACATGTAGTAGCCCTTGGGCCAGTCTGAACAGGACAGGACATTAAAAATGTGCTCTATACTGCAGCTGGGAATAACGGTCCTACCTGGAGCCTCTGGCAGAAAGCACCAGGGGAAACTTGAGGTTGACCCCTAGGATTTTGGAGACGAGTCTACAAAGGCTTTGAGGCCAACTATACTCCAACTGAAAAAGAAATATTGGCAGCATATGAAGGAGTTCGAGCTGCTTCAGAAGTGATCAGTACTGAAGCACAGCTCCTCCTGGCACCACGGTTACCAGTCCTAAACTGGACATTCAAGGGTAAGTTCCATTCCACAGATCATGCCACCGGTGCCACATGGAGTAAGTGGGCTGCATTAATCACAGAGAGAGCTCGAATAGGGAATCTCAGTCATCCAGGAATCTTAGAGGTGATCATGGATCAGCCAGAAGGTAAAGACTTTGATATGCCACCAGAGCAGGTGGTGACACGTGCTGAAGAAGCCCCACCATATAATCAGTTATCAGATAATGATAAGCAATATGCTCTGTTTACTGATCTTGACATCTTGTAGGAAACCATTGGGAGTGGTTTGCTGTTTGGAGTCCCACATGACAAATAGCAGAAGCAGCTGAGGGAAAAGGTGAATCAAGTCAGTTTGCAGAGGTAAAAGCCATCCAACTGGCCTTAGATATTGCTGAACGAGAAAAATGGTCAGTGCTCTATCACTACACTGACTTATGGATGGCAGCAAATGCCCTGTGGGGATGGTTAAAACAGTGGAAGCAGAATAACTGTCAGCACAGAGGTAAACCCATTTGGGCTGCCAAACTGTGTCAAGATGTTGCTGCTCAGATAGAAAAACCAGTTGTAAAAGTCCATCACATTGATGCCCACATACCCAAAAGGTGAGCCACTGAGGAACATCAAAACAACCAGCTTAGATGGGGGATGAGATATTCACCTTGCCAGTGGGTTTCACTGCTAACTTCGCAGCAGGGGAATGTAGAGACTTTGGAAGGCAGTGTCTAGGGGCTATCTGAACACTCTGATGCTACCCATGTTCTTTGGGCTCTTCTTTCACTACACCCCACACTGTACTTCCTGCTCTCCATTCACTCTTTCCAATCCTCCTCACCCAGACTACTAAAAGAACATGATAACTATGGAGGGTGCACTGGTGGTAACTTAGTATAAGAAAAGACATAAATGATGACATGATGCAGGAATTTTGAAGTATCTATTATTCAGTGTAGCTTTTCACTGGTGCTGATTCAACTCAAGAGAGAGACCGTTTAAGCACCCAGCTGCAGGTGACAGCCAAGCTCTGCTGTAGTTTTGTTAAAGCTCTGTGATGTTCTTAAATGCAAATCACCTCTGGAAAGGATTCAACTGTTGAGTAGAGCTGTCTGTAAACATTGCTGTAAACTTAGCGTTGAATTTGTATGAGGACCAGAAGTGCTTTTATGTTGAAATATAAAGTATTTGTAATTAAATCATTGTGGTGCATTGGAACTTACTGAATTTAAAATGGAGGATAATGTTACTAAAAAGAAGTGAGAACTACTGAAAATCAGGCTGAGCTGGACCAGGTCCTGGCATGCCTTGTAGCACTGGCAGTGGTCTGCTCCAGCACAGCCCCATATCTGCAGGCTTGCTGGGCTGGAAGGGAAATCAGGGCAGTAAGAGGTTTCACAAAAGCAATAGCTGTCACAAATAATCCAGCCTGTCACTCCACACAGCATATTAAATACTGTTCCAGGGCCTACACACTTCTGCTCAGCCTCCTTTCCAGCTTCATCTGCACTTGCCCTCCGCCCTACCCTCCCACACCCGCTCCCATCCACTCATCCTGCTAGAGACTGTCTCTCTCACTGCCTTTGCCCACTCCTCTTATCATCTTGCTGCTCACTGAAGAAGGTTAATGATAAGATGTGTGTAAAGATGGTTGTGCTCAAGGGCTGGAATGTTATGCCCATTGAGGCTCCAGCTGTTCTCAGTTCTGTTGATAGATATCTTCCCTTGGATTAGGCAAGACACAGGCGTGGCACAAGGTGGAGAGAACTGGTCATTTACTGACCATGTCATCCAGTCAGGGACCTTGTCCACCAAATGCCTACCAGGCAGTTCAAAGCAGCACATTTCATTTTGAAGTCTACAAAAAAATTGATTGAAGGGCAGGAGTCCCCCATTCTCCCGGTACTTGTCCAGGGTTACAGATCTCCAGCTCCTGAACTGGCTGACCTCTGACAGTGGGGAAACTTGCAGGTTATGGGGAAAAAGCTGAAGTGATCCCAGGCCAGGTGCTGGTGAGGGATGACAGCAGTCACCTCTGGTTGGCTCAACTGGCTTCCCTAGTCTCCTGCTCCTCCAGGTGCTGCTTTCCCTCCTGACCATCACCTTGTCATCACTTAGCTGCCCATGGTCACGGCCCAGGGCACCTGTCTCCATTGCAGCATCAGAGAGCTGACAGGTTAAAAGGTATACACCCTGGTGCTGATGACTGGAGTGATGCAACAGTTCTTGTAAGTGGAGTGACTAACCCTTCAGCCCATCTTTTGTTTGTTTATTTTTTATAACCAGTGTCAACCACAGCCTCAGGTCTCTGAGCTGTAGTAGAATGGTCATCCTTTAATAATATGGCTCAGAAGGGTTTTCAAGGTTGCAGGTGTTACTCCAGGGAAAGATGCACAAGTGGGTTTATCACTTTTTAAAGCACTGCAGTTCTGTCCAGGAAAAGTGAGTCCATGTCACAGAACTGCAGAGGAGGCTGCTTTGTTTCATATTTGCAGCATGGTGGGAGTGTGTGAATTCAGAGAGCCTAAAATATTTAATATTGATGGATATGAGAGGAAACTGCTGCCTAACACTATATGGTGCTCATCTCTGCTCAAGTTACAGTTAAGGCAAATATTGCCAAGTTGTCTGATGCCAGGACTGTCCACTAGTTTTTTTGTCTTTTGATTCTATTTCATGGTCAGGCTCTCCTGGGTAGCAATATTAGTGCCGCAAGCGTATGACAGGCTGTGTGCCACGCTCCAGGGAAACTGTTTATCCTGGCAAAAGGAAAAAGCAGAAACTAGAGACAAAGAAAGCCTTGTGCAAAAATTTGGTGGATTTCGCATCACCCCAAATATGAAAAGCAAAAGCTGATGTTATTTCCCTTCTGTTCAAACAAATTGTTTGGGAGACTGGTTTGCGTCAAAGGTTTGGCCTAAATTGTCCCTGTTGGTGCTCCAGTGTGTGAAACAGTGAATCGATGGCAAGTAGCAGAGGAATCTGACAGTTATGGGATTAAATTTTGAAAAAATATTGTCCACTGCACCAGCATAGCACATTTGTGGAAACTATTTCTGTACTTTTGAGGAGGTGTGGAAAACCCTGAACGACAGGAGGTGACAGAAAGGGAGATGTTCACTGTCTGTCCAATAGAAGGGCTGGCAGGTGTCAAATGCAACTAAAAGGGAGATTGCTCTGAACAATCAGAGGTGACTGCAATGCACATGCCCTGTTGGTGAGCAGTGACTCATCACAGGACTTGTGCTAAACATTTATTCCTGTTCAAAAAGCAATTTGGTACATTTTCTACAAAAAAAAAGTACTCCTGGATTCTTTAATACCAACACAGTGTCTCTGGTTTCTCCTGTTTTTAGAAACTTTCTGAAGGCTTCTGCTATCCTGTGCTCTCAGAAACAACATGAGACTAGCTGCACTTTCATCTGACACACTATGGCTGTGCTTCAGTTTTATGCCACTTACTCAGAATTAAATTATTTTAATATTTATCTTTAGTTTGAACATTTACTATTACAATCTTATATTTTCCATTTGAACGATTTGCCCTCCCTTTCAGACAGTGCCCTGACCAACTGTCTGCTGAGACATAACTTGGGAAACTAGAAAAAGATGCTCCTCCAAGCAACTTGTAATCTTGGAGTATGAGCCAAAATGCATTAATGTCATTAACTTGCCTTTGATTAAAAGTCTTGTTGCTGGCTTTTTTCAAAGCTTAATATATTCATTTACCAGATGTCTTCAGGTGAGAAAAATGCATTAGGAACAGGAAATCGGATTTTCTTCAGTAATATAAAGTAATTTCTGGTTGAAAAAGGAAGAGATAATACACTAATTGAATTGGGGTTACACACACTTCCTTTAATGCACTGTTAAGGAGCCGTGTATTGTCAGATGTGAGATCTGCATTCGAGTCCTTGCTGTCAGGGCAGCCTTGAATGGGGAATTGTGGGTAACCCAAGGTTAAGAACTGTCTACCCTTAAAATCCTTTTGCTGTAATTGTCATTATCTGCCCACTTCTTTTTTATCTTCAGTACCTCCATTATATTTATAATTGTGAACTGCTGTATTAATAATGTTTGCAGCTGAATTACATTGAAAAATTCAAGAAACTTCGGTGCCATGAAGGAACAGATTTATGGAGATATGGAGACAGATGAGTTCCAATGTGTGAAAATGCAGTTAATGTACCTGCAAAAATCACCCTGAACTCAAATATTCAGTGAGAGAGAGAAAGAGGTGTCTAGGGCTGCATATGCAGCCTGCTCAAGGTGAACTTGCTTTAGCAGGAGGGTTGGACTAGATGATCTCCAGAGGTTCCTTCCAACCCCTACCGTTCCGTGATATGCAGAAACACACTGCAGA
The DNA here is from genome assembly GCA_025345505.1 of Todiramphus chloris collaris. NCBI lineage: Eukaryota > Metazoa > Chordata > Aves > Coraciiformes > Alcedinidae > Todiramphus > Todiramphus chloris. The sequence goes on from JANVCC010000030.1 coordinate 13,189,108, forward strand.
ACAAAACGATGGTGTGCTTTTGAGAGTAGGACCTGTATAAGGAATATTGAGTTTACTTCTAAGTGTTTGTTAGAGCTCATGGATTTAGGGGAGCCTTCTGAGCCTTAGAGGGAATGAAAATGGAGTGTTTGTGACTCAGCCAAAAGCCACTTAAGAAAGCAGTATTTCCACCTTCAGGGAATAATTAAATCAATTTGAAATCTTAAGTTTATTGTTGGAAGCACAGGCAGCCTAATGGAGAGATTTTCAAGTTCAAGTGATGTCACAGAGGTAAAGTGGTATGGTATTCAGCAGTACTGAACTTCCAAAGAGATCCATGGTGATCCACACAATTAATATGGACTTATTTAAGCCTCTCTCTTTAAAAAATAGCAGCCTAAATTATGACTGTCTACCTACCTACCTACCTACCTACCTTTCTTTTGTCATATTTGGTGGTAACCAATACAGTCAATAGTACACTTCAGTTGAGGACTTGCTCTTCCTCAGCCATTATTCCTTTAAGACCTACAGGTCTCCAGTCTGACCTCATGAATAGGAAATTCTCAGTCAGAAATTCTTTCCAGAATGAGGCAAAAGAAGAGACATGACTTAAGGGTGTCATTGATCTACCTGGATCCTCAAACTGCTAGAGGAGGGGACAATGACTGGCAATTTAGGCATTCAACAAGCTGTGTGCTTTGTCTTCAAGGAGACAATCCAGCACCTTGGGTCAGAATTAATCAGAAATGTTACATAGATAATATTTGCTCTAATGCAAATGTTGCCACTTTGCAAAAAGCCATGAAGACTTACAGAGAAAGCCGTATCATCTAGGAGAGGGAGCCATATCATCCTGGGAGAGGAGAAATCACATAAACCACCATTGAATGATTTTCTAATCAGGAAGATGATTCCCAGGAACAGAAATCAACATACCACAGGGGCACATGCAACAAGCTGAGAGGATGATTGCTTTGTACTGTTGCCTGTGCCTACCACTAATCCAAGCTGCAACAGGGACTAATTCCCATAAACATACACAGGAGGAAGGAAAATTAAGAGATCTACTGCCAGAGGAAGGTCCAGACTGTTGTCAGATATTGTCATGAGAGCCATGGAGACTCAGAATGGTGTGTGATCTAAGGCAGGATCTGCCACGGCTGACTGGTAGCTAAGGCAAGGAAGGGATGACCCAGAGGAGACCTGGTGTCTGCCAGAAGAAGGGATCTATTTCACAGGTATTTTCCTACTTCATCTTTTTAATAATAATAATTCATTTTAATAATAATTTGTAACATTGCAGTTATCAGAATTCACCATTCTTCTTTTAATTCTGAGCTTCTTTAGCAACTGATGTGCACTCAGGTGACTCAAGGGAGGTGCCCCTGAAAAGACAAATTCATGCCAGGCAATGTTAAGTGTAAGCCCTGTGGGATGCCAACAGACTAAGTCTGGAAGTCCCAGGGGGCCCACTAAATTGCAAGGAGTTTTCAGAGGTTTTATCATCAAGTACCAGGGAAAACTTTAGAAGTTTCCCTGGATCCAGTGTTGTTCAGTGTCAGCAGATGAGTGCTGGGAACTTGGGAACAACCTACATACATTAACACTCAAAATCCCTCCAGAGGGATTTTTTGTATGTAGCTTGTTGCTGTGTAGCAGAGCATGCAGAGCTGACCATGCCACTATATAAGAATGAGGGAATAAGCTTTCTTGAAAATCCTGATTGCAATAATTGTGCAATGTTATAAAAAAAAGGCAGTTGAAAAGACATAATTTCCTCTCTGCTTTAGAAAGCTTCATTTCTGTTTCCTTGTGATTTGAATCTCAGGACATGATATTACACAGAATTACTGATTTTATTAGCACCAAAGCTGCTGGGATTACCACTCCTATTGTACACCTTCACTGGCTGTGGCTGCTTTTTTTTGTTATCACCCTCAAAAGAGACATTGGTACAACCTTACACAGAACACCCTGGAAAATATTCATTAGTCTTCTTGCTGGGCTCACAGTAATTATTTCTGCAGGAGTACCAGATAGAGAACATGATTCAGAGTAGCAGTGATTGACATGTTTAACTTGGGTACCATCTCCTAACCTCTTGTAAATACCTTTGGTTCTATGCAGCTGTTTCCAGAAGAACCGGTTAAACAATTGCTTGAAGATCATATCCAGCAGATGTAGAAAGGCTGAGACAGAGCAGTCCTACAAGAGAAAGAGAGTTAAAAATATAAACAGCACAAATGGAATAATAATTAATACAAAGCAATTAAAAAAATAAAAAGAATCCAGGTATAATCCACGGGCTAAAACATGAAAAGCAGAAAAGGCTGCAAGAGAGCTGCAGGAGATCGTAGTTGACTGCATAGCACTATGGCAAAAGTATCTACAAAGCTGTTTTGTCAGATGACAAGAAACCATTTCCTGAAATTTTGCCTTCTTTGAATCTTAACTTTCTTGACAACCAATGGGTTCTTTTTTTTGTAGTCAAGTTAGGTGTTTCAGGTGTTTCCTAACAGTGCTTTAGCCATATATTTTTAGATGCTGCTAATCAGACTCCTGAAACTGAACCAGCCTCCTGGTGCCATGGTAAAAAAATAGTGGATCTTACCATGCAAATTTATCTTGGATACTTCACTATGTTAAGAGAGCTGCTAGGAATTTAAGTAGAAAGAATAAAGGCAAGGCTGATGTGTGTTTGCTACTGGTTTATAATATTTTGCCCTGGCTCCTGAACCATCTCCCAGTTCTTCACGTGGAGGTCTTCACTTGTCAAGAGCTTGCATGATTTGCACATTCTTTGGTAAAGCAAGAACAGACAACAGCTGCCCTTTCTAGGGATACCACAGGGCTCTCTCCCTGCAGGATGGCACAGGAGGACAGTGGTGGAGGAGTGGGACTCTATAAACCTGTCCTAAAGGTTTCACTGAAGTAAGAAAATCCCATGGAGTGTTCTGAATTCAGCAGATCTCTGAAAGAAACATCTGCCATTGAAAAACTTCCAGCTTGATCTTTTGCTGTCATTCCAAGCACTTCTTAGCACTGCCTGTGAGACAGGATACTTTGTTCAGACATGAAGAAACAGAGCTTTATGAGACATTACTATTCCCTACTGCTCTTCACATTTATTTGCTTTGGAAAATCAGAGATTCTGCAAATCATTGTTTGCTGAAGTCATCTGGAGTTGATGACTGCACATGTGGTAATGGCTGATGTACTCCACACTCACTCCCCTCCCGCCTGAAGATTAAAGGCAACCCCAGTTCTGCAATTGGATGAAGACAACGCGGTCTGGGCTCTCCGCAACCTCTTCTTGGCAGGAACAGAAATCGCAAGGACCACTTTGCACTGGGCACTGCTCCATATTTTGACTTATCCCAGAGAAGAGGGAAGACTAATGAAGTCAAACACAAAACCACTTGGATTGTGTTTTCCCAGAGAACGCACTAAGGTCAGCACAAAGTGTAAAAGTAAAAACTTGTAAAACTGCATCCAACTGCAAATTCATACTTTCTGTGAGCTGACAAACACATCTTTGATTTACTGAGAATCATGGACTCAGCCAGGCCCGTTAGTTTTGTCTTGCTTCCTTGCACCTTGGCAAGAAGTATTTACTCTTTCTTCCTCTCTGTGAGAGTCAGAATGAAAGCAGGGTGGTCTGGGCATGAAACAGCTCCACGACAGCAGAAAGTGAGGCATCCCTGCAACTGTGCTGCTGAGCACAACCAGTTGCCCAGGCCTCTCCCGGGGTGCTCCTGATGAGACAGCAGTGCTGCCAGCTGCACATTCAGTGAGAGAGGGGAAACTCCCATCCTTAACATCCAGCTGCATGCAACATGAGATCAAAATAATTTTTCCCTTGCAGGCCACCACTATCCTCCTCTAGTGACCCTCTGCCAAGAAGTGGCAGACACCCTGAAAGGTTTGATTTGGGGGAGATAACAGAACTGCCAATTCCCAGGCTTTTTTGCATTGTCTCTTGGATTGTTTTGCAATGCTTTGTTGTCTTTCACAGCGTTTCTCAAGAATATCAAATTTATTAGATTTGTTTTCAGTCTTTCATAAAGTTCTCCCATTATATCTCTCCATCCCCGAGTCATCCATAGACATACTACCTATACAATCTTATTAGGGCATTAGCTGAGAACATTTTAGTGCATTAGAAGGAAACAATCACCAGAATGTAATATAATTTCTGTAGTGGGTAGTTCTCTGTCTATTGTCACTGGAGTGCTTAACTGGGAATGTATTTGTGACAGCAACAGCCCTAGGAGCTCAAGTAAAAGGGACTCCAAAGCAGAGAGGATACAGATAAAGATTAGTGCTGTGGCTAAAATGATCAGGGAGTGCCAAACAGAGTGATCCTGCCTCTTTGGTCCTTGGCCATGTTCTCACTGTGCTTAGTGAGAAAGCAGCCAGCAGGTGAGTGTGTTCAGACTACTGAGCCAGCAGAAAACTATTCCTGCAACTAAAACTGAAAGGCTTTCCACCAGATCAGCCAGATGAATCCAGTCACTTTATAGCTCCATGGTTGCTAGATTCAACCCCAGTGAATGGGAAACCATCTTTTTTATAGGTACATGACAGACAGGCTATAACATGCAACTACATGAAGCAGCTTGCTCAGCATCACAGAGATCTGTGGCACAGCAGGGAATTGAACCAGCTCTCTAAAGAATAAGCTAACACCCAGTCCAGGGTACTACCCTTGTTCTCACAGTGATGGGTGAAAGGTGCTCAGCCTCAGCTCACCTCATTGTTCCTGCTCACCATGTGCAGTTCAGGGGACACACTCCATTGGTGGTTGGTGGCTCTGGGGCTAGCAGGTCACAGCTGAGTAAGGAGAGAACATGAGGAAAAATCAGTCAATTTTTTTGTGGGTGTTTTTGTATTCCTCTGTGTCTGAAGTTCTCTGATATTGCTAAACATCCAGAGAGCCCAAAGCGAGCTGCCTCCAGGACTGACACCTCTCCTCTTAACTGGCAAGCTGTGGACATTGGAGTTCCAAAATTCCCCGTGAAACGCTCTTGAAGGTACTGAGACTTTTTATAGTTTTATGACTCATTCAGGTGTAGACTTCTAATGTATCCTTGGCTAGAATGTAAAAGCATCTTTCTGCTCTGTCTGAACTATGAGCTTTCTAGGCAGAACTTCAAGTCCTGTGTCTCCCTGTTGGACTGTAGAGGGGATTAGCAGTGAATAGAAAGGGCCTGTAGCAAGTTGCAAATGTTGCAAATCCAGTTAGTACAATACAAGACACAAGAAGGGAGGAAAGGAAACAGGCTGTCCAGGGAGGTGGTGGAAGCCCCATCCCTGGAGACAGTCAATGTCAGGCTTGATGAGGCTCTGAGTGACCTGATCTAGCTGATGATGTCCGTGCTCACTTCTGGGGGCATGGGCTAGATGACCTTTAGAGGTCCCTTCCAACCCGAGGCACTCTGTGATTCTATGTGTACATCAAAACCATATGCAAGCATGATCTTTACTCATCTCTCTCTGCTTTAAGCTTTAAAACCCCTGAAAAAGACATTCAGAAACCCTTTCCTCCTATCCCATATACTCACAGGCTACATGATGTTGTTTCTACCCAAAATCCTGTATCTTTGAGCAAGGTGACACTGTCTTGTCTTCCTTCCCTCTGTGCCACCAGCTCTTTCTCAACTATCCAGAGCTGAAGAGTTAAAAACTGGTCTCTAATTTGCCAGACTTGATTTGCAGAACTACTGACAACCCAAACTCCGCCGGCAACCACTAGGATCTGTAGGAGCTGAGTACTTCCCAGGTAGCTCATGATACTCGACATTGGTCTGAGTATCCCATCTGAGACATGTATCCCATCTGAGAAAGGTTCGGCTTAACGGCCTCAGGGTGCTAGGCTTCACAAGCACAATGCTCGGTGCAATGGTGAGCAAACATTACCATCTAATGGCTGCACGTGTTAATTACAACTATAATTTCTACTTTAACGGTGACAGCTGCTCCTTGTGTCAGTACTGATACACTGAAAAAGCTGTGTGGCTGGAAAATAAATAAACATGGGAAGATAATAAAGGCAATATTTATGATTTTGCAGTACCCATCAATCACATCTGGTGGGGTGATGTAGATGACAGAAACCCCACTGAAGTATTTCTGAGTAACTTGACACGGTGGTTGCACCGATGGCTGTGTGCACTGCGGATACACCAGCAAGCCATGAATAATAAGGAAATGTTAATGTTAAGCCATAAATAATAAGGAAATGCATTAATAACAGGGAAAGACTTCTGAGGTTTTAATGGTGAAACTTGATTCCAACCTCTTCTCTTTCCTGCCGGCAGGATGAAGTTTCTCCCACCCTCTTCTTGGGCAATGCCAAGGACTGCAAAACAGCCCTTAAGTAATAGAAATGGTCTTTGAGCTCTGGCCTAAGAGCACCACTGAGATGTGGAAGGGCCTGTCTGTAAATGTCTCCTCTCTTTATGTCATCATGCATCTTGTTGTCTCTCTCAGTGGCCAGGAGGTACGGAAAGCCATGCTCTGGTTAGGAAAAACACCCGTGATTTTGCTAAATGGATTTCAAGCACTGAAGGATGCCCTGACTGGGCATGCAGAATAATTCTGTGAGAGACCCATGGCATCCTGGTTTAGGGCTGTTGCAGGTGGCCCCCATGCTGCTGAAATATTTTCAGCAGAACAAGCTGTTCAGTGAATGTGATTTGGTACCATGACTGCATTTACTCTTAAGGCCTCTTCTGAAGACAAGCTGCTCTTGTCAGCAAGATGAATGCTGTAGAACCACTGCTGCACATCCTTCTTAAACGCTGGGCCCCAAGTGTACATTCAGCACACAAAACTAATGTGTTTCCCATTTATATACTTGCATAGCCTGGGCAACTCTTAGTTACTGAGCATGTTACTGAGCTATCTCAAGAAGTCTTTGCAGTAAAAGGTGTGAAACTGCAGAACTCAGAGTGTGCTGAGTGCGTGGTTCTAGGTAAAGGAGCAGAAAAGGAAAGACAGGCGTAAAACTTCCCACAAAAAGGATCAAATAGATGTGAAAAAACCAGCAGCAACACCTCTGATTCCACACATAAATGCTGCCAGGGATCTTTCCAAACTGATGGTCATAATCTTGGGACCACTCCAATTTCACCACTCCTGCTTATGAGGATACCAGTTCCACACTTCTCCCCAGTCCTCCTCCATTTTTGTGCAGGCATCTTTGCCAATGGGCACATCTGGAAGCAGATGGTTCAGACTGATGACCCTGAGCTACCTGGGACTAGGGAAGAAAAGCCTGGAAGCCTTCCAGAAGGAAGTTTGCTGCCTAACCGAGGCCTTTGACAGAGAAAGAGGTGAGATACAGATCTGTATGTGGACAGGACATGGGCTGGTTCTCTTTATTCCCAGACCTGCTTTTTCTACTGTAAGTTGCAATTTCTGCAGTAGGCTCGATGGGAGGTTTGCACAGCTGATGCTTTCACAATTCATTCTGGATTTGGCTGGAGCAACAAGCCTGACTAATTGCTTTCATTCTAACCCTTTATGGGAGAAAGTAACAGATGAGAGACTCCTAAATTGTGCTGATTACGCACTTCTCTATAGGATGGAATCTTTCCCTCACTCATTATAAAGGTGCCTGGAGAACGATCTCCCAGTTAGACTCCTGCATCTTGATTCCTGCAGGCTCAGCTGTTTGTGTAATCCCATGCAAATCAAGAGCAGCCTGGACAGAAGCTCAGTGTAACAAAGGGTCAGAGTCTATACAAGAAGTTAATGATGCAGCTTTCTCTGTGTGTAGGCATGGATCTGTCTGTCCCAATCCCTTTTACCAACAACAACGCGATTGCTGATGAGCTTTTTGGATATTGCTCCTTTACAGAGGCTCCCGGGCCATGGCAGAATTCCAAGGCACCTCCTGGCCTTGAGTGAGCAAGGACAGACCTGTTCCCTGTAACTGCTTCAAAGCCTGCGAGCATCCCTCGGTGAGCCAGGGCATGAAATAGTCGTTCTCTGCCAATGTGCAGAGAGGAAGAAGAGCTCTTAAATAAAGACTGAACTCTGCTAAAACCAGCACTCACTTCTGTCCCCTTCTTGCTCAGTAATGATCCCTCTGCAACCATTCCTGGCTTGCTTTGACTACAGGCCCATCAACCCTCCCCTCACTGTGCTCTTCAGAGAGACTGATCTGACTTCACTGTGATATACTCAGTATCGAGTTTGCCCTGGGGTCAAAATCAGGTTCTTCCTCTTGGTTTGTGCCTTGAAGGGTTTTGTAATAGCCACGATTTCCTGTGTTAGTCTGGGCTGCAAGAACCATCCAGAAAAAAAACAGGACAAGTTAACATGGTTGTGGCTTTGAGAACTACAGCCATGTGTTGGCTCAAGATTTAGGAGGGAACAGGTCATTTGGGAAAAACTTCACTTAGAAAACATAAGAAAAAATATATTTGAGGGCATTTAATTCCCCCAAATCTGAAAGTTCCTAGGGGAGAGTCAGCAATCTGGAAAGTTAGCCATGTGGTAATAGTCATCCTTTGCATGCTTCTTCACTCCAAGTTATGTGGTTTTTTTTTTTTTTAATTAAGTGGCCATTCACTTCCTGTCATCAGAGAAGTAGTACATCTGGATCACAGCAACGGAGAGGCTGGGACCATTCAAGCTTTAAATGCGCTGTGAAGCCAAAAACCATGGTGTTCCTTGTGCTTTGATTTCCAGGAACAGCTCCAGGACAGTTTCCGAAGCACTATGCTAATGAGACTGCTGGTGGCACTGACACACTTGCAGGATCTGTGAACACTTATTAAGGATGAGATCAGGAACAACCAGAGCTGGATGCCTGCGGAGCCACAGAACTTCATTGATGCATACCTAGCTCGGATGTTAAAGGCAGTTGTCTCTTGTGCAGCTGCAACATCTTTAAAATGCTTGTAGTTAAGATATTTCCAGCTGTGCTCCTACTTCCTTCTCCTCCTTTTCTCTCTGGGAGACTCTTGGGATTTTTCTTTCTTTGAATTCAATCTCAAAAGCAAAATACTTTGTGAAGGTACGGAGGCTGTTCCTTGGCAGTCACCACAGAGAGAGCAATGTTCCACCCTAGGCTGAAAGAAAGCTTATTCTACTCTGTCTTCAAGAGTATTTTTTTAAGCAGAGCCACATGGCTGCTGTCTTACCAGCTTAAGGAACTCCGAATGGACACTATGAGGCAAAAAAGCCCTGCTGCTGGAACTTTGCAGGGCTATTAAAACAGTCTTGAGTGTCGTTGTCTGCCTCATATCTGTAGGCAAAGGGTGACCCAGTTTCTATGTTCAGGGAGCCCAACATGGTGCAAATGGTCACAGATCTCTTTGTAGCGAGCTCACACACCACCGCTATCTATCACTTTACGCTGAGCTCTCCACGATGGTGTATCTGGAAGTGCAAGGTGAGAAATGTGTGTATCTGCACTCACACGTGTCACTGCCCTTGGTTGTGGCAGGGGAACGGGCAAAATGCAGGTGACTCAGCTGCCCTAATCCTGCAGTGTGAAGTGTCCTGGGAATTTTGAGTTTCTGCAGAGTCCACACATCACCTGAATACTCATTATCAGTCCCTGTATTCCGCAGAACAAGTCCAGGAAGAGTTGGGCGCTGTCATCAGTCCCTCCTGTGGCACTGGATCTAAGGACTGAGCGATACTGCCACAGCCTGCTGCAGCTCTACACTGGATTCCACACTCCACCAGCGTAAGTGCGACGGGTTGGCGTGCACTCAGGATGCCGCACTGCAAGTCGTGCCACTAAGCTTTGGGGACAGTCCTTAGACAAAGCAGAGCTGGGTAACAGGTCCCGCTCACCGATTTAAACACCACATGTTGTGCTTATATTGTGTCCCAGGCTGCAAAGCTACCCAAAGGTGAGTTTGGACAACTCGTGGGGAATTCTTCCCTGTGAATAGGCTGCTGGATGTTCTATGATATGAATAATGCTGTAACTCAGTTTCCTCCTCCTTTTGCACAGATGTGACTTTCACCATTTTTCTACACAGGATTTCAGGAGTCAGATCAGTATACAGATACCAGTGTAAGGACCTTTGGCTTCCTTTAAACTGGTACAATATAAAAGCCACAGAATTTCTAGAAAAAAAATACAGTGTCTGTATCTGCAATTTACTTTAGACTTTAAATTCAAATCCAGCTTCATGTACGTGGTCTTCCCAATGGATGAGACCTATGTGGCTTTGGGGGAAGATATTTTTGAGAAAATCAAGATCAAAGTCAGGGTTCTTGACCAGTGTAAAGCCTTCAGATCAGTGGTGTTTAGTCATTGTTTTTTTCCCCCCCATGTTTCTGATTACTGTAATTACTGCATCCTTTGGTACACTAAAATAAATCTTTAAGAGTGTCTAATAATTTCTAAGTAAGCTATTCTGTAGGAGATAGAGCAGCATGACCCTGTTTCTGACCCCATCATAATTAGTTGCTTCTTGCACTGGGCAATTTCAAGAGAGCAATTGATATCTTGGCAATTTAAGTAATTAGTTTTTGACTGTATGAAAAAGATCCTTGTCTGCTCATTTTGTCTTTCAGTGGGACACCTTAATTTCCTCAACTTATTTTCTGTCCTCTATGATCAGGAGCAGTGGGAGAGTCCGTGAGAGTTTAACCCTGGTCGTTTCCCAGACAAGGATGAAGGCTTTGTGAACAGAGAAGCCTTTATGCTGTTTTCTGCAGGTAAGAGCAATCCTCAGTGTTGCACCCAGCTGTCCTACTCTTTCACAGGCCAAGGCTTTATTAACATCTGATCTTCTGCCACAAACACCTTTATTCATTCCTATAATAAAGTTTAGGTAGAAAAAGAAAAATGCTGGTGGTGGTGGTTTTGGAGACCTGCTGCAACTTCACCTTCTTGAGGAAAAGAAGCTAAGACCAGCTGGTGCCTGAAACTCTCCATGAAATGCAACTGTGGTAATAAGGTAGATTGTCCTGGGGGAAAACAAGGGCTGACTGAAGCTCCTTCAGAAGGCAGGGGTTGCAAACCTTTTTGCTAATTAAGAAGTGGCTCCTGGAAGTTATTAGAATTCTTATAATAATATTGACATCAGCAAAGACTAAAGATGACAGCAGAGGAAGCTGCACATGAGGTTTGCCTATGAACACGTCTCCACAGTAGCTTGTATAACACATCCTTTTTGAAATACCTTCATAACTTGCCGGTCTTCGGAGCACAAAGATCCCGTTTATGTGTAACTGCAATCAACTAGGAAACTCTTTATGAGTTTTTAAACTACTTCTGCTAGTATTTATTTCTAAATAATTTTCTACATCTTCTAAGATTCTGAACACAGGTTTGAGCCCATAAAACAAAAGTATGGGAATTCCAGTGGCAAGGGTATTTAGCCTTGGACTTGGGAGACCCTGTTTCCCCATTCTGACATGCTTCATGATTTCAGGCAGGTTGCCGAGACATCCATTGTCTTTGCTTCCCAATAGTAAGGCAGAAACACTGACATTGCATTACCAGGATTCTTGATGATAAACGCATTTCAGACTCTGTAGTAACAGAGGATGTGTAGTACCTTACCTATGTTGAATACCCTCTTTATTTTTCATTTTCCTGACCCACAGGCTGTGGATTTTCTCTGACTCCACATCACAAACTGGTGGAGACACTACTTCAGTCAGAAATCCACTTACCACTTCTGACAGCAGAAATTACTCGTCAGAGGTTTGAAAAATACTATGAGAAGATTCTGTGCTCACAGGGTAACCTGGGAATGGATTCATAAAGTGTCAGAAGATGCTGCAGGAGGGGCCACCTCCCCTGCCTCTAGAAACCGTTCGTGCCCACCTATGAACACTCCAAGCACTGCAGGCTCTTCACTAGTGTAGTACTTTCTCCTCTCCCCTTCCCTGGACCCTGTCCGGGTCTCAGGCCGTGCTGGGGAAACAGTGTCAACCCGCACAGCAAGGGGCTGTCGGTCTGCGCAGACCGGCTGGCGGGAGGAGCGAAGGCTGCCGTGGGGGCCGCGGTCCCGCCACACCAGCACCCGGGCAGCGCCACTGAGGGGAAAGAAGGGCCGGGGCTTCCCTGTCACCGCAGGGCGTAAGCCGGGCAGGCTCCTCAAACCGTATGTACCCGAGACAAACAAGCACTGCGAATGAAATGCCGGGACTGCCGGTCCCGCTACCGAGCGAGGGGCCAGCCCGCACCTCAAGGTGCTTTCCCGCCTCTCGCCACGCCCAACATGGCGCCTCTGCCCGCCCGCCGCACTCAAGATGCCAGGCGCCCCACAGCAGGGACCCCGCCGGCGTCCGCACCCAAATGGCAGCCGGCAGCGTCCTTTGTCCCCTTCCCTGCGTTCCTTCCGCCGTGCGCCGTGCTCATGGCTCCGGGGGGAAGCGAGGGGAGGCTGCGGCCCCGCCGCCGGAAGCGGCGGAAGGCTGTGGAGGGAGGACCCGGGGAGAGGAAGTCGCTGAGGTGGACGGAGGTGGCGGCAGCGAGCGACGATGAACAACAAATTCGACGCGTGAGTCGGCGGCGCGGCCCCTTCCCTCCCCCCTCCCCCGTCCCCAGCGCTGCGGGGGGCTGCGCGGCCCCGCTGCCAGCCGGCGGCTCCCCTCTGCCGCCACGGCGCTGGCCCAGCGAGGCGCCATGAGTCACGGGGCCGCGCATAGCCCCGTCCCTCCCCCGGAGCCCAGCCCGGCCCCGCTGGGGAGCTGCCGCCGGGCTCTGGGGGGAGGCGGCCCGAGGCGGGGGGCGGCGGTCCGGCGGCACAGGCCTCTGCTCGCGGCGGGCATCCCTCGGCGCGCTGCGCTGCGGGGCGGGCAGAGGGACCCGAGGGGTGCTGGGTGCTGGCGGCGGTGTCTGCGCCCTGAGGGGCTGCCTCTGCCCGCCGTGGGCAGCCGCCGGGGAGACAGGCGGCAGAGTTACAGGGACGGGTCTTCCTGTTCGCCTCCTCAGGAGTTAGGGGTCCTCAAAACAGCTGGGGTTTTCTGTGGCAGATCAGTATCTAGTGCGAGCTGATGGAGTTTGTTCTAAAAAAGTCATTTTGTTGCTCACTTTTGCTTAAAAGTGCCTGCCTAAGATGGCTGTGACGAGCTCTGGACATGCAAAGTAGTAGAATTTTTTTCTGTGTGGGCTGTCAGGTGTGGATTTCCAAATGCTGATGGCCCTTGTACCACAGAGGAGCTTAGAAGCCGAGACTACTGGGGCTTGGCATGAACATTCTCAGCTGTCCGATCTAAGGCTCACTTTCTTTGTTCTTTTTATCAGATTGAAAGATGACGATAGCGGAGACCATGACCAGAATGAGGAGAGTAACACACAGAAAGACAGTGAGAAGGAAAAGAATGATCGCGAGAAACCACAGAGTACTACCAAGAGGAAGGTACAGTGCTGGCATCTGCATTCCATCGCTCAGGCGTGATGTGGGAGTGCTAGAGAGTGAGTCCTCAGATCAGGGATAAGAAAGGCATGTCTTGGTGGGCTGCGGTCACTTAATGCACTGCTACTGTTGTAATGAAGACAGAGAGGCTATGTTAGCATCTGGATAATTTGCTGTAGCTTTTGAAGGTATATAATCTGAGGGTTGAAAGCTCCCCTCGTAAATGCAGCTAGTACTCTGCCAGGCTTTTGAATAGAAATAACCAATAAAGTTTTACTTTCCACAACATTTTTTTTTTTGGAAGAGAGTGTGGGAGGAGGACTGATTGACGGGGGAGCAGTGGCTTGCTGTTGGCTTACCAGGCTGTGTTTGTGCTGCTGTTGAAATAATTTAAAATGGGTCTCTGTATGTGTAGTGTAGCCTAGTTAAGAAAGCATATATCTGTCCTATTTTGTTGTTTTTCTTTAAATCTTGTACTTATTCTGTCTAGAGTAATAAAATCCTTATAAACTTCCCATAGGAAAAAAACGTAAGCCCTACAAACTCCTGTAACAATACCAAGTGATACAAGATAAAGGCTTTTTGATTTGGGTTTGGGTTTTTTTTCCCTGACAGTTTTGACTCTTGGGTAATGTGTTCTCATTAGCCTCTTTTATGCCCATAAGAAGCCTTTTTTAATCAGAAATGGGTATTTTTGGATATTGAAAAACGATTGCTGCCCACTGCTAGCCATAGGTTCTGCCAAAGCTGACATAACGAGTTCTAGAACTAATCCTCCCAGAGTGTTGGGGTGTTGGTTGCTTGAGGGAGTTGGTGTCACCAAAGAGTTATAATTGCTTTTGAATCATGATTTAATGTAAATGGATTTTTTTTCTTCCCAGAGAAGGAGCATGTCAAGTTAAAACTCGCATTGCCCTTTTTAGTTTGTCTTTTACCCTTTGAGACAGGCACGGTTAAAGACTAAAGGGATATTTAGGAGCACTGCCTCTAATAGTTAAGAGGGTTGCTTTTTTCCTAATGCTCTCCTGAGCTTAAGTTATTTCCTTAGCCATCCCTGCACTGCACATGTCTAATAGTCTTTGAAATAGTCAGCTGGTCCATTTCAGACAATTAACAGAGAAAAATGAGGCTCAGTTGCTTATTTTCTAGTCTGTGAGGGCAGGAACATGCAGACTTCTGATGCTGTGAATGTGATTTTTCCCATTCCCCTTTTAGAGGAGCGTTTAAGGGGTAAGCAAGCGTTTCTGTTCTGCAGGCTGTTGTCCCAGGGCCGGCTGAGCACCCCCTGCAGTATAATTACACCTTCTGGTACTCCAGACGAACACCCGGGAGGCCCACCAGCTCCCAGAGTTACGAACAGAACATCAAGCAGATTGGCACCTTTGCCTCCGTGAGTATATCCCTGTTGTCCTGGTGTGACGTGGGCATGGCCTGGTCATCACGGCTGGCTTCCTCCCCGCGTGCTCCATGTGTGCACAGGCAGGCTGTGCTCTTGCTCTCAGGAAAAGGGGAGAGTGAGCCATTTGCCAGGACTTACACATGAGTTTTTGAATTACCTACAGCAGGTGACGTGTTTTAAGCAGTTCTCCTCTGCTCAGTGCTAGACATCTGTGCCTGCAGTAATAGTGGTAGCTGGAATAATAACAGAAAATGGAAAGAACCCCCATGTAGCTTAAATCTGCTCACTGGAGCAGAGCTTCACAGGTAAGCAAGAGAAGAAAGGAGCAGCTTTTCTGGATGCAGCATAGGTGTGAGGCAAAGACTGTACAGTCCCACACATGCACTTCGCCCCTGCTCATGTTTCACAGAATCACAGAATGTTAGGGGTTGGAAGGGACCTGGAAAGATCATCTAGTCCAACCGCCCTGCTAGAGCAGGACCATCTTGAGCGGGACACAGAATGTTTGTTTCCACCACAAAGACCCTGTTTGGAACAAGCCTCTGGTGTGCTGCAGGTACAAGCAGCGGGTGACCTGTTGCTTGTCTGGAAGTGATGACTGAGGTGCAGTTTGGTGTTGCAGTGAGCTTCATTAAACAGCAAGCTGCTTTCCCTTTCCGCTCTTCGTGGTTGGTTATTCCTGGGATAAATTGAGCATATCGTGGAAAGGCAGTGTTGGGCTGTTGCATGATACTGGCATTTTAGAGCCATCATTAAGACCCCAAGATACACAGGCAAAACGTGTTTCTGTTGTACAATAGTTGTGGGGTTTTTTTTGGTTTTTCTTTTTGTTTTATTATTTGTTTTTGGTTTTGTTTGGTTTTTTTTAATTTATTTTTGAGTATTTGTCCAGATTTTCCAGGCTCCCTTGCAAATGTTAATTTTGTCTACCAGTCAATCTCTATCTTCTATAATGTGAGCATTTGTAAAAATATGCCCTTATCCTTTCTGGAGGCTGTAAAACTATGCCTGTCCAAGCAGCTCAGTAGTGGTGTTGTATCCCCACAGGATGAGAGTAGGAAGAGTAGCTCCAAGCCTATCACCATGGGTAGTTCCTGCTCCTCTTCCCCTGTGTGAGCAAGCGCTTTTAGTTCAGTGAATTAAAAATGCAGCTACTGCTTGATGATCTGGCAATAACTTTTCAGTCTGTTAAATCAGTGTAAACTTAACATTGATTTTTAGCCCCTTAGAGGAAAAGCTTCACACATTTCTGTTTTCTGCTTATTGCTGCGAAGAATTTATGGGTGCTGTTGTAGGTTTAGATGTGCTAGAGTTCAAGTAGGGTGGAGGGAGACTGGCCAGGGGATCTAATAATGTGTTTGCTTTCAAATTCTGTTTGAGGAGGAGGAAGAGCAAGCTTCAAAAAGGATTTTCTGAGCCTAAATCTGGATTCAGATTTGTTCTTTGCTTTTCAGTAGAAATCTCTAAAAGCTTCTAAGTGCAGACCACTAGAGGGCATGCGCACTTGGTGTGAGAAGGTGGTTTCCACACTGCGTTTGGATGCATCTGGCAAAAATAGGTTGCTTCTGACCCCACCTCAGTCTTGGTTCATAATTTTATTGGCTATAAAAGCAAATTCCTGCCTGGATGGTGGAGGTCAGAGACTAGAGCAGAATTCCAAGTGCTGACCAAGTCATTAAGGTCTCTGATAAAGTATTTGGGATGGTGTCTGACCCCTCCAGCTTCACTGCTGATCTGCTTGATAGCTATTGTTTTACTGATTTCCTCTTAAAATGTGGAAATTAGTATAATCTCTTCCACTGCCTTGTTTTTGGTTTTTTTTTTTTTTTAGAGATCCAGCCTCTCTAAAATCCTTTCTTATCCAGAGCATCTCAAAGGATAGTCAGGTTATTTTTAAGAATTGGAAAATACAGAATCATAGAATGGTTTGGGTTGGAAGGGACCTTAAGGATCATCCAGTTCCAACCCCCCTGCCATGGGCAGGGACACCTCCCACTAGAGCAGGTTGCTCAAAGCCCCATCCAGTATAGTTCCCTTGCCTTCCAGACAGATTGCCTGACGTAGACATGGGGGTTCCTGAATGGAAACTGGTCAAAGTGAAGTGGTCCGTGTGTACCACAGAAGATTGTAAAGGGAAATAAGAGGTATTTAAGAAAAAGCTTTGAGCGGTGCCTTAAGATCTTAAAGCAGTAATAGAATGTGTGTTTTGCCTTACAACTTGGATACCATAAAACTGAATACAAAGAATATCTCACTTGGAGGCTCCTGCAGTCTTCATGATCACGGTGGTTAGTGCAGGGCTAATGTGTCTGCGGTAGGGAGGCTTGGCTGTAGCTGATGCACTTGACACATATGGGTTGATTGCAAGTTTCAGCAGCAGGATTTACAAGGTATGTTTGGAACTGTTCTCTAGAGCAGCAACTATTTTAGCACAGGTTTCTTCAGACAAACACCAAGTGACTTTGGAGGCACCTGTTGGATATTTCAAGCGGTTATTGAGTAATGGAGCCAGTCAGAACCAGGCAGCCAAGCTCTGATCCTACTGCTGCCTTCTGGATGTCCTAATCAAAACCCTTGTGACGAGAAGGTAGAACAGAAGAGGGGGACGTGGCTCTGGCCAGATGATGTAGAAAGAGGAGCCTGTTTCGGTAGGAATCTTGACTGTGAACAGTTTGAGAAGCTTCATTGTGTGGTTCTTGTCATTGCAGGTGGAGCAGTTCTGGCGGTTTTACAGTCACATGGTGCGTCCTGGGGACCTGACGGGCCATAGTGACTTCCATCTTTTCAAAGAAGGGATCAAACCCATGTGGGAGGTGAGTTGGAGTTCTGATTTCCACCTCGATATTTTCCCAGAGTATTCTGGAGGGAACCTTCTACAGTGAAAGGACTCTTGTCATTAAATGTCACTCCAGGCTTCTCTTGGGTGCAGTACTTTCTTCTGGGTTTCCTGTAAACTTGTCCTCTGAACTCTGTCCCCTGTAACCTAGCAGTCCTGTGATCTCCTGGCAGAGGAGAGGGAAAGTGCAGGGAGTTGCTGACTGCGCTCCCTCAAAGGCTGCAGAACTACCTTTGCCTGTGGGTCCAGAGGATCTCTGGGCAATGTTGCCAGGAGCACAACAAAGGGGACCCCAGCTAAGCTCTGTGCCTGTCTAATATAGACACTTACCTCTTACTATAGCTTCGTCCAGTGACAGGAGTGTGGGGCTTTCTTCTAGAAGGGGTGAACCTCTGTAAGTGGAATTCAGCAGAACTTTTAAGAAACCAACCCTCCTTTTTCAGACAAGGAAGGAAGAGTTGCATGTGGTTAAAAGCCTACAGCTATACACAGAGCTGGAGATGAAAAGAAGATTTAGCCCTTCGTTCACTTTTTTGTTCCAGGGCACTTGGTTCTGTTCACTCCTATCCAAATCATTTGAAGACAAAAAAAAAACCCAAACCCTAAAAAAAAAATAAATCTTTGCCCAGCAAATTGTTCTTCCAATTGCTGGCCCACTTCCAACAATGACCAACACCATTCGCAATATGAGGATTTTATGCGTTGCTCTGAAGTACCTAATTATGCTGCTTGGTCCTGAGAAATTTATATGTGACCCTAGTTGGCAATTATTTTAAGCACTGTGTTTTATAGCCAGTTACTGCAAATACAATTTATATAAGACGTTTAACCCTCTTCGGACTTGTAGTGAGGTAGCTGCTCTGAGAAATGTGTCAGCCAGAGAGTCTACAAGTTATTGATACTAGAATTTTATACAGCGTTTCCCTACAGGGGAATTTTAAACATGGAGGTGGAGAGATTCTTTGTTTTTTTAGTTCTGGCTCCACTCCTTTCTTCTATATAGAAGAGGACCTGGGATCTTGCTGCTGGCCTTCCCTTTGCTGCTTGCTTTGTAGGACTTCGTTTCTGCTCCTTTCTCTTCCAAACTAATCCTTTCTTACTGTCAGTCTTGTAGACACATATGTGTCTATGTAGCTCTGGTATTTTTCTGGATCCATCTGTGCCTTTTCTGGGTAAAGTCAGAAGCACTAAGCATAATGTTCCCTGGTGATTTACTGGGCTGCAGATCATTATTATTCTGATAAAGGGAAATCAAATGCTTGACTGAAACGAAGCTTGTTTAACCTGCAAGAAAACTAACAATAACTATAAACCACACAATATAGCATCTGCCTCCCAATCACATCAATTCTCTTTCTAGCCTTGAACCTGCTTAAACCACCTTTGAAGTATTTTGAGCAATACCATTTTCTCTTCTGACCCACATTAGTCACTGTGGAAAATTTGAGGAGTTAAAACCAGCTCGCTCCTCAAAGGCTGAAGCCTGGATGGCTTAAATTTTAGAATGTGATGTTCACAACTTGGAAAACAAGGACACTTAATCGGAAAGTAGTTTGCATCTCACAGAAGTGTGCTGCATCCCCAGAACTCGCCTTGATTTGAATTCTTCACCGGCTACTGTTGTGCTTTGAGGTTTGTCCGGGGCCGCCGCCTTTCCGTGTCAGTACAGGCTTCAGCACACACCTGAGAACTGGGAGTCTGCTGCCTGCTGCTGTTGCTTTGACACTTCCGTGTTTGCTCAGGATTGCTTCAGTAGCACTTGCTGTCTCTGAGAGCACGCAAATGTTTCTTTTTATCTGAGCCCTAGAAGCTTTAAGGCTAAAATAAAGTGAACTTTGTTTCATGAAGAAGCAGTGGGCTCCCTCACCTAGCATCTTTAAGGTGTGTCCCAGTTTGGCAGAGGGGATGCTGGTGATGTGATCAGGGATGTCCTGTGGTGGGCAGTCCCCTCTGAGTTACCCTTTATTCTTCTTTGTTTCTGTCCTAGACCTGTCTTCCCTTTCCCTTCCTAACTGCCACCTCTTTGGCTTGTCCCTACCTCTCTCTCTCTTCAGCTCTGGATGGAATTTGTTCCCCTTTCACCTTGTAAGATTTCCCAGCTACGGTGTTGCACAAGAGAATGCCGCAGCGTTCTGCACAGAGGAGGAGCTGCTGTTTGACATAGGTGTGTGTTCTGTGAAGCAGGGGACTCTAGCAGTTTTCAGCACTCTTTCAGGTGCAACACAATGGAACCACAATACTGAGGTGATGGACTGGGTGCTTAGCATAAATTTTTCATTTCCCCTCCCTTCATTTTCGGTTATTTCCCTGGGTCACTGCAGTCTGGAGCAAACATTCAGCTGTGCGATGTGTGATAATGTCAGTGGTTCCCAGAGAATGGACTGGTCCTTTCTGTGTTAACACCACTCGTGACCCCCTTCCTGGAAATGTGGATGTAAAGTGTTTTGTCATCTTTTCGCTTCCTTTTAAAGATCGCTTTGCAAACTCTTTCCCTGCCTTCCATATTCTGCGATGAGGGATTTTTCCTGGTTTACAAGCAGAACTACATACGCAGGGATTAGACAAAGGAGGAATCGGTCTCTTGTTTAGGAATAGTTTTAGGGTCCTTGCCTTTGGTTCTGCCTGCAGCTGGTAGGCTGGTGTGAGTCTTTGCTAGTGGGATCAAAACACTAGAGCTCAAGTCGTCAGTGCACAGGGTGTAGTCTGGAGCGCTGGGAGTCTTCGTTTCAAACACTTTGTATTCAAAGTAAGAGGTACACCTCTGTCTCTGCTTGTATGGGGAGAAGTGAAATGCTATTGCTTGAAAATACCTCCGTTCTGTCCCTCGGCCCACCCAATCAATATTTGCTCCTGTCGGTGGCTCTGCTGGCTTGTGGGAAGCAGAAAAATAGCTAGAAGAAAACAAATCGATTTCTTGCCCCTCTTCCTAGGACGATGCCAACAAAAATGGTGGTAAATGGATTATTCGCCTGCGAAAGGGCTTAGCGTCACGATGCTGGGAGAATCTCATTCTGGCAATGTTGGGAGAGCAGTTTATGGTGGGGGAAGAAATCTGTGGGGCAGTCGTCTCTGTCCGATTCCAGGTAAGCGCTTCTGAGAACGGGTGTGCGCTTCGATTTGGCAGGGCTCCAAAAAGCACCATCTGCTTACCCCTCACATATGCTCTTCCCTAGGAGGATATTATCTCGATATGGAACAAGACAGCCAGCGACCAGGCCACGACAGCCCGGATACGCGATACGTTACGAAGAGTGCTCAACCTACCTCCCAACACCATCATGGAATATAAAACGCACACCGATAGCATCAAGTACGTGGGGTGTCAGGGGGAGGGCCCGCTGCCGGCTGCATGCGTGCTTCAGCAGTTTAATGCAGATGGCAAGAGGCGAGGGAAGGGCTCGCGTGCAGTGGGGCCGTCGGCTGTGAGCAGTAACGCGAACGGCAGCGGTGGTTGCCAGCGCGCTTTGCAAGCCAAGTACCTCTGTCGTCTCTTGCTGCTGGTAGGGGCATTTGCTTCCAGTAGGACCGATAAAACGTTCTCTTTCTGAAGTGTGTAGTCCAGGGCTTTTTTAGTGATTCACCCAGCCTGTCACCTGGGAGATGGACAGCCCAGTGTGGGATTGTGGCTTGATTTATTCAAAGACAAGATTGCAGTGGTGGGTGGGTGGCGGAGGGGGGGACACAAGATCATTTGAATAAATAGAGATTCTGCGGAATAAAGTGCGGAAGCTAACAGGGATTTATAGTGCCATTAGACTTATAAATGGTCTTGGGAAAGTGCTGTGTGAATTTACAGTGCGGTACAAATGATTTCTAATCATAATAAACGTCGTATATTAAGTCTTCCAGGCCGTGGTGACAGAGGCTCTTTAACAAGACTAGAAGATCGTGGTACGCAGAGAGGACAGCTGTATTTTTAAATAAACCTATTATAGCTTACCATACCAGGCCATTCAGGGTGACTTTTATTTCCCACAAAGTGACGAAAAATTGCATATCTATATATTAGTTAAGAGGTGAATAGTGTAATTTTTTTTTTCTTAAGCATATCTTAAACCAATAGACTGATTAGGTCATATTGGTTAAATTAACACTTGAAAAGGTATACCCGGAAAAAGAAGTGAAACAAATTAATAAGACATTGATAGAGCAGTGAGCTTTCTAATCTAGCCTGTAATCAGGATGCAAGTACCTTTCATGACTTCCTTTCATTATGCTAGCTTGTCCTTTCCACATAATCACCTTGTCATCAGTGTGCTGTTGAACAGTTTGGTGAGATCAGTCCTGTTTTTAGTAGGCAGCTAGGCCAATTTTGAGTGTGGGTCACCAGCAATAATACAGAGGTCTCATTAAAACAGCCTGTAGGCATCTAGTGTTCCATGTGGGCCTCCCGCCTGTGTGCGTGGGAAAGAACAGGGAAGGAGAAATTATTGTTATTAAACTGAATCTTTTCCAGGCAGCTTTGGTTTCTGAAAGTTCCCACTTCTGTTGTTGAAATTTCATATTCATGATACAGCCAGTAGCATTTCTCATGCGCTTCTTGCCAGGAGAGGGCACTATCGGCTCTCTGTCCAGGTTACAAGATAGCCAAGTGCTTTGGACACTAACAGGGTATTTTACTCCTGCTCAGCAGTAGCAGAATGTGGTGATGCAGCTTCGTGGTGGGAGGAGGAAGGTGTTCTGACTTCTGTATCTCTGTAGTTAGAACTACATACTGAGCCAACTGTCCTAAGCTGTGGTCGTGGTTCAAGCAACAAGTTTAGAAGGGAAATGATGTGGCCTTTCCCTTGTAAACCATCGCCACAAGCACTTCCTAGCAAGGGGGATGCTGCTTGTGCAATGTTTGGAGCTGTTCTCTCTCTGGCAAGTGTCAGTCCTTGAGTTACGGGCATCTAATATTGTGGCCCTGTTTCCCTGCGACAGTGTAACATCTCATGCCTTTTGCCCTCTCTTCCTGCATAGCATCGAAGTCTCATTTTGTGCTGCTGATGTATGGTGCAAAATGAGCTTGTCCAAGAATAACAGGTGCTTGTGGAATCAAGCTTAGTAGCTCAGATTACAGCTGGGAGCAATTCTTAAATAGAGGTGGGCTGGCTTGTCTCTGCTTATTCCTCTGTGGGTAGAGGGGTAGTCAGGAGTTGGTTTGATCATGTCCTAGTGAGGTGGATCTAAACAATTAACCTTTTGCCATGTAGGGGATCATGAGACCTCTTATTTTTCCATTGCCTTGCCTGAGCCCCAGCAGGCTGGCTGCAGCACTGTCCCACATCTCCTGCTAATGGCAGTGGTATAAATTCAGAGCAGAACTGCTTGTCAGTGGAGTTTCTGTGTAGTGATGTGTGGACCAACTTCTCGTTCCTTTCTCGGCCGGTACCAGCAGGCAGCAAGCGGCAGCAGCTGCTGAGCAGTGATGGTGCCTGCTTCCTTGACAGGGAAGAAAAGGACAGCCACAGCTTTCAGTCTCGCTCTGCTTGGCTATGCTTCATATCATTAAGGTTCTCTCCCTAATGAAGAATCTCTTGTGTAACTAGTTCTATCCTCCATAAAGTCTGGCTCCTTTTCCTCACCCATCTATCAAGCCCTGTTGAAATACTGTCCGTCATGAATAAACTCCACTTATGCTGCGCGTGTACCATGTGATTTATGACTCGGGAGGGCTTTCTAGCCAGCACTCTACATTCACACTCGGGCTGTGCTTTATGAAAGTCTCTAATGGAAGAGCTGTGCTGTAGGCTTTGTCACAGCTGCCTTTCTAGGGGGGCTCGTGGCATTTTTCATTTGTATGGGCTGCATCTCTCCACTAGAGCTCTGCTCATGTGCAGGGTTTGATTGGCATTGATTGCGCTTCAGGGAAGGGAGCACGCTTCGCAAGAAAAGAGCAGGCGTTTCTCAAAACCTTGACTTTTGGGTAGTGAATTGACCTGGATTAGTTTTTGACATACTGTAAATGAACGCTTCTGTAGAAATTGCTTGCACGCCCCTCACTGTGGAACCTGAGCCCTGTGTTTCAGGTTTTATATATTCCTTTTATGATGCATTTCGTGTTAACTCATTTTTAGACACCATTTTTCATGAGTTGTCAGTGAGGCTGCAGCCCCCTTTGTTTCAGAAAGCAGTGGTACTGCCAAGCCGTGTTTGAAAAGTATCTGTTGCTTCACAGCTATTCCAAGGAGCTATTCTGCATTCTGTCCTTTCTGCTCTCAGTGGTGGGGCTTGTGCATTTAGCTAGATAAGCAGATCTTTCATTGCAATTTTCCCGTGTTTGTCCTTTCTCTTGCTTGTGATATTGACAAGCTGCCGAAATTCCAGCGAGTGGAAGGGTCAGCCTAGTCTGTATTAATTTCCAATCTTGCTCGAAGAGCTAGAACAATCTCTTGGTCTCTGCTTAATTCTAGGGGATTTATAGTCTCTTAGACATTACAGTGCTGAGCACCTGAAAGGAACATACGTGACATTTTCTGGGCTACCTCGTTTCAGTAGCTGGAGAGAAATCACTTCCCTTTGTTCTCTCAGAAGTGGACTGCAAGAGGTGCATTTGGATGTAGTGAACCACTTAATAGGTTCATCAGTTCATCAGTGCTGTTAACCTTGGAGGTGACATCGTCCAGCAGTGACCAGTGGGTTATGGAGTGGCAGTCCCTGTGGTTTGGAATTAAGAAATCAAATGAAAAAGACCTCTTGCTTTTGCTGCCTTATGAGGTGTACTCTGCTTTGTGGTTTTTTTTGGTTTTTTTTTTTTGAAAGCAGAATATTGCCAACCACAACCTGGTCATGTCTCAGCTAATGAGTGAGCTGCAGTTGGGGGAGTGGTGCTGAGGAAGCGATCAGTGTAAAGTTTGACTTCTGAGCATTGCAGCATGAAGTGCTTGGCTGTCTTGCCTGTGCCTTTGCCCTGCCTGGGGTTATCAGCCTTTCTTTTCCACACTGATAACTGTGTGGTCAGTGACCGTCTCCTGTGTTGAGAGCTCTCACCTGCAGCACCATCCAGGAATTCCAGCCAAGTTCAACAGCGTTGCCTCCTATGCCAGGAGAGACCAGCTCTGTGGCCATGCAGCCGCTGCTGAGCGGGCTGGTCTGGAGATACTTTGGTTGCTGTGTGACTGTATGGATCATCCTGTCAGCTCTAAAGCAAGGTTGCTTTTTCTGAAAACAAAGCTTCAGTTATTTGTAAGTGCCTGCTGCAGTGAGAGCTGAGCAGGGTTATAAAACTATCCTTTCCTTTCAAAGTCACCACTGATAACTAATGGGATGGTTCGAGTAAATGAGAAGAATAGTTGATCTTAATAGGGCTGGCACGGGGTTCATTTCACTGCAGGCAGCTGGAGGAAATGGCCTCAGACTGTATTTTAGCTGGGAAACAGGCAGAGAGCCTATGGAGGGAACAAGGGTATGCACTGTAAAAAGACTTACTGGGGCAAGGCTCTCGGGACAATAAAGTGAGGAATCATCATGGAAGTGGCAGATATTGGTCAAGGTGATCAGCGTGAGACAGGGAGCTGGTGGTAGGGTGCTCAGGAGAAGTCATCTCTGTTGTTACATCAGAGTTCAGCTACTTCTGTAACTCTCACAGTTTTTCCCTTTCCTTGGTGATTTCCAAGACCTCAGAAGAACTCCTCAATGCTGCTGTCCTCTTGTGTTGTCTTCCACTGTACCTTAAATGGTGTGAGCAGGATTAACCCTGTCTAAAGCTAGCTGGTTTGCAAATGGGACCCATACTCACTGTCTGATGCACGTCAGTAGAAGGCAGGTTGCCTTGGGTCTTACCAGCTCTAGACAGCTGTGTTTCACCCTCATTCCTTCAAGTCTGAGAGCAGGAATAAAAACTAGAGGAGGGTGATGAGGTTCCAGATCTGATAGTTGTCCTCTTCTTCTGTGTCTCTGCAATACTGGCTTAATTCATTTATCACTCCATTCTCCAATTCCAGCAATATTTCCAGGTGCTGCAAGTCTTAAGAGCACTTCCACAGACCTGGGCTTTGAGGTGATGGATTCATTGGTATGTTTTCTGTCACCATAGTGTGCTTTATTCGTGCTTTGTAAAAGGCTTCCGTATCGTGGTGGCCTGTCTCTTACCAAAGAAGTGACCATAACCTGTTTTTCATGGTTCTTGTCGAGGACGTCAGTTCAGATGTGTTAATGTCAAAATCATGGCAGTTTCCCTGTTTGCCTTTGCTACAAATGCTGCCAGATACCTGAAAGAATTACTTCAGGCAAGAAGAATATTCTAGTGTTTTTTAAATGTGTTGATTTTTAGGCCTGTCATAAAGTTCTTGACTGGCTTTGAACAAAGCCCAAAAACTGAGAGAACACAGGGAGCCCTGAGGAAGAGGCTGTGCTGCTC
The DNA here is from genome assembly GCA_025345505.1 of Todiramphus chloris collaris. Lineage (NCBI taxonomy): Eukaryota > Metazoa > Chordata > Aves > Coraciiformes > Alcedinidae > Todiramphus > Todiramphus chloris. The sequence goes on from JANVCC010000030.1 coordinate 13,215,012, forward strand.
TGGACACCATACCTGCAGGGTGTGGTGAGTGACCTGTGTGCTGGGAGGTTGCACGCAGGTGGGCAGAAGGGACAGATCTTGGTGGCCTTGTGAGGGTGGTGTGCACTGAGCCCTCTCGCCTGCTGTTTCAGCAGGGGAAGGAGGTGGCCAGGAGGCAGGGCTGCCTGGGGAAATGCTGAAGGGGAACTGCTAGGACTTAGAGATCAAGGGTGGTTGGAGAAAACAGCTATCGCTGCTTGCACAATGGTGATTCAGAAAGTCTCTTGAAGTGGGCTGTGGCTGCTCTTCCTCTTTTTGCTGCAGTCTCTGATAGTGGCTCCATTTTGTACTTTTTTTTTCCCCCCAACTTACTTGATGGAGATAAAAGGAGCCCTGCCTGGGTGCTGACCCTGGGTAGTGGAGGAGAAGGTGGGAAGTTTCAGCAGCTGTGGGTCAGAAATGAGAGTGGAAGAACAGCTCTGGCTAGCTTTATTTAGCTTGCTAATGTTTCCATTCCCCATCTGTTCGATGGGAATAACCTAAGTGTTGGGGATCAATTCACTGAGTATCTGATCGCTGCACAGACAGTAGAGCAATAAGGTACTAAAAATGTCTATACATAAAAATAACCTCTTAGACTCTGGCACTGTGCCTTTGGCACGTCACGGGTCATAAAGATTCTGCCAGATGAAATTAACTGGCAGCCTTATTCGGTACGAAATGGAGGGCAGTTTGCTCTGCTAGCATGGTTTAGGTACATTAGGGCAGACACATCCTGGTGAATTTTTTCAGTTGAGTCAGCAGATAGTTGGAGTAATTAGTACTATAATATGTATGAGGGTCTTGGCTTAAAAATTCTTGGCTGGAAGAGCTTTTTCTCTGTGTCAGAAGGACTTGGCAGCTGAAGGACTATGTGCATGATGTTATTGAGATGTTGGAACAGGGAACTCCTTGGTTTGAAAGGGGTAATAAATTATCGATTATGTTGACAAATAATCTGCCCTTGTGTCCTTTTTGCAGAGGGGAAAAAAAAAGTTACGAGTTTGGGGATAACTGTGGGAGAGGAAAGAGAAGATGTGATTATGGGCGATGGAAGTGTGGTAGAAATGCAAGGCATGGGAGGTTGGAGAGAGGATGTGAAAGCAGAGACTTTTGGACAAGGATAGAGATGTCCATAGCTTTCCAACCTGTATTCAACAGCTAGGAGGGCTTCAGATCCAGAGCTTCTCTTCCTCTTAACTTACTCTTGGAGGAAGGAAGTTGCACCCACAGTGCCTAGTACTGTGTTCTGTTTGGGTGACGTGGGTGGTTTTGCTTTCTCTAGAAAATTTCTTGTCTTTATGGCCTTGAAGGGTGCTGTGTCTGGGGAGACTTGGGAGGGAAGTTCCCATTCAGGAGCTTCTGTGCTGCTGCCTTGCTTAGAGTGAGACACTTGTGGCTTTCTCCTCTGAGCAGCATACTGCTGTTGTCAAGCTGAATTGCAGGTCTAACCTGGCGTATTAGTGCCCCACAGCTGCATCCTGTGTGCTGTCCTGTTGCATCTACAGCACCTTTTGCAGCCTTTCTCCCTCAATATTTGGTTTGGCTTCAGAGACTTGTCTCGGAGGGTTAACTAGAGATACCTGTGGCTTTGGAACCCATACGGATGACTGTTGGCCACTTGTCCATCCTAGATGAGATCATGAGGATTTTGAGCTACCATGGATGGAGAGAGAGTGAGGACAAAACCTAGAAAGCCATAGGTAAGGACAGTCTTCGACCAGCTGATCACCTTGGCACTTCACCGGAGTCTATGCCCTGAGGGGCTGTGGAGATTTAGTTGCTTCTTGGTAGTTTTGTCAAGGCAGTTTTGAACTGGGAAGACCTATAGTGTTTTGCCACTCACCAGGCTTGTGCGCGTGGTGCTGAAGTTGGTGATCTTTAGGATTTCACCTTCAGCACTTCCAAAAGAGGGTATTTGCTGTCCTGTGGTCTGGGAAGGCAGGGGCACAAGTTCCAAGCTGTACACCACGGTGACAGGTTTCTTGCTTGTGCCCTAAGTTCCTGATGTATGTGGTGTACAGTCTTGCAGAGTGCATGTGGCAGGCACTCTGGGTATTGTATTTATTTGGGCTATGGCTTTGCTGGTAAAGAACATGTGACACCTGAGCTGCCTTTGCAGATGCTGATTGGGAGCTGGATGCTGTGAGGCTCGGGTAGGATCCAGGCCGGTAGTCTGGTTTTGGCACAGATGCTGACTACCAGAGGATTTCCATTTCTTGACTCTTCTGTTGTGTTTCAGTGACCTGATAAGGCAATGCAGAAAACAAGATGTGAGGTAGCTGCCAAGTACCAGCAATAAAACCTGCAGCGTGGTCTGGGTCTGTGACCAACCTGGGTTCCCTTTAAGTTCTCTGCAGCTCCATGGGACTCTCTGGGTTCAGTGAATGGCTTGGCATGTGCCGCAGGCACCAGCACTGTTTTGCTGGGCATGGAGAACTCTGAGGTTCTTTGATGTCTCTGATCCCAGATGATAATAGTCACGCTCACACTAACCTCAGCAGCTTTTCCCTGAGAGAGCTTTCAAGTACTCTGCCTTCGTAAAACAGACAGCAATTTTTCAGTCTGCTAGCTTCGTCCGCCAGTGACATTCTCCACCAGGGAATGCCATGCTAGGCCTGGCCCTCTAACTTATCTGAAAACATTTTCATTTCAAATAGCTGTAATGTTTTCATGGGGCTGTCATTAACAAAGCAGGTTTGCAATAGGAAATGAGGCTTTCTAATACCAATCGGATTCTGCTGCCTGATCGAAGAATTTCATAACAACTAAGCCATGTGGCATTAAAAGAAGCCCCTTCTGGGGGATTACTACATACACAGGCATGTGGTGAAGCATGAGGCCAGTAACTGGTTGAGTTTAGCCAGCCACGGCACATGATAATCTTCCAGAAAGATGTAACCTCAGCTATTTTATTAGCAATAGGAAATGGATATTCCATTTGTGACTGGGAAGGTCATACCTGTCTCTGGGTATTAATGTGGCTGTGTCACCAGCAGCCAGTGGGAACACTTCATGTCTGTGCAGAACGTTAAAGCTGCCTCGTGCTGTCAGATGTTTGGCTGGGTTTTAAGGATGCTTCTATCCACCAGGGCTATCAGAGAATATTGCCTTGCTCTCTGAAGACAAGTGCCTTTCAAACGCCATTGAATGTTTCTGCTCTCGTTAAAAGTTAAGAAGCCTTTGATCTGAAGTGCTGATTTTTTTTTTTTTGGTTTGGTTTGGTTTGGTTTTTTGTTTCATTTTATTTTTTCCCTCTGGCTTGCCAGGGCCTGGGAGGAGTTTCATGGCCTGGTGAACAGCAGTGGTCGCTGATCGAACGCTCCCCCTCCCTCTGTCACACCCAGGGTAGGGCCTCATCTTTCTTCCTATGTGACTTCATGGCATACCTCTCGGCTTCCAACCCTCTTCCCATGGGCTGGCATGTTCTCCTGCCTTGTTGGCCTGGTGGTGGGCCCATTCTGCTATTGGCTCTTTCCCAAAGGTCACTTTTTTCCTTTTTTTTTTTTCTTCCCCTTTTTTTTTTTACCAAAGACACCAATATTCACTGCTGTCTTCATTCATGCAGCATTTTCTGTTGTGATGCTGTGTGATTTTGCTAATGTGTCCTTCCCCTGTGCAAGGCACTTATATCCCAGACCTGGTCCCGGGAGGCTGAGAGGTATGTCTTCAGCATGGGTCTGCTGCCCAGGGTTGGCTGTAAGCAGATACGGAGTGGTAAATGAATGCTGAGCACATCCATGTGATGGACACTGAGAGAGCTGCCTGGAGCTCGGCGGATGTGCCTTTGCTCTTGACAGGGGGCTGGAGCAGAATGAATTAGTCTGTCAATAAAAGCTTGTTCAGGAAGGACACACAGTAGCTACTGTATTTTGAAATAATAATGCTGTGGCTAATGAGATGAAACCACCTGCTGCTTCTGGTATTGGCAACCGACCATGTGCAGAGAAAGTAGTTAAGGTGAGCTTGGGGCTGTTGTGAGCCTTGCAGCTCAGATAGTTTTTCCCCTCCAGTGCCCACCTCCCTGATGGCAGGCCCTTTCCTGAGAAAGGACTGGCAGGGGGCCTGGCCATGAGAGTTTCATTTGGCTGTAGCCAGCTGGGGTTGCAGCACTGCCTAGTGCCAGAGCAGGGAAACCTGCCACAGTGAAGTGATAAATTGCCCAGTTCCCACCCCACGGCGGGACCTCGCTGCTCCAACACGACCGAGCTCTGAGGGGCCACCGGGGATCCACTAAACCTCCCTCCACAGCTTTGGGCGAGCAGTGTTCTCAGAGCTTGTCATGGATGAAAACAGTTCCTACCTTTCCTCACAGCTTTGGCTTTTTGTGAGGATCAATGTTTACAAAATGTTCCGCAGGCACTTAGTGGTGTTGTTACTGTTAGGTGACATTCAGGTGACCTTCCAGAAGAGGAAACCTGTTTGCTTCATGAAATACCAGTCTCAGAAGGCAGTAAATGTGCCAAGTGTATAGAAAAACAGTGAGAGAGTTGATGTAGTACTCAGCTTTATTGGGTTACCCATGCGAAGCAGGCAGAGCAGTGGTGAGCAGCACCCGCTAAAGGCCAAAGGAGGGGAAACAGAAACCTGTCTGAGAGGGAGCTAACCAAAGTGTGCTGTCCTCTGGACAAAGATGGAACGGGTGAAAGTATAGGAAGGGATAGAAAGCCAAACCATTGTTGCAAATTAACCAGAATCCAGTTAATGAATCCTGAATCATGTTCCCAAATGGCAGCACAGCCTACTTAGTTGGCAAGTGCAAAGGTGAACCCCAGTCTTCTGCAGATGGCTTCCAGCATGGTGTTTGCTGTCATGTCATAGCAGAGCAACTTGTTTAACTCTCTAAAGAGTGTTTTTTTACTTCCTTCTGCTCCTCCAGCTCTCCAGCCCGCCTCCTGGAGGTGTTCCAGCATGTACTGGGCTGTGATGTTGCAGCTACTGTGCTGCTCTTAGCAGCTCACAGCACCGGCTCAGGGGCTTGAGCAGGATCTGACTGTCCCACAGAGCCCCTTGCTTCTGCAGCTGCTGCCTGTGCTCTTCAGCACAGCTCTGCCCATTTGGTGCAATACCTGCTGGGGCCTCTCTGTTGGTTTGGGCAACCTACTGCCCTGTCTCTGCTACGGGGAGAGCTGCCAAACCTATCCTCTCAAAGTAATTATAATCTCATTTATTTCCATTTGAGTTTAGAAAAGCACACCGCCTCTTGGTTACTGTGGAAATGCGCTTTGCCTGTTGCTGCTGCTGCTCACAGGCTGGCCTTAAGCACTACCACGGGGCTCTGTGACCTGCCCCATCTTCCATTGCTGCCACGGGCCACAAGATTATACAGATGAAGGTTGTGGACCAGTGGTCCTTTCTGTGTCAGTAGCCCCTGTGACTCAACGTGGCTGTACTCATGGGAGTATAAGCTGCTGAAGAAACTCCTCTATTTAAACTTGAGGGGAACATCCTTTTCAGGTTATTCTTTTAAGGTAGGAGAGACCAGAAAGCTAAACTTGTTGACAGCATGACAAAAGGAGCCTAAATATGAGGGGCAGAGGCAGGAGGAGGTTGGACTGGTGGTGTATTTGTGCTCCAAGCAGAATCCCTGAGGACAAATGTTTGGGAAGGAAGAGATTGTGCAAGTTGTTTAAACACCAGAGTCTATCAGGGAGATTTCCAGAGTCTATCATGCTTTCCACACAGGGGATGACACCTTTTTTTTTATTTCCTTATGAGCCAGGACATGAACCAGCATCTCCCTGTCTTCCAAGTGTTCTGGAGCAGCAGGTTGACTTATGTGAAAAGTCTCTAGTTAGAAAGCAGATCTGCTTAGGAGGTTTAACGAGCATTGATTTGAGTGACATACTGGGATGGCAACACTGATAGCCATGGTGGGTGGAATGGAGGGTGGGCTGTGATCTGAAGGAATGTACACCTTTAACCTCCTTCTTCCTTCTGTTTTCCAGGGATAATTCCAGCTTTCGAAACACAAAAATCACATTGTGAGAACAAGAGTTGGCACAAAGCTCCTCTCTCCGTGTTGAAAGCACTGAGAGGTCTCTACCAGTGCCCTCTGACCTCTGAAGGGACTCATGGGCCACTCTCTCGCACTCCTCCTTGCAGGAAGGATCCATCTGAAGCCCTCCAGCAGCGGTGACAATAGAGGCTGATTTTGTCATACACAAACTTTTTTTAGCAGTGGGGCGGGAGGCCAACCTTTCAATTAGCAGCGTGCCCTTGGGGCCGCATCTTGCAGCACTTTCCTCTCTTTCTCTACATGGCTTGCAGGATCTCTGGGATTCTGCCTCAACGTCAGAGCCTTTTGCTGAGGGATACCAGTATTATAAATCTCTCTGCAGCTGGGAGGAGCTTCCCAGTTGAGAGTCAGCCCTGTGGTTTTCAAATGCCCCCTTTCAGCTCTGCCAATAAATTATTGGGTCTCTTTGTTTCTTTCAGTCTCTCTCTTTCTTTTTTTGCCTGTCTAAAAATCAGTGGGCTGGTGTTTCTCTAGGCTGGGGCAGAGCCCCAGGCCTGCTTCTGCCAACTCCATAAAGCACCTTCCCCCGAGCTTCCCTACCTACCTGAAGCAGCAAAGTACCCCAAGTGCTGGTGGTGGCCAAACTTTGCTGTATTTGTGGAGTTACCTAGGCAGAAGAGTTGAAAATGTATCATATTGCTTAAAAAATGAGATGTTTACTTTCTTTGGCCCTTTTCCATACTCTGTGCCTTGCACCCAGCCCTGTTTGTTGGGAGAGGGGTGCGAGCTTCCCTCAAGCTAGGACAAAGAGAAGTTTGGTGTCACTTAATTGCCTCATCTCTGGGTGTCGCGGTGAAAAGCCAGCAGTGCTGCCCTGTGCTGGATCCAAGGAAAGGTTGGACTCGGGGCCACACGTGTTTCTGCTGTGCGCTGAGGTTTGCCAGTCTCCAGCCCTCCGGGGAACTGGACCCCCAGTGGGTGTAGCAGATGAGGGCGACAGACGAGGCTGACACTTGTAGCTGCATGAAATCTGTGGCCAGGAGAGAGGCTGCGAGTGATCCCCGGTGGCCCCCTATCTCCTGTCTTCCAGGGTGAGGCTGGACTGATGGGTTGGTGCCTGGAAAGCCAGCATGGCTGCAATTCGGATACCATGAAGAACAATACGAGCTAATTATTTCCTCTTGATTCTGCTTGACTCCAGTGCTAATTGTACTCATTAACAGCTCCAGCCTTTTCCTTGGGGAATTGCACGGCTGCTTTTCATTTTTAACAGAGCCTTTGCATCGGGCCCAGGAGGGCAGACTGTGGCCAGAGATGGGACACCACATCTCCTGCCCTACACGCTCTGCACAGTCCTCCAGGAGAAGGAGCTGCTTGGGCCAATTCGGTCGTGACCGCAGAGCTGGTGGCCCATGTCAGGGACAATTACCAGCCTTGGGGACTGGGAGACCTTCAGCCTCATGACTCCAGTTCCAAATTCCTGGTGTTATTATTGAAGTCTAGACTGAAAGCAGCCAGGACTGGCAGAGAAAACAAGTTAAAATATTCAGTTTTCTGAAGGGTTTGTTTTCCTCCTTGAGGGTGTCAGTCCTAGGCTGCCTCTAGAACGTTCAGCGCGCTGACAGCGATGACTAACAGCTCCCCGTGGCCAGGCAGTTGGTGTCTGCTGGCACCTGGCTGGGCAAGGAGCAGCGCAGTTCCCTGAGCTCTGGTGGCATCCACCACATGCTCTGTGTTTCTTGAGACCCCACTGTCCTGTTCCTCCTCTTGCCACTTGTTTGTCACCAGCTCTCAACCAAATGCTCTTTTCCAGGCGCGGTTTGTTTTCCCCGCTGTGATCAGGTACTACTACGGCTGCTACTTAAAATTCCTTTTAAATACAACTCTCCCCTGCTGCTCTTTGGTATTTGTTAGGGGGGATTTAGTTGTAATTACATTTTGGCAATCTAAGCAAAAATAGCCGTGCAAGGCAAGGCTGAAATACTAGCTGCAGGCTCCTTTTATTCACAGCGCATTTAGCTGCTTGCAGATGACATCACTTAGGGCTTTAGTCTTGTTGTTGTGCCCAGCTGCGCGTTATGTCCACCTCTGCTATTTCACGTACTCGCCCACTTCTCGCCTCTGATGCCCCACGTCTGAGCTGGTGCTGATGAGTGCAGGCTTGCTATTAAAGCTGAAAATGCTGCAGTCCTGCTGTGTTTGCCCTTACATATGCTTTGTGAGTGAGCTATGGAAGAGCCCTTCCCCGGGAGGCTGTTCCTCTCCTCCCACTGCCACTGTGGTTGAGATTTGGAGGAACTCAGCACCGGTTCCTCTTGCTCAGCCTTGGAGGGATCGAGATGGTTGGGGTGGGGAGTTTGTCCTCTGGAAGGCTACAGCTTCTCCTGAGATCAGAAGCAAAGCAGTGTTTGATCAGTGCCAAGCACCGCGTTTGGTAACTGCTATGTCTTGGGGAGGGATGGAGCCAGACTTGTTTTTTGAGCAGGGCTTTTGAGTTGTGGTCTACTGTGTCCTGCTAGTAAGGGTGATGAAAAGAGAGCCACAGGCTTGTTTGGAAGGGAAGGAATCTTTGTCATGCTCTAGAGAAAGGTTTCAGATCCTCTTTATTCAGGAAGCAAGCCTAGAGCTGCGGGGGCCCCAAATCTGTGGTACGTCGTGACCTTTCCCTCGTCACAAAAGCTTTGTCCACCCTTAAACTTTCTCAGGTCCCTGCCTTTGGGAAAACTGTCAGATCTTTGAAGTACTTTGAACCCTGGAGTCCATCCTCGGTTCTTCTTTTCTAAGGGCATGCTGGGCCCTGCTGGGCTTCTGGGCCCTGGGTGTCTCTGGCTACAGCTGGTCAAGTTGTGGCTGGTGGCTGAACTGTGTTTGCCTGAGGGGCTCAGGGAGTGTGTTGGGAGTGCTCTGGGTGTCTCTGGGCTGGAGCTAAGGGGGAAAGCTGCTTCCCAGCCTGGAGAGAAAGGAGACTCCAGGTCTGGAGAGGAGCAGTTGGGGGATGCTTGGAGGGTGATGTTGCCCTGTCTGAATGCTTCTTGAGGTGTAGGCACGTGGAGCTGATGCTAGGCTGCATCCCTCTCACTGCACTCCTCTCAGCATCCTGCTAGCTCTGGACAGTGTGACCCGCAAGGTGCTCCCTACCAGATCCTGCAAGACACATCTGCTGCCTGAGACCTGTGTCATCCTGACTACTGCTTTTGGTTTTGTTCTCGTCTGGTGTGGTGATAAACCCCAGGGACCTGCAGAGGGCAGGTAAGACCACTGCTTGGGGAGGGTGGCCTCAGTCACATGCTCCTGGCAGGCTAGAAGAGTTCATCCCTTTCCACTTGTGCTGTATGGACACGCTGGGGTCTGAGCACACCTGGAAGAAGTAGCAGCTTTGCGGAGCAGGGAGAAGTGGGTGACAGTACCTGGCTCTGTTCAGAGCCCGCTTGCCTTTGAGTCTGGCAGCAGGGCAACAGGGACCCAGGAATTGGTGAGAAATGGACAGAGACAGATGGGAGCTAATTAAATTCTGCACCTTATTGGAAGCGGGGGGAGGGTCCAGGGGCTGATGATGTCCCCGGTACTGTGGTTTGGCCAGCTTGTGACAGCTCTAGGCTCTCACAGGGCTGGGAACACTTGCCCAGGGCACCCTGTCCCTTCAGCCACTGTAGGGCTGGGGACATTGCCTTGACGTGGCTGTGGGAGGACAGGAGTGATGTGCAGTGCCATGGGAGGTGGCCCTGGCAGGGGGACAGGAGGTGAGCTCTGGGCACCCCTGCCTACGTTGGCAAGCACCACTCCTGCCTGCTTCAAGGTGCCAGCTTGGAGTGCAAGGTCCACCTGCTCTTGGTGGTGTGAGCATCACGCACCTCCTGGAGATAGGGGAGGAAAAGCCACCTTGCAGAGCATGGGCAGGCTGGAACAGCTGGAGGGTGGCCATGGCCAGGTCACAGGCATCTAAGATGTGCTCTCTCAACTGCTGTGTGTTTACCTCCCTCTTCCACCGGTGCCTGCGGTGCCCTCACCTCTGGCAGGCATGCCAGCAGCCTGTGGCACACAGTAACCAGCTGGTTTTCTCCCAGCAGCAGCAGAGGCAGCTGGTGCTGGGACAGTGAAGCTGATGGAGACACAGCACGCCCTGGAGCCAGGCGCAGGTGGTGTGAGCCGGACCACAGAGGAGCAGACGCTGCCCGTGGCCGTTCCCAGGCTGACCTCCCGCATCTCCCCTGCCAGCAGGGACAAAGCTATGGGGGCCCCAGAGGTCAGTGAGGGGCACAGGGGGACGCGGTGTCGCTGGGATGGGGGGAAGGGGTCGTGCTTGACAGAGATGATCCCATGGGGCAAGGAAGGCTGGTGGGGGAGGGAGTCATGTAATGATGGTGGTAGCAGGGTGGGTGCCAAGGGACACCCATCCTGGAAGGGATTTGAGTGCCTGGGGCCCACAGTCTTCCCACCTCAAGCTGCTTGCTAGGGAGCAGGGACAGCATTTCAGCTGCCCTCAAGACCCATGGCTGGGGCAAAAATAGGAGGAGAAATTATCTGACCCTAATCCCAGCTGTGGCTCTCTTGTTGCCCCATTGAAGGGTGGGTGTCTGTGTCTGTCATTCCTGCCCTGTTGCCACCATTGCCATGGCAAGTGGTGCCAGGGGCCCTGTTTGCCCTGGGCTTGAAGCAGTGAATTTGCAGTGGGGTAACGTGGCTCTCACTGCCAGTGCTGATGCACAGCCCATCAGATGCCTGATTCTGCTCCGGTTCCCCCTTGGCACATCTCTCTGCACCCTTGTGGGGTGCTGGGACAGGACTGTGTGGCTTAGGGGTCTGTGGCCAGCCTGCATGGGTGGCACATCTCACCTGTCCCCAAGGGATGACCCCATCAGTGGGCATGCAGCAATGATGCTACTGAGGCTTGTGAGACTGCCACAGACTTTACTTCCACGTTCAGCAAAGCATGGCCACTCCGTTTTCACCCCCGTCCCCATCACCAGCACTGCTGGGGGGTGGCAGAGCCCTGGCCCGTCCAGATCTCCTCCAGTGGCACCAGAAGCGGCCGTGCCCACGGGGATCTTGGTCAAGCAGGCTGGTTTGGGGGTACCCAGCCCTTGGCTGCGGCAGTCCCACCAGCAGAAGGGCTGGCAGGTGCCTGCGGGCATCACTGCGGCACATACTGCTTGGGGTCCCCTGGGAAGGGCAGGGCGGGCGCTTGGTTGAAGTGAGCCATGAGGAAGATGCCAACGGTGCCACAAACGAAGAGGGAGGCCATGATGAAGAAGCAGACACGGTCGATCACCTGTCCCACTAGGATCCACTCTTCACTCTCCTGACAGTGGCACAAGGAGGGTGGTGAGGGCTGCCCCTGCTGCCCCCCATGTGGGTCCCTTTCTCCCAACCCTGAGTCTCAACCCTGACTCACGCTGTTGAAGTCGTTCTGCTCCCTCATGGCATTGGCGATGTGGTTGCAGGCGTCCACGCAGGCGCGGATCTCGGGGCCTGCCTCCTCCAGACTCTGGCAGAAGTCCTGGGCACTGCCACTCTCCAGGCCATGTCCTACAGGCGGCAGAACCGGCACAGCAGGCACCAGTGAGTGTCCGGCCACCTGGCACATTACCCAGCCTTGTGAGTAGGTGCCAACCCCCTGGGGACACTCACCAATCTTCTCCAGCACAGTTTTCATCAGCCCATCCCTCTCCTTCTGCTTCTCGAAGAGGAGCTCAGTCCGGGCTTTCCAGAGCATGTACTCATCAGCTTTCACAATGAGCCCCAAGGAGCTGCGTCTCCGGGCGGCTTGTGGTGGCCCTGATGTCTCCTCGGGCATGTGCATGCCCAGGTAGCGGGGCAGGAGGCGCAGGCACACCTGGACACAGCATCACCCACAGGGAACTGACCCTCCACCGCCCAGGGCACCCAGTGACTGCTCTTGGGTCCCCTTGCATCACCCGAAGCATCCCTGTGGGGTACCCTTGTGCCGATGGGATGCTGGGTGTGTTGGCACACGCGGCTCCCAAGTGGCTTGGAGGGGTTTGGTGGCACAGTGTTGTCCCCTGGGGACATCTGAGGGGTCCCTCTTTGTGCCAGGGCTTGGACTCGGATGAAGGCATGTCTGCCACCTCGCTCTGCAAGGGACATGTCCTCAGTTCCAAACATCCACCCCGTTCCTCAGCTGTAAAGGGGTGAGGGCTCAGTGGCAGGTACCTGGCGCACTCTCTGGGACATGGAGTGAGTGTTGGGTGTTCTCAGTGAGACGTTGAGGACGATGACAGCATTCACCACAATCACTACTGTCACTACCATGAGGAAGGTCAGGTACCTGAGGAGGGGACATGGGGTCTCACATGGGGCTGCTGCGTTCAGCTATGAGCATGTAAGGTCTTTCTTAGTGCCCTTCTGGACTGGAAACTAGAGATGGGCAGTGGGATACAACCCTGTGGTAGCCCTGGGCCAGCCCTACCTGGGCTGGGGGTTATTTCCATGCCAGGGTCCTGTCCCTGGGTACTGGCTGTTGCACAGCACCCAGAGACCCTTCTGCACAGTGTGACAACAGGGCTGTCACCCCTGTGCTTCACTTACTTCCCAATGAGAGGCACAGCCTGAGAGGTCTCAGGCACCTTCTGGGCAATGAGGAAGAGGAAGACAGTCTGGGCCAGGAGGACGTTGATGGAGACAGTGCATTTCTGCCCACCCGCTGCAAAGGAGGGGAGAAGGCAGAGGTTGGTATGGGGCAGGGGTGTGGACATTGCCATCCTTTGGCAAAAAGCCCCTGCCCCGCGGATGAACTGCTCAAATCCTGCCGTGAGGCCTTAACCGTGGGGTACCTGGAAATCCACTGCCCCCCACCACCTTCCCTGCCAAATACCCCACAGCAGGTGGCGAGAGGTGGCACTGAAGGTCCCCAAGTACAGAGGGGACAATGAGCCCTTCCTCACCCTTCGCTGCACCCCTGGCACATCTCCATGCCCCTGTGGGCACATCACCAGCATGTACCTTTGGCGGGCAGGAAGTAGACCACCACGGCCATGGCAGAGATGAGGACGCAGGGCACGATGATGTTGATGATGTAGAAGAGTGGCTTGCGCTGGATGATGAGGTAGAAGATGACCTGCTGGTACTGGATGTCATCTGGAGTGAATTGCTCCGAATTGATGATCTTCCGAGCGGGGCGGTGCTTGATGGCCCATTCCCCATTCTCTGCCGTGCGGAGGTGCCACGTGAGTCCCACTGGCCCCCCGGCTCGGGAAGGGGAGGGCTGGTGATCAGCACAGACCCTATGGGGCACCCAGGCTGGGCATGGTGTGGGGAAAGGTGCTAGAGCTGCTGGGGAGGGAGATAAGCACCACGGACCGTGCCAGGGTGCCTGGGCGAAATGGCCCAAAAAGCTGTTGGATGGGGCAGCTGGGCACACAAGAGGCACCTTGAGCCCCTTGAGAGCTTCCAGGACATTCCATGTGGGGCTGGTGTCCCCCATCTCCCTGCCTGCAGGGCACCGTGAGGGGCAGCCGAGCGTGGCGCTGGGTGACAGCGCGCTGCTTTCCCCTGCTGTCTGCAGGAGCGATAGATTTTTTCCCAGTTAAGATCGCAGCTCAGGCCGGTAATGAAAAAATAAATCTCGCTGCCTGAAAAGCATTTTGTTCCTTCAATATGCAATTAAAATGTGATGGAAAACGTCATCGTTTGGCCGTGACAGCTCCGTTCCCAGCATCAATCAAGCTCCCAGGAGCGGTGCTCTCCGGGAGTGGCTGCCAGGCGGTGAGAGCCCCGCTCTGGGAGGGTTAGCAAAACAAATCTCTCCCACACTCCCGCTTCCACTAATCACTTAAGTGCCCGTGTAATGGTGCAAGCTGCTAATAGCCCCTGCAGCCCTGATTTGGGCAGCCACCGGCATAGCCCCACATCTGCTGGGTGTCCCCAGTGGGGGGATGCTCCTGGGCCATGCAAGCAGCCACGGTTTTACCTGTGAAAGCCTCAGGGTCGATGGAGATCCACTCCACGGTCTGGCCTTCCTCCACCGTCAGCAGCAGGTTGATTTCGTTGGCACTGTATGTCTGGGACCTGGGGAAGGATGGGGGGGGGGCACAGGCTGGCATACAGTGGCCTGGATGGGCAAAGGGTGTCCCTGTGGCACCAGGTCATGCTGGCCACCTCCAGCTCTAGGGTGCCAGGGGACATGGTAGGTGGCACTTGTCCACCTGGGGGCTCGTTGCCCCAGGGCAAAGGTGGACATCCCAAGACAATCCCTTGTGTCCCAGGAGGACCCGCCATGGTGCCCACACATGCCCAGCTGGTGCTCACTGGAAGACCATGGTGCAGTTCTGCCAGTCGAAGGGGAAGTAAGTGACGTGGATGACGCAGGCGCTGCGGTAGATAGCGGGGGGCAGCCAGTAGATGCTGCCGTCAGGGGACACCAGCACGTTGGTGTAAAGGGTGATTTCGAATGTCCCGTCAATGCTGGGAGGGAAAGGATGGGCTTAGCTCCAAACCATGCCTGGGGGCAGCTGCCACTCCCACTGTGGGGCTATGTCCCCATTGCCCTGTCACCTACTTGTTCTCTAGAACGACGTCGGGCAGCCAGACCATGGTGGAGGGCACCCGCAGCGTCTGGATGTTGTTGTAGTCCTTGGGGTCCCACCGCAGGCGATAATCAGACCATTGCTGAGGGAAGAGGAGCAGAGGGTCACAGTGGTCCCCAAGGTGAAGGACCTTGTGAGCTGCCTGTCCCGTGCTGCCCCCAAAATGGGCTCAGGTGGGGGCACCCACGAAAGGCAGTGCAGATTACAGTGCCAGCCCTCAGTGGGGTGCCACCCTGAGATGCAAACGGGGCTGGGGGATGTGGGGTCGGTAAGCGGTCAGGGTGTCCTGCCTGGAGGTGATGGGTCTCACCATCTCGATCCAAACGTTGGTGGTGAGTGTCTCCTCCCGCTCATTCTGGTAAGGAAGGAAGCAGAGAGACAGCTTTAGTGCTCTGCCCAAGGACCCTGTGCGTGGGGGCAACAATCCTGCTACAGGGACCGCGGCGGTAGGGGTCTCACCAGAGAGATGAGGTTGGTGAGGGTGAGCTTGAGGGTGACATCAATGATCTGGTTCCCACTAGCTGGACGCAGGTGCCGGTTGTAATTGGACATGAGGTCCTGGAGCAGCTTCTCCTCCTGGTTCCTGCAGGCCACACCTGGAGAGGGCACATGCAGTGGGGGCACCCCCCAGAACCTACTGGTGTGGGGGGCACGGGGTGTGCACAGGGTGTACAGGGGGAGGGGTTGGCCACACGTGTTTCTGTGGGTGTGCACACAGCTGTGCGTGCCCACCCCCATCGCATCCCCCACCCCTCTCACCCCAGGGCAGGACATGGGGACAGGACAGTGGGCTGCCAGCGTGGGGACACCCTGGGGGGATGGTGCGCGGTGCCGTACACCCACAGCTCATAAACCCCCAAAGGTAAAGGAGAGGGGTGAGCCGCTCCCACCCCCTCAGGCTTCCCCTGGGGTGGGCACCTCTTACCTGCCAGGGTGCAGAGGGTGAGGAGGAGGCTGTGGCAGCGCATGGCAGTGCTGTGGGGCACGGGGCTGGGGCTCCGCTCGGCTGGCTGCGTGTCGTTCTTCTGGGCTTGGCTCCCGGTGGTACGGGACAGCTGTCCCCTGCTATCGTCAGCTGTTCCCAACAGACACAGGGGCCGGGGAGGGACGGGTGACCACCCACACCCCCCCCCCCCAGCGGGGTGAGGCCAGTTTGTTGTGAAACTCCTCTGGCATTTTGTGCCCGGGGTGTTTGGAATTGAGTCTGGGGTTGAGTGAACTCTGCACCTCAGTTTCCCCCTGTCCCCAAAGAGGGGTAATTCTCCCTGCAGCAGACACCCAGGCACCCATAGGTTATGGTAAAGGGGTGCTCCCCTGCAAGCTCCCCCAGCAGTGCCCCGTCCACCCTGCAGGGAGGTGGCTGCCCCTTTGTGTAGAGTGGGAATGGGGCAGGCAAGTCCCACCATGTCAGCCTGGGGAGTGATGCCCACTTTGGGGGTCCAAATCCCGGTGGGCCCTGTGCTGGGGCAGGGTGGGGGGCAGTGAGATTCCTGGCTCAGGGGAGAGGATGTGACAGCTGTCCTGGGCCACTGCCGGGGAGGGGAGCGTGTCAGCTGTGCCCCCTGAAACCGGAGCCCCGGCATCCCACTGCTGAGCTGGGGAAGGAGATGTCCCTCTTGGCCCCCAGCCGGATGTTCAGGGGGGGAGGGTCACTCGTCGGTCTAGCAGAGGGGTCAGGGATGGGGGATGATGTGAGCACAGATGGGGTCTCTACCCACTGCAGTGGGTATACAGGCGATGGTGCCATGCTGGGATGGTCCATCCCCAGCCCATCCTGTACCAAGTGCTCAGCCCAATGCAGGTAGTAGGATTGGTACCACCATAACCCTCCTGGAAACACCCCTTCCAGACAGCTGAGCACCACCGTGCTCAGGACACCTGACAGCACCCATTCCCTGGGTGGGCATCACCCTCCCCAGCGCACACACAGTGCTCAGGTTGGGCACCATGCCCAAGGGGGACACTGAGAGCAGCCACCAGCTCAGCACCCTTCAGGGAGAAGCATTCAGATTTATTTTCCCAAGCCAAGGCAGGTGAGCAGGGGGCTAGCAGATGGGACCCCCCTACACCCCCTAGATGAAGCGCTTGTTCTCCTCCCGGTAGTCATAGAGGTCTCCAGCAAAGGGCAGTGGTGGTGGGTGGTTGTAGATGCCCATAAGGAAGATCCAGAGAGTGGCCACCACCAGCGTGGGGGTGATGATGAAGAGGCAGAGGCGGTCCAGGGTCCGGGCCACAAGGTTCCAGTTGTCCTTCTCCTGGGGAGGAAGATGAAACTTGGGAAGGGCACGGTTGGTAGAGGGAGGCCCCTCTGCTTCCTCCGTGCCCGTGGCCCCCACCTCGTTGTAGCTGTTTTGCTCCCGTATATGTTTGACGATGAAGTTGGCACTGTCAACAACTGGTTTTATGTGCTCATAGAGCTGCTCCTCACCCGCATCTGGCAGTGCCAAACCTGGGGGCAAGAGGTTGGTGAGATGGGCTCCGAAGGGCTGCCACCCCTGGAGACCCCATTCCTTCCCCCTTCCCTGTGCCCCTGCAGAGGGGCCGAGGCTCACGGGCAGGGGTGATGCGGCTGGCCAGCCCATGCCGCTCCGACTGCTTCTCGAACATGAGCTCGCTGCGGGACTTGACGCTGAAGTACTCCTCTGCCTTGGTGATGTAGCCGACTGAGCTGCAGCGCCGGATGCACGGGGCGCCCACCGGGCTCTCGGCCGGCTGCAACATGCCCAGCAGGCGAGGCAGGGTCTCCAGGAAGACCTGGGGCATGGGAAGGAGTGTCAGGTCCCTTGGCTACCTCCCCAGTGCAATGCCACCTTGTCGCCCACCTTCTGCCCCCGACCTGGGTACGCAACCCCTTGGAGCAACACAGATGGGACACCCCAGCGCGATGCCAGGGTTGTGCTGTCCCATGCCCTCTGTGGGACATGGTGCCACCCCTGTACCCACCCAGTTTACCCAGACCAGCACCCTGCTCACCTCTTTGACCCAGTCAGACATGATATGGGTGCTGGGGGTGCGGAAGTGGAAGTTGAGGACCACAACGCAGATCAGCACCACAGCTGTCACCAGCAGCATGATGAAGAGCAGGTACCTGTGGAGGGCACAGATCTGGGGCTGGCATTGCCACAGGGGCTGGGCACGGGCAGAGCTTCCCTCTGGCACCATGAGGACCACTTCATGTCCCCACTACACCCAGCAGTGCCCAGGACTCACTTGCCAATGAGGGGGATGGCGTGCGAGGTGGCGGGCAGGCGCTGGGAGATGAGCAGGAGGAAGACAGACTGGGCCAGGAGCACTGAGATCACCAGGGTCATCTTCTCACCACCTGGAGAGCAGGTGACCTCAGGCAAACCCTGCTGCAGGCCCCCATCCCAGATCCCAGTGCCCCCGGTGCCGGGATTGCCCTTCGGTGTCCTGCCATATGGTGCTCTATATATGGTATTCTATTATGGGAGTACCCCAGGGTATCATGTGCCCAAGTGCACCCCTGCCAGAGTGCCTGCCTGGCATGATCATGTCCTGCACGGGGGTGTCGCAGTACTGGGATGTCCCCATGCTGGGCATCGGGGTGCGCCTCTGTGCCAGGACCTGGTGCAGGAGTGGGACATGGAGACACCCCATAGGGTGACACCTATATGAGGCAAGGGTGCCGTGGGGCTCACTCACTGTCGGCGGGCAGGTAGAAGACGAGGATGGCCATGAAGGCAATGAGGATGCAGGGTGTGACGATGTTGATGACATAGAAGAGCGGCTTGCGCTTAATGATGAGGTAGAAGGTGATGTCCTGGTGCTCGCTGCTCTCAGGGGGCTGGTCAGGGTGGATGTTCTTGCGAGCTGGGCGGTGTATGATTTCCCATTCCCCATTCTCTGTCAGGACACATGGGACAGCACATGGCATGGGGGTACCCCTGCCTAGCCCATCGTCACCATCCCCGCCAGTACCAGTGTCCTTATCCTGGATCTGGGTAACTCCAAGCCTGGTGAGATCAGTGCCAGGGTGCCAAAGCCCCGGGTACTCAGGTATTTTCATGGCAGGATGCCCCAGTGCCAGGGTACCCCCAAGCCCCGTACAAGGTGTCCCACTGCCGCAGGACACAGCAGAGAGCACAAGCGTTACCTGTGAAGCCTTCGGGGTCAATGATGATCCACTCCACTGGGTAATCCTTGCCTGTACTTGGGTCACTGTCCTGCTTCAAGTGCATGCTGATCTCCAGGGCACTGTATGCCAGCGAGCTGACCCACAACCGGGGGGGACAGGTGGTCAGGGGCTGCACCTGCTGCTTGGTACACAACACCACACCACCCACCCACCCTGACCTCTGCCGTGATGGACGTTGGCCACCAAATCATCTGCAAACCCCCACCTTGCTGTGCCCCAATGGCAAGGGAAGGTGCTGGCAGCAGTGGGCACCATAGGATA
Organism: Todiramphus chloris collaris; assembly: GCA_025345505.1. Taxonomy (NCBI): domain Eukaryota; kingdom Metazoa; phylum Chordata; class Aves; order Coraciiformes; family Alcedinidae; genus Todiramphus; species Todiramphus chloris. The sequence continues at coordinate 13,233,949 of JANVCC010000030.1, forward strand.
CCGGGATGTCCACCTTGCTGCCCAGCCTTTCCCCGCCCAGCCAGCCCCTGGCACCTGAATTTGAGGGTGCAGTTCTGCCAGTCAAAGGGGAAGAAGTTGACGTTGATGGGACAGGCGCTGCGGAAGATGGCAGGGGGCAGCCAGTAGACGCTGCCTGTGTCATAGATGAGGACGTTGCAGTAGTAGGCAATCTCAAAGAGCCCATCATTGCTGTGCCAGGAGAAAGCCAAGGTGATGGTGGGGCTGGTGAGGGCAGGGGGAGTTCTGGGCACCCACTGGACACAGCTCAGTGGTTTCAGGAGGGGAAACTGAAGCATGGCTCACTTGTTCTCCAGGACTATCTCAGGCAGCCACAGCATGTCTGGTGGCAGGCGCAGCACCTCAATGCCCCCGAACTCTGACTTGTTCCACTGCAGGCGGTAATCGGTCCAGCCCTGGAAGGGGGATCCCCACGACACCTCCTCACCATGTTGGGCCACTGCATTGCCCGTGCCTCAGACACGCCATCGTGCCACAGTGACCTACTCACGTGCTCGAGCCATACGTTGGTGGTGAGAGTCTCATCCACCTCTTTCTGCAATTACAGTGTAGGGCAGTGAGATGCTATAGCCATGCCCAGCAGCCGTCCCCTTCCCCAGCCCAGGACCCTCAGCCTGCACCAGCCACGGTTCAAGGCAGTGGCCTCAGGACTCCCCCACCCAGCCAGCCCGAGGGGTGAGGCATGGCTGGGGCACCCCATCGTAGGTACTCTCTGCTGGGGCTCACCAGTGAGATGAGATTGGAGAGGGTGAGGGCCAGGTAGACGTCCACAACCTCACTGGTGGAGACAACGGGGCGCATCTCCTTGTCATAGGCCCTCTCCTCAAAGAGGTAGTGGATGAGCCGCTCCTCATGGTTCACGCAAAGCCCACCTGGGAGTGTGGGGTCAGGCAAGACAGGGAGAGCTAGGGGGGGTTTCTGGGCCCAGCATAGGGATCTTCTGGAGTGTTTGGTGAGGGCAAGGTGGTGTAAGAATGGAGAGGACAGGAGCAGGCCAGGACACTGCATGTCTGTGGTGCACAGGGGCATGAACACAGGACACGTGGAAATGATGGGCATGCGGGGGTATGTGGGCATAGGGCAAGGACGTGGGCACAGACAGAGGGACATACAGATACAGACCTGCACGCACAGGGACACGCAGCACTTGGGTACAGACATGTTGGCATTGTGCACGTAGGGGGATGCACACACAGACACACAGGGACCCATGGACACAGACCCAGTATATACAGGGACACATGGTGATAGATGCAGTGTCACTGTGCACACACGCAGGCACACACAGACACAGTGACACTGCACAGACAGACAGACACACTGCCCAGGCAGGGACACAGCTCTGTGTGGCACAACCAAAACAGAAATGCAGGGAATGCTCAGTGGTGGGATTCCACCGGGCTATACCCAAAATGCAGACCTGGGGACACTTGTGACCAGCTTGGACCTTGCCACCATCACCCTGTACCAACCCCATCAAGGGGGCCCAGAACCTCCCCCAGCAATGGGGCAGCTCTGTGCCCAAGACCCCAGGACCCCACTCACCTGACAGCACCAGTGCCCCGAACAGGGCCAGCCGCCCCAGCAGGTCCCCCATGAAGTGCCCGCAGTGCCTTTGTGCCGTGCCAGGCCCTGGCCACCTCCCTGCTTGGCCTGGCTGAACGGATGTCCGGCTGCTGGCCGGAGCAGATGGATGGTGCCAGGTGCTGAGGGGGAAGGGTGCCGGCGCCACATACCCGCTCCCACCCCTCTCTTCCGGCACCATTATGCCCGGAGAAGGGGAGACAGGCAGATGCAGCTGGCCTTGCCAGTCCCACAAGCATCAGTCCATCACCCTGAGTACGGGCGCCCCAGTATGGGCATTGGTGGGCACTGTGAGGAGCGGTCCCTTCTCTGCTGCTCAGTCCCAACAATGCTGCTCAGGGCCGATGGGCTCCCTGCAAACAGGAGGGGCTGGTACCCACCAATGACCAAGGGCAGCACCACCTGGCACTCACTGCTGGCTCAGGGCATGCTTGGCTCTTGCACCAGCAGGAGGTTTCATGTGGGTCCCCAGTGGGTTGGCACCAGGGGTGGGCACCGGTGCTGTGCTATGGTTGCTGTGGTGGGCAGGAGTGTCCAGCCCTGAGGGGGGGGACTGGGGAGTTTGTGCCAGACTGGGCACAGTGTTGATGCTGGGGCCAGGAACCGAGGCTGGGAGCATTGCTTCAGGGCACAAGGGAATAGGAACGGGGATGCGCTGGGATGTCATATCCCCCATGGAAATTCCCCCACCAGCACCCACCTCACCAGCACTACCTGGCACAGCACTCACTTCACACGCATGAGCTACCGGAAAATAGAGCCCCTCTTTATTGAAAAATAAACCTTTCTCTGTACAAATAAATAACAGCCCAGGTGCCTCTGAGGACAGTGAGGTGGAGGTGGGATTGCCAAGGGAGGGGTCCCAGGGGAGAAGAGGGCTGTAATCACTGGCTGATATGCTCCAGGTACCCCTCAGCACCCCATAGCCCCAGGGCTGTCAGGAAGTGCCAGTGGAAGGAGGGAAACTGAGGCACGATGGGGGACAAAAGGGTGTAAGAGCCTGAGCTGGGGAGGGGGCTGGGTTTGAAGGACATGAGAAACCCCTGCCCCGGCATCCTGTCCATATGTTGGCACGGTGCCCCAAGGAGCACCATTAGGTTTTCAGCGCCTCAAGTGCCAGAGCGACGAGGCCAGGCATGCTGCGGGCCAGCGAGTCGCTCTCTAGCCCCACGAGGCCAGTGAAGGCTGTGGGGCGGCCCCCCACCAAGGCCCGCACCTGCGCCCGGTACAGCCCCTTGATGTTTTTGGAGCCCAAGTCCACCAGGATCTGTGGAGAGATGACACCATGAGTCCCAGGGGAGCCAGGGACACAGTGATGGCCTGTGAGGGGACACTGCCTGGCTGCCAGGGTGGGTGGCTCAGAGTAGCAGGACAGGGCTCTCACCTCCTGGAAGGTCATGGCTAGGTCTGGCTCGGGCACCCGCAGCACCCAGGAGTACAGCTCCCGCACCGCACCCACTCGCACCGCAGACTCGTTGAGACCAGGGCAGGCTGCAGCCCCTGGCACGGGCAGGAGAGAGATGGAAGGGGGACATCAGGGACAATTCGCAGGGGTATCGCACTGCTGACCACCCCGGGGAGGAGCAGCTGTGCTCTGGGGATGCTGGGGGAGCAGAGGCAGCGTATCCCCATGGAGGGGACCATCCCACCAACATGTGACAACAAGCCCTAGGATTGGATGCGAAGCTGAGACGAGCCTTGCCACCTTCCCATGGTGGCATGTGGCATCCTGCATGGCCAGGAGCTGTGGAGCACTTACCTCTGCCTACACCTGCCTCCTCCTCTTCCTCCTCCACCCCCGGCAACTCTGTGGGCACCAGCTCACGTTTCTCCCTCAGCGCAGACCCTGCAACCAAGAGAGGTGTGAGAAGCCCGGCGGGGACACGGCCAGTGGGCACTGCCCGGGCACAGAGGCAGCGGGTGGATGGACACCCCACTGCCTCATCGGCCCCAGCCCCCCCAGGCTCCCGGGGCTCACGGCTCGGCGCAGGGGTCCCTGCCAGCTCTCCAGGTGCCCATCGTGTCTCCGTGGCTTCAAGAGGGCTGCTGAGGTCCAGCTCTGCCCGCAGCTGGGTGAGGAAGGCTCGTCCCTGTCCCACCAGCTCCTCCACCACCTTCTCGCCTTGCTGAAGGGAATGGGGGACAGGATGGGAGGGGCACCCATGGGCATGGCCAGGTGCAGTGGCTGAGTGTAGGGCAGGGCTGGGCTGGTGTTGGATGGGGCACTGGGGACACATGATGTCTTTATAGCCATGTTCGATCAGATCCTAAGCTGTGGGGTCAGACTCATGGCTGGCACAGCACTGGTTGGACTGGGACCATTGCTTTCAGCTAGAGAGAGTGAAATGCCCACTCTGTGGTGTCAGAGTGGGAAGTGCCACCACCTCTGTGGCTACTCAGAGGATGATGTGCCCAAGGGATGTCAGGAGGGGACACAGGGGGACTGCTAGGCTTTGGTCCTTGGTGGCACTGTCACTAGAGGGGTGAGGGCTCCCCCCCAGCCCGTTCCTCCCCAAATACCTGCAAGAAGAGCCACGTCTCCCCAGGGAGCTGCCCTCTGTCCGAGGTGGGTACCGGGGGGCTCCCCCCTGACATGTCCCTCAACACCTCCACCCAGTCCTGCAGCCGGGGCCCCACAGCCCTGAAGAGGCCTGCGAAGGGGGGCGGCTGCCCAGCCCCCTGCCTGCAAGCACAGCAGGGAGAGCTCAGCCGGGCACCTGGTGGCAACCATCCCCTGGGCAGTGCCACCCCCTGCCCTGTGCACCCCTGGTGGGACCTGGGCAACCTGGGGGGCTGTGTACACCTCCCTCCAGGTGTGCCCTGCTTGCAGGAAGAGCTTCAGGTTGTCTCCAAAAAGGCATGTCACTGCCTATGGGCATCTTGCCCCCCCAACCCTTTAGCCCCCTATACCCCAAGGCCCACCATTGCCTTACCTGATGGGGGGTCTCTGGGGTCCCTCTGCCGTGGGTCTGGGCTGGACCCCTGCCACAGCTGGGGCTGTGGGGACAAAAGGGGACAAGAGGGACAAGGGGTAGAGGAGCCCCAGAGGCAGGACAGGGCAGGCTGCTGGTGCCCTAGTCTCTGGTATAGCGGGGACTGATGGGACCCCAGGCAGGGACAGAGTGGCCCAGCTGGGAGGGTACCTGGGGCATCCCTGCGGGCACGGTGGGGGAAGAGATGCCCGTAGATCTTGCCCAGGAGCTGGGGCAGGGCACGGGTGAGGAAGGAGAAGTCAAACTGGTTTCGGATGAAGTCCCCAGCCTGGCGCAGGAGATCCACCAAGGTCTGGGCGTAGGAGTGCAGCTCTGTGGGTGTAGTGGGAGAGCCATGGCCCCAGCACTGCAGTGACCCATGCCACCAGAAGTGGAATCCTTCCCCACACCTTCACCCAGCACAACCCCATGGCTCACCACATCGTCTCATCCTGGCACGGCAGGTCTCTTCAGCCAGGCGGGCACAGGTGGCCCGACCCTGGGGGGCCCGGCAGGACCCAGCGTAGAAGGCGCAGAGGCGGGCACGCTCTGGCGGCTGCTGCTCAGGGGGTAGCTGCGCCAGCGCCAGCAGGTCAAAGCAGCTCGGTTCCCGGCTGCCAGGGGCGGCTGTGAGGGCACCAGGGATGCCATGAGGTGCCGAAGGCACTCCTGGGGTGATGTATCCCTGCAGCACCCTGGGCATCTCTGTCCCCTCTGGCATGGCCAGTGGCACTCACGGTCCATCTGGAGGCTGAGCCAGTCCACGAAGGCAGTGACACGGGTGTAGACTCCCGGTTTGCCCCTCTCGCCGCAGCCGTCTCCCCATGAGGTGATGCCATAGAGGACAAAGCGGTGTGAGGAGGGGTCCTGGCACGCCAGCGGGCCCCCTGAATCGCCCTGGAGGTATGCCTAAGTGTCAGTCAGAAGTGGGACCCCAACAGCTCTGCCAGGCTGTGGTGTATGCTCAGAGCTGCATGCCACAAGAGATTTTTGAGCTGTGAGTCTGACAACCCCCCCAGCCCTGGGTATTACCTGGCAGGAGTCGATGCCCCCAGACAAGTACCCGGCACAGAACATGGTGCTGGTGAGCAGGTCCTTGCCCAGTGCGCCCCGGCACGTCTCCTGGCTGAGCAGCGGCACCTGCGCCTCCATCACCACATCGGCTGCTGGACCCTCTACCAGGTAAGGCACCTGTTACGGAGTCCCTCATGCCCAGGAACCCCCCTCTTTCTGCACCTCCTTGCCCTGGCATGGTGCACTGGCACTGCACACCAAAGAGGGCACTGAGGGGGAAGTTCCCTAGACTCCACGGGTGTTGGGGTGGCATCTACCTTCATAGAGAGATCCCCAGCCTGCGATGTAGCAGGCGGTGCCGGGACTGGGCTCCGTGGGGCCACTGGGCAAGCACACAGGACTGATGGTGGGTGATGGGACCAGTGGCACTGCCAGCTCCAGCAGTGCCAGGTCCCCATGAAATGTCTTGGGATTAAACTGGAAGGAGACGGGGGATGTTAGTGGGGTGCCCTGAGATGTGCACAGGGAGGTCAGGGTGGGTGCCCACCTCCACCAACCTTGGGATGAGGCAGAATGCGCCGGACGGGCACCGCCTGTTTGCCCGCACCCGGTTTGCCCAGCTCGTGGTCGCCTACTACCACTGTCCATGCCAGCTCGTTCCGGTTCCTGGCAGGGTGGGAGACAATGAGTTAGTGGGGGACAAGGGTGCCATCTATGCTCCCCCCTGCAGGGACAGTGCTCCTACATTGGCGTGTCCCCCAACATACCCAGCAAAACAGTGGGCCGCAGTGAGGACCCAGGAGTGCCCCACCAGCACCCCTCCGCACATTAGCTCCCCGTGGAGCCGCACCGACACCAGCCAGGGCCAGGACCCCGGCAGGGCCACGCTGCCGCCCATGATCCGTCCTTGGGGGGCTGTGGAGTTGGCTTGGGGACCCCCACGGCGCCCGCAGCTCCCTGGGGGACAAAGATGGGGTGAGAGGGGGGTCCCACAGCCCCATTGCTGGGAAACTGCCTATCCCGGGTGGGCACGGGGCGTCTGGGCATGGTGGTGCTGGGAAGGCCGTGGCAGGTGGAGGGGGTGGCGGGTGACCCCCGGGGAGGTCAGGCTGTGCCGGGTGCGCTGTCAAGCCTCATTGTGCTCACGGAGGCAAGTGGGCGGCGGGCTGGGGGCACCCCGCAGCCCGGCAGCTGCTGACGCTAACCTCTGCCCCCTGGCCCAGCAGGGAGCTGGGGGGGGCGGGGGCACCTGCAGGCATGCTGGGGAGGGGGGGTGGTGGGCGCTGCGGGGCCGCCCTGGCTCACCTGGCATCGCCGTCTCTGCTGATGCATCGGGGTCCAGGTTTGCAGCTGCCATCCCTGCAGGGACAAGCTGTCATGGTATACTGGGACAGACTCCCCCCGCTATAGTCACCAGCACGTCCGTGCTGTCCCCAGTTCCCCCCGGCTCCTCTCAGTGCCCACCAGATCCCCATCATCCTGAACAACCATCCCTGTCCCACCCCAGGTGTCCTTGTCACTCCCAACACCTCGATGTTCCCAGTCTCTTCCCTTGCCTCATTCCCCCACACTCCCCTCTTTCCACCCCAGATTCTCCATCACCTCTCAGCTCCTAGTCCCCCTGAGTCTGCTCCATCAATCCCAACCCCTTCACCCTCCCCATCTCCCCATCCCACCAGAGATCCCTCATCACCCTATCGTATGTCCACCAACCAACCCAGTCTCCTCGCCCCACCCCAGCACACCCTGTCACCCCAAATGTCCCATATCCCCTCCAGGTAATCCCATGTGTCCCTTGAGCATGCCCCATTTGCTATCGTAGGGTCTCCCCTCTCTGGGAGGAGCTGGGCCGATGCAGGTGCCCACTCACGGCACTCCTGGAGACGGTGGCGGCAGAGCCGGGCGCTGAGTGGGGTGCAGGCTTGCTGGGCCCCCTCGGGTGGGCACAGGCGCTGGTAGGGGGCACAGGCCTGGCTCAGAGCCCAGTTGCGCTGGGGTAACTCGGGCAGTGCCTGGGCATCCAGCAGGGCCTGGCAGCTGGGGGGCATGGCAGGGGGCACAGCTGGTGCTGCAAGAAAAGCAGGGCTGTGGGCATCCCCCTGTTCTCCCTGCTCACCTCCACCCTGGCTACTGCAGGATCCACTTTGGGGCAGGTAGAAAGGAGGAATGATGGGACTGCAGCGTTGGCATGTTTTGGTAGGGTCTCTTGGGTGATGGGATATGTTTCTGGGGGGATCTCTTGGATACAAGGGATTGGGCAATGTTTCGGGTAGGGTTCCAGATGATGCTTGGGTAGGATCTAGAGAGGATGGTAAACTGCGTGGGTAGGGTCTCTGGGTGACGTTTTGGTAGGGTCTGTAGCAGTTAGGGCTATGGTTTAGGAGTCTGGGCGCTGTTTTAGTAAAGCTTATAGGATAAAGCCTATAGGAGAGAGGGTACTGTTTGGGTAGGGTCTTGGGGTGCCATTTGGTAGGGTTTCTAGGAGATGGGGTCATGCTTTGGTAGGGTCTCCAGGCATAGGCCCATGTTTGAGTAGGGTCTCCTGGGCATTGGGTGGTATTTGGATAGGGACCCTGGACAGTGTTTGGGTGGGGACCCTGGGCTCTGTGTGGGTAGTGTCTCCTGGGGATGGGGCCATGGGGGCCAGGGGGCCATGACTCACGTGGGCAGTGCTGGGTGAGGTTGCCGCAGGGGGGGAAGAGGCAGGGGGCACAGAGCCCGCAGGCCCCCCGCTGCCGCTGCTGCTCAGCCAGTGCCCGCTCCAGTGCCAGCAGTGCGCTCCTCAGTGCTGCCTCCAGAACCAGTGTCCCCCGGCTCGACAGCGCTGCTGGGCAAAGGCAGGGCATTCAGACCCCGGGTGCCCCCACCACTGCCCCTACCACAGCCACAGGGTGCCCATGCCCCAATATCCCCATGGTTGGAGTCAGGCTGGGCACAACCTATCACGCAATGGTATTGCCTAGGATGAGAGGCATGACTGTCACCTCCCTAGTGGAGTTGGCACATGGACACATGGCATGGTGAGGGTGTTTGCCCAGGCCTCTCTGTGCGTGCTGCGCATGGAGACCCTGTGAACACAAGTGCACAATTGTGGGCATGGTGCAGGGTGTGAGCCTGGGCAGGTGTGCCCCTGTGTGCCCATGTGTGTCCGTGTGCACACCTATGCTCACGACGTGGGTGCTCACTTGTGTGCGTCACTGTCTGTCTGCCTGTGTCTGCATGTCCAGGTGTTTGCACGCCCTGTATGTGCATTTCCACATGTGCCTGAACCACTGCCCACCTCAAAGTGACTCAGTACCCACCCACTGCTACCCTCCTGCTGGCCATGACCTGGTAGAGGGTCTCACAGGGCTGGCACAGGTACCTGGGTCGGGCAGGAGAGCTGGTGGCTGTGGGACATGAACCACACCACTCCCTGCAATCCCAGTGTCCCCAAATGCCATGGGCAGAATTTGCCATGGCAGCAGAGCATGGGGGGCTTTGCCAGGGCCCCAGTCATCCTGCTTGTGCTTCCTCCCCTTCCTGAGAATGAACCCTGGAGTCCCAGCTCCTACAACTGTCCCATCTGCAATCAAACCCTCCCGCGAAGATGCCCCCGTCCTCATGCCCCACTGACCTTGCAGGACGCTGGCCGGCATGGGGTAGAGCCCCTGGCCCAGGGGACCCCCCACCACCAGCTGCAGCAGCGGCAGCAGCAGCACCAAGGGGTCCAGGCGGACACCAAGGAGAGTCCCCCAAGTCCTCTTCCCTCCTCGCTCCATCCCCAGGCAGGCAAAGGGGGGCAGGAGGGGGGATCCCCCGAAATGCCCGAAGCGGGCGAGGAGGGATGGATATATACGGTGCCCCCCGGGAGGTGGGAGGAGAGAGGGGCCGGGGGGGGGAGCACAAACAGGCGAGTTCATTAATGTCGCGCCAAGATGCCAGCTCGGGGCGGGGGGTGCGGAGGGGGGGGCGCAGCCGGGGCCTCAATGCGGTCTTTGTTCGACGGGGCCTCCGGGCGGGCAGCATCAGACGGGCGCTGCGCTCCGGCGCTGCCCGCGGCCCTTGATCATTTTCACGCCAAGCCCCGGCCTCGCCACCCTCCCTCCTGCGGGCCCCGGGGGGGTGGGCAGCGGGCGGGTGGGAACGCACCGGTGGCTGCGGGACGCGGGGGGCCCGGGACGGGCGTGGGAGACCCGCCGGGGGCTTCAAAGGCGGAGAGCGGGGCTGGGAGCGGCCGGGGGGAGGGGGGTGGGGGGCGTCGGGCAGGGACGGTGTGGGTCTGGGGGGTCCTCTCTGTGCAGCCTAACCCTGGCTGAATGGGCCGCTCTGTGCAGGGGTATAGGCTGTCCCCGGGGACCCCCCAGCACCCCGTGTCCACACTAAGGCCTGGGGTGCAAGAGGGGGGACGCATCCCGGGGGGATGCCCGGGGGGGGGAGGGGGCAGGTGGGGCCGGGGCACCCGCGGCCTCTCCTGCATTCCAGCAGCGAGTGGGCAGCATGCCCGGGGCTGGGGGGCAGCTTTGGCACCAGGGATTGGGGGGGGCTGTGCTCACCTGCCCAGCTGGAGAGGGTCCCCCCCATGCATGCAGCTCAGCTTGCCATTGGCCCCACACTTTTGGGGTGCCCATGCCACCCTCCTGTCCCTATTGCCACTCTCCTGCGCCTGTGGGCCCAGCCTCAGCTCCTTTGGCAGGGCAGGGTGCAGCCATAGCCCCATCACCAATTCGGGGTGCTGGTGGTCCCTGTTAGGGTTTCCCGGGTTCCCATGGCAATTCAGGGAGTGTTCATGTCCCCATCTTTGTCCCTGTTAGGGGACAGGAGTGCCCGATCCCCATGTCCGTTCTGAGGGTGTCTGTGCCCCCAGTCTCTGTCTCTGCTAGGGGCCGGGCTGGGTGCCCGTGTCCTCTGTCCTTGTTAGGGGCAGGGGGTGTCCACATCCCTTGAGGCACAGGGGGTGCCCATGCCCACGCCCACGTCTCTCTCCTCTTTAGGTGGCACTCACATCCCCCACTCTGTCCCCCTTAAGTGCCCGTGTCCTCATCCCCGTTGAGGAGCCGGGAGGGGTGCCCATGCTGCCACCCCCGTCCGCATTAGGGGCAGGGGCGCCTCCGTCCCCGCAGCCCCGGCCGTGCCGCGCTCCCTCCCTCCGCCCCCCCCTTCCCGGCCCTGATGGTGCCAGCGGGGCGCGGACAATGCCGCTTCAGTGGCACATCAAAGGCGCGGCGCTGCCCGCGGCTGGCACGGCGACAGGCCCGCCGCAGATGAAAGCCCCGGCCCCGCCGGGCTCCCACCTCGGCTGCGGGGACACCGCGGGGGCATCGCTGCGCCCCCGCCCCGCTGCAGAGAGACCGAGACCAGGGGTGCACGGACACGGCGTTATTCCCCCCTGCGCTCCGCCCCGGTGGTGTCCCCGCACGGATCCCCCCGATTCCTGTCACGGGGGTCAACCGCTCGGGGGACCTCGGGTGCCCAAAGCCGGTGTGGGGTTCGCCCCCCGGCCCCTCCCGTCCCGGCCCCGGTGCCGGTGCCAACCCCATTAACCTAATTGGCGAGCGCTCGCGGCAGTGGGACCCCGGGGCCCGGGCAGATCCCAGCCCCGGCGGAGGGGAGGGAAGGGGGGGCGGCGGCCTCGGGGGCCCCGATTGTCCGGTAATTGGCGAGGGCAGCCGTGCCCGCCCGGCACCGGCGGGGAGGCGCGGGGAGCGGGCAGCGGGGGGGGGGCGGGAGGGACAGTACCGGGGTCCCTGGGGGTGCCCGGGCGGGGGTGCTGGGGTCGGTATCGGGGTGCCGGGCACTGGGGGGAGTCGGGGGGCAGGGGCGGGGGGGCTGTTTTTGGGGGTGAGTCTGAGGATGGGAAGGGGGAATCAGTGCCGGGTACCGGGAGTGGGGAGACCCCATGAGGGCCGGAGAGATTGGGAGTGTGGGGAGATGCCGGGGCTGAGCGGGGTCACTGTGAGGGGGGTTGTGGTGGGACACCTCCGGGTCTGTGGGGACCACTATGGGGGTACATTTGAGGGACGGCGATAAGGGTGAGGTACGGGCGGGGGGCTGTGGGCGGGGCCAGCAGAGGGGCGGGGCTGGCCGGGGAGCGGGGGCGGGGCCTACGTGTTTGGGCTGGTCCGGGGGCAGGGCCTCCCGGGGGGGGGGGGGGGG
>JANVCC010000030.1:13246092-13466504 GCA_025345505.1 Todiramphus chloris collaris
CGGGGCCCGCCCCCCTGGCGGGCTGTGGGCGGGGCCCGGCGGGTCGGGCCCGGGTCGGCGGGCGGGGCCGGCGGGGGCCGGGGCTGGGGCCGGGGCCGGGGCCGGACGTGTTTCGGGGCCAGGGGGGGCCGGGGCCGTGCCGGGCCATGGCGAGCTCGGAGCGGAGCGCGCTGCTCACGTACCGCCTGTGCGGCGGCTCCGGCGAGGATGAGCGGGGCCGGGAACGCGGCCGGGCCGCTGCCGCTGCCCCCCGCAAGCTGCCAACCTTCCTGGGCGTCGTGGTGCCCACGCTGCTCTCCATGTTCAGCGTCGTCCTCTTCCTGCGCCTCGGTGAGTGCCCCCGACCTCCTCCTCCCGGCCGCGGCCCCCCGAGACTATCAGCCCTGCGTGGTACCCCAGTCCAGGCCCCGCGTCCTCCCGAGGCCCCCCGCATCCTCCTGAGGCCTCCCGCGTCCGGAGACCTCCGTGCCCACGGTCCTCCGGGGCCGTGCTCACCCCGAGCCGCCCAGCCAGTGTCCTCCCTTAGCCCTCCCAGTGCCCCGCCCCAGCTTCCCAGTCTGGTGTGCCCGTTCTTCCCTTAAGCTCCTCTACTCTGGGTCCCCAGTGCCCTGTCCTGAGTTTCCCTCTGGAGTTCCAGTGCTCCCCTCCAGTGCTTAACCCAGTGCCTTCAGTCTGGATTCCCGGGCCCTCTCAGTTCTCCCCCAGGCTGGAGTCTCAGTGCTGCGTCCCCCCTCCCAACCCCTCCAGTCTGGGCCTGGATTCCTGCTGTACCCACAGGACAGGAACCCAGTTAAGGACGTTAGTGCCTGGAGTAATGGATCCCAGGCTGAAGCCCTGCTGTCCCAGGACTTCTGTGCCTTCTCTAAATAGGAATCCGGTGCTGTTGTATGTCCCCATCCCTCAGTGCTGAGACCCTACTGCTCTCCAGGCATCCCCCAGCGTGCTCCAGCACTGCAGTGCGGTACCCCAGTTCTCTCCCAGATAGTGTCCCAGGGGCAGGACCCTGGTGTTCCCCCTCCCTTGCTGTGCTCTTCCAAAGGGCACAGATTGGGTCCCAGGCTGCTTCCAGTTTGGGTTATGAGTCTGTTTCTAGGAGAACTAGGGGGTTATTCTGGGCATGGGCCGGGGGAGGTGGCAGCCCTCTGGGGGAGATGCCCCAGCCTGGCCCGGGGCAGACCTGGTCCGGGAACCGGGAAGGCTTTTCCTCTTTCGCTTTCCGCTCACGAAAAGCCCAGGGCGGGATTTGGCTGCGTGCCCCGAGGGGGGGCCTGGTAGGCCCCGGGGGGACCTTGAGCCCCTTCCTCTGCCCAGAGGACCCCCTGAGCTGTGGGCTCAGCTCATCCGTCACTCACCCCCTTCCCATCCCACTGCTTGGGGTCCTCGCACGGGCTCTGTCCCGCAGCCCCTGCCCCACAGCCCGGGGCCGCGTTATGCGGGGGGGGCCGCGGGGCTGGAGGGAAGTGCGGGGCGGACGGGGAGGGAGCTGCCGGGAAGAGGAACCGTCCCAGCGGGGCGGTGGGCCGTGTCTCCCCTCGGCAGCCCCCCGCTTTGGGAACTCGGGCACCCTCTGGCCTTCCAGGGACCGCAGGGGGTGCCCCAAACCCAGCCTGCCTCCCCGAGGGCATCCTGCCCTGGCCGTGCCCCGGCACCCGCTTCCCCTCCCCGCGGGCACGGCTGCGGCCGGGCCCGTGGCCGAGATAGGGCATCTGCCGCCAGCCGCGGGCAGCCCCTTCCTGCCCGCAGCGCCGGGCTCGCCTCCCGTGACCCCGGACAGGGCCCCGCAGGGGGCTCTGGGTGCCCTGTCCCGGGAAGGGGGGGCCGGGGAGCGGTGCCCCAGCTGGCAGGGACACCCCGGGGCTGCCCTGGCTTCCTGCTTTGCAGCACGAACCCCGCAGGGACCCTGTCTGCTCCTGGTGCCCAAACTGAGGCCGCTGAGGGTGGCAGCAGGGCATGGGGGTCCTGGCACAATCCCCCCTCCCCCAGTGCTGTGAGGCAGCAGGGCATTTGTTTGCTTTTTGGGTGTGCCCTGCTAAGGTGCCTGTGCCCAGGGTGTGTCTAGGCATGATCTTGGCATAGCAGGAGGATTGAGGTCCCCTGGGGTGGGGGGCACAGTCTGGGCTGGCCCTAGGTGCTGCTGCGGGTGGGAGGTGGCAGCACCCTGGGATGGGGATATCCCACTCTGGTAGGGAAGGAGTTGGCATGTCTGGAGGGAGCTGTGGGCATGGGGATGGGAGTAGCCTGCCTGCCTCGGTGGGGTGAGCTCTGGGCAGTGTCTGTGTCCAGGGACCCTGTCCTGGAGTGGTCTGTGGCCATCTTACACACACTCTGGTCTCTCCCCTGTCCTCACCAGGGTTCGTGGTGGGCCATGCTGGGTTGTACCAAGCCCTGGCCATGTTTGCAGTGGCATACTTCATCATCGGCATGACGGTGCTGTCTGTGTGTGCCATCGCCACCAACGGGGCACTGGATGCTGGAGGAGCCTACTGTATCCTTTGCTGTGGGTGCTGCCTGGGCAGGGCACGTGGGCTAAAATCGGATGACCACCCAATGGCCTCAGGGTGCCAAGCTGGGGCTGGGAGGGAGGGTGGTGGCATCCAATGGTGGTTTGGGCTGCTGACATCTTCCCTTCACTCAAACAAGATATGATCAGCCGTGCCCTGGGCCCGGAGTTCGGGGGCAGCATTGGGATCATGTTTTTCCTGGCCAACGTGTGTGGCAGTGCCCTCTATGTGCTGGGGCTGGTGGAGGCAGTGGTGGACAGCTTTGGGATCCCACCTGGTGAGTACCTCCATGTGTGGTGGCAGGGGACAGTGGGTATCCCTTACCCGAGCAGTCCTAGCCTGGCGTACCCAGCACGGCTCACCCAGCCCTCTGGCTGGTGAGTTGATGCTCGTCTGGTCTGGCACAATACCAGTGGCTCTCAGTTCCTGGTGATCCCTGCTCTGAGTCCTGCTGATCCTGGCTTATCTCTCTCCAGGGCAAAAGGTGGGCACAGGTGTCCATGTCCTACCACAGAGCTACTGGTACGAGCTGCTCTACGGCACCGTGCTGCTGGCCCTCTGCCTCCTTGTGTGCCTTGTGGGTGCCTCCATCTATGCCAAGGCCACTTTCCTCATCTTCCTCATTGTCGCGTGCGTCCTGGGCACCATTCTTGTCAGCTTCTTTGCTACGCGGCCCCTCGGAGTGTCCATCCACTTGCCTTACTTCAATGGCTCTGAGACAGAGAATGGCAACTTCACTGGCTTCTCCCTCACCACCCTGCGCAACAACCTGGGAGGTGAGAAGAGGTTTTTGTCACTCTGCGTGCTGTACCCACTGTGAGACTGGCACCTCCACGTCAACAGGGGCTCTCTGGAGGGTGGTGGGAGCTTGTGGGCACAAAACAGGTGCTGTGGGATGGTTTCTCCTGTGGTGTGCCTATGGGGACATTGAGGAGAGGGTATGCAGGGGGTCTGTGCTATCCCAGACAGCCTGTCACAGCCTGTGCCCATGTGTCCTGCAGGTGGGTATGCAGTAGACTACACCACGGGGCAGATGATGAGCTTCAGCTCCGTCTTTGCGGTGATGTTCAATGGTTGCACTGGCATCATGGCAGGCTCCAACATGTCAGGTATGGGCAAGGGGTGCTGGGCTGAGAGGCACAGGGAGGGGGATCCAAGGCTGGAGGAAAGCAGGTGGCTGCTATCCCTGTGGGCACTAATACTGCCTGCTTCTGCACACAGGGGACCTGAAGCGCCCGAGCTATTCCATCCCACGGGGCACCATCTCCGCTGTGCTCTTCACCTACCTCGTCTACAACCTGCTGGCTTTCCTCATGTGTGCCACCTGCAACAGGTACAGTCACCCATCCCCTTCCCAGGGCCATTGGTGCCAGGGCCTACTGACCTGAGTTGAGGCAGGTGCCAGCATGACCATGTCCTTTTCCAGGACCCTCTTGCAGAAAGACTATGGCTTTTTGCGTGACATCAGTATCGTCCCACCCCTGGTCACTGTGGGCATCTATGCTGCCACCCTCTCTGCGGCCATGAGCAACCTCATTGGGGCATCACGCATCCTCTATGCCCTGGCCCGGGATGATCTCTTTGGTGAGTGCCCAGAGTGTGCTGGCACCCACCCGAGCGCACCTAGCGGGTTGTCCCTGCTGGGGACCAGCCTTGGCACCAGCGAACCCCCTTCCTAGTGTGGGGGGTGATCCTTTGTGGGTTGGCATATGCTCATTTGGGTCACCTGCGTGCTCTGGTGTTTGCTCCCCCCAGCACCCAGAGTGGGGACAGGACTCCTGGCTGGTGGCTGAGCTTGTGGGCGCCTACTGGCGTGCCCCAGCCCAATCTCTCCGCTCTGCCCCTGCCCACAGGCCGAGCACTGTCACTGGCCAAGAAGACCTCTGCTAACGGGAACCCAGTGATGGCAGTGATCCTCTCCTGGCTGGTGGTGCAGGTGAGTTTGCCAGTCCTCAGGAGGCAAAGGTGGGTTGGTACCATGAAGGGTAAATCACAGCAACGGACAGGGATTCTGGCACTGCCCATACCCCTTTCCAGCACACTGCTGTGGCATGCCTCAAGCATGTGCCAGGGGTGCCATCCCAGGGGGTGCGTTCACCTTGTGCCCCCCTTTGCTCTGTGCAGCTGGTGCTTTTCTCCGGGAAGCTCAACACCATCGCAGGAGTTGTGACCACCTTCTTCCTCCTGGTTTATGCTACCGTCAACCTGGCTTGCCTGGCATTGGAGTGGGCATCAGCCCCCAACTTCAGGTACTCACTAGCACAGGGGAGGGAGGCTGTGCCAAGATGCTGGGCATGCACTTGTCCATCCATCTGTCTGTTTGTGGTTCCCCTGCCATCCCTGTGCCTGCTGCCCCATCACAGTCAGAGATGCTGAGCACCTCTCTGCTGGGCATTAGCAGGGGCAGAGACAGCCCTGTCCCTGGGTGGGGGAAAGGGGACAGGTTGTGGTGTGGCACTGGCTTGGCACTGTTCCCACCCCCTAGCACTGCTTTGCAGAGCAGGTAGAGATAAATCCAGCACAGGCGGGTACCACCTACCCCCTCCCCTTAGGCTTTCCAGAGATAATTTATAGCCTTTGCCCGCCCGGCATCCCCCGGGCAGCTTGCCAAGTAGTGATGGAGCCCACTTTCCATTAGCGCTAATTAAACTAATGGAGGAGGGGGAGGGAGGGGGATCCTGGGCAGGGGGAGCAAGAAAGATCTTCCAGGAAGGAAGAGTGTGTGTGGTGGGCAGCCCCAGCCTGGGGCAGTGCTTGCCGTCCTTGCAGGGTGCAGTGACTCCATAGCAGAGAGAGTCCCTGGGTGGGAGCAGGGCTGGATGGCACTGCCCAGGGGTGCCCCAGAGTGCCCCATTCCCAAGGGAGATCTGTGCCAGGCTGGGACTTGGCTGCCACCAGCTGCTCCCTTGGCCAGGCGTGAATGGGGCAGGATCCATGCTGGGGTGAGGCTGCTGGAGTAGGTGGTGATGGTCCCCTCGCCCACCCCACATCTGGTGCCCCCTCCCTTCTCACACTGAGGTCTCCATCAAGCACAGCGGAAAAGGATTTTAATTACCTTTCAGGCAAAACAACAATTAGAGAAAATAACAGCTTCTCGCCTCCCCGCCTCCGCCTCCCTGCACCAGGCTGAGCGGGCACCGCAACTGCCAGCACTGCCGTGCTCTACACAACACTGCCTGGCCCCGCGGATGCGCCCGGGCAGTGCCAGCCCCATAACCATCATTACCTCCATTTGCCAGGGTCTGGCAGCGAGGCACTGCCTGGTGCCCTGGGAGGTACTATCTCCCCTCCCACATGTGGGGTGCCTGACATGCCCTCTGCTGGCACACTGGGGTTCACTGGTGGCAGTTGGTGGGGGACCTTGGCACAACTCTTGCCATGCCCACCTGGCAGCTGGTATGGGAACCACACAGTAGCAGTTTTCCCATTCTCCCTGCTCCAGGCCCACCTTCCGATACTTCACCTGGCACACGTGCCTGCTGGGCATCGCGGGTTGCTGCGTCATGATGTTCCTCATCAGCCCTGTGTCAGCTTCGGCAAGCCTGGGCTTCCTCCTCGTCCTCCTCCTTGCCCTCCACTACCTCTCACCCAGCAGCACCTGGGGCTACATCAGCCAGGCCCTCATCTTCCACCAGGTGAGTTGTCCCCTCCACCTCTCTTTCCACCTCCTCTGCTGTCCCCTCATGGGGTGCAGAGCTGGTGTCCTTGTCGCAGCTCTGTCCTGGGCAGCACATCCTTGGGGCTGGCATCCCCGTGGCTGGTTTGTTAAAGGAAGGAAGGTTCCTCACCTGCTGCCCTCCCTCCCTTTGTCTCTCCAGGTGAGGAAGTACCTGCTGATGCTGGATGTGCGGAAGGACCACGTCAAGTTCTGGCGCCCACAGATGTTGCTGATGGTGCAGAACCCACGTGGCAGCGCCCGCCTCATCGACTTTGTCAATGACCTCAAGAAGAGTGGCCTCTACGTCCTGGGCCATGTCGAGCTGCAGGACTTGGGTGAGGGTCATCATTGTCTTCAGTGCTGGTGGCCTCTGCCCCTCGCTGTGGTGCTGAGGGCCTCCCAGAGTCCTTGATGTGATGTCACTGCGCAGCACCAGGGTGGGCACAGTGAGGGGATGTCAGCATTTTGGGCACGCTTCTGGCGCCTCGAGCTTGGCATGGTATGGTGAACGTAGGTGGCTTGTGTCATCCCTACATATGCACGTGGGGCTCCTGCACATGTCAGTTCTGGTGTGCACAGGTGGCACAGGCTACCCAGGCTCCTCTGAGACCCTGTGGAGCACGGTCCCGTTGCACAGGTCAACACCTGCGTGTACCCAGCACAAGTGTGAGCCAGCACTCAGCACAGCTTCCCTCATGGGTGTGCCCGTGTCCACCCTCACTTCACGCCTGCTGCTGCACATCCACGTGCTTCAGGCCTGTTTGTCCCCCAGCACGTTCTGGTCTGCGCACACGTCCTCCCTGGCACACGCCATGGCCATTCCCATCCCCACCCTGGCGAATGCACAGGGCTCTGCTCCCCCTCCCCAGCCGTTGCTGTGGTGACCAACTGGGGAGGGGGGATGGGGCTGCCTGGGTATTTTTTATATGTTTATGTATAATTTCGTATCTCTGGCTGGAAGCACCTGCTTCTACCCTCCCTGTGTCGTGGGTGCTGGGGTGGGCACAGGGATTGGCACTGTTTCTGCATGGGGGGTGCTGCAAGGACACCAGTGTGAGCCCCTGGTATGGGATACTCCCTGATGCTGTTCTCGCTCCCCACGCAGACGCGCTGCCCTCGGACCCACTGCAGCCCCAGCAGGACTCGTGGCTGAGCTTGGTGGACAAGCTGAATGTCAAGGCCTTCGTCAGCCTTACACTTGCACCCTCAGTGAGGCACGGTGTCCGGCAGCTCCTCTTCACCTCTGGCCTTGGTGAGTGGCACCCAGGCTGGGCATGGGTGAGGGTTCACCCCACTGCCCCTGTGGGGTAAGGAGTGCCAAGGGGCTTGGAGGTATGTAGAGAGGTGATGCCAAAACCAAACTGGGGCTTGGAGGCATCTGGGGTGAGCAATGCTGAAGCCAGGTTGGAGGTATCTTGGAGGTATCTGTGTCAGCAGTGTTGAGGGGCTTGAAGACACCTGGACGGGCAATGCCAAGGGGCTTGGAAGCACCTGGTGTGGGCAGTGCCAAGGCCGAGTTGGAGCTTGGAGAGGTATTGGGTGGGCAATGCCAGAGCCAAGTTGAGCCTTGGAGGCATCTGGGGGTGTGATGCTGAGGGGTCTGGAATCACCAGGGTGAGCAATGTGAAAGCCAAACTCAGGCTCATTGGCACCTGTAGTGCCAGGAGGGCATATGGGGCTTTCCACCTCTGCTCAGCTGGGCTGGTGTGGCCTCTCTGGCAGGCGGGATGCGCCCCAACACACTGGTGCTGGGTTTCTACGATGATGAGACACCGCAGGACGGTCTAGCCCGGCACCCCGCCTTCACCAGTGCCCGGGAGGAGGTCCCCCTGGGCTTCCCTCCTCTGCGGGCACCCACTGCACCCAAGCTGCTGTCACCCCGGGAGTACGTGGGCATTGTGGCTGACGCCCTGAAGATGCTTCGCAACGTCCTGCTGGCCCGGCAGCTGGAGAGCCTGGACAAGGCCTGGGAGCTGCGGCGGGCCGCCAGCCCCCCCCCCACCATCCACGTGTGGCCCGTCAACCTGCTGCGGCCCGACAGTGCCCGCTATGCCGACACCTGCAGCCTCTTCCTCCTGCAGATGGCCTGTGTCCTCAACATGACACGGGCCTGGCGCCGCGCCCGCCTGCGCCTCTTCCTCTGCGTGGAGGCGGGTGCCATGCCCCATGCCCAGGAGGAAAAGCTACGCCAGCTCCTCAAGGACTTGCGCATCCAGGCCCAGATCCAGCTGGTGCCCTGGGATGCCGTCACCCGCCTGCACTGGCAAACCCGGCGGGGTCCCCCAGGTGGACCAGAACCCACTGGGGCGGAGGAAGAGGAAGAAGGGACAGTGAACTTCCCGGCCAACGCCACTCAAGTGTCAGATGAGTACGTCTGTGCCGCCAACAAACTTGTCCTGGAGCAGAGCCCAGCACCGGCCGTGCGCTTCCTCTACCTGCCGCGGCCCCCGGCCGACACCAGCCTCTACCCGCTCTACCTGCACCAGCTGGAGCTGCTCACCCGCGGGCTGGGCCCCACCGTGCTGGTGCACGGGGTGAGTGCCGTCACCAGCACCCAGCTCTAGGCCACCCGCCTGGCTCCCTGCACCCTCCTTTGCTCAGTGCCTTTAGCAGCCCGAGCCTGGGGACGGCCTCAGGCCCGGTGTCCCTACCCCAGCAGGTAGGGAGGGGTGGGTGTTCCATGCTGGGAGGTGGGTGCAGGGGGGTGGTGGGTTGTTTTTTTGGGGGGACATCTGTCCTGCAGAGGATTAAAGCTGCCCTGGCAGGATCCTGGCACATCCAGGTGCCGGCCAGTCAGTGCGGTGCATTCACGGTGCCTTTTCTTGGGGGTGGTCGTGGGGGATAGTGGGGTCCCAGGGGGTGCCAAGCACTGGGTGCCCCAGTTGCCTGCTGGGAGCCTCTTGGTTTCACCCAGCACCCACCCTCTCCATGTTTCCCCCCTCCCGCAGCCCCCAGCCTCTCCTTTGCCGGCTCCTCCGGGCATCCAGCCAGCAGCAGGGATTGATTAAAGGCAGCCTCGACCTTGGTGCCCCAGCTCTCCGCCATCTTCCCTGCCTTTCATTAGGAAAAATTAAATGGGAAGAGGTGGGGGAGGGGAGCCTGGATGCCTGGGTTGCCTGCATGAGGCTGGGGGGCAGGGAGCAAGCTGCTGGCCTGCAGGGTCTGGCACCCCAGATCTTGCTCAGCACCCTCTGTGTCCTGGGTATGGGGAACCCAGATGCTTTAATCTGTAGCACCCCCTGAGCCCCTGTTCTTGTCAGGGAAGGGGGAAATGATTGAGGAGGTCTGGCCTTGCTCTGGGATCTGTCTCATGGGACATTGCCATCTCCCCGCACTCATCATGACCTGCATGGGGAAGCTGGCATTGCCTCCTGCTTCCCCTTATTGATGAGAGGAGGGGAGGAAATTGCCTGGGTGCTGGATGATAAATCCATTGGGTGCCTGGCAGGCAGGCAGTGTGCCCAGGCCCTGCCTGATGGATCGTTCACTTCCTATTAGCCCTGGCACCGGGGGGGGCTGCTCCCGGCCAGGCTGGCCTCCAGTGAGGGGCAGAAGCGTGGCACTGCTGCCTGTGCCCGCTCTCGCCAAGCCTGGCACTGCCAGCTGGCAACTCTGCTCAGCCAGAGGGTGGCTGGGTGCTGCTGGGGGGAGGAATGGGGGGGAGGCCTTGCTCGCTGCATGTTACAGGGGTTTGTACTCAAATTTGTGTCCAAATCCCCACCCTGGTGAGTGGGCAGGGGGCTGGGACTGCCTTTGCTCTCCACTGTGGGAGGTGAGTGCCCTGGGGGTGGGCACTGTGTGGCCCACAGGGTTTATTTACAAACAGGCGGGAGCTGGCACGGGCCAGCCGGGTACCAGCGGGACCCGGAGGCCTATAATGTTAATTATCACCACGTAATTAAAAGCCCATAAAAAGCCTCACACTTCATTAAATTAAAGCTTCCCCGCACCGTGCGGGCGGGCTCCAGCGGAGTTAACCTTGGCCATGCCAGGCACCAGCTCCAGTGCAGCTGAGGACCCACAGCTGGGGGTGTGTGGGACCCCAGGATGGGGGCCTAGTGCCCTTCAGGGCTTTGTGAGAGGGGTGCAGCCTCTCCTTGCACAGGCACCCCAAAACACCATTCAGCATCCCCAGGCATGCCCAGCTGCACACGCAGTGTCCCATGCACACTGATGCTATTCCAGGTGGAGATGTCCACACAGCAGTGCATGGACCCGTGTGCCCCTGCCACCCCTGCAGACTCACACATGGCCTGGGCAGGGGGCTGACACGTGCACACCCAGATGTGCACTAGGATGTGGGCAGGGGGCTGACACATGCACACCCAGATGTGCACCAGGATGTGGGCAGGGGGCTGACAGGGGTGCACACCCAGATGTGCACATGCAACATGCACGGCTGTGGCAAAGGCATCCTCACCTGCTGGCACAGCAGCTCCAGCACACAATGCCCACTTGGCACACACCTACACAAACATTTTCCCCTCCCTCCTTACATGCAGACAAACAGACACACACCTTGCGTCTTCTCCGGGCTCCTACCCATTGCTGCCAGGGCCTGCAGGGGCAACGGGCTGTGGGGAGAGCACCTATGAGTGCCTGCCCCTGCTGTGCCTCAATTTCCCCAAGGGCTGGACTGTGCCAAGGGGGAGAGGGGTGCACTGGGGACCTCTCCAAGCCCTCCTGGCATCTGGGTGCCCAGGGTCAGTGGTGCTGTGCTGAGGTCTAGGGGAACACAAAGTTGGGGGGGGGGGGGGGTCAGCACACAAGGAGGGGCATGTATGTATGGGGGTGTGTGTATGCGTTACGGGGGGATATGCATGGACTTAGGGGGGGTGTGCACAGAAGGGGGGTGATGGGGGAGGGGTGTGTGTGCATGCACAAGGAGGTTTGTGCATGTGCTCAAGGGGTGTCTGTATGTGCACATGCATTGGTGTCTATACATACTCACCCCTAGGCTTGATGTACTGATGTGCACACGGGACTCAAGACGAGGGGAGGCCAGGGGAGCACACACACCTGAGAACAGGAGGCGCACCAAACTGGTACGCATGTGTCCCCAGTACCCCTGGGCACTGCTGCCAGGCAGGGCCATGGGCAGGGGTCTGGCTGGGGGGCTGCGGGGGCTAGGTGTTGGTGGGTGCCCCTGCCCTGGCCCTGCGGGGGTGGGCAGCCAACGGGGCCTCGGCTATTTCTTGGAAATTTCGCAGCATTCATTTCAGTGCAAATAAAAGCTGTCATTGCCGGAGAAATGATACTGATCGGGGTCTGAAAAGACAGCAAATTACCCGCCTGAAAATGCACCGCTGGAAAAAAATGCATATTAAACACACAAAAAGGCACTTTGCCATCAGCCGCGCTTCCCCCGCCGCTCCAGAATAACCACACTTTACATAATTCTCCCTCTCCACCTCCGAATTAATTTCGCAGACAGAGGCAGAGGCAACCCTCTGACAATAGCGGAGGGGAGACGTGCCGGCGGCAGAGGGGGAGTGGGACCGGGGGCTGCTGGGGAGGCGTCTGGCTCTGGGATGGGGGCATGGCCAGTTATGGGATCCCAGGATTGGAGTTGGGGAGGAACTGAGGGGTTTGGGGTGACTGAGGGGTTTGGGAGGGTTGGTTTCATGGGTGAGAGTGGTGGGTGCCGGGTCGACATGCCCAGCTGTGGGGCAGAGCTCTTCCATTCTTCCCTCTTGGGGTGCTGGGGCCAGGGGTCCCTTGGGGTGGGGTTTGTGGGGTGGTGTCCACCCCTAAAAGGCACATCTTGGGCTCAGTGTTTCCTGGGAGAGTTAATCCCTTACACCCCACCACTGGAGTGACCCTGCTGTGTGCCCACCCCAGACCCTGGCACCCTCCCTGGAGGCAGGCAGACCCTGGTTCATACCCAGCGGTGGTGGGGACCCCCATACACCCCCCTGACCCACTCTCCTACCTGCAGTGCCATGCAGGTGGGTGCACCCAAAGAACACTGTGAGTCCATGCTGCCCATCCAGGCTGACACCCCCAAACTAACATCCCTCTAAACCCACCCTGGGAATTTGCCCCGTTGGGCATGATGACACCATGCCCAGCACCCCAGCACTGTCGAGGGGCCTCAGTGGGTGCAGTGAGGGGGTGGTGGGGTCCAGCTGGCCGGGTGCTTGTCACAGAGGGGCTGGCGGAGGGGAGGGTGGGCGGCAGAGGTTGGCACTGCGCTGCTTTGCATTTTCAATGACAGACCCATGCCGGGTGCTCGGGAGAGTGGAAAAATCTTATTTGTCACCTGCTGGCGGTGTGCCGAGGCTCCCGCGCAGCGCCTAATCTTGGGGAAAATGAGGATGCCGGCGGGGTGGCCCGCGGGACGAGCAGGGCGGAGTGGGGCTGGTAAGGTGGGTGCTGCCCTGGGCCCTGCTCAGGATCGGAGCCATGGGCTGCAGGATGGGCAGGACCCTAGAGTCACAGCAGCCTGGTGATGCCAGGGTGTACTGGCACTGTGACACGGATCCTGCCTGCTGGGAATGCATGGGCTGGGCAGTGCTTGTGGGCATCCTGGAGCAAGAGCCCTGCAGCCTTAGCCCTGTCTGCAAAGGTGCAATCTCTGTTCCTTCCATCCTGGCTTCAGGAACAGCCACTTGCCTCACAGTGCCAACTCCGCAGACTGGCACTGCCCATGCATCCTCTAGGGACACTCAATGGAGATTTTTTGGGGGAGTTAGCAATTGGAAGTGGGAGCAGGCACTGCCCGATGCCCCATATCTACACACAGGTCCCCATCCTGCACCTGCCATACCCCACCTTCTTGAGATGCCAACTCCTGTGGGATGCTGCAGCACTCTGCGGCCGACTCAGATTTATCCATTATTTTATATCCACACGCCTTTAATTTTTACAGCCCTGTTGGAGCAATACCCAGGGCTGTTAATAATACCAGCCCCCTCCCCCACCCCCCGTCATCCCGTGCATCCATCATGCTCCCACCAAGGTGCCAAGCAGGTCTCAGGGCTGGGTAAGCACAGGCATGAGGAGGCCAATGTATGGCACCCACCCCGGTGCCCCCACCCTCCAGCCAGCCCCCCCGGTGAGTGACAGGATCGGGCACCCCATGTCCACCCACAAAGTTGAATGTCTGCGTGCTGCGGTCGGCACCTTGCCTGGGCTGTCTGTGCCCAGCACCCTGGAACCCTAGTCCAGCAGAGCACAGCCTCAGCCACCCCAGGCAGTGAGAACCATGCCTGAGGCTGGCACACAGTACCCACAGAACAAGACAATCGGTCCCATGCCAGCTAAGCCACCCCTCCCATGCTGAGCAGGGCACCTATGCCGCAAGTAGCACAGCACCCAGTGCATGCTGCCTGGGGCTTCCACACCAGCACTCGGGAAGAACCAGGGCCCCCTCTGAGCACCTAAGACTGTGCGGGCACAGGGCAGGGGGTGAGGGTGCCCAGGTAACCTGAGCATGGCAGGCAGGATGGCCATGCGGGGCTCTGTAGGGTGCTGCCACGGGTGGTGGGCATTGCTGGGCTATAAATCTCCTTGCTGGGCCCCCCCGTGGCAGAGTAGCTCACGATATTTATGTTGGGGATTTATCTGCAATGCAGTTTAATATTCCCGGACCTTCGCGTGCATGTGTGTGTGTGTGTGTGTGTACGGCCCCCTCCCCATGCCACCCCGTGCCACCCCCGTGCCCACCCTCTCACCTGGAGCCTCTCGGGCTCCATCTCATGCCCACTCACAGCCCTTTCCCCTTGCACCCACCCTGGCAGGATGGGGCGGGCTGCCCAGGGTGCCCGGGCACAGGGGAGAGTGTCCGAGCTGCCGGGATGCTCCTGGCACAGCCCACCGGCCGTGCCCCTCCTGGGTGCCGGGCTGCCGGGGAATGGCATCAGGGTCCCCGGACGGGGGATGCCAGGCAGAGTGGCACTGCCATCCCTGTGCCGACTCCTCAGGGTGGGGGGCCCGGGGACCCCCCCTGCCCTGCCTCCCCGCCGGCGGGGATGAGGTAAGGCTGGCGGGTGGCACAGAGCTGCTCCATTTGCATAATAATCTCGTTAATGGATCCTGGCCTGCGGGAGAGCCGGGCTGGAGACACCACCCCCTCCCCGCCCCGCTGCCTCCCTCCGGCCCCGCCGCTCCGCCAGCCTCGGCGCGGGGCGCGGAACGGAGAGCGGGGCGCGGAGCTGAGCGCGGGGCGCGGAGAGGAGCGCGAGGCGCGCAGCCGGACGGGCAGCGCGGGGCCGGGCGGTCCACAGCCCCGGGCGGGCTCCTGGCAGCCCTCGAGCAAGCTGGTGAGCACCCCCGAGCATCCCGGGCAGCATCTCCGACCATCCCGGGCAGCGTCCCCCGAGCGTCTCGGTGAGCAAGCGGTGAGCGACCCCGAGCAGCCGCGGACATCCCGGGCAGCATCCCGGGGAACAACCCCTGGGTATCTAGGTGAGCAACCCCCGAGCAGCCCGAGGAGCACTCCCCGAGCCTGCCGGCAAGAACGTCGCGAGCATCCCCCGAATATCCCGGGCATCATCCCAGGGAGCACTTCCCGAGCATCTTCGAGCAACCCTCGAGCATCCCCCGATCACCACAGACATCATCCCGGTGAGCACCTCCCGAGCATCTCGGCAAACACCTCCCGAGCATCCCGGGCAGCATCTCCTGTGAATCCTGGGTGGCGTCCCCCGGGCACCCCTGAGCATCTCCCGAGCATCTCCCGAGCATCCTGGGCAGCATCCCGAGCAGAATCCCCCGAGCAGTCCGGGCAGCTCCCCGCGATCCCTCCCCCCCGCGCCCCTCCGTGCCCGCTGCCAGCCCCACAAACTTTCCGGCAGTGGCATCTCCCCGGCACGGGCACTGCCGGGCTGCGACTCCGGGGCACAACTTTGCCCGAGTTCTGGGGGGAGCGCGGGATGCAGGGCTTGGAGGGGGGGGTCCCTGCCGCGGGTATGCTGGCCACCTCCCGAGCAGTTCTTTGTCCCCATCCTGTCCTCCACCTGCAAATCTGGATGTCATTCCGCACCGAGCAAGGCTTCAGGTCCCCTTTTAGAAACACGACACCCCTCCCCCCCCCATGCCATCTATGCTTTCACCCTCCTTTCCCCATGGGCAGACCCCCTACTCCCTGGCATGGCACCTCTGCCAGACGTTCTACTCATCGGGCACCAGGCAGCAGGAGGGAGGGGGAGTTGGGTGGATGGTGTTGGTGGGCAGGGAAATGCTGTGAGATGTCCATAGGGTCCAGAGCTCCCCCTGAGACTGGAATTAACTTTGCGCACACATCGCTCACCACACCACGCTCTGACACAACGCAATGCAACGCAGCGCACCACGACCCAACCCAACACAAAGCAACACCACGCGCCATG
Source organism: Todiramphus chloris collaris (assembly GCA_025345505.1). Lineage (NCBI taxonomy): Eukaryota > Metazoa > Chordata > Aves > Coraciiformes > Alcedinidae > Todiramphus > Todiramphus chloris. Next base: position 13,261,584 of record JANVCC010000030.1, read on the forward strand.
GCGCAACGCGACACAGGGCCACACAACCTGACCCAACCCGCAGCACCTCAAACCCAAAGCCTTCCCCCCCACAAATTACCCCAAAGCCCCTCTTCCTCAAGATACTCACCACTCTCTGTACCCCACCCAGAGGGACTGACAGTCCTGGGGGGTAGGCGGGGGTTGGTGGGTCATTCTGGGAAGGGTTCTCGCGGTGTGGTGTGAGCACGGGCTCACTGGACCACCACAGACATCCAGCTGGCATGGATGCGCTTGCTGGTGCACTGGGTGGGCATGGGGTATGTGTGGCTGTGTGGGATGGAGCTGCGCCAGGGGCTAAAACCTGCCTTTGGATTGTGCAGGTTAGGGTCCTGCCCTGTCAGCAGATGGACTGGCAGAGGGGACAAACATGGGGTAGAGCTGTCACCGAGTTCCTGCAGTCCCAGTGCTGTCAGTGAGGCACACAGGGACGGCACCATAGGCAGAGACGACAGCAATAAATATCCCCCCCATACTTGCTCCTCCCAGCTGCCCCTCAACCATGTTCTCTGCCTTTTCCAGGAGCTTCCTGACTCACCCGGGCACCCTCCACCACCTCCCCACAGCAGGCACTGCTCCAGCATGAACTGTGGGGTGCCCAAACCTGCCCCCGGTCAGCACTGAGTCCCCCCCATGCCCATGCTACCTGTGGGGACCCCCATCCCCCACCATGGAGAAGACCTACTCCTTGACGGCCCACTATGATGAGTTTCAGGAGGTGAAGTACATGAGCAAGTACCAGAGTGGTACCCTGCCCAATGGCTTTGCCCTCCAGCTGGGCACTGGGGCCAAGAAACGCCGCGGGGGGCTGCCACGCTGGAGCCGCCGCGAGGTCTGCCTGCTCTCAGGGCTGGTCTTTGCTGCCGGGCTCTGTGTCATCTTGACATGCATGTTGGTTCTCAAGTACCTAGCGGCTGAAGGGGACAGCTACTGCTTGGAGGGATGCCAGGAGAAGAAGGCCTTCCTGCGGGCGTCCCGCTTCCTCAGCGCCAACATGGATGCCACCATTGATCCCTGCCAGGACTTCTACTCCTTTGCCTGTGGCGGCTGGCTCCGGCGACATGGCATTCCTGAGGACAAGCTGGTGTACGGCACCATCGGGGCCATTGCCGAGCAGAATGAAGCCAAGTTGCGGGCACTGCTGAGCCTCCCCGTGCGGCGCAGAGCCCCCTCATCGGCCGAGAGGAAGGTCAAGGAGTTTTTCCGGTCATGCCTGGACCGGGCAGAGATCGACCGTCTGGGGCCGCGGCCCATGCTGGAGGTCATCGGGGAGTGTGGCGGCTGGGATGCCACCCCGGGCCACAGGGACTTCAACGAGCTTCTCTACAAGACGCAGGGGGTCTACAGTGCCGCTGTGCTTTTCTCCCTCACCGTCAGCCTGGATGAGAGGAACACCTCCCGCTACGTCATCCGGGTGAGAACACCCTGCCTCTGGGGCTGTGTCCCCCACAGCCACCACCTGTGGTGGTGACACCCCCCCAGTGACACCATCCTTGTCACGGTTATCCTTTCCTGCCTGGTGTGAGGGTTTGGCTGCAGCGGGCAGCCAGGCTGGGGACAACCGCTGTCCCTGGGGACCCTCCCATCTCCCCATCGTGGGCACCTGGTGTCAGGCTGCCCAAGGGCAAGGGTGTCACCTCCAGGTTGGAGGGAGAATGCGGGTGGGTGCAGACAGGCAGGGGAATGTACAGAGCAAGGTGTTGCCCACCTGGGTGCTGGGTACAGCTCAGGGTGGCACCAGGGTCTCCAGAGTGCCAGTGGCCAAGCCCCTCATTTTGGCAGCCTGGCTGCCATATGCAACACAGGGCTTGGGCCCTAGGGGGGCCCTAGGAGGTGATGGGGGGGGATGCCCGCTGGACCCATAGCACTGAGCCAGGGTGCCAGGGCAGTGGCCTATGGCTTTGTCAGTCTTTCTCACCACTGCCAGGCTGTGTCCCTTACCCTGTGTTGTCACTGGGGCATGGGTGGGCTTTGTCTGGGCGACCAAGCCTCAAGAACCCTTGATATGTGTGGAAGTGTAGTGGTGGGCACAGTGGGGACATAGCAATGGCATGGTGGGGACACTATTGTGAGTACAGTGATGGGCATGGAGGCCCATGGTGGATGGCACAGCAACGGCAAGGTGGGGACGCGGTGGCAGGCATGGAGGGAACATGGAGGTGGGCAGAGCAAGGACATGGTGGGCATGGTGGGGGAGTGGGCACTGCAATGGCATGGTGGGGATGAGGCGTTGGGGATAGTGGGAGCACTGGGAGGACACAGTGGCCGAGGTGATCTGCCCAGTCCCCTGTGAGATAGTGTGGCTGGGGGCGTCGGGGAGCAGCTGGGGTGGGAGGGTCGGGGGCGTGAGTGCGAGCAGGGCCGGGGGAAACGGCACCGGGAACAGGGGGACCGGGGGCAGAGGGACCCGGGGCAGAGGGACCCGGGGCAGAGGAACCCGGGGCAGAGGGACCGGGGGCAGAGGAACCCGGGGCAGAGGGACCGGGGGCAGCGGGACCGGGGGCAGAGGGACCGGGGGCAGCGGCCGGAGCAGCGGGCGCGGTGTACACTAGAGGGAGCGTGTGTCACAGGGAAAGGGCGGGTGGCTGTCGGGGCGGAGCGGGGCGTGCGGGGGTGGGACAGGGTGGGAGATGAGTGTGGCAGGGCTGAGTGTCGGGGCTTGGGGGGGGGAGGGGGGTGGGTGTCAGGGTGTGATTGGGGGCGGGGGTGCGCTGGGGGTGAGTGTGACGGGGAGAGGCGTGTGAGGAAGCTGGGGGTGCTGTGCGTGGGGAGGGGGGTCCGTGTGACGGCACCTGCGGGGGAACCGAAGTTGGGGGTGGTGGAGGAGGGGGTTGGGAACGGCTGGAGGCGTTGTGGTGGGGTGGGACACGGGGGTGAGCCAGGCGGAAACGGGGAGGGTGCGCCTGTGTGTGCGCGCGTGTGTGTGCGCGCTCATGTGTGCGCGTGTGTGTGCGCGCTCATGTGTGCGCTCGTGTGTGCGCGCACGTGTGTGTGTGTGTGTGTGTGTGTGCTTGTGTGCGCACGTGTGTGTGTGTGTGTGTGCTTGTGTGCGCACGTGTGTGTGTGTGTGGTTGTGTGCGCACGTGTGTGTGTGTGTGTGTGTGTGCTTGTGTGCGCACGTGTGTGTGTGCACAGGACGGGGGTGTGTGCATAAAGAGGGGCGTGAACTGGGCCGTGTGAGCGCAGAGAGGCGGGGGGGGGGGTGAGCACGCATAGGGGTGTGCCGCGGGGCGTGGGTTGCGGGGGTGTGTGGACACACGCATGTGAAGCATGGTCAGGTTGTGCGTGCATTAGAGGCTGTGCCCGCGGCTACAGGACACGGGGTGGGGAGGTGTGTGTGAAGCGGGGGGGGGTCCATGCAGTGTGGCTCATCCCTGCAGCTCCCCACGGAGCGGTCTGCAGCATAGGAACGGGGACAACCGTGGGTCAGGTGTGGGGCCATCGTGGGGCAGAGATGGGGCAGTATGTGGTACCAGAATAGGGCAGGCTATGGGGCAGTCTGTGTGCCAAGCATGATTCAGGCCACGAAGAGGTGGACTGCCCTCTGCTCAGCACTCCCAGACCATTGCATTCTGCCCACTGCAGCTCCAGCACTCTCTAGCAGGAGGGAAACTGAGGCGCCAGGACCTGCTTATGCCCAGTGCTGCCACCCCAGAGCTCCTGGGGCACATGGGCACCCTGTGATACAGGGGAAGATGAGGGGTGCCTGGCCCAGCACGGGTCCCCTTCCCCCTGCTCACCCACTGCCCCCATCTCTCCTGCCCAGATCGACCAGGACGGGCTGACTCTTCCTGAAAGGACCCTCTACCTGGGGCAGGATGAGGAGAGCGAGAAGGTGAGATGGGGGGAGGAACATCAATGCCATGGGGACACCAGGAGAGGGATCAGCACCCAGCATGGGGTGGCAGACAGAGGGCACCCCGCTGCCAGCAGTGCCATGGCCTGTGGTGCCCACAAGGCAGTCCAGGGTGGCATTGAGCATCCCTTCCCTTGGCACAGATCCTGGCTGCGTACCGGGTGTTCATGGAGCGTCTGCTCACCCTCCTGGGGGCTGAGCAAGTGGAGCAGAAGGCCCAGGAGATCCTGCAGCTGGAGCAGCACCTTGCCAATGTGAGGGAGATGCCCACCCTGGGCTTTGGAGTACCCCTGTGAAGCCCTTGGGATATCCATGCTTGGTCCTAAGGGACCCCATCCCATTCCCTTTGGAAACTTCCACTGCCAGCCTCTGGGGACCTTCATGCCTGGCCCTTGGAGAGCCCAGCCCCTTGAAGACACCATGGCAGGGACCTCAGCCCCAACATCTTGAGAGACCCCTGTCCCAACCCTGAGGACAACCACTCCAGCCCTTGGGGACCTCCACCTCCAGTCCTTGTGAACCCACTCTAGGCCCTTGAGGACTCCGTGTCCAGTTCCTGGAGACACCAATCTCAGCCCTGGGGGATGTTCATGCTAAGCCCTCGGGCACCCCAAGTTGTTAGGCACCCCCATGATCAGCTCTCAGGGAACCCCTGGCAGCAGAGGGTTCCCAGGGCAGAGAGCCAGGAGGGATGTGGGTCAGTAGCCTCTCTTACCCCAGAGCTGTGCCCCGTCCCTGTGCCACTCCCAAGGTAGGCAGTGGGCTGTTGACAGCCGTGTCTACCCTGTGCAGATCACAGTGTCTGAGTACGACGATGTGCGGAGGGACGTCAGCGGCATGTATCACAAAGTGACCCTGGGTGAGCTGCAGCGCATCACCCCCATGGTGAGTACCCCCGGTGCCCAGCCTGACACCCCATGTCCCCCATCTGCTCCATGCACCACCCTTGTCCCTGTCCCCCTGCTCCATGCCCTCCCTGCACAACACCCCCAGTGAGTCCACTTGAGGGTAGTGAGTCCATCCTTCACTTTTCTGGGTGAGAAGGGGTGGGGAGGATGGAAAGGGCATGGGGGAGGAGGTCCCTGTGCCCCCCTGACAGTGCCCACCCTGGCAGCTCAAGTGGAAGCGCTTGCTAGACCGCATCTTCCATGACAACTTCTCAGAGGAGGAGGAGGTGGTGTTGCTGGCCACTGACTACATGCACAAGGTGTCTGACCTCATCCGTGTGACGCCCAGCAGGTGAGGGGAACTGGCACCCACTGTGCCCCCAGCACCTTCCCCAGCCTGGCATGGGATTGGCAGTGGGGGTGGGCACAGGGCAGCTCTGTCTGGTTTCCCCCCATCGCCCTCATCCTGGGGTGGCCAGGCTGGCACAAGGACCTCAGGAAAGCTCCAGGGAAAAGGCACTGTCATGAGCCCCACAGCAGCCTGGTCATGCCCAGCCACCTGCCGAGTCCCCTCATGCCAGAGATCACCAGACTCATCAATCACACAGCAGGAAGGGACAGGGTGCCAGCCCATCCCTTTGCCCCCACAGCCCATGGCCACCCCTATGGTCTGCCTGGTCCCCAGGCAGGGTTGTCAGCACCCTGCTGCATGCTCTCCACCCTCCTCATGTGCCTGGGGCCATGCCCCGTGCGGGGGGGGGGGGCTGATCTTGCCCCCATCACCAGGATCCTTCACAACTACATGCTGTGGCGCATTGTGGTGGTGCTGAGTGAGCACCTCTCCACCCCCTTCCGCGATGCCATCCACGAGCTCTCCAAGGAGATGGAGGGCAATGAGAAGCAGCTTGAACCAGGCAAGATCTGCCTGAGCCAGGCCAACAAGCACTTCGGCATGGCCCTGGGTGCCCTCTTCGTTGAGGAGCACTTCTCCTCTGCCAGCAAAGCCAAGGTAGTTGATGCTGTCTGTGGACACGAAGCCACCATGTCCCCCCTGTCACCTTGCCAAGGAGCCTACCGCCACCCAGCACCCCATCGAGTGCTGTCTGGTGGGGTGATGGTTGACAAGGAGACCGTGCCAGTGCCCGTGGTGACCCACCATAGGTACAGCAGCTGGTGGAGGACATCAAATACATCCTGGACCAGCGCTTGGATGAACTGGACTGGATGGACGAAGAGACACGGAGAGCAGCCAGGGCCAAGGTAATGCCTCCAGCATGGACCCCTGCCCTTGCCCCCACCATGGCCTGGAGGCGTGCAGAATGGGGCCCTAATCCCACCACTCACTTTGCCCTCAGCTCCGGTACATGATGGTGATGATTGGATACCCCGATTTCCTGCTGAAGCCAGAGGCCATTGACAAGGAGTATGAGGCAAGAGCTGGCCCAGGGCCATGTGGAGGTGTGGGCACATGGAGGGGGGAGATGGTCCCTACATCTGTCACAGGGTCTGTGGAGACCACAACAGGGAGATGCCACCCCAAAACAAGCTACTTCCTGGTAGCCTGTGGTGCCCACCACTTGCATGGCCATAGCCACATGGGCAGTACCATATTACCCCTGTGGTCTGGGATGATGTCTCCTTCCCCACATCGCAGCCCCCAGAGCTCAGCTCCATCTTCATCAAGGGCTGGGTGTGCCAGCATGGCCCAGGAACATCATGGAAGTGATGGAGATGCAGCTGCTCACGTGGGCACACAGCATGGGACATGAGGACACACTTGTGTCACATCCATCCCACGGCCACAACCCCACACCCTCTGTCCCCAAGACTCATGGGGGTAGGCAGGCACCCCAGACCTGGTTGCTGTTTGGGGCTGGCATCCCCTCTGATTTGATCATGCCTTCTCCAGTTTGAGGTGGACGAGAAGACCTACTTCAAGAACATCCTCAACAGCATTGCCTTCAGCATCAGGCTCTCAGTGAAGAAGATCCGGCAGGAGGTGGACAAGTCCGCGTGGGTATCCGTTTGCTCTGGGGGGAGGCTTGGGGGGCACAGCATGGTCCCACCAACGCCCCCTGTCCCCATGCCCAGTTGCACCCCACTGCGTGTAGGCAGGAGGGCACAGGTCAAGCCAAGAACGCCCTTCTGTGCTCCCAGATGTGCAAAGGGGTGGCATTTGCATGCCCCGCTGGGTGCCCCCGCAGCCCAGCACTGCTGTCTCTCCTTGCAGGTGGCTGCTGCCTCCCCAGGCGCTGAACGCCTACTACCTGCCCAACAAGAACCAGATGGGTGAGGCACTGCCCAGCCCCCCGGACGTCAGCCCCCTGGGGTGGGAGGTGTGGGGAGGGCCTGACGTAGAGGGCACAGCCCAGGGACCCCTGGCATGGGTGATGCTGTGGGTGGGCACAGGGCAGGGTGCCCCCCGCAAATGCAATGCCCTTCTGTGTCCCCAGTGTTCCCGGCCGGCATCCTGCAGCCCACCCTCTACGACCCCGAGTTCCCACAGTGAGTGTGGGGCTGGGGGAAGGCAGGGGGGTGCCAGGGCAGGGGCTGGGGATGGGGGCATGGCCAGGGGACACATGGGTGGGGTGCCAGGGCAGGGCCTGGGGTCATGGATGGGGCTTGCGAGAGCAGAAGATGTGAGTGACAGGTCCTGGGGTCAGTGCCACCCCTGCCAGCACTGTGCCCTCTCTGCCCAACAGGTCGCTGAACTATGGTGGGATCGGCACCATCATTGGGCACGAGCTGACCCACGGCTACGATGACTGGGGTGAGCAACCCCCCACCCTCATTCCAGGGCAGGAGGTGGGTGAGCTGAGGGCAGCCAGGCAGGACAGCCGGGTCCTGTGGGACTATCGGTGGTGGCGGTTGCCTTGGCAGGGGGACAGTATGACCGGCACGGGAACCTGGTACACTGGTGGACGGAGCGGTCGTACAGCAAGTTCCTGAAGAAAGCACAGTGTATTGTCAACCTCTACGACAACTTCACCGTCTACAACCAGCGGGTGAGACCCTCCCTTGCCTGCTGGGCAATGCCCTGGCACACACTGCCCCACGGGGGGGAGTCCCTGCTGTTCCGTGGCTGGCACTGGGTGTCTGGAGGAGAGAGGGCTCTGCCCTGCCCAGCCCTGAGCTCTAACCACTCATCACACCTCAGCTGGGAAATCCCTCAGGGCACTGGGTGGGGGCAACTGAGGCACAGCCTTGGGACCAGTGCAGGGATGGGTGGGATGCTTGGCTGGGGGGGGGGCATCTCCGCTCACCCCAACATCTCTCCTCTCTCGGCAGGTGAACGGCAAACACACGCTGGGGGAGAACATTGCTGACATGGGGGGGCTCAAACTTGCCTACTATGTAAGTGTCCCCCCACCCTGAGGTGTCGTGGCCCTGGCAGGGCCATGGGGCAGCTGCTGATGCAGTCCCCACTGGGCGGGCAGGAGACTTACCCCAGCCCCCCAGCCCCACTTTGCTCCCCACAGCAGGGAGCAGGCATGATCCTGCTTGCTGGTTGCTGGGAGGTTCAGGATGGGTTTGGGGGTTAACCCAGGCCGTGCTCAGGGCACCCCTTTTTCTCCAGGCCTACCAGAAGTGGGTGCGAGAGCACGGCCCCGAGCAACCCTTGCACCACCTGAAATACACACATGACCAGCTTTTCTTCATCGCCTTTGCCCAGGTAAGCCCCTGCCATCCCCACACATGGCATGTACTGGAGCCGGGAGGGGGGGTCACCTTATGTGGGACTGGTGGCCCTGAGGGAAGAGGTGAGAACCCTGGGGGACCCAGTGCCCATGGCCAGGACCTGGGTTTGGCTGCATCATCAGGTCTCACGCTCAGGGTATGGGGCTCAGCCCTGCAAGGAGCACCCTGCACTGTCCTGCAATAACAAACATTTTCCCTCCATCACCTCGAGACCCCACAGTAACAAATACACATGACCTCAAACTTCTAGAAGACCCCATGGCCAGGCATATCACAATCCCAGGAGAGCTTATGGTAACAAACATGCCTCTGTGCTCTCCCAATCCATCGATGCCACTGACACAGGCTCTCAGGAGACCCTACAAACATAAGCACCACCAGGGCATTGCTGCTCTCGTCCCCCAGCAGCCAGAAGTGCTGTCATGCCCTGACGGGTGCCAGGACCCCTCAGGCCCTAGTGGGTGCTGGGACCAGCGTGCCCCATCTGGCTCACCTATGGGAACCCTTCTCGCCCACAGAACTGGTGCATCAAGCGGCGGTCCCAGTCCATCTACCTGCAGGTGCTGACGGACAAGCACGCCCCAGAGCACTACAGGTACCAGCTGACCCCAAATGGAGGGGGCGCAGTGGGTTCCAGCCTTCCCCAGCTGGCTGTGCTGTGCAGAGTGGGGTGGGGACCCTTTGGGGTGCTGGCACCAGCAGGTTTTGGGATGGGGTGCTTACTGCTGGGGTGAGTGGGTATCCCAAGTGGGGTGCATGGCAGTGGCAGGAGGGTGCAGGGGTTGCCCAGCTCTGAGTTCCCATCTCTCCCGGCAGGGTCCTGGGCAGTGTCTCACAGTTTGAGGAGTTTGGACGGGTTTTTCACTGCCCCAAGAACTCGCCCATGAACCCAGCGCACAAGTGCTCGGTGTGGTGAGGTCGAACCACCCCAGGGAGGCTGGCACCCCCATCCACATACCTGCCATGTGCTACCCTGTGCCCACTCCCCATCCCTGCCCATCTCCCCCTCCGACTCTCCCGGAAAAGTGGCACCCCTGGGTGACACAGGGGTTCACCCCCCACAAAACCAGGCACCTGCCAGAGGGGTGGAGGCAGCAGGAAGACACTTGGAGCTCCTGCTCAGAGGCAGCTGCCTCCTGCCCATCCCCTTCCCACTCCATGCCCTGTGACCAGGGTGGATCTTGAGTCCCCATGGAGGAACTAGGCAATGCAGGGCACCCCTTAAGCACCCATGTGCCCCCTCTTCTGTCCACCCACCTCAATTCCTTCACCCAGCCCTACCACGTTCAGCCTAGTTACTGGATGAGGCAGGGAGAGTGAACCAGAGACACCATCAGGCTGTCCCGCACCAAAAACCTCCCTCTGCCTGGTGCCGTCCCCAGCATCCCCCCTGCCAGTCCCATCTGGTCCCCGCACCAGCCCTGCCAGCAGGTGGGCACAGCCAGCAGAGCGTGGGGCCGGGCGATGCCAGCCTGCTCCAGGAGCCTGGGGACAGACACCCGCTGTATTTTTCGCTGCTGTTTCTGGTCAATAAAGCACTGGATATGCCGGGCGGGTGCAAGGGACTATGGCTGGGGGGGATGGGCAGCAGCGGGCAGCATCCCCTGCACAGATTGGGCACCCACACACTGCTAACATGCTTGTCCCACCAGCATCACACCCCATTTTTATTAAACATGAGCACCTCGTGCAGGTGGCACCCAGCCTTCCCGTACCCGAGATTTGGTTCCACAGATCAGGGATGCTCCAAAGATCCACCATCCACCTGCGGGTGCCATGGGGAGGGGGGGGACGCGGGTCCGGCAGTGCCCATGGGGTCCCCTGGGGCCGTGGGGTCAGCAGAAGAGGGGCAGGAAGAGGGTGGGCAGGAGCAGGGCCAGGGGGGTGATGTGGGTGCCAGGGGCAGAGTTTCGCTGGTGGCAGTCAGTGTAGGGCTCGAGGCAGGCGGCGTAGGCCATGACGTGGGCCACACAGGTCTGCTCCTGCACCCCGTGGAAGAGGTGGGCCATGGGGCCCTTGGCCAGGATGGCCACGTCCTCGCCACCGTGGGTCTCCGAGTCGAGGGGCACAACTGCCTGCTGCTTGTAGTCAAACTGCTCTGGGAAGGGGGGAGAAGGGGTTGAGGGGAGCAGCGGTGGCCCCTAGTCCCATCCCACCACCCAGCCACTACCCCTGTATCCTCACTGGCTGTACTGTCATCCACATCAGGCCGGCTGGTGCCTGGGTATCCCGGGCCGTTCCCGTAGAGGATGGATGTGTAGTTCTTCAGGTCAGCGGCTTTTTTGGGGGCCAGACCTGGGGACAGCACAAAGAAGGTGGGGGATCAGCTAAGAAATCCCCATATCACCCCTCTGGCTGCAGCCAGGGTTCCCCAGAGCCAGCAGCGCCCAGCACAGGGGCATGGCCCAGTCTCAGCAGAAGGTCAGAGCCCTACCAAAGATGGAGGAGCCACGCAGGGTGTAGCCACCGAAGGAGAAGACGTGTGAGTGGTCAGCGGTGACGACAGTGAGGGTCTGCGCCTCGTCTGTCAATTTGCCTGCCCTCTCAATGGCTCTGTCGAACTCCACTGCCTCCGTCAGCGCCTTTTGGGCTTTGCCATCGTGGTGGCCGTGGTCAATCCTGCCACCTGCAGAGGGTCACCCACGATGGGCTGGGCACCAATGACAGCACCCCCAACTCTTACCCCCACCCTGGGACATGGGACCATCCTCTCACCCACCCCAGAAGCACCAGCCCTGACTTACCTTCCACGAAGAGATAGAAGCCATTGGGGTTCCTGCTTAGGATGGTGATGGCCACCTCCATCATCTCCGTGAGCGACGGGTCCATGGTGGTGTTACGCACCTGATGATACTTCATGTCCGCGGGTTCAAAGAGGCCTGGGAGGGAAGGTATTGAGGACAGCCTCAGCACCTGCATGTGTCCTGGCAGCTGTTGAGTCCCAGCACACGGGACATTTGTTACCCATCAAATAGTTCACGCTGGCGTCAGCAGCAGCAGCCAACATCTCTGTCTTGTTCCAGACGTAGCGGGCACCCTGCGGGCAAATCCCACCAAGGGTTAGTGGGTGCCTGGCCCCGTGCCTGGTGGCAGGGGGCAGAGGACTGTCCCCACTGGGTCACCCACCTTCCGTGACTCCAGCCACATGTTGATGAGGTTATTCCCATCCTGGCGTATCCCGTTCTCTGTTTGGTAGGTTGGATACTCGGGGTCCGGTGTCCCGGTAGGGGTCATGTATTTCCGACCACCCCCCAGGATCACCTGGAAGGGACAAGAAGGGCGTAGTGTTAGTGGGCGTGCCTGGGGGGGGGGGGGGGTTGTCCACCCCTGTGACCCCCTCCCACGTGCCCACTCACATTGATGTCAACATTGTGGACCAGCTGCCAGGCAATGTCCTTGCAGCCCTCTTTGCGGGCGTCTGCGGGCATGCTGGCATCCGCGTACCAGTTGCGGTTCACCACGTGGGCATAGTTCCCCGAGGGCGATGCGTGCTGCACCCGCGTCGTCGTCACGATGCCCACTGCCTTCCCTGCAGTGCCCCCCTTGCCCCATCAGGCCCCGCAAAGGGTGACATGGGGTCCCCCACCATCAAGCCCTGGGATGTTCATGGCAGGGCAGCCCCTGGCACGACACCCCTTGTCCCCATGGGGTGCCCTTCAGTCCCGTGTCCCCCGTTACCAGCTTTGCGGGCTCGCTCCAGCACTGAGGTCACACTATTGCCCTCCGTGGTGTTGCACTGCGAGTGGCGGGCGGCCGCGCTCACGCCCACCGTCTGGTAGTTGCCCTTGACGCCGCAGAGGTAGGCCGTGGCTGTCCCTGCGCTGTCAGGGACCTGCCGGTCCACGTTGTACGTCTGCCGGCGACACGCGCTGGGCTCAGGGCAGGGGGTGGTTGGCAGAGGCACTCAGCAGGGTGCCCACCCCCTCTCCCCGCCACATTCTCTCACCCGAAGACAAGGGTGGGATGTGCTGGGACCCTGCACGCCGCATACGTGCATCCCCGAGGTGCTTCTGTGCAGGCAACCCCACGGGCAGTACCCTGGCCCCATGCCCAGCATGGCAGGATTTACCTTGGAGAGAGCCACGTAGGGGAAGGCGTCCAGGGCGAGGGGCGTCTCAGGGCCCAGCTTCCCCTGTTGCTGCCCCTTTAGGATGCGGGTGGCCGTGATGGTGGGGATCCCGAATCCTGGGTGAGGAGAGAGGGTCCCAGTCACCTTCTGAACCAAGTGCCCCCCCCCCATATCCCACTCCATGGGGCACAGGCCGTGCCAGCCTGCCCGCAGGAGCTGCCAGCAGGACTCACCATCCCCGAGGAAGAGGATGAGGTTTTTGGCTTGGCTTATCCTGGGCTGGATATTGATGGAAGCCTTAATGGCGTCAGCTGCCGCCTTGTTCCAGAAGACCGGCTTCTCCTCCTCCACTGGGACAGGGCAGCACGCATCAGTCCCATCTCAGCAGCACCTGCATTCCTGGGGCACCCACATCCCTGGGGCACCCACATCTCAGGGGTACTCATTCCCTGGGCATCCCCATGCTGGGGACTCCTCTAACATGGACCAAGAGGGCCAGGGTGTTGTTTGGGGTGGTGGAAGATCATGTCGGTTTGCATCCACTGCCCAGCCCAGGGGTTCTGAGGCAGGAAAGGAGGGGGCCAGCAGAAAAGGACGTGATGGGGAGTTATCTGGCAGGTGGGATTGGGCCAAGTTCATAGCAGGGAGCAGTGGAGGTGGAAGGCACTTCCCTCAGACCCCCTCAGACCCCCTCAGCCCAGAATCAAGCAGAAATCTGACCCCACAGGGCAAAACTGGCTCAAGGACACCAGAAAAACAGGAGTAATGCCTGATAACCCTTGCAGAGCTGGGCAGCCCCTGCTCCCCATGCCAAACCCTCCCCGTGGCCAGCCAGGCTGGTGCCCTTCCAGGTGCCCCACCTCCCCAGGCACCCATTGCAGCCAGATGGGTGCCCGGCTCCATCCTTGTCCCCACCTGGGATGACAGCAGTGCTGAGCCCTGCCCAGAGAGCCAGGCAGAGGGTGAAGGGTGCCAGGAGCTGCATGGTGAGATCCGGTAGCCCAACGCTGCTGGCAGTGTCTGCAGCTCTAGCAGATGTGGGGAGGAACTTTGGACCAGGACCAGCCCTTGTGGGGTACGTGGAGAGATTTGTCACAACTCCGATAGCCTGGTCTCCTGACAGGCAGCCTGCACAAAGGCCGTGGGGCTGGGCTGCTGGCATTTCCTTGGCACACCACCTTATTGCTGCTGGGATATGGATGGACTTCGGGTGCAAACAAGGGGCAAGAGCATGGGCAGTGCCTGGCAGGTATCATTGCCTGCTCTGGATACTGTGCTGTGGTCCCAAGCTGGGGGGTGGAGGGGAATCCCCTGGACCAGGGTGCCATGAGCAGCACTAAGCATTGGACCTGGGGCAACTTGGGTATCAGGAGCACCTGGGGCACTCGTGCTCTGAGCAGCCCTGCTCTCTGCCCAGCACTTGCTTGAGCAATAAAACCAGGGATGTGGACTAAATCTGCTCCTTGCTCAGCCCTTGCCAGGAAGGTACCAACCCTTGTGTACTGTGCCCCAGTCTGGAAAAGCTGGGGGTCACACAGGACCTCCCCTCACCCTCATTTCATCATCTCTTCATCCCAGGGCCTCCAGTGCTGGTCTGGGGGGTGGAATTAGGAGTCATGACCACCCTGGGAAACTGAGGCACAGGGCAGCATTATAGGAGGGGACCACTGCTGCAAACCCTCACATGGCAGACAGGAGACGACCAATCTGTGTTTTATTGCATCCCTTGATCCTGGCCACAGTGGGGACCCAGCTGCCAAGACCCTTGATGGGGTGGCTGTGGGTGGCTCAGGGCACAGGTTGAGCAGCCTGGGTTGAAGCAGGGCTCTGCCGGGGGCTTTCAGCCCCCCACCACATGGGCAGCCACGCAGAGGGCCAGGAGGGTGAGCAGGGGTTGTGGGAAGCACTGGATGCCATGGGAAGCCCTGCGGGCTGCCCCACACCCAGGCTCAGCAGCATAGGGTTCGAGGCAGGCGGCGTAGGCCATGGCATGGGCGATATAGTGCTGCTCCTGCACCCCATGGAAGAGGTGGGCCATGGGTCCCTGGGCCAGCACCACCACGTCCTCACCGCTGTGGGTCTCTGCCTCCAGGGGCACGGCTGCCTGCTGCCTGTAGTCCTTGTCCTCTGCAGGGGAGGCAGAAGAAATGGGGCTGGGGGCAGCAGGCTCCCCTATCCATCGCAGGGATGGGGGAGCAGCTCCCATCACCCTGGCACTGAGGCATGTGGTGGCACAGGGGCCTGATGCTGCCCCAGTGGCTGTGCCCAGGGGATGTTACCCCACAGCATCCTGCACCCCCATCCCCAGCAGACTCCTACCTGCAGCAGGCAGGCTGGCAGCCGGGCGGCCCCCGTCACGGATGCTGTAGCCAGGACCATTGCCATAGAGGATGCTGGTGTAGGCTCGCTTGTCCTTGGCTTTCGTGGGGGCCAGCCCTTGCACAAGGAAAGACATTGTCACCCCCTGTCCTGGCCAGGTACCTCTCCTCAGCTCCCTGCCCTGGCCGGACCAGCCTTCGCTGGGAACAAAGAGGGAGGAGTAGGAACAGGGATGATCGTTGCCCCTCCCTGAGACCCACCAAAGATGGAAGTTCCACGTAGTGTGTTGCCCCCAAAGGTAAAGACATGGGAGTGATCGGCTGTCACCACAGTCAGGGTGTTGGAGGGGGACGTGAGCTCGCCTGCCCGTGCCACCGCCCGGTCCAGCATGACAGCCTCCATCAGCGCCTGCTTGGCCTTGCCACTGTGATGGCCGTGGTCAATTCTGCCACTTGCATGGGGAATGAAGACGTCACCTTCTCTCTGGTCCCTTGGGATGCCCACCCACTCCCAGGACCTGCATCCCACCCCAGCCCCATCCATGCTGCCTGCCTGGGGCTACTTATCTTCCACAAAGAGGAAGAAGCCGTTGGGGTTCCTGCGCAGGATGCGAATGGCCTTTTCAGTCATCTCCACAATGGAGGGGTCTGTGGAAGTGTTGCGGTTCAGCTCGTACTTCATGTCCTTGGGCTCAAAGAGGCCTGGGGGAGTGGGGCAGAGAGGGTCTGTGCTGGGGCTGCTTCATGCCCACAGCAGCACCCTCAGAGTGGCAAGGAGGAAGAAGTGTTGCTGGTGGTACAGGCAGTGATGCTCTTACCCATCAGGTGGCTCACAGAGTCATCCTCGACTGCATCCAGGCCCTTCTTGTCCCAGACATAGCGGGCACCCTGACAGCAAGAACAAGGCCGATGCCAATGGCACATGCACCACGCCCGGCATCATGTCCCCTCCACAATGGCACAGTACCTGCTTGGCACTCAGCCAGTCAGCGATCAAATTGAGGCCATCCTTCCTGGTGCCATTCTGAGATGAGTCCGACGGGTACTCGGGGTCCAGGGTCTGCTTGGGAGTCATGTACATCCGCCCGCCACCCAGGATCACCTGTTGGGGAGGGGGCTCAGCAGACCCTCCCAACGTGTCCAGTGTCCCCTCCCTCCCACACCCGCTCCCCAGCTCACGTTGATGTCCGTGTTGTGCACCAGCTGGTAGGAGATGTCCTTGCAGCCATCCCTCAACGCCTCCTTGGGCATGTTGGCATCGGCGTACCAGCTCCGGCTGGCCGAGTGGGCATAGGCTGCCCCAGGGGACGCGTGCTGCACCCGCGTGGTTGTCACGATGCCCACGGACTTTCCTGCAGCGCGGGCAAGGGTTTACAGGGAGCCCGTCCAGCCCCGCACAGCATGGGATGGCCATGTCATGCCAGGCTCTCTGACAGGGTTGCCCACTGCCCCATACCTGCCAGCCTGGCCCTGTGCAGGATGGAGTCCACCTCATTTCCAAAGGCAGTGCGGCATTTGCCGTAGACGGCTGCCCCACTCAACCCCAGCGTCTTGGCATTGGCCTTCACCCCACAGAGGTAGGCTGTGCCTGTGCCAGCACTGTCGGGCACCTGCCGGTCAATGGTGTAGGTCTGGAAGCAAGCAGGGGTCAGTGGGATTTTGGACAGGGGCAGCAGAGCCTTCCCCCAGGCCTGCCCCACTCACCTTGGCCAGGGCCACATGGGGAAAGGTCTCCATGGCCAAGACACTCTCCTCGCCCGAGCCACCAGCCAGCTGCCCCTTGTAGATCCGAGCCGCCGACATGGTGGGCAGCCCCATGCCTGTGGGCAGAGCAGGTCCATGGGGTGGAAAGGGGCCAGCACCTGGGACAGTCTGGCTCTTCCCAGGCATTGGCCAGGGCCAGCTGGGGAGGAGGGGATCTGCACCAGCTCCATCTTCTCACCAGACATGCCCCCTGGCTGCTGTGGAGCTGTGGGGCCTGTCTGGGACTAAGGGGACTCACCGTCACCCACAAACAGAATGATGTTTTTGGCCCGACGTGACGCTGGCTGCAGAGCCAGGGCCAACTGCAGCCTCCTCCTGGCCCCTTCATTCCAGTATCCTGGGGTCTTTTCAGCGTCTGGAGGTGAGAGCAGAGCTGGGGGCATGCGGGGGTACTAGGCACCCCAAGGGGCCCCAGGTGCAACCCCTCTGGAGACCAAGGTGGGCATCTTTACCCAATTTAGCTGCTCTGAGGCCCCTTCATGGGCGCCTTAGAGGGTACAGGAGCCCTTTGGGGATCATCCCAGTCTTAGGTAACCCTGGTATTGCCCAGAGCCTATCTGCAGAGGGGGGAAACTGAGGCATAGTTTAACAGGGAAGTTCCTCATGCCTCTCAGCAGAGGGGGTAAGGTGCCCAAGCCCCCACAGCGAGCGTGCCATGTCCAGAAAACCCCAGGACCTGCTTTGGTGGGGTCTGAGACAAAGCCCTTCAAAGGATGGGGTCTCAAACCACCCTGAGGTGACCCAGAGGGTTTGCCTTTACTGGTATCCCATGGGTAGGTGACAAGGTCCCCAGAGACCCCCAAGGAAGTGGCACCAGCACCCCCCACCAAGGGCTCCTACCCACCCCATCCCACATTTCCCCTGTCACCTGAGGCTGAAGCAGCAAGCTGGGGAAGGAGGCAAAGAAAGCAGATTCCAGGGGAGAGCAGCTGCCCCACGATGCCCATCCCGGCTCCCTTCTCAAATGCTGCCTGTGGCCAGGGCACTGGGACAGCTCTTTATGGCCCTTCCCTGTCCCATCAGCCCCACCACGGGGTGAGACGATGGGCTGATAACATTCAGGGACTATCTCCTGGCCCTGCCCAGGGGCCTCTCCGTGGCCCCAGCCTCCCTGGGGCCATCCCTGCCCCCACCAGCGAGGGAGGACTTCCAACCCATCCCTAGGGACCAGGGCACCCTGTGGCCCCCAGCCCCCATGGGGTGTTTGCTGTGGGACCCCAGGGAGTGGCAGGGACAC
The DNA here is from genome assembly GCA_025345505.1 of Todiramphus chloris collaris. Classification (NCBI taxonomy): domain Eukaryota; kingdom Metazoa; phylum Chordata; class Aves; order Coraciiformes; family Alcedinidae; genus Todiramphus; species Todiramphus chloris. The sequence continues at coordinate 13,279,432 of JANVCC010000030.1, forward strand.
CACAGGGCAAAGTGCTGTTTTTGCAGACAGGATGAGCTGGGCTGGGCTGGATTGGCCTTGTTTTCCCTGAGACAAACCCGAGGAGGGGGACACAGGGCTGAAGGGTAGGAGAAAGACATTTTGCCTTTGGTGTCCGTGTCCTCAGGTCCCCTGTCGCAGGGGACACAGCCACACATGGCCTGTCAGGCCCTGGGACAGCTGGTGCCTGACATGCTGGGCACAGCGGGGCAGCCTGTGCCAGGCCACCCGCACAGCGAGGTACCTGCTGTGGGAAGGGCAAAGCCACACATCACCAGCACCCCGTGAGGAGAAGGACATCTAGAGGGAACAGGCTGCTCCCACTGCTCCCATATCCAAAGGTGACGTCCACCTGTGGTTGCACCAGGACACCTGCAAGGATTCTGCCAGTAGGGCAGCCTCTGGGGACTGCGGGCAGCCCCGACAGCTCTGAGGGCTCAGCAGCTCCTGGGGAGCGTGTTGTACTCAGCCCTGAGCCATCCCAGGGCCCGATCCTGAGCTGGGCAGCCTGGGTTTGGCCAGCTCCTGGCTCCTGCAAAGGGCAGCTGTGTCTGTGCCATGGCCACATACGTCACCACTGATGAGGCAGAGTGAGGCAGGGCCCCCTCCCTGCCTGCATCCTTCTGACTGGATGCCAATCCCTTCACCAGTTGCCACTCAGGGCTCCCCATCCCTACAGAGGTGATGAAATGGAGGCTGCCAGAGCAGCCCCTGCACCCAGAGACATCCTGCATGGCATGGGTGGGGGACAGGGGGACGGGCAGGAGGCAGAGGTGCCTGGACACTGTAGAGGGATTGGTCAGTCCGCGAGGGGCTTGATGCTCCCTTGAGAAGCAGGGAGAAGCAAGGACGTGGTGTGGTGCTGCAGGGTCCCCAGGCAAGGGTAGGCTGCAGACCAGGGTGTGAAGGGCTGGAGCAGACACCTGGTGACTCCTGGTGAAGGCTCAGCCTGAGGGATTAGCACATGTCCCCCTGCTCCCCAAGATCCCCCAGGCCCTCTGGCCCAGCACACTGTGGGGCTGCGGGAGGCACTGAGGTTGCTTGGATTTCACAGTGCCAGGAAGCAGCAGGCAGGGAAAGGCACAGGGTTGCCTGGGAGATGAGTTACTGCTGGGATTCCTGGCCAGGACCATGTGGAGAGGACAAAATAAAACCTGCACGAGCCCCCAATGCAGCTGCTGACCCGGCTTTTATTACATGACACACAACCCTGCAAGAAACCCTCCTGCATGGCCCCACGGCCGCATCTCACTGCATCCCACCACAGTCCACCCGGGACAGTGGAGCTGACCCCTCTCCACTTCTGGGGACACACATCCCCACTCGGCCCTCACCATAGGCACCCAAATGCTGAGGATGGACACCACCACCTTAAAAAAAAATTAATGAAAGCATCAAGCTAAAAATATCTGGAAGTAGAAATGCTCTGCCTGGGGCAGGCTCAAACCCTGAGCCCAGCTCCCAGACAGAATTAAAATCCAAACCAGAAATAAAACGGCATCGGTTTTAAAACTCAAACCCCCAAACTCCTTGTGGGTCCTCCCTGTCCCTGGCAGGTGCTGGTGCAGGGCCCTGGAGATGGGCAAGCGTTGGCAGTGAGGAGCATGTGCAGCCCAGGGTGCTCACTTCTCTGAGCTCGGTCTCTTGAGCAGGGCACTGTACTTGAGTGGGACGCTGTCTGACGTCAACACGACCTCCACCAGCGTGAAAATGGTGATCACCTTCAGCAAGGGAGACAAAGATGGAGAGAAAAAGGTTTTTCAGGTGGCTTGGCTTTGCACTGGGGTGAAGCTGGCTTTCGCTGCCTCCACTGTGGCACCCATCAGGAGCTCGGAATGGGGCAGGATGGCTTCAGAGAGTCCAGGGTCCTCCTGGGGCTGAAGGCAGCTTAAAACATCCTCACTTATTCCAGCCTCATCAGGTCCCAGTTTTACTCTCTACACAGTGCAGGAAGAAGTGTGGCTGACTGTGCCCTCAGCTTTGGATCCCAGCCTCCCCTAAAGCCCACCTGAGTCTCCCTTCATGTCATCCCTTAATGAAGCAACTTGGCCAAGTGCTAACGGTGAGCTGAGGTGAGAAGGGCTTTCCACATGATGCTGAGCATTTTCTCAGCATCTTGCAAGGAGGGGAACGATACCCTCCCCATGCTCCCACAGTAAGGAGAGGCCTCAGAAGGCAGCACGATGGATGAGAGAGACCCAAGGGAATGAAGACCCCAGAAAATCAATCCCTCCTGTTGAGGAACAGGAAGCAGCACTGACACCTCCCTGCTCCTCTGACTCCCATCAATTCCTGCAATCCAGTGGATGAGAAGTGTGAAGTACCGGGCAGGTCTGTCCTCCGGGCGCTGCTAATGGGCTGTCTAGGATGCTAGGGAGGGGCAGCCCCCAGGCCTCGGCCAGGTATTTGGGGCCTTTGCCTGCTGGATACCATCTCCAAGCCCTGGGCTGGGGCAGGGTTCGGCGCTGGCTATTGGGAGAAGCAGGCACAGAGCCAGCGGTGTAACCTTGTCAAACCCTTCCCAGCTCATCCAGTACTGGCTGCTCCAGATTAATCAAAGCTGGAAAATCGCACTGAGACTTAAACACATCAAAGTGGCCAGCGAGGAGCAAACCGCAGGGAAATCCTTATGCAGATGGCTGCCCAGATAGCTGCTGGCCACCAAGCACCAGCCCCCTGCCCACCCCAGCTGGCAGGAGCCTGAGGGGTGGTGGTCACAGGGCGGCCCCCCACGTCTTGGGGAGGCAAATCGGGGCTTTGACTCAAAGGAGTCAAATTATCAGGGCTCTCCCTTGCAACCCTGCCTCATCCATTCACTGAACCTCCAGGCAACAGCACAATTTCACATCAAATACCCCAAGATTTAGGTCCACTCCATACTCTAGCCCTGAGTAATGCCCACTGAGGTCCTGGCCATCTCCTGGAGCTCTGGGAGAGATGGGGGCAACACCTTCCCTCCACAGCAGGGCCAGCCAGGCCAGACCCCCACACAGCTTCCCACAAGCAGCCTTCCCTGACACTCCCAATGCCTGGCCAGGCTGAGCTGAACTGGGAAGCAGAGGCCCAGTGCTGGAGCCAGGTGGGGAGCTGGGGGTGGTTGGTGCTATGGGGTGTCCAGGTGACAACTCCTGTGGTTCAGCATGGCTCCCAGGGATCTGGCTCATCCTGGGGCTGGAGATGTATCAACTCGGGGGTATGCTGGCTCAGAGGACAGCTCTGAGGCTGCTCCCACGGGAGGGCTCTGGTGTTTTCTTAGGAGGTGTGGAGGGTTCATGGAGGAGTTTCCTCTACCGCTAAGTGTTTGCTTAACCAAAATGGGCCCTGCTCATGCTGGGGCATCATTTTTCACGTGGGTCCCTGCTAGGGTGTAAGTGATACCTGCTCCTGTAGGAAAGGAGGAACCGAGGCCACTTCGGGCCACATCCAGGGGGCTTCTCTGAGCCAAGCTGAGAAAGGAAAGCTCAGCTTCAAAGGGAGGGAGCCTGCAGAAACGCCTGCGGCAGCTGGGGAATTTGGCCAGCTCTGACCACATCTCCCCTGGGAAGGAAGGGACTCCCCAGGACACACATCCTATCAGCTGGGAGAGTCAGCCCAGCCCTGTATTAGGCATCCCTTTCATCCAGCCCTAGCTGGACAAGGACTTTTTTTACGGGGCTTGGTTGGGAATGGGGTTCAAGTGCAGAGCCCCCAGGGCAGTGCAGGGAGAGGCTGGGATCCAGCCCTCCCGTCCTCACCCAGGCAGCAGGCAGGGAGCACAGCACTCAGCACAGCTGTGATTTTACAGTGAAGCCAGACAAAAGTTGGCAAAGAAGCACCACTTAATCAAGCCAGACAAACGTGATTGCTCCCTTTGATTGAGTTACCAAGTTAATAGATGACAGGGATACAAGAGAGAGATTTCCAGATGCTGTTAAACCATTCGACACTGCATCTCTGGAAGTCTAACTCAAAAAAACCCTCCTATTTGGGTCTCAACCCTGTCACAGGGATGAAAACCTGAGGGAAGTGCCATGTCAGTGACGGGTCAAGGAATGCCAGGATGTGGGAAGGATCTAGACAGGCACCGCTTTAGGCCTGATCTTACTTAATATCTTAATTGATGATCTGGAAGAAGGAAGTAAACAGCACGTTAATTCAATTCCTGAAGAAAACTGAATTGGGAGGCAGGGCACACAGCAGGCAGGGCAGAGTCTGAAGGCCATGGAGGGGTCAGATGCAGGGCAATGGGATGGAGCAGGGCTGGATGGCAGAGGAGGTTGAGGCTGAGGTGAGGCTCACTGGGGAGGGGACACAGAGGGACAGCAGGACCTGACAGCCTGCGAGGCAGTCCTGTCTCTCAGCCCCGTGCCTATGGAGATCACAGGATCCACATGCTGCACACAGCCTCCCTGCCAGCGCCACAGCATTGTGAGCCTGTCCTGTGCTAGGGGGTCTTACCTGGGGCACAGATTCTTGCTCCAGCTTCTCCGGCTCCCACATGAGTGTCAGCTCCGGCTTCCTTCCCACCTTCCGGAAGTGGAAGCCCAGCAAGGGCAGCGCCTGCAGTCAGGGAGAGTGCTGGGAACAGCCTGTGGCCCCGACAAGATCCCCCTCGCAGCTCTCCCCCTCCACTTTGCCTGTGGATGGGGACGACGCTGCTTTTGCCCGGCACGCTGCCTCTGCAACTCTAACAACCGGGATGCAACAGACCACCAGCCTGAGCCCAGCACACACATCAGGGGCTGCTGTGATACACAAACAGGCCATACATCACACTATACGTCCTGTTTAAAGGTGTCATTGCCAGCAATATAACCAGGTTATTAAGAGAAGATGCTGTCACTAACTGCAGGTGCTAGCCTACAGTGGTGCTGTCACAGCCCAGATACACCGTCCGACTAAACAAAATGAAAACCAGCCTCACTCCCTTCCCTTGCTTCAGCTCCATGTTGATCTCTGTGCCCCTGAATCTGCCTTTATTCCCCTTCACATAGACTAGATCACCCCTGGCATGTAGCAGGGAGAAGCTGGTCCTCAGAGAATGGGCTGCTCCAGCTCCTCCCCAGCCCCTCGTGCCTGCCTGGGATGGAGAGATGGAGGGGAAACCCCAATGAAGGCTCCTCTCTTCCAGCTAGCCTGGCTTGGGCGCAGCTCTGCCGGCTGCAGAGCTGGCACAGAAGGGCACCAGCACAGCCACAGCCTCCAGTGATGCCAGGCTGCTGCAGCCCTCTCTGGTGAGGCAGCATTGACAACGTCTCACCCTGGTGAGGTACTTACATTGCAGTAGATGCGCTTCTGGACTCCAAACTTCAGCACCAGGACATCAAAGGCCTCATTCAGGACACCCATCACCATGGCCTCTGACTCCAGAGGACCACACTCCTGCCAAGAGACAGGGCTGTCACTACACTGGCACCCCCCACCCAGCCATCCCCAAGGGGAGCCCAGTGTCTACAGATCCTGGAGCTCTGGTGGTGGCGGTTGTTCAGTGTGTCCCCTCACTGCTTGCCTTCCCCAAGGCCAGCTGGGCAGCCACACAAACCTCTGCCCAGTGGCATCTAGGCTCAGGTTCATGGGGGAAATCCAGAGGTGCCTTGGGAGAAGATTGTCTTGGCCCTTACCCTGACAAAAATGGCAAAGAAGAGGTCGGCACTGAGCTCCTGCACCCTCTTGGAAGCCATCTTCCGGTCGTTGCAGTGATCTGCCTGTCTCTGGATGGCCTCTTTCTCCATCTTGATGGGGGAGCTGGCACCTGGGAAGGGGACACGTAACAATGATGTACCTATGCTCTCTCCTGCTCCAGAGCTGTGCCATGCCACCCCGGACCCAGAGGCCCAGCTCATCTCCATGTCCTGTTATTTGAGGGAGTTGTCCCATGGGACGCCAACTCCGTGCACCCAGAACCCGTGGCAGGCAAGGCATGAACCCAGAAGTCCCGCTTGTGCCAGGCACAGCCACCCCCTCTCCTCTTGGCACCCAGATCTGCCCTGCGGGCGGCTGGGCAGCACCCACCGAGCGAGGCGGAGAGGAGACGGTGCACAATGACGTCAGCGTAGCGGCGGATGGGCGAGGTGAAGTGCGTGTAGAAGGGCACGTTCAGGGCATAGTGGCGAAAGAGGGTCTCATCCTTCAGGACACCGGTGCAGAAGTAGAGAGCCATCTGAAAGGGGTGAGAAGCAAGGGATGGGTGAGAACAAGGATGGTGGCAGGACCCTGCAGGGCCAGCTGACCCTGCCTGGTCCCAAGGATTGCATCAGTTCTTATGTCATACATGGGCTTAAGCAGTCTCCATACCCCCACCTTCCTGCTAGGTTCTTTGATTCTGATTCCAGCCTGGCTGCAGGCTCTGCACACCCATTACGCCTGCTTGGAGAGCACTGGGGGCTGGGACGAGTGGCTGGCTCCTCCACTCACCGAGGAGGAGGAGGAAAAGACAGCCCCGCTGCGATCCCCGCTGCTCCATCCCACGATGCCAGGTGGGAAGCCGAGCGGCTTTGCTGCCCGTCTAAGTGTAAACCAGCACCGGAGCCACAGTGGCACCGAGCAGCCTAGCAGCCTCTTCAGCAGGAACCTCTCCCGGCTGTGCCTCCCCTATTATCCCACATGTTACAGCTTTTATTTTTACATCTGGGAAAGACCAGCCCTTGGGGCTGGGAAAACAACGGGGGCTGATCCCATGTGGGGAGGGGAGGCCGTGTGGGTCAGGGGGGTTGTGGCGGGGTCACGGCACAGTGGCGATTGAATGAACCCGTTTAAAAATAAGAGCAAACGATTTAAAAAAAAAACAGGAGTAGCCAGCTCTGATTACAGAGCCGTCCTGGGCTCCACGGTTTGGGCAGCTGTATCCTCTGCTCTCCAGCCCAGCAGCACAGCCAGCTCCTGCTGAGCAGCAATGCACTGATCCGGGCAAGTAAATAGAGCAGGTTAAAAAAAGCAGCATCGGTCTCGGCCTTATTATGAGACTCAAGAGCTGGGATAGGAGCTGTAGCGGCTGCCAACTTCCACAACCCAGAATTAAATTGTTTCTGATGGACTCCACAAAGTACGGTCTACACTCAATTAGCTCGGCTCCCACCGAACAGGGCTCTGTGCGGTCGGGCAGGGAGAGACGCCAAGAGCTGGAGGCTGTCGCGGGAGAAGATGAGTGCCCTTGGGCACACAGACAGCATGAAATTGCAGGGGGTTGACAGGCACTTATGCCAGGCTCCTGGGCAGGAGGAAGGTAGGTCCCTGCGATGCCAGGTAGGTAGAGGGCAGAGCACAGATCAAAATCTCTGCTGTACAAGGCCCCTGGGAAGGGCTCCTCTATTCCCTATGCCCAGCAGTGCAGGGCAACCCCTGCCGTTTTCAAGTTAGAAAAGATGCCGAAGGTGCTGTGCTCTTTGCTGTTATCTGGGGCACTTTTTCCTGATGAATGTGCTGCCCAAACCCAACCACTGCAGGGTCCAGCACCATTTCTGACACCCTTTTGGCAGCTCATGGCCCTCACCGAGGTTGGCATTAGCTTGGCTGTCACAGCAAAAATACTCTTCTGGGCTGTGGTAAGGTCACGTAATACCATCTGGCATGTATCTGAGACCTGTCCCTACCACCACGACGGTGCCACCCAGTGACATCAGCCTGGCATAAAGCAGATGTCTTCTCATTAACAGCTTTGCCTCACAAGTGGTCTCAAATCCACAGGGTTTGCCGCAATCCCCAGAGAACTGCGAGGAGCCTGGAAATAAATCAGCCCCAGCCAACCAGGGGCGGCTTTGCTCTCATGGACAGATTGAATCCCCGAGTGACTGAGCCCCTGAAAAATGGTATGTCACTGCTCCTTCATCTGTTACAAGGCTCCCGGCGTGGCGATCCAGGCTCTCCCCCAGACACATGCATTACCAGTTGCTTCCCATCTCTGTCCTCCTCCAAGAGGCTGATGTCTTGACCACCAGCACGCAGCAAAGATGGAAGATGCAGGCTTGGCATGGGCACAGATTCAACCTGCGGGCAGCTTGTTTTGGCTAATTTCTCTGCAGCCTTGGCCCTGAAACGCCAGCTTTATCACTGGGATCTGAGATGTGTGCAGGGATACGGGTGACTCCCCAGTGCCCTGACCAGACAGTCTCGCCACGCCATCTGTCAGAGCGATGGCCCAGCCCTCCACAGTGGCGTGGGCCCCTGCATGGCTGTGCTCTGCAGCTGTCAACGCTCAGATCTCTTCTCCCCCATGAGGGACAGCAACATCTGGGGGGCACACGGGCAGGATGGGCCCGATTCTTCCATCTGCTCTAATACTGGTAGCAGACTGCAAAAAATCCTCCTCCCAGGGAAAGCTCCTTTCACCCAGTGGCTGTTGGCCCTTTCCAGGGGACACTGACATGGCTTTCAACTACCTGTCCTCTGCATTTAGCAGCAGAAACAATGAAGGGAATCTAAACTGTCCAGGATTCTGGGGAGTCCACCCTACAGTAAGTGTGGTCAGGGACCAGAGACCACACAGAGCAATGTTGATGCTTCTCTCCCCCACAGCACCGTGGTGCTTCCTTAGGGACTAGAGCTCATACGGATCCACCGCTGCCAGCCCATTCTGGGTCAGATTGGCCCTAACGACAGGAGGGGAGCATCTGCTTGCCTAGCCCGTGGCTTTGGGTAGGTCTGAAACTCCATTTACAAACTAAGCAACCGTTCAGCAGATGGCCAACTGCATAAGCTCATCTCAGGATCAAGAAAGACTTCTGCTTCTTGTGGCCCATGCACCACTTCCAACAACGAGAGCACCCCATTATGCACAGCAGCACCATCCTGCTGGGGAACACCAGCAGATGGAAATGCTGCTCACCATCCAGACACAGGCTGCCCTGCAGGGCTGACGGGCTCAGCTGTAAACTGGGTTTTGCCTATTATGGGAGTGTGCCAGACAGCAGCTCTGCCAGGCATGAGTGGACTGCACAGCACACCTGAACAGATGGGCACCTTGGTCTGATGATGATGAAATGAGTCTATTTCCTGCCAAAATCAAGTCTCGTGGAATATCTTCTTTAATTTCTTCTCTTTCTTCTCTATTTCTTCTTCACCAAACTCTCTGGCTGGTACCTGGTCCACAGCAGACTTCAATCACAAAACCTTGATACCTCTTTCACGTCCAGATCCAACATGTATTCATTCACAGGGCCAAATCTTAACAACAGCCACTGGAAGGTATCTCAAAGCACACACACCACCTCTCCGACCACAGCCTCAGGAGACCACAGAGGCAAAATCTCAGCAAGTCAGTGGGTCCCAAAAAGCTCGTCTCCACCTTGGTGCCACTGCAGAACTGAGTTGGCTTCTCCTCACTCATCCCTCTGGGCAAGCAGCCATGCTTGCTCCATATGCTGCTGCTGGCAAAGCCCAGGCTTGTGCCAGTAAGCAGGATCAGAGAGGGACCCCAAAGAGTTCATGTCACCAGTGCACCCTCCACCAGAAAAGGAAGATGTAACAGAGGGGACGGGGACAATCCAAAGCAGGACACAGAAACTGGGACAGCCCAGCCAGCTCCAGAGGACACTCCCTGCAATCTACAAAGCTGCACTCCTGAGCTGGACACCGAGACGAGAGGGTGATTTACTAATCAGCTTCAGTCCCCAACCCACTTGTAAGCAAACAGGAAGTCACTGAAGTACAGCAGGACTTGAGGCAACTGCTAATGAGTAAATGGAGCAAATAAGCTAATTAGAAGAGTGACAGTCAAATGAGTGATGTTGGGAAGATGATTCATTCCTGCAGTGATAAGCAGGCTACAGCAGAGAGACCATTTCAGGAATGTGCCCCTACTCCCTGTGAGGTAGAACATCCCTCAGAAGAGGCTGTGCTATGCCCAGTGTAAACACAGAAAGGCAAATATTTCACAAAAACTCGTTTTTGATTATGATAAGCACCTTAATAAATGCCCTGAGCTGCAGTCACACCAAACACAACACTGTGAGCAGCACAAGACTTTGCAGAGACCTTCACAGAAGGTCTGGAGCAAGACCAAAGGGTTTCCAGAGCTTCCCTGCTGCTAAGAGCATGTGTCTGAGTACCAGACTATGCTTATGGCCAGTCCCATACCCCTACATCACCCTCGCTCTCGATTCCTTCTTTGGACCAGTTGGGATACAATGCAATGTGAAGAAATGGCACAAATATGAACCATGGAGCCCATCACCAGCTCTTTGCAGAGCAGGCTGGGTCCTTGTGACTCTCCCACCTGCACCTTCAAGGGTGAAACATCCCAAGGAGTAATAGCAAGGGCACTGTGGGGGTCAAGATTCTGACCCTGACATCCAGCGAAGCTCTGCTGCCCAGGGGATACCCCCACTGCCAGCTGTATGGGGCTGGAGGCACTGTGGGAAGCTGCTGGCAGCCCTGCAGCACCATGTTCTGTGTCCATTCACTCTCCCTGTGCAACAACCATCCACCGTAAGGCAGAAGGGGAGAGGGTTGAAGATGGAGCCACAGCAGACAGCTACAGCCGGACACGTCCAACAGCACAGTCCTGTTCTCACCTGCATGGGCCTGGAGAACATGTTGGTCAGCACTTCTTTCCTGGCTTCGCAGTATTTGTCAGCACCAAATGTTTCATTTAAGCTTTTCTGGAGAAGATAAGAGAGAGAGCTTTCAGTGTTGGCAAGCTATGATGGCAGGGGGACCCAGGCAGACCTTATCAGGTCATCAGCAGCTCATCAAGGCCAAATTCCTTCTTTCATTGGAAATCACCTTGCAAGCCAAAAAGGGCATGTGAAAGTTGGCTTTGCTCTGGTCCCAGCAGCCCTGACAGGACTGCAGATAGTGTTCTTCTGAGCACTGACCCACCTCCTGGGGTCAACAGCGGGGAGCACCCAGGGCACGGGGACCGCTGGCCCGATCCCCAGGCTCGCAGTGTGTAAGAGTGCCCGTAAGCCCTCTCCTGACCCGTGCCTGGCTCCCAGCCAGCTACTGAGAGCTTCAGCGCACAGACTAATGGGACTCTGGGGAGATGTGGATACAGGAGGTCACTGCCTGGGGCTAGCGGTGAGGAAGGGCTGGAGGGTACAAAGTGCAGGAGAGGAGCTGAGCGCGCAGCCCTGCGTCTGCTGCCATAGCCTCGGCGCAGCCAGCAGGCAGGGAGAGCAGGCCCAGCCGACAGAGGGGCACGCGGGAGGCCAGCGGGGATGGGATTAACAGAGGATTATCCACAGTCCGGTTGTGGCAAGTAAAGAAAATCCTGGAACCTGTGCTGTGCTGTTCAGCTGAGTTCAGCCTCGGGACACGCTCAGCGGAGGATCGGTCAGATACCGCCCGTGCTGGCTGCGTCTGACCTTTCCCAGCACCACTCCCCAGTCCTTCTCAGTCACCTCACTCCCCAAACTGACCTCCCCGGGACCTTCAGCAGCCCAGATAGAAACACCCCCTTGCAGAGCTACTTTTCCCGTGGTACAGAGCTCTGCTTGGGACCTGCTATGAGAAGGCAGAGAAAGGACATCTGCGTGTCCCAGTGAGTGCTCCTGCACTGAAGCATCCTGCTGCAGAGAGGGCAGTGCTGGTGGCACTTGCAAGGTCCTCCCTGCTCTGCTCTGAGCTCTGTGCACAACGTGGCTGACCAGGAGAGGCTGGGCCACCCCTGCCCAGCGCTGGTGGGGTCAAGAGTGAGTGAGGGAGGTGTTTTGGTGTGGATAACTGTCAGCTCTGCTTGGGCAGAGGGGGGCAGGGAATAAACCGTGTGCTGCTGCAAACACGCCCACCCTTCACACCCATGGCCCTGACCCCACCAGTGCACTCACGTGCAGGGTCCCCGCGCTGCTGAAGTCGATGTTGAGACCAACTTGGTTGCAAAATTCCATGAGGTCTTTCAGCAGCTTGGTTTGAGGCGGGGGGTGGCGGCGAAGCAGGGCCTGCTCGGGGAAGGAGCGGTAGATCTGATGGGCCACGGCCATGTTCGCAAGCAGCATGAACTCTTCCACCAGCCTGCAGCATGAGAAAAACAACCCCGGACCCCAGTTAGAGAGAAGAGTGCCCTGGGAAGCCAGGCCAGTCCATAGTGATGAGAACTAATACGACACAAGGGGATGTGGAGCGGCTTGTAGTTGCTGTTATAAGCACAGATTAGATGTGAGACTGCAGCAAATCCCCCCCCAAATTTTCACTTTCCAGCTAAGGTTTCCCTGGGGACTCAGCGCAAGCCGTCCTGCTGGCGCAGACAAGCAGAAGTCAGTAATAAATTGACAGCTTAAATTAGGATAAAATTATCTCCCTTTAAGTCATTTTATCTCCTGAAACGCTCAATGAGCAAAACAAACGCTGTGTGAGAGATAGCACAGAAAACAAACACACATCGCTGTCTTCCCAGGCCAGAGAAAACAGCGTCTCGCTTGCTCCCCAGTCCCGAGCTCAACATGTGTGGTCAAGCCCAGTCACTGAGCCCTGCCTCATGCTGGGATTCCACCCAGAGCGAGATGCAGCATGGCCTCTGGGCAGGGCAAGCCACCTGCACAGCTCTCTGCGGGGCTGACTCTGGCATCCCGGCAATGGGAGGATGCTGGGGGTTCCCCCGTGCAACCCACAGACTGCTAGGGGTATCCCAGGCTGGGGTGAGCCCCCCCACCTTCCACCTCTGAATGTACACACATCGAACAGAAACCTCCAGGGCTACAGACTGCAAAGCAAAGCGATCCCGGTGCTACAGATCATGTTTGGAGCACTGATAGCTTGTGCTACGAGCTGTAGGGTTGTGCCACGGGAGACTTGTTTAACTGGGCTTAGAAAAGCAGAGAGATTTGCTTAACTGAGCTTCCTGCTATTTGCTCCCTGTATTCCTAGGGCTCCTAACTGGTGCTAATTGTCAAAAAAGATAACAGATTTATAGAAGTAACCTCATCCTCCAAGCAACGCCTGCGTGAGCCGTCATCGATTACGCTGGCTCAGCCCCATTGCTCCTGCAGGCAAAACGGTGATTTTGCAGGGCTGGCTGGGGGAGCAGGGCTGGAGCTGGTGGTCCTGTAGCTCCCAGCCCTGGCTGTGACTGGGGGGAACTGGCCAGGTGAGCCGTGCAGGGTGCTGCGCTCCTGGAGTACTTGCTACAGCAGCGATACATTCCCAGCCTGGGAGTCCTTGCCAAGAGCTCAAAAGAGAAAGGAAATAAAGACAAGCCCAGAGGAGGAATAAGCACCTGACTGTGATAATCAGCAGTGGAAATGTTGGTCTTTAATGGGAAAGAAATCCCTTAATAAGAGCCCTGTGGGTTCTCTCAGAGCATGTTGTGCCAGAGGCCAATACTTCAGTCCCTGCAGGAAGGGCAGGAGGGACACTCTTGTGCATGGGCAGTGTGGGAAGGGGTGAGGAGCAGCACAGCCTGAGCAGGAACGGGCCACTCGTCCTGTCCCCTAAAACACCTGCCAATGGGCAGAAGGCCAAAGGCTGGGTCAGCGGGTGGGCAATGAACCCGCAGCCCGGCATGGGAGCAGGGTCAGTAGGCACTCCTGAGGGGTTATTTCCAAGAGGGTTGAGCCAAGCTCTTGCTGCTCCTGTGCAGCTAAGCCAGCAGATGGCAACATCGGTCCCTCTATGGCCACCGGCACTGGGGGGGCTAAGGGACAGCACGGCCCAAGGTGCTGGGCACCCCGGTTACGCAGCACCCAAGGGTGGGAGGCAGGGTAGCAAGTAGCACCTAGCAGGTTATGGCACAGCCATTCTCATCTCCTGCGTAGGGATGGAGCCACCAGCTCTCACCCAGCTTGCAGACAGCGTGTGGGGAACGGTGGCCTGAGGACACGTGCAAGGCTGTGCCAGTCCACACTTGTACCTGGGAAGCCCTTCTGGCCCCAGGCAGCTCACAGCAAGGCACAGCATGGGCTGCGAAAGGCAGCACCTCTCCTTCCCGTGGGCTTTGGTGCAAAGAAAAAGAGACCTTTCCCCAGCTACACAGATGCACACACAGGGAAAGGTTGTCCATGGAGTCTCCGTGCCTCCCTCAAAATGTGGCCTCTATGGAGAGAGGCACAAAGGCAGTTTTAAAGACAAAGCAATGAGCAGCCATGGGCAGCATCTCCTCTGTGTCACAGGTGCATCGTGGTTATCTCATGTCCTAGAGAACGCTGTAAGCAAGTGTTCAAGCAGCCCCTGCCATTCTTGCTCCCTCTGAGCTCCAGAGTACGAAGCCTTTACCTCTTACCTCCAGAGACACTTTGGGCTGGATGCAATTGCCACCACATTATTAAATTCTGCATTTTGTTTTACCATTCTGGGGCTTGGGCTTTTCCATTTTCCTGGAGATACCCTTGTTTGGATGCTGTAGGTAGTACTGAATTGAAGCTAATACCTAAACACCCTCCTGCCACGGATGCGTTTACATCCAAAGGAAAACTTAAGAGCACATAATTCCTGCTCTGTTCTGCAAAATCCCATCCTCTTTCCATTCAACATGTCCACACACAGAGAACCAGCACCCAGACAGCATCAAAGACAGGCTCCATCAAGAAGAGGTACCTGGCACACACATGGACCGACTGCATGAGCAGCAAAATCTTACCAGGAATCACAGAAGAGCTTTGCACCCATGATGGGGCTGTGCAGGATATACCTGCAGATGTGCAGAATTGAAAAGCTGCTTGCCTTGTTTGCTCACTCAAAAGCAGAGGCAGGCTTTGGGAGACTAGCAGCAGTTTGGACTTCCAAGGAACAAACTTTAGGGACAAGATTGGCCACTGCCCTGACTCGGTGAGGAGGACAAGCCCCAGGAGTCAGTTTGTGTCAGCTGAGGTGAATAAATCACAGTGTCCTGTGAAGGCTTCAATGCCCTGGGGGTTGCTGTCAAAACACCCTGCATGGATGGAGGGTTCTTCCCAGCTTTGGATCACCGTGGGGTCATACCTGCTGCTCCCCCCACCCCTCATTCCAACAGCCCTGCAAGCATGGAAGTGATTGAGCAGTGTGGGACTGCTCCATGCTACCTCCTGGACAGATCTGCGTTAAACACCAGGATTTAGTCCCCAGGGAGAGGAAGGCAGTTCCAGAAGGGCGACAGGTCACAGCTGGGCTAATCTGGAGCACGTCAGAGGGAATGGCCTGGGCACAGCAAAGGAGCTGGCACCTGCGCCTGGAGTTAAGCCAGGTCACCTCTTCCACCAGAGCAGCGTGATCTGTGGCTCAGGACATAAGGAGGGACGCAAGATCTGCAACAAACAGCTTAATGCGGCGGTCTCACTGCACCTAAAAAGAAAAGCACATTCTCAAGAGGGGCTCATGCTGAGACTGCACGGGACACTGGAGATTCAGGAGGATGACCCAGGGCTGGGACAGCCCATGAAGCCAGCAAAGCTTCAGGTGCTGCGGAGCAGAAGGGCACAGCAAAGCTGCTGGCTTCCTGCCCTCCTCACGTGGCCTTTTAGCAGCACTTTTAGTGGGGCTTTTAGTGGCACTTTTGGCTCATGACCTCACCAGGGCTTTGGCTCCACAAGCACTGCTCCGCAGCTTGGAAAAAAGCAATGGATGCCGAGGCAGACGGGAGCAGAGGCTGGTTGGCAGTGGCCGGTGCCTGGCACTGCTGTTACTGGGAGCTGCACCGAAGCCCCACTAACTCGTCAGAGGGTCAAATGACAAGATGGTGGGTTTTTTTTTTCTTTTTTCTTAAAACAGCCTAGCTCGGAGTCTGGCTCGGTGCGGCTGGCAGACAGGAGTGCAAAGAAAAATATTTCATGGCTAAAAAAATGGAGACAGAAAGACTGGTCCATCTGAACGCGCGCTGAATGAATCCCATGTGAAATGCATTCTAACGCCATCGCTACAGTTTCCTCTGGATTAGCTGAGCTATCCTTGGCTCCTGGCTCCATAAAATCCTATAAACAATCTGATCTGAACTTTTCCCCTTTCTCTGCTGATGCGAGGTTTCCTCTGCTGCCCCGCGGAGAGGGCTGGGGCTTAGCAGGTGTCTGTCCCTCCCGTAGGTGCCTGCAGATCGCGGCTGTCCTGCTCCCCAAGCCTGCAGGAGGGAGCGCTTCCAAACCTGTTCAATGCATCATTTAACATGTGCACATGGGAGAGGGAGGAGAGGGAGGGGTAGGACGGCTTGCAAGCTGTGTAACACGCGTTAAGTGTCTCCTGCCAGCTCTTCCAATACCCAGGTTTTGCTTGTGAGTTATGGGGCTTGGTGCAGGAGTTAGTGGGTGAAACTCTACAGCCTGCCTTATGCAAGAGATCAGCTGGAACCTATGGTTTTCAAAAGCACTCGCTCCAAGTTTCAAATGTGATGGAGGTATGCTGGCTCCTAAATCCCACTGACTGCCAGGGAGATTTCAGGCTCCCGAGATGCTCTTAAACATAGGACTTGGTGCTTTTGAAAGTATCTTAAATGATGGTCACAGCTCCTGTAGGCAAATAACCACCTAAGAAACCATCCAGCTGAAGAGGACTGATGACACCTTGATGGCAGCCCCAAACCCAAGCTACTGGATACTCCTCTCACACACCTCCAACCAGAGCCAAACACACATGGGACATGGGAAGAGGAGCTGCACAATCAGACCCTGGAATTGCTTTAGCAGCAATTTGCTCTGTAAAAGGTTAGCTAGACCCTTCCCAATCTCTGGATAGCAACCTTGAAAAACTACTCACATCCTCAGCAAGATGTTTGGTTGACTGCAAATAAAAAATTGGCTTCTCATGTCAAACCTCTGCAGAGCGAAGCAGGGCAAGTAAAATGCCTGTTTGGCTGCTTGTCTCCATGGCAATGCGGCCAGGCTACACAGCAGCCATCGAAGTGCCCACTCTCCCTGATTAACTTGACAAATGACATTAGCTAAGCAAGGTTCGCTGCAAGGCAGAGACAAGGAGTACTTTGTTTGCAATCCAGTAAGTGCAGCGAGGAGGCAGGCAGCGTGGTTAAAGTGAAGCAACTCTAAAACATCTGCTGTTTCACCAGTGTAACAGACCCATAGGCTTCAGAGCAAACGGCAGCAAGGTTGGGCTGAACAGATGAGCATCGTTCTTCCCCCACACTGTCTTCTTCACCTCCATCCCCTCCTGCAAGATCTAACCACTGGGTGTATCCAGATGTTAGAAGTACTCTCATAGCTGAGGTGTGGACTGAGAGATAAACCCAACACACTGTTTAGCTTGTCTACAGCAGGGTTTTTTTTGCTTTTGACAGGCTGGCGAAGTTGTTCCTTTCTTCACATGTGGCTCATTGTGGAAACCTGCTCTCAAAGGGACAGTGATGAACCATCTTGAGCTGAAGTCTGAGCCCTGCTTCAACACTGGTCCCTCTGGCTGGGTGAGCTGCCACCAGGTAAATCCCAGCAACTTTCCATCATCTCTGCCTTGAGCCAAACGTGACCAAATCATGTCTGCAGCGGTTACAAACTTCCTTCCCCTAAGCCATTACAAAATCCCATCTGCTTGTCTCCATCTTGTCTCCCCCTCACAGCATGTGCTTCCTCCTCTCTACAGCTTCTGCTGTTCAAACTTCTTCCCATCTCCAGATGGGTTTACTATCCCAGGTCAGCATGGGTTTGTGCTTCAACCAGCAGTCATGGCCTCTAGTTTCTCAACCCATAACTATGTGTTTGTCTCAGGTGTTCAGCTCCCCACTGGATCCAAATAGGGTTAGGACAGCATAGCTTTGAAAGCATCACATTTTGTTTGTTTGAACAAAACAGAGCCATGGGAGGCATGTGTCTGAGGGGGCTCTAAGGACTCTGATGGATGTACGTCCCCCGGCTAAGGGCAGTACATTGCTGAGAGCCCTCGCTCTCTGTTGGCATGAAGGGGATTATTGCTGCAGCACAATCTCATAACAAACAAGAGATCTACAGCCACCTCCTGGGAATGGGACTCTAAATCCTGCTGCATTCACCAAGAGAAAGTCACCTTCCACAAAAGGCTGCAGTCTTGTGCACATCCCACAGCAGCAGCAGTATTAGCTGAAGGAAAACAGTAAAGAAACCACCACAGGTAAACCCACAAGCTGTGTCCAAAGTATTAAGTCCAAAGACACTGGATGTGGTACGACTTTTTCTTCTTTTCTTTAAATCTTGTACATTTATTTTTGATTACAGCTCTTCCATGAAGCAAAGGAACTTGAGAGGTTTCTATAAAAGCTCTTCTAAAAGCAACATTAGCTAATCCCGCATCTCCTGAGAGAGCAGCCAATGACAGAACCATGCTCTTTGGTGAGTAGCTGGACCGGCGCTGGTGATGGCTCTTTTCCACACAAAATCCTACAAGAACAGTGTGCTGTCTTCCTGGTGACACTCTGCCTATCCAACAAACTGAAGCATCTTCAGTCATCCACTCTGGAACAGCCCTGCTGCTTGAAGAGTGAAAATTAGATCCACTGTTATCCAAAAAATTGGACTGCAGTGTTGTATATGAGCCGTGCAATGTTGGTGTGGAGCTCCCTTTGCCAATGACAGTTGCCAAAAGACCAAAAGCCCTACTTTTTTTTTTGAAAGAAAATGCAGTAAAAGGCAAGAACACTGGCGGTTCCCTGCTTGATGAAAGTCATTTGCGCTCCTTTCGCAGCTAGTGGTAGCCTTGAACAAAGCACAGCTGAATAATGGAATTACTCCACTTTCTGAGATTGCTCAATTAGCTCTTGGTTAAAACTGTTAACACTGAAACTTGATGAGAATAGCAGCTCTGAGGCAGTTTTAGATTCATTTCTTACTAAGCTAGATGGCTTTTCCCTCTAATGAACTCCCTTTCCGGGGTATAATGAATGCCCTTTTTATTAGCTATGGTGCCTTCCCAGTAATAGATGCCTACAACACAAATGCATGGGAGGGTTTTCTGAATACAAATGTTACTTACTGGCCACTCTCACACCTTGAGGCTGGAAATACCTTGAGATCCCTCTCTTTGCTTTATCCAAATCAACTGCAGCTCAGAGGAAAACTGTTTTAAGCTCTCAATATTAGAGCTGGGCTACTGAAGGCAATCAGCATGATTAGGAATTAATTGCTTAAAGCCTGATGCACTGGGTTTGCAAGTGGGGATTTAGACTGCTAAAAAACCTCACCCATTTACCTAAATTCCTTTGAAAATGATGCCACTTTGCAGCCCCTTTACACAGAAGAGTTGACTCAATCTGGCAGCACAACATCAGGCTAGACCTTAGGGCGCTGAAGATGGCACAAGTGGCCATGGAGCCTCCAGCACCTCTTGGTAGTTGGCTGCATGGATGGCAAACACTCCCCGCCTGGCCTGGAGCTCCACAAGCTCATCTGTGGTTCATATGGATGCGATGAAGTCAACGCCTGCCTGCTCCACCACCCTCCATCCCATTGCAATCCAAGTGGCAAAGGAAACCATCATCGAAGTAAAGGGCAAGTGTTGCAGAGGACACGGTCTCCGCAGGCTGCGCCTCTTCATTAAATGTTAATATGACTGCAGTCTGCTCCTTTTCATGCAAATTGGCGACAACCTTCAGACTCCTGGCATGAAGCTGAAGTGCCCCTCTGTGCCAAAACAGTGTCTTCAGCTGCTGTGGGACAGGGATGAAAGCTGAGCCTTGCATACATGTGCTGGGAGACACAGGACACAGAGGCACAAGTTCAGGAGGCTCCTGCAGTCCCAGCTCCAGTGTTCTTCACAGTTTTCTCAGGACCATCATATTTTTTGAGCCTGGGGTAGAGGACTTCACCCTCAGCATTGCAGACAGAGGAAAATCTCCCTCCAGGAAGGGCTTTCTTGGGTCAAGAAACCCCTTTTTCCACAGGCCCCAGAGAGGCCCACAGAGTGCCACTTGCTCAACGTGGGCACACAGCCCCACATACACCCCCCCTAGAAATGCTTCCAGTGCCCAGGGTCCCTGGTCCTGCTGTACAGCCCTCCTCGCTTGTGCTGGATGTCACCAAAGCAATGGTGCTGTTCAAAACCACACCTTTAAAACACAACCCCTTCATCCTGTCTAAGCATTTCTCTGTGAGGAAGACAACTTTAGCACTGGAAAAGGTTTAGCTATCCCTGTGTTTAGGTGCAGGAATCGTGTGGCTGGGAATACCAGCCTGGCTTGCCAAGGATCCATATCAGACCCCATTTGTCCTTCCAGGGAGCCAGTGGCTCACTGAGATCTCATCTATCAGAGGGAGCTACTATGGCCAGAGCCCTGCTCCCTCCCTGCAGAGCCGCGGGGGAGGGATAAGTGGTGACCACGAACGCACGCAACTCAAGGCTGTGTTCAGCTAACGGGTCTCATGAGAGCAATCGCTGCCTGGGCTCGCAAGCTTTACTTCTGGGGATGTGTTAAGATGCTCCCAAGCAGGGGTGCTGCCCAGGGTCAGAGCAGGGATCCGAGACAGTTTTATCCAGCCTGTGGGAATTCCCAGTAGGCAAAAGAGCCCAGAGCCAAGCTGGGTCTGGGACAGAGCAGAGGAGATACCTCACAACCAGCACCCAAAGCCAGACTGGCAGTTCACATTCCTGAGACATGCAGCCTGATACACCACTGGCTTCAAAAGCAGAGCTTATGACAAGACACATAATATTAACATCATCCAGAGTCTGGCCCAGAGGGCAGTGGAAAGAATTCCTCCAGCAATGCAGACAGACCCTCTCCTGACGGGAAAGCCTGCGGCCCCACACACCAGGCCAGCACCGCCCGTTATCAGGCTGCGTTTCCCACTGAAAGGAGGAAGCAGGAATGAAAGGCACTTTTCCTCGCCATTAGAAGTTTACGCGAGTGATTTACGGGTCAGAAAAATTAGCAAGTCTGTTGCTGAGTGCTCCATACAGCAGCATGTGTTACATGGCTGCTGACCAGAAACGCCAAGACCCATTAGGTGGAAGCAAAGGGCAGTGCGATGGAAAGTTAAAGATGCTTTTTGCCCATGTAATTAATTAGCCAGGTCTTTTTTCCATCCCCTCCAACCTTCATTAATGTAACATTGAAGCGAAGGAATATTAACAATTCAGACAACACATTAATATTAACACAACACCTGCAAAATGCAAATGCAAGTCCATTAGGTAAGCAGATGATCTTAAGCCATTGAGGCAGAAATAACATTCTGACATTTCCTAGCATGAGTATCCTGCACAGATACTGTCCATCACTTATGCTCCATTATAAAGCCATGGCCCCTTGTATGCAGGGGGCTTCTCATCTGTTACTAGTCCCTGAAAGGATGAGAAAAAAATTACATTTCCATTAAGACATTTGCCAGTTTCATATGGAAAGTGTCTTACTAAAGCCATGTCATGAACCAGAAAGATCAAAAGGGATTTTTAAAAGGATTTTATCTCTGTACTAGCAAGGGATGGAGATAAAAAGTGAAGCTGATAGCTTGTAAATATTAACCTACACTTGGGATTCCTCCAGAACCTGAGCTTTCTATTACAGTGGTTTAATCTGAGACAAGTTTTCAGTAAGGGAGAAACAGTTAATCACCTGGAGAAGTGATAGTGCCACAGGGAGTCACAGACTCCCTAGAACCAGTCTTCCAGTACCACGCTCCCCACCAGCTAATGCTCTCCCAGACATTCCAGCTGAGGAAGTGTTCACACCCTGTGTGTGTTTATCCCTTCAGCCTTTGGCTTTGCTTTTGCCCAGCTTACATGGCATTGAAGAGTTGATTACTAACAAAGCAGGGGACAAACTGATGGACAAGGGGGAAATAAAGAAGGGATGAACATCCCAGACTAGAAGGATACCATGAGATGGCCAATGATGGGGAATAGCATCCATCTAACCAACCAGGATGTGACCCAGGGACAAATAAGCAGGAGCCTGCAGAAGCTCATGAAGAGGTGAGCAACAGAAGCTAGCAAAAAAACAGTTAAAAAGATCAAAAACATAGAAAGTAAATAATCCAGCAGCAAAAGGCAGTGGTGGCACAACAACTCAACACAAATCCCCTGATGTTCATGAAGTGAAAGCCAGGCAAAGTCCTGTTTTGCTGCAGGTCTCTGGTCCACCTTCCTGCTCAATGCAAGATAACTTCAAAGTTGGATCAGATGGGCGTTTTCCAGTTGAGTTCTAGCACTCTCTAAGGTCAACTATCTCACAGTTGCTCTGGGTCCCCATTCCAGTTCTTAACCATGCTCGTAAACGTTGTTTGGGCTCACAGGAAGAGATATCCAGGAGAAGCAATCACCCAGGCTGGCCAGCATTCAGCAAGGGCTTTGTCAGAGAAGGATTGCTCGGGGGAAACTGGCTGCAGATCCAGGGAATTAGAGCAACTATTGGGACCACTGGTTCTGAGAAGATCTGTGTCAGGAAACATATTCAACCTAGCAAGGTCCCCAGTGGACAAACCCAAACGCAGCTGCTCCCTGTCTGTGGGATGCTCTGCTGGGGGTGCTGCTTTCCAGGCAGGGCTGTGTGCTCACAGAACTGTCCATCACTGCTCCAGTTCAACCTCAGATTTGCAGTTGTAGCACTGAGTGTGGGCAGGTTAAGGGGAACAGTTGTATCAATACAGAGTGAGGGATCCAGCTGGCTCCAGCTCTATTATTCTTGGTCTGAAACGACTGTGAAGCACAACACATGAACCTTTTGGTTACCAGGACTTTCAAAGACATGGAAACCCTCAGGAGAGGGGAGCAAGGTACAGGGGACACTGACGGCAGATCAGGGTTAAAACAACCAATAGGAGTTGGCAAGGTGATGAAAGGGAAATGGGCAACATGGGATTTGGGGGTGATGTTTGGGGGTGATGTTTTTTTAAACAGGGACTACCGAAATGCTCTGGATACCTTCTGCTTTCAAGCAGCCTCTTGGCAGATTAAAACATCCTAGAAGGTTTTATATCCAGCTCCTACATCTTAAACTAAATATTAGGTGAGAAAAACATGCTTCTGAAGAAAAGTCAGGGATAGCGCTGAGTGAAAAACACTGAGCAGGAGGATGAATGTATGGGGTATGTTGAACATACAATCAACAACCGTTTTCTTTCCCAGAAATAAAGCCAAGGGAATGAAATGCAGAGATGAGCAGGATGGAAAAGCTGCAGGAAATTTAGGCAGTCTCCCCTCACCTCATATCTCCTCCAGGCACGACTCTCACCCTGCCTGGCCTCAGCGGGCAGGCTTGGAGCTACGCCGTAAATTCCTGAGAGCAGCTTACCCCCTCTGCAGCGAGACAGACTCGAGGTACGATAGGTCTTTTCCATCTGTAACTTCTCCCTCTTGACTTTTATGTGCATCAATTCAAAAGCTATTTGATTTACTGGCGTAGGGGTTGTGAAGAGCCTGGCTTGGTCTTAAGGACAGCCTGAGGTTAAAGGCAGCAATGCAATTTCACCACCCCGTCCATTACAAGAAAATGTTCAGGTCTGGATTTATAGTCACGTTCCAGCGAGCCCACACATCACGGCAGGCTGGAATTAGCCTCATTTACGCAATGGGATCGAGGAGAAAGGGCCAAACATCCTACCAGAGTTAGGCACACAATGGAGAAGGCCAAGCGGCATGGGAGCGGGCGCTGAACAGTGTGCCTGCTGTCAGAGAGGAGGCTGCACGGTTGGGGTGACAGAGGGCTGTTTATCTCCAGCTCGAGCCACTTACAGACAGATGGTAGATGAGGTAGTTTCAATGAGACCATAACAGGTAAGGATGGGTGGCACGGGACCTATTGCTGTAAGCGAGGAAGAATCATATCCTTTAAAGCCCAAAGATGGATACGATGACTCTCTGGAACTGGATTAGTAAGGGAGGACTCTGTTTCACAACACAGTCCCCCTGCTGAGAACAAGCTCTGTTCACACTGAGGTCTGCAAAACCTCACACGCTGCCGGATGAAGGTAACAAATGTCTCAGTCCCTGCCTGTCACAGCCAACAAATTAACCTGGTTACTCCCGTTAGTTCCTCCACTGACTTTTACAGGTCCCTCAGCTGCATCTAAGAGCAGAAGAACCAAAGGTAAAGCCACCATGATACCCTGAAACTGCTCCTTTGAGCCAGGGTTTTACTAAATCAAGGAAAGTCTGGTTAAAATGAAGACCCAGGTGTGATGAAGAACCCCTGCAATGTCACCTTCCAGCCTCTGAAGTGGGAGCTCCAACCAGAGTTCAGCAGCACAGACCAACCTCCTGAAAAAAATCTACAATCACCAAAAAGCAGACATGCAGATCTGTCAGCACATTTGTGTTGCTGGAACAAACGGATCTCAGCACTGGATCGTGATAAGATTTGCAACACTGTCATCTTGCAGAGCCTTGTCAGTGCCTTTTTAACTCTGGAAAAGTAGCATTTCAGGCGTTGGTCCTTGCCTTTGCATATGAGCACTGCAAAGCCAAAACAACAACCTCTCTTGGAGCATGGGGCATATCCTAAGATGCCCTGGAGCTTTCCTGTCCTACAGACATCGAGTAGTAATCTCCAAATGACAAAACAGAAATAAAACTATATATCCTCAAGTTTTGGTGAGTCTCCAGCCCTGGCCTGACAGATACCTGGCTCTGTTTGCTGCATCTCCCAGACTGCTTAACTCTTGAATGAACAGGGCAGCTCTGTATGTTTAGAAGAAGGAAGCACAACATTAAATCTGCCTTTTATTTCTAAATTGCCATCCTGGATTGGACAGCAATGCCCACACATGCTCAGTGACCAATCTGTCAGTCCACATGGGGAATCACCAGGGCAAGTCACCACCTGCAAGGACCCTGTTGTTGGAAGCACCATGGTGGCTTCAGCCCTGGCACAAAAGCACTTCAGTGGTTTGATCTCTTATGGTGGTTGGACCCCACACAGCCATATTCCTTTCAGGCAACACAGTTTGTCGTGCCTTCATACTCGGCAGCCCAATGTGAATGACTTGGGTCCTAGACCTCTGTTTGGCCACTAGATTTACAGGCTGGGTCAACCATTTGCAAATCTGAGTGCCAGGCTGAAACAGCCCACATAGCTGGGGTGCACTGCAGCCTCCAAGTTCAGACTTGAGCAGAGAGCTCCCTTGTCCTTCACAAGGTCTGAAAATTCTATGAGATAAGAGAAGAGCAAGTGGCCATGATGACTGTTGACTCACAGTAGGTCCCTGATGCTTTAGTCACACAGATGAAAACACACTGAGGTCACATGGGGAAGGCAAATGCAGTACCATGTCTTTTCTGGAGTCTGACATCAAAATAGCTGCCTCACTATCTACCAAGAGTTGTTCAATAACATTGGAATAAAAGCTGTGGGAGATTCCTCCAACTGATCAACCTGTTAAATCCAGCCAGCCAGGGAGAGGGCCAGTGAAGCTCCACCAGACACCCTTCACTGACCAGCTTCAGCACAGGACAAAACCACTCAGAACCACTGCCTGCAGAAGCAACACAACTGCGCCATGACGTGTTAAGTTGGGGACACACATGAGTTAAAACAGACAATCCCAGTACCTGGGAAAGGGCAGGGATTATGTGAACCTTGTAACCCACCACAGAGGATACAACAGCTTCTGGGTTTGCCCACATTTCACATGCTTACTTGGTGCTATCTGGACACAACAGACACCAGTAACTTCTGTGGGTGCTCATGGGACTGTGTCCTTCTGTAGCAGGAAAGGTACCAACCCCATTTCAGCCTGAGCTTGCTCCACAAACATACTGAGGTAGTTTCAGTGAACACACTGAAAGGCAGTTCAGGAGCCATGTATGGATGGGCTGAATGTCAAAGCACGGGAAATACAGCTTATGGTACGTGCAATCCAGGCACATTATACCCTCTTTGAAAGCCACTCTCCTATTGTTATTTAACATCCTGCAAGTTTCAGCCAGAGATGCAGTCTCCCATCCGCGCCCCGAACTGGCCTGGGAATTGCTGGGAAGAAGAAAGGGAGCTTGAAATGAACTGTGGAAAGATTTAAGTGCTCTAACTGCTGCTTTCCAATACAATTTTCCACTTGGGGCAGAGGAAGGGAAGGAGGAGAGCCTGACAGCAGTTCAGAGCCAGTCACAATTGTGACGGGTTCTTCTTTTCCATTTCCAACCAGCTCGCAGGCAGAAGGAGCACTTTAACCTCCATTAATTATCACAGCCTTATTCCAGCCCTGGGGTTGAGAGCAGCAATGGCAAACTCTTAGGACCAGTTAGGAGCAGGTCCTGCCCCAGATTGTGCTGTTCAGCTCACTGCAGTGAAACTGGCATGCATAGGAGCAAGAGCTACCACAACTCTTCCTACAGTCCCGTAGTTAGCAGCGAAGGGCATCTCCAAAAGTAGTGGGCATCTCCCACTACTGCCAGAGAAGAGGATCACACAAATGAGTTCTTGTACTCCAGACTCTGAAAATAGGTTTAAAATGGTTTATTACACAGATCCATTGTACAGTCAAGTTGTACACACACAAAAAGGAGCTTAACAGAGGAATCCATCAATTCTGCCTCCTCTCTGGCTATCAGACTCCTGCTGCAACTCTACCACCACATGAAGTTTATTGCATTTATCAGCACTGATCATTTGATATGCAGCTAAAGTGTGCACGTGGTGTTTAGGGAGACACGGACACCTTCAATGCACACAGCCTCATATAACTGGGGCAAAAATATTATGAGATATTGCTATGTTGTTTCTCCCACTGCTTGGCTTAATTACAAACTATCCAAGATCATTATAAAAAAAAATAGCTGTATCTGAGATGTGCCTGTGCATGCCCTAGCTCTGCATTTCAGCCCACGCTGCCCCACGTCCCTGATGGGGTTGACCCATCCTCAGCTGATCACAAGACCCAGCCCCTGCTCCCAACCACTCCCACCACCTGGCTGCAGGTACCACCCCTTCATGCTCAGTGATGACAAGACATGTCATTCTCCCTTCCCTGGTGACATGAGACTTTTGCAGAGCTGCCCCCTCCGACACTCATGGCTTGCAAACCGCTCACAGGTATTTTCCGGATTACCCTTTGGCACTGAATAAAAGTAGGATGGAGATGCTGCTGCTGGATGCAGCCAGAGCTCTTCCTGGACACCCTGCAGTCATACCAGGAGATGCTGGTGAGCAGCTGTCTTTTGCAGCTGAAGCAGCAGAAGAATCTGGGGTTCAGGTGCTTTGTGGCTCTAAGCTGACAACAAGCCCAACCACATGCAAGGCAGTTGTTTCCCTGTCCTTGCTGGCCAGAACATGATGCCTCCAACCATGGCAAATTTACTAGTATAGAACAAGTAAGGTGCAAGGAGGTGTGCCTGCATGTGCACAGACACAGCAGAGAGGAGGGAGGAGTGACTGGGACATGTGCTGGGATGCTGAGGTTCACATAGCAGCAGCTGTCAGCAGCTCCATACTCAGCTCTGAGTCACACAGGAATCAGCCTGGGGAGCAATTACTGGTGTACAAATGCTCTCGAGCTGCAACAAAAGGATGGCAAGGAGTTTCCTATCAAAAATGCTTGAAGTCTTTATCTCCCCCACTAAAGCTTGGGAGGATACTTCCTCCTGCTTAGACAAATGAAGCCTCCAGTGACACGAACCAGGGGTGAACAGCAGCCACCATGGCACAGCAGGTTTGCCCTGCCAGCACTAGTGACTGCAGGAACCACGCTCTGTTATGAACAAGCTGTTGCTCTAATTCAGCCCTCCTGACTCATCTGTTAAAGAAGATTTTCCTGAAATCACCTGGGGCTTTGATTAGCCAAATGCACTTTTACATCTGACTTCAGTCCTCCAGCTGCCACCGCACTGCTCTCCCTGCATGCCCAGCCTGTGCTACACAGAGCCATGGGGCAGGAGACACCTGACCAACGGCCTGCTCTGAAACCCAGGTCTGCAGCACTAACAAGCTCCCCACACCTTCATCCTTCCCCCCGCATCCTTGCGCACACACGAGCTTTTTATTCCAGCAACCCCATAGGCTCCCCTAGGACTGAAATGGAAAAACATAACAGCAAGTGCACACCCAGATGTTCATTTTGTATGTGCTGACAGTCTCACTTTAATCCTACTTTCCACATTTAAGGTGTTAATGGGAACCCTGATGCATTTCAGAGGGAACGTGCACAGATAGAAGATAGATGCGTTGAGTCTAAAACCCTGCTCCCAGATTTCATATCAAGTGCTGGATTTGTTTATATCCATATGATACAATCTCCATAAAAGCAATCAACCACCACCGAAAGGAGATGTTTCAATATCTTCACAGCCTTCACACAGACTAGGCATTAGGTTTGCTTTTATGAGGCAGAATAATATAATGGATTCCTTCCACAAGTTCCCAAATGTTGTTATTAAGTATTGCTTCTCTAATAAAATATGCTGCGACATACAGTAGTACATGATGTGGCATTTACACAAGTCTTTTTTCTATACGGGACTTACTGGCTTTTAAACAAATCTGTCTCTTCCATACACTACAGAACCGCAAGATGAGTAATTATGTTCTCTGCTTAATAATGTTTTTGCACTGGCCAATTTAACAGCTAATCTCCACAAACCTCTGAGATAGTCCCGCAGCAGCTACATTTGCATGTTGTAATCAAGTCTTGCTATTAAATCATACTTTGCAACAATAGCTGAGCTGTCAGCTACGAGCAGTGGCTCTCGCGCTGGCAGCGTGCAGACGAAAGCCCTGGATGAACACGCACGGAGCCACTCCGCTCTGACACCCCAGAGCGCATCCCGTCGCGCTTTTGGGAGCTTGGGAGTGGCTGCACCCGCCGTGGATCTCAGGACAAGCATCCTGTCTCTCTCTGCTTTCTGGAGCGACCAGTCAGCTTGCAGGTTGTCTTCTCCAGGCCTGCATGCTGCTCTGCAATGGTGCAAAGCCAAACTGGTTTGGCTGCTGTTCTCTCAGTCCTCAGGCTGTTTTTTATGGTGTCCTTGAAAAATTGAGCACTCCGGGTGCAACAGAGAGATCCTGTCTTTGCAAAAGTGCCCCCTTGGCTGTGTGGGCAGAACAGCTTGTGGAGCCGTGCCCTGAATCAGGGCACTGCAACTGTCAGGGTTAACCACCCTCCTTGAAAATACCCTGCCCCATTTCCTGGTTTCTTTGCTGTCCTTGTTGACAGTACAGCATGAAGGTAAGGCTGAGAGGGCAGGGCAGTGCTCATTCAGTTGTGTCCCTATTACTGGCACTATATTTTGGCCATAGAGCCTGACAATGGCTGGTGTGACACACAGCTTGAAGCAGATGTTTGATCTTCCTCTACTGGCTTATACCAGGGATTGATGCCTTGTTCCTCACTGTCCCGTTCACACTCCCACAAACTCATCCCCAAAGAGACCCATAAACCCCAGCACCATACTCCTGCTCCTGTACATTCACTGATGCAACATGTCCATTCTCTTCTTTCTCTCACAACCTCCGTTTTCCCTTGATGGGGATAAGGGACTGAGAAGATCCGAGTGAATCAAGTGCTTCTGTCAAATAACTGCACCAGGAGGCAAGTCCTATGAATTCCCCGCAGCAAACACCACTGTACTGGTCCAGGCTGTTATCGGTGCCAAAAACTCTTACTCTGAACCAGATTCTGCATCTCTGCCCTCCCCTGCAACATGCTGCAAATGTGCAGTAAATACCAGAGCCCTTGTTGAATTCTGCCTTTTGCAGTAGCTGTACCATGAGGCAGAGTTTCTACACAGTGACGCAGTTCAGCTGCAGCCTGGTGATGTCTTTCTGTCCTAATGATTCTTCCTACGCATTAGCAAAACATTTATTTCTACCTTGCCCTGTACTTCCCATTTATCCAGAAATCTGACAAGGTCTCCCTCCTTTCAACATGGTGACAGAGGGAAAAGAGAATTTCTTGCTGGAATCGGCTCACTCTGTGAAAATAGACAGATCAATCTAGATTCAATCTGTCTTCCTAATTGTTGGGGGCTGGAACTGACCCCAGGCTGGCCTACCTGGGAGCAAGCGCGTGAGCATGGGCAGCCTGTTCCCAGCCTCTCCTGCTCATGCTGCCAACAAGTCACACCAGATCTCTTAAGAGTATGGTGGACCCTGCCTGCTCCCCTGTAACCCAGACACTTGTGCCCAGACCCACATTGCCAGCCATGTGGCACCACACCAGACGGTGCCTGTCTGGCAGCAAGACTGCAAATGAGCACTGAACTTAAATAAAGCATGAAAAACTCATTAATAAGGCGACTTCTCCAACAGGTGCCCTGCTTTACTGCAACATAGCTGCTGGCCCACCTCTCTAGGTTCTACTTGACCACAAAGTCCTTCACAGGGATACTTCCAGTGGGGCCAAGCCAATGTGACATTTCTTGTCTGCCAGGACAACTGCACGTGTAGCTGCTTGCTAACCTGATTATGCTGAGATGAGTGAGGTTAGCATCAACATTTTTACTCTAGCAG
The DNA here is from genome assembly GCA_025345505.1 of Todiramphus chloris collaris. Taxonomy (NCBI): domain Eukaryota; kingdom Metazoa; phylum Chordata; class Aves; order Coraciiformes; family Alcedinidae; genus Todiramphus; species Todiramphus chloris. The sequence continues at coordinate 13,309,613 of JANVCC010000030.1, forward strand.
GCTGTTTAGCCTGGGCTGTTTGAGCAAAATGAGATTACGCCAGAGATGCAACATGCACAGGAGCTCTGCCAAGGCCAGCTTTCCCAGGGGACAGGGGATGTGATGAGCAGTCAGGACGTCGGTCCCTATTCAGCTCAGCTGGAGATGGGAAGAAATATCTACCAGCAGCCCAGAAGTCAGCAAGAGCTCTGCCGAATGAGGCAGGAGTGAGCAGTGACCTGATCAGCAAGAGATGCTCAGCAGCAGTTAATCACTTCGGTGTCCAAGCAAAGTTAATGGAGGAGCAGGAGGGCAGAGAGCAAAGAGAGAAGGAGGGGAAGCGGGGGATACCGCGCTGCTCAGCTCACGAGGCCGGTGCCCAGAGCAGCATGGCCCCACAGAAGCAGTAAAGCCAGGCAGGACCATGTCCAGGCTAAAACCCAGGTAGGGCTCTGCATCACCTGTACCTGTGGCAGGTAATTGTTCCCAAGGCAGCAGAGCTCTGCAGTAACCAAGATTTGAGTGGCAATGATAAAAGTTCACTTTCCTCTATTCCCTCCTGTTTGATGATTGCAAAGTGCTTTATAAATGCTAATAAAAAAATCCCAGGGGACTCCTGCTCTTTTCTGCTTTACAGACGAGAGAGTAGCAGAGACAGATGACATGACAGAGCACTGGAACAGGCTGCCCAGAAGGGTTGTGGAGTCTCCTTCTCTGGAGACATATAAAACCTGCCTGGATGCGTTCCTACGTGGCCTGCTCTAGGTGGTCCTGCTCTGGCAGGGGGGTTGGACTAGATGATCTTTTGAGGTCCCTTCCAACTCTTAACATTCTGTGAATTGTCAGAGACCACGCATGGAACAGCCTCTGAGTTGGGAGCTGGCCCTGGACTTCCTACCCTGTGTGCGTGCTGATCTGGTGAAGGGTCCAGTGGGGTCACCAGAGAACAGAACATTTCCAGAGAGATCAACACAGGCAGAAAAACTGCAGGACATCTTGGTCAATAATGTTGCGGCTTATTTAAGGGTGCTTCTGGCTCATCAGCCCAATTTTAGATGATACAGGTGAAGGACACAAAATTTAAGATGTTCAAAGCTGATCTGAAGAATTTAGAACCATCTCCCATTAAAATTAATGGAAGCATTAATGCAAAGTACACTCAGATCCTCAAGCAGGTTCCTTCCAAGCAAGATCTTTCCATTAACTTGAAAGGAAGTTGTGCCCAAATCCTCTTACGTTGCTGGGAACATCTCAGACGATACAGGCGAAGTCGGGTTACAAACTCATTAGACTCCAGATTGACTAATGCATGACAAATTGAAAGAGGTGGAAGTGCTAAGCTGTAACAGGAACCCCACTCAGGGTGACCTTGATACGGTGAGGAGCTGAGCACACAAAAAATGCTTATGATTTGAAGCTCCTTTTTCCAATGGAGATGAAGCAGGGAGGTGTGTGTGGAAGGAACAAAATCCATTGCCAGACTGATTTAGCTGCTCTGAACTGCGGAAAAAAAACATTGAAAATGCAGCAAGACCCAGAGCAAAGCATGGCAGTAGCTGGAAAACCAGAACAACCCTTGTTGCCTGGGAGTGCATAAGGAGAGATGCTTCCACTCTCACCCTCTCATTTGTGAGGACATAATTTCAAACAATAAGGTACACTTAATGCCCAGCTTGGCAGAAGCACATGGAGATATGTCAGGACTCAAAGCAAATGCCCTGTTCTTCCAGGCCCAGCAGCCAGCAAAACCCAGCTTTGCAAGGCAGTGAGCAGTGTCAGTGGAAGCTGATCCTTTACATTAATGCAGAGCAGTGTGCCAGTTGTTTAAGACTGGGAGGATTATTCCAGCAGCTGACCTCCTGGAGGGTTTCAAGTAGCTACTGCTCTGTTAAATCCACTGACTCGTAGGATCTAAAACACCTTCCAAAAGTGCAATTGTCCTTGAGAGATGGAGAACTCTCTGGTTTTCTCTTGGGATGTTTTGCCAGCGGTTAATCTCTCTTGCCTTTCAAATACATGCTTTATTTCTAGTCTGAATGCCAGTAGCTTTTTACAAGAGAGCAATCCCAGCTGGCTGACAATCCGCCCAGTTACTCCCGCTTACATTGCTGATCCCCTGGGGAACTTAGTACCCAACAGACCATAGAGGTAGGGCCTGCCCACGGCAAACCAAAAGCCCTCGCTCACTCTCTCCAGGCAGAAAGTGCAGATCAAAAGCAGGCTGGTGAGCACAACTGGAAGGTCTATCTGAGAGCATCTTCATCACTGCCAGCACAACACATGCTCCAAACACTCAGCGTCCCCTTCACCATCTTTGTTCTTCCTTCACTGTCTCCTGCTTGCATGTGACTTTCCACCATTCTCTTGTACCTAAAGCACACGCTAACAAAGCAAAAGGCAGCACATGCACTAACATCACAGAGTGGACAGTAAAACCTATCCCTGTCAGAGAGGTCCCTCCACACCATGACTATACATTCAAGGACACGTAGCCTAAGCCACAACAAGGACTCCTTTTCCACATTTGTTATGAAAAAGTATGCCTAGAAATCCTGCTGGTAGAGGGATGTCTAGTGGGTCTGGTGATTTTCTACCCACATCTCAGCTCAGGAGAGGGCCTTCCTCCACACAAAATCAATCCAGCAACTTGGGTTCAAGATGAAATAGAGAGGTGCTTCTTGTGGAAGGATGATTATTCACATTCACATCAGATATGTCCTCTCCCACATACCTAAGGGATAATCGGAGACTCATATGAGTCAGGACTGCTATGAAAACCTAGATCCATAGGTTAGCAATTCTAGTCCAGATATAGCTCACTACCTTGGGCATTAGACAGACAAATATAGTCGAGGGAAATGGTGCTGAAATGCTGCCAAGGGCTTCCAAACACATTGTTAAGCAAATGGATATGTAAACAGATCTCCAGGGATGACACATGGAGACTACATCTCTGACTCAATAACAATTGCAGCTGATTTTCTCACCTACTTGACTGTCACCAAATACCCAGACATCTAACACTGCCACAAGGAGATTTTACAGCTCCTTTCCAAGCAGAACAGTGAAACAAGTAAGATGACAACATTGCCTGATTAGACCAAGGGAGAGCAGGGAGCTCCTGCACTCACCCCAGTTTAAGAGCCCGGACCTTTGTCCCCTGTGAAGATGGGAGCATAGCACACATTGACTGCTCTGGCACCCTGCTGAGGATTTAGAGAGTGTGCTACTAGTCAATGTGGGGTATTGTGTAGGCCACCAAAGAAAGCTTCAAGCATTCATTTGGAAGAGGTTGGGTTATCTGAGTAACTGCTACTAGACAGCACCCATCCAAGCCTGTTATGTCAAGTGATTACATATATATGTATTTCCACCAGGAAATCCCCATCTGCCAGACAAGACAAACAAGTGATGTCACCTTCAGAGACTTCCCTGGCCATGCAGGTCAGAGTAAGGCAGATCATGTATCTGCTTATCACTAACTAGGAAATCAGAAGCCATCAGGGGAGACACCACTTCCTTTACACCAAGACAAGCAGCGCTGCTTCGCTGGGGAGCGTGCCATGAAACAGCCATGTAATAAGGAAGGCTGAGCACCCAGCAACTGTGTGAGCTGTGCAGCAGCTCCTTTCACAAACAACCCACTTTGCAAGCCTCAGTTTCCCATAAGGAACAAAACATACTATGGCAAGCCTTCCAGCTCATTGCAAAGCAACTGGGTCCATGCTAAAGCCCAACACATGAGCTGTACATCTGGGAAGTACATCTGAAAACAAATCAGTTATGCTGTGTCAGCTGCTTTATGTATTTTGTTCCCAGCACTCCCAGTCAACAGCTCTCCTACCAAGAAAGAATAAACTCCAAACAATTCTGCTTTGCTGTATTCAGAAAAAATATGCCCCCTCCACCCAGGCTCTGTTTACACCAAACCTGCGGCAGCCCTGAATGGTAGCAATAAATGGAGTGAGCTAATGTGTTAGTGACAAATAACCCGTTCAAACAATTCAAGCATAATTATAGGCTGGCTATCCTGATGTAACGTTGGGTACATCAGCGCAGATATTACATTCACCTTATGAAAAGATTGCACAGAGGAGCTCAGCTGGCAACCCAAACAGCATTATATATCACGAGCCTGTCAGCATCAGGAGTGCATGCACCCTGGCATTTGAAGTCTTGGTGTTTTAAGTGATAATCCAATGTACCAGGCACCATTGATCTCTATATAAAAGGGGGCACCACTTTTCCTTTCAACTGGAGCTATTTTTCACTTCTCATCCTGAAGAGTTGTGTGGTGCTGCCCGCAAGTGGCTACACTGCACAGCAACTCTATCTGTAGAGCTCCAGGTCCCTGGAGAGAAAAAATGATCAATACTCCAACGCTGCTTTTGTAAGAGGTCTCTAAGTGCTTCCATGCGAGATGCTGCTCCTCTGGGTTTCGAAATTACTCTGAAGAGAACATGAAAGCCCCCACTGCAAATTCATAATCATGACACAAACCCCAGCTGCAGCAAGGAATTAAAATGGAATTCACTGGCGAGCTGCAAGCTGCTCTGTCAGTAAAGGTGGGGTCTGTGATGTGAAGAAAGGACCTCAAAAAGAGACCAATACATGGAGGCTAAGGGAACAGGAAAACCATGTTAGAGGAGAAACAGCTGTGGACAAGGAACACCCTGCAAACATGGCCCACATAACAGGATGAATCTTGACAGGGATTTATAGCTCCTCAGCAGATCTGGGATGGCAGGGTCCCTGAGCACTGTATCATCTGAGAAAGGTGACACTAATCGGAGAGTCTTGGGAGGGAAGACAAAGGCATCTGAAGGGTCAGACTTGCTGTGGATAGGTGAGCAGAGCCTAGGAGGTCTCCAGAGAAGTGTCTGGGTAGTGACAGTAAATGCAGAAAACAGATTGAACCTCCTGTTTCTTGGATACAGCCAAAAGATACTACACTTCTTGCAATTAATTTCTTCCAGGGGGATCTCAAGTTGGCTTTGGCTCTTCCTGCACATGAGCTGGAAGAAGTCTTTTGTGATCGTCTGTAACCTTTACTGATCTCATCCTTCCCACTGCCTGGCAGCCCACAAGAGTAGGACCAGCCACGCTGGGCAGGCTCCAGAGCAGGCAGCTGATGCTTCCTCAGCACAGCTGGTATCATATTCCTAGATCAGGGACTGGTGAGCACATGTTCTAAGATGGGATTCATGAGCCATGGTGGATGAGAATGGCCTTGATGGTCTTTAAGAGCCTGGCTGGGTTTTGCAGTTGGATTCTGTGCAGGGCAGGAGAAACCCAGGCCGTGCACAGGCAGAAAGCCAGTCCCACCCTCAACACCAGACTCGTGCCGCAGTCACGCTCCAGGATGGCTGGCAGGGCTGTCCTCTCCTGGATGTGACTGCTCTGGGGGCACGTGAAGGCTGACAATATGCTCCTGTTCTGAATATGCCACCCAGGACACAGCCCTGGCCACCCCCACCTCAGGGCACAGAGTTCCCGTCGCAGGACGGCCATCCCTCAGCAGCCCCGTGTAGCAGCCTGGTGCGCTGCTGATTTAACCGACGGCTCAAGAATGTGAAAGCAGGCTGCTCGCTTCTGTGTGAAGTCAAGTCATTTCCTCTGGAGTCAGCAAGGACTGAGAGGCTGGGAGGGACTGGCAGCCAAAGGCTTCAAAAGTATCTGTGTCCGAGCAGGGAAAAAAGGGAGAAGTGATGTCCCCCGGTCTTGCCCCTGTGACCACAGGGGCAGTGACAGCCTCTCTCCTCCATACAGCTCCAAGTGCAGCACTTGGCTGGCTACTGGGACTATCAAGTGCCATTGGATAGAATCACAGAATTGTCGGGGTTGGAAAGGACCTTAAAGATCATCCAGTTCCAACCCCCCTGCCATGGGCAGGGACACCTCCCACTAGAGCAGGTTGCTCAGAGTCCCATCCAGCCTGGTCTTAAAAACTTCCAAGGATGGGGCTTCCACCACCTCTCTGGATACCAATCCATTATAGCAGGGGCTGGAGGGGAAAGCAGCTGGCTGCTCTGTACTTTTTTTGCTCTCAGTCCAAGGCTCCCAGGATTCTGCTGAGCCTGATCCCCAAAGCACAGGAGTGGGCATCTTGGTGAGCGTTGTGCCAGTGAACGCTGCCACGGGCAGGCAGGAAGGCAATGGGAAGCTGATAGGATTGGGCAAAAGTTCCTTGGCAGGGTTTTATCATTTTAAAGGGAACAAATTCCAATTGATTGCCCTTGTAAGAGCCTGCACGGTACTTGCACTTCTAGCCTAAGCAATAGAAATTTTAATTGCTTTGTTAATTACACTTCCAGCAATACTGCTGTCCTTTGTTCTGCAAGTGGGAGGCCAATATCCGCTGTTCTCCGGTGGCCCCGTCTGGCTGCAGCTTGGAACAGCATTTGCCACTTAGAGGGGAAGGGACACTCCTCCAGCGACCAGGGTGACACTGAGCCTTGCCCCACTCACACAGATCTCCAGGCCACGGGGCACACTCCCCAGGCCAGAATGGCTTCCCATCAACTGGGATCATCTCAGCCTCCTCCTGTTAAAGCTGCTGCTCGAGAGCTTCACACACCTGCGCTCCCCTGTCAGGAGTCTGTCCCCGTCAGGAGTCTCTGCCCCAAAGCTTTGCTGAGGATGCTGGGCTCCACAGGGCACGTTTCCAGTCTTTCCCGTGCACAAGCTTGCAGTGTGTCACCAGCACTTCTTCTCTGGGCTGCAAACAGCTCCAAAACATGGCGCAGATGCAAACGTATGCTGTTTTCACTTCTAGATACATCTTTAGAAGGATGCAGAAGAGCTGTTATTAACCCCTTGTGTCCTGATGAGTACTGTCAAAGCCTGACTAGGCTTGGGAGAACACTAGGCCTACAGTTTACCCTGAGAAGCTGCTAAGGAAACATTACAACTGTCACGCTGTTGTATGGATAACAGATTAACCCTATGAAAGGCCCAATGCTTGAGAAGTACAGTCTGCTTGGCTGAGCAGGAGCCAGGTTTGGTGTTTCACTACATGACTCACATGCAATGCTCTGCTGCCAATAAAGCTCCAGCGCACTTGAGGTCCTTCAAAACCACCCAGGGTACAACCAGAATCGAGCACACCTTTGGATCAAGGGCACTTCACCTGTGAGAACACAGCAGATGTAGCACAGACCTTCACTCTTCAGTTCACTGGCCAAGGATTATTGGAGACACTGGGCTGCACGCACAGGGTTTCAGGGGATAAGCATGTGTGCAAATTTAGAGAGGCTCTCCATGGGAAAGGAGATCCTGCTCCCCCTAGGTTGGTCAAGCAAGCTATGAAATACAAAGCATGGGGCCCTGCAGGGAAGTATAATTGCAGTTCGGATCTATCAGACATGCACAAAGTCTGTGTTTACTCACAATCTCACTCATCCTGCCCACACCGTATTTTTCCAACCCGTGATCCCGGCTGGCATGGCTCGGGGTGGCTCAGCTCCCACGCTTGCCAGAAATGCAGGTCACAGCCATACATCTCTAAAGCAACAGCTGCCAACATGCCGCAGCTACTTTGTCACACGCCGGACCACTCACAGCTCAAAGCAAGGTTTCCAAGCGGAATTGCTATTGGCCTTAGTGCTTAAACAAAATAGTTCCACTCCTGTCCCCGGAGTTTCCTCAAACAATGGCGCAAAACACCCACCAGGGCCTGGGGAGAGGAGGGTTTGCAGCAGGAAAAAACCACAACTGCTGATTTTTGAGATATACACCACATAATTAGAAACACTGGATCTATAAACCACCTTAACAAGCCCTGATAGCTTTGGGGGTTTTCTTTTCCTTGCTGTCCCCATTGTGCGTTGCCACTTCTAAAAACCTCAAAAACAAATGCTCTTCCCTTGTTGATTTTATGCTTTGGCACCAAACTGCACATTCCCCTGTTAGCTTGTGGTGCTGGAGGTACCAACTCTGCTCATCCATGCCTCTGGGGCTGGGACAGTTGGAATGGGACTGTGTGCCACGTGCTAGTCACCCATCCAAAGGTGGGAAGGATTTTCCCACAAATGATCGTCCTTCTTCTTTAAACCCTGAGATTCCACAGCTTTGGATGGGGTAGGTGCTGTTTGAGGATGTCCTTTCTCACCAGGACTGTTCTCATCAGCGTTTCAGTGCAGATCTAATTACAGGCTGTTCCATGCATTGACAGTTTCATATACCCTCCTTTTTTAGGTTAATCTTCAACAACTGGCAAGAAGCAGAACTATATGGGTGGAGGTAACAGGCTATGGATTTATGACTTGCTGGTATTCAGGCAAAGTAACTCTGTGTGAACACAGAAACATCTGAACTGTGCTGCTGCTGTCAATTTGATAATGAGAATGTGATTTGAAAAAAAAATATCTTGGGTGCCAATTCACTACAGCAACTAGTAAAAATAGGCAGAATACCTAGAAACTGAGGACTCTGTGCTCCAAACACATCCAAAGCTTGAATAGCATACAGTACCTTAGAAAAACAGAGCGTGTGGCTACACTGGGACTACAGTACCACAAACGAAAGGTCACACAATGAACCCACACTTGAGCTTCAGCAGGGAGAACGGGGTGCTGTGTGTGTCTAGCTGAGCAGAGGTGAGGGCTGCCCTCTTCGAGTGCCTTTGGATGCTTACCCCCAGCCTTCTCCCAGAGTCACCCCTGCACAAAACAGTGCAGAGTCTAAGCTGCAAACCCACCTGGGCAAAGCTGGGATGAACTCTGCCAGAGCCCGTGGTACCCAAGAGCCAGCCTTTTAGCCAAAGAAAAGCAGCTTTTAAATGCTGCAGAAGAAAGAGGGCTGCAGGGCCTTGTGCATTTTAAAGAATCTGGCTGTTACAGGAGCTGCTCCCAGTTTCAGGTCAAGCCCGAAGCCTGTTTTAATCTGCTTTTAAGTAGTACAAGCAGTTGTGATCCCTCTGCCAGAAGGCAGGGCAATCTCCTTTCAGTGCACCTTCCCCTTTCTGCTGTGCGCAATCTTCCGGGGGACTTACTTGTTGCTGTCCCGGTACTGATAGATATAACAGCCTTGAGGCATCCCGCTCTCCCGGTCCAAGGTAAACGAGAGCTTCAGCTGCAGGGAGGGGAGGGGGTGGGGGGAGAGAGGAAAAAAAACAAAACAGAAGGGCAACATTTTAGGCTCTTGGTCATCGCAGTAACTTCAAGCAAGGCTTGTGGGAGAAAGCTTAGCTCGGCAAGGCTGACACGCAAACACCGTGGCCTGGAACATACCGCGGGGGTTCCAAACCTCAGAGAAAAGTCACATGCGTTGCAGAAACCTCTCGCTTTTTCCACCCTTTGTTACTATAAAGTGTTTGTGGTTCTTCTGAAATGCATGGGTCATAATGGTTCACCCCTCCAAACCCACCCACACACACCACCCTTCACCAAAGCGATTGTGGTTCCCCTCAGACACTAAAGAAATGAGTCTTCTCCATCAGCAGCTACAGTTCCCACGAGTCTTTCTCTGAAAACTTTCCCGGCTCCATCTCATTTCTCCAGTGCATTAGAACAGAGGAGAAACCACAGAGGGAAAGGTGACAGATTTTTCCTTCTGTGCAGAGTTATTAAAGAGCTGTTAGAAAGGTTTGCAGTTTGGATCCGTGTCCAGCAGGAGGCTATAATGTGACCTGGAAGCTGCTTTCTCTGCAGCTCCAAGAAGGCGTTAGGCAAGGGCTTTCAGATCTCAAACATGGATCGTTTTATTTAAAGGGGAAAAATTAATCCTCTTTCAACAAGCAACAGAATGGTTCTGCAGGGAGACTTTTTTTTTAAATGAAAATCTCTCCAATAATTTTATGCACTGAACTGCCTAGAAAACAGAACAGGGCTGAGCCCTGCAACAGCCCTGCACATCTGAGCAGCCCCTCGTACCCCAGGGGAAGCCTGCTGGCCCCCAGACCAGCATCCCAGCAGCTCCTGCAGCCACAGAGTGCAACCCCCATGGCTCTGCAAAATGACTGCAGACCCTGGGCAGGAGCCAGCAGGCTGGGTAAGAGGGACAGCATCCTTCAGAGGAGGTAGCTGTGGTCTCTGTGTGCTGAGCACTTTGGGTTTTTTTGGGTCAGAGAGACCACTAAGAGCAGGGCTGTTACCACTGCTGGATCATGAAGTTCCCACCTCAACATTAGGAAAAACTTCTTTACTGTGAGATTGACAGAGCCTGGAATAGGCTGACAAGACAGGTTGTGAGGTCTCCTTTTCTAGAGACTTTCAAGACCTGCCTGGATCTGTTCCTGTGTGGCCTGCCATGGGTGTTCCTGCAATGGCAGGGGGGTTGGACTCAATGATCTCCAGAGGTCCCTTCCAAACCCCTACCATTCTGTGACTCTATGATCATGCAGGACTCTTGAAATGGTCTGGGAAGACCATCACGAGGACTAAAAGTCAAAGAAGGATTGTTAGGATGAGCCCAACATTTTTAAACAGGGAGAAAAGGAGAGAGCAGTATTGAGCCACTCCATTTGATCACAGACTCCTCTCCTCTGGGTTTCAAGGAAATTGCAAACTCAAATTAACATCTTATTCGGGAATGAACACAGAATTAAAACATCTTTCTCCCGTAGGCTGTTAAGAAACACTGTGTGCTGAATCATTAGATGGTGCACTGATTTTTCCTTCCCTAAAGAGTAGCAAAGTCATATGCTGTGCTCTCACTGACCCAAATAAAACTGCATACCATGAAATCATCAAAAAATTCACCATCTTAGATACCGAGTTAAGAACGAAGTGCCAGGCTGAGACCAAATCCAGCTGATCTCCCTTGACTTCTACGCTCTCAACTCTGGAAGCCATTCCGAAACACATCCTCCTGTGACAGCATGCGATACATGCGTCCGTGCTTGGCATGTGTCACACATGGTACATGTATCAGGATTCATACTGCTGTCCAGATGGCAACCTCTTCTACTCTCCGCAAAGCCCCCTTCCTGGAAGCTCTGAGCTTACTACATCTTAGATTACTTAGATCCATTTGGGAGATTTATGTCTAGGGTAGGACTAGTAGGGCTAGCTAGTGACACTTCTGCTGGCTGAGATCCATGAAGCCAGGCTGTAGCTCCAGCCTCTTCAGATGCTACAATGGCAGCTACCCAACAAGAGCAGGTGGTCAGCAAGAAACAAGTAACCCCCCTCAATGGAGACAAGCAGTCACCTTGTTGGCCATATGTGGTCCTTAACCGAAGTCCTCCTAAGTAACCTGTCCTGGTTTGGGGAACAGAAGATGGAACTGAGAACTGCCCAAAGGCATTTTTATGGGCCAGGTTTTCCAAAGCTTTCCTGCTAGATTATCAGGAAGCACCTCTGAAGTGAAAAGGACAGCAGTTATCTCAAGCACAGCTCCACCTGGCCCTGTGCTTTGAGGAACAGGCACCACACTACAAGTCACCAGAGAAGAAACACAAAAGAAAATGCAGAATTGGGCAAAAGTGTGGCTTTGGCCACTTGCAACAATAATTCTGATCAGGACAAACTCACGACTGCCTGAGACTCTTGTTTGCAGCTCTGAGCTAAGGAGGCTTTGGGCTTGCAGTAACTGAGCATCTCTGGCTACAGCTCACCTGGGTGCTGGGCCCCTAGCATTGCTCAGAGCCGGAGCCAGCTCCATGCAATGAGACAAGTCCAGGGGAAGGGAAGGAAGGAAGGAAGGAAAAGGGTTGGAAAGGAAAACAGCCTTGTTTGGACAGGCTGCTGGGGAAAGCTGTGGGGCAATCAGGTATGGGAGGGTGACCTTTCCACTATCTAGAGGGACAGAGTCCCATGGAACCCACCTACCCAAAAAAGAAAGATCACAGTTCCCAAAGATAAAGGATTTTCAACTTTTGTTATTTTAACCCTTCTTTGTCTGCTCATGGTATTCCAGACAAATAAACCGCACCCTGCTTGGCAGGCTCAGCCATCTCTGCTACCTGCCAGTGCCAGCAAGGCCTGCATAATGGGGACTATGTGTGGCTTGAACATCTGGGGCAACACCACCAGGCAAGACGATGTTGCAGTCGCACACAGTGACAAGAGGACCCCAGACAGAGAACTATCAGGGTCAGGCTGTCACATGGGCAGATGTGTAATTGAAGGTCTGTCCCAGCAACCATAGCTCAAGGCAGCCATGCTGTTGCTGATGAACAAACCCCTGCTCTTCTGCAGATCTGCCGTGCTGATGGACCATCATGGCCAGCCAGGAAGGGAAGAGGGGACCTGTGACTGTCACCCAGGTGACAGGACCCCAAAAGAACAGCCAAGCTCTGGCTGTGCAGCCACCAGCAATGCTTTGTCTGCCTTTGCTCATTTGGTGCCATTTGGTCCCTGCAGGGAGCACAGACCTTCAGGCAAAACTCATCACAGGGCAGAAAGAGAGCGGGGAGAGCAGGTAGAGAAGGACCAGCTGAGTGTTGCTGGGAGGTACACTGGGATGCAGACACTGTAAGCTTCCTACTGATCTTGAAAAGGTTGTCCACACCCCCTCGATATCATGTAGCTGGATATTCTCTGCTGTCGGGGCCCTAGGAGTGCTCCACTGACCACCCTCAGTCACGTGCTCGCTTCTGCCCAGCCATGCCCAGCTGCAAAGGCACTTATGCTCCCTGGCACCTCGGTGCTTTGGAAGGTCAGCTCTACAGATTTTATGTCTTGTGCTAAAGCTAATCTACAAGGCATCAAATCTAAGAGAACAAAACTCAAGTGTCCTTTCCCAGCACCCTGCACATCCTATACTGCTGCTTCTCTCTGGTCCCACCTTCTCCAGCAGCTTCAATCTCCTTTTGCCTTCATTCACTAAGCACAAAACCTCTGGTTACTTCTGAATTAAAGAAGGATGCAGGGCAAGGCTGGGGGCAGGAGAGATAGCAGGAGATGATTGACCACTTTATCATTCCTCTTATCTGACTTCTGCTACAGCAATGTCACGAGACATCCAGAGCCTCCCAGATACACAAAACCCTACAAAACAAGGGGGCTTTTGCAATCGTCCCCCGGCACAGCTTTAACTCTTAACCAGTTTGAAAACATTGCTCCAACACCACGTGCTGCTTTGAAGCTCCTTTTCTTGTGTGTCAGTGCCCCTTGTCGGAACGCAAGAGCTTGCTGTAAAGCCAGCAAACAAACTAATACCATGACAAAGGAAAGGGCACTGCTCTTCAAAATACCAGATTTTCTGCCTGCGGGGGCAATGAGGAACTGAGGTTTCTCACAGAAATACAAGTGCAGGGTGACCCCATCACAAGAAAGGCTCATCAGATCAAGGGATCTTCGCCGTTAAACATATGAGATCATTTCATTTTACAAGACACTGCTGGGTTTCACTGGGAGAGGAGATTTCCCAGCACCGTACTGCGGCGCAATTTGGCTGGCACTGCCCCCTCGGCCGTGTAGCCCTGGAGCTCACATGCTAATAACAATCCCTTTCCACTTCAGTAGCTGTGCACATAAAGAAACGCTCGGCGTGGTGTGCGCGTGAACTCGATGGGAAGGGGAGCTGGAACGTAGCCATGCTGAGAACAGAGTGCTGCCTAGCAGGCAAGCCCCATCAATAATTGAGATGTCAGAGGCACAGGGAGGTGTGTGAATAAGAGCTGTCAAAAGGAGTAATTGGGATCTGTGTGGATACAGTGATGGATTGGCTCGCTCGCCACCAGACGCAACTGCAATACACCCGAACAGAAGAGGAACAGGGCGCTGAGATTCAAAGGGGCTGGGGCAGGCTGTTTGACGGGCAACATGCCATTGCCTCTCTGGAGGGGAGTACTGCACCTAAGGCACCAAGTAGTTGTGGGCACTCTATCCATGACTGGTCAGTGGAGCAAGAGAACACACTCACAGCACGCGGCTAATCCCTGGTCACATTTGGTGGCACATAATGCAAGTTTGAGGTGAAGGTAATGCCAGTTCCTTGAGGAAAGTTATCTCCTGCCCACAGTGGTTGCTGGGCACTGAGACCTGTGCGCACATAACACTTGGTTGTGCAACGGCTCCACTCTTTGGATTAGTAACATCCTCCCGCTCTCTATTCCTACATCCATAGATCCATCAGAAGATACAGTTGGCTGACAGCGGGATGCTCCCTGCTCCTCCATCCACCAGACACTGACATGCTCCATCTGCACTGAAGGGTTCCCACGCATCCCTGAACAGTGGTGAGCAGACACCAAATCGGTACATGGACAGACACGAGACACCAGCAAAAGCAGAAGGGCTCAGGGCAGCTGTTCTTTAGTACACCGACAGCTCTGTGCTGCCTGATCTCTGCAGGGATCCAACGCCCTGCTCAGGCAGGCAGGTCTTGGTGAGGGGTGTTGGAGAAGCTGCCTACATTTTGGCGCTTCCTCCACCAAGACCAGAAAGAGGCAGCAGTGCTTAATGTTGTCATGGACTTCCAGGCTTGCCTGGGCTTCAGTGTCACCAGCAGCCATCCTCATTTTAAAGAAAGTTTTAGACCTGCAGCAATTAGGGGCTCAGTCATGTGATAAAGCCTGGTAGCTCCAACAAGGAGAGAGGATGAGGAGCAGCCTTCTGGCTGCTGAAATGCTGCCAGTACCTATATTGACTTGACTGGGCAAATTCTGCATGCCTCTTGAGTAAATGGTTTGGCTTGGATCCCCCTGTTTCCAGCCTTGGCTCCGCACAGCAAACCTCCGTCATTAGATGAAAAGTTTTCTCTACACATGCACTGTATCAGAGAGGTATTATCGGTTCAGCCGAGTAACCCGGTCAAAGATTTCAGATGTCCCAGTTCTGGGGCAATGTAAGGGCATGCTTCGGCCAGCCTCGCTTACAACCGTTCAAGGTAATTCCACCCATGTGGTGAGGTATTCAAGCAGAAAGAGTTCACCCAGGGCAAGGAGGAGAGGCAGAACATGAGCCTCCAAGACAATAACCCAGGGCACCAGATCTAAAGCTTACACTGAGAACAGCCTCCTGGAAGGCAGGGGTTCTCTTCTGTCCTTGGCACTCATTCAATTTTAACCCCATTTGTGTGGAAGTCCTAAACCACTGGTATCGGCTCCCTCTCAGAATGAAGGCTCCCCTCTCTAGCAAGCTCTAGAAAGCTTTTTAAGAATAAACTTAGTCATCAAGCAGGTTTTTGTGCCCCGCCCAAACTTTGGTTTTCACTCAAAAAAAAAAATAGCCCTGAAGTCCTGACACTCATTTCTAAAACCACAAAAAACGAGCCATGCTCCAGTAACGTAATCACAGAGTTTTCTGGCACCTTGTCTCTTAAAAATACATCCATCTGCCTCCACGCAGGCCATCAAACTCAATCTTGTTCACAATGGATTTCCCAATTCCTGCGTGCTGGAAGGACTGCAGCGGTGCTGGCTGTGCCGGCTGGACGAGCCCTTACAGAAGCGCAGGCTGTAAACCTCACAGCTGTGTTTTCACTTAAGAGAAGCTGCTCTGGAGACCCAAGCACTTCTCCTCCCACGAGCTTTTCTATTTGTGCTGCAGTTCGAAATTGCTGGAGAAAGACCCTGGGTAGAGAACATGTGTTAAGGACAGGATGGGGATAATAAAGGAGACACCAAAAGTCCTACAGTGGAAAAAGTGGAAAGACAAGGAAACTTGCTACCAGCTCAACTAGTTACCTCCCACATTGGGTTGGGGTGGTTCTTCCTTTTTGGCTTTGCAGACAGCAAATGTTTGGCCAATCTCTACACCTGGTTACAGGACTGCTGTTGCTATTGGTTGGAAGTCCCGAACTGGTCCTAAACTGGTCTCAGCTCACCCATTGCCTTCTCAGTGAGATCCCTTCTCCCTGTCCCTAAACACACATTTTCCAGGTGAAGGTTTAAATTCTCTAGGAGGCACCCTGCTGCCCTGTGTTTTCAGCAAGGCTGATCTCCTGGAGACAGACAAAACCAGAGGCAAAATCAGCCCTCCCATAAGCCTGCTTCTTGGGAAGGTGACATCGCTGGCACCTGCTCTTCTGCCCTCTATCTCCTCCACTGTCACCAACCCTGAGACATCTCAACCCCCCAATTGAAATGGAGACCAGGTACAGGAAGGAATCAGCAAGGAACACGCTGGGCAGCCAGCATGTTCCACTGCCAGCCAACCCGTATGTCATGGGCCTCCTGTGCGTAGGACGATGGTGCTGTATTTTACAGAAACTCCTTGTCCCCTTTCACAGGGCAGAACAACTGGGTATAAGCAGGCAGCAGAGCAAAGAGTGACTTACTTCTGGAATGAGACCTCCACTCCATTCCTGCTTTACTTTCCAGTTTTGAGATCTCCTGTGCAGAAGGGTTCTCTATTACTTGCAACAACACAACACATCACCTTTAGTTTTATTCATTTTACACCATCCAAGCTACACACCTCTTTAAGGTCTCTTCCTTCTCAGGCCACTACCCAGCAAACTACCTCTGGCTACAGGATCCGTGCATGTAGCTGAAGGACAATGTCAACCCAAAACCCAATCAGCCTAGGAAAAGGAGCTGAAACTCATTTGGGGTTTCAGCCCAGCCTGAATCCCTCTGCTCAGTTCTATTTTACAATCCCATAGTTTACTCAAATGTTATTCCTCTCCTCTGCTGCTGCCTGCATTATACAACGGCATAAAAGATATGCAAAGCCAGTGAATCCCTGACATGGGAAGACAGAACATGTAAATAGCTTTTCCCCCTTCTTAAACTCATCTCCTAGGCCAGAGGTTCCCAGCCTGGGACCCAAAGCCACCGTAACCTATTACTAAATTATCCCACAGGCTGCAGCAGGACTTGCTCTCCAAATATCTCCTCTAGGATACAGCAAGGACCCTGGGGTCTCTTCCCATCACTGGAGTGAACTCACCAATGCATGTTCCCTAGCATATATGAGGGCTGCTCTGTTGTTTTCCAGTGGCCCCCAAAACCTCTGCTACAGGTGGTCAGTCAGTGCAGCGAAACCAGAAAGAAGAGTGGTTGGATCCTTTGCAAAGACAGGCAGATGTTGTCATCAAAATGGCAAGCTGGCATCACACCCTTGGCTTCTATTTTACAACTGCAAGTCAAAGCTGAAGAGCCTTTCTGGAAAGATGAGGCAGGAGACAACTTTTACCACTTGGCAAAAATACAAACGGAGAATGAGTTTATTTTTAAGCATTCATACTTTCTTGCATTGGAGGTTTCAAATGCAATCCACAAAGAAATGGATCCAGATTTGTTTAGAAAGAAGAGCTGAATACTTCTGTTCACTTCATAATTTATAAACTGGATGAGCTCATTCTCTAGATGCATGATTAGGAAACCACAGGACTAAAATACAGATTATACAATTGCAAAGGGTTTATGTTGGTGGATTAAAAACACCTTCTTCAGAAGCTAATGAATTGTGACACTGCACTGCATGCTCTAGACCACTAGGGAACTGCCAATGAAGTTAAAAGTATTTTTTACATATACATCAATTTAAAAATAAAAGCAAAACATCCCTAGGAAATGCCACATAAAAAAACCTGTGACACTAACAAGATACATGCCAGATTTCACTGCTTGGCCATTTTCTGTTACTCAGAACCTGTCTCCCAGCCTCTCTTTAAAGCACTCTGGGCTTCTCCCAGCTCTGCAGGTGCTCTGACAAAAGACAATTTCACTGATTTCATCCTGTGCAATAACCAAGTCTTCACAAGCTGGGCTTTACCAGCCTCAATAGAGATGAGAAGTTTTGGGCTACAGAAAATTCTTGTGTTTTGAAGACTGATGATGACTACAGGCCTTACGGAATGCCAGGAAGCAATTAAATCCTGCTCGGTCCCAGTGGCCTCTTCTTCACCTGGGAGATGTGGAAACTCATTTGGGAAAGCAGGAATTTGGGAGAGAATGATCAAAATTCAGGAAAAGGCTAGATTAAAATTAGGAATTTAGAACAACTCCAGAGACTCCTGGAAGACAGAACTGACCCTTCTCAAAGCAATTAAGAGTTGTTGGCAAGTGAATTTGCCATGTCCATGAAGAAACTGATGGCTGGAGGGCAGCACTCGGACATCACATACCTAATCAGTTAAAATTCCACAGGAGAGACCAGAGGAGCAGTACAGGGACCTGGAACTGTTGTGAACAGGAACAGGCAAGACCAGGGTCTGCGGCATGAGAAGAGGTGGGAAATGCAGCTGCTGACAGAATCACGGAATGTTAGGGGCTGGAAGGAACCTCGAAAGACCATCTAGTCCAACCCTTCTGCCAGAGCAGGATCGCCTAGGTTAGGTCACCCAGGAACACCTCCAGGTGGGTTTTGAATGTCTCCAGAGAAGGAGATTCCACAACCCCCCTGGGCAGCCTGTTCCAGTGTCTGTCACCCTCACTGTGAAAAAATTTCTCCTTACATTTACATGGAACCTCCTACGTTCCAGCTTGCACCCATTGATGCTGCACTGCCAAAGCCCACGGGCACCAGCAGCTGATGCAGAGCCTGGAGAAGAGGAGTACAGCACCAGCAGCACCCACCACTGCCACCCAGGACTGAGAGACCCCGGGGCCTCATAATCCTCAGCTCGTTGGAAAGCTCACTGTACAACAGGGGCTGGCAGGGCAGCAAATGCATCCACCGCTCTGAAAATCCTGAGGCAAACAGACCAACCCAGCGAGTTAAAGTAACCATGAAGAAAAGGAAATATTTCTCACTATTAACAAGGAGAGGAGCTTTAAGCGTACAGCTGACGCCAGATTTCCCCTAAGCTGATGAGCGTCAGCAGCTGACCAGACAGGCGTCTCTGCGCAGCCACGGCACCTGCAGCCCGCCCGGCCGTCGTACGCTGGACCCGAGCGGGTCTGCAGCCCTGACAGCAGCTTTTCCACAGGCTGGGTGGCCTGGAGGTCCAGGTATGCGATGACTTGATTTGATGAAGGAAAGCAAAGCCTAATCAGAAAGGGATCCCCAAGGTGTTCCTGTCCTCAAAGGGTATGTGATAGCCTGAAAGACTTAAGAAAAGCAATTGGTGTGTTCCGTGTTTGCTTTAGATAAAATGTGACACAACCAAGTGGAAATCCTCTCTAAACTCACTTCTCGGTATGTCCTTATTGGAGGGTACTACAGGTAACTGGTCATTATCCCCAACTGCTGTTATTTCAGACACCTGACAGGCATATCTGAAAACAAGTCTCAACTTACTGACCCTATAAGTATAAGCAGCCTGAAGTTCAGCTTCACGCTTGGCCCTGCTACTTTGCGAGAGCAGAGGACAGCACTGCAGAAGCCAGAGGCTCCCGCCGAGAGCGCAGACCCAGCCAGGGAGAGATGCACGGCTCCGCTGAGGAACACGGCCCCGCAGCTCATGGGCTGCTTCTCCGATGGAAAACACGACAAGAACCGTACCAACGGGAAACGGTCGTTTGATGAAAAGCAAAGGGCCAAGCAGCCCTTTGCAACGTGCCGGATGGTTTCCAAGAGCCATGCCAGCATCAGTGAGTCACCTGAAGGAGGACAGGCCACCGCGCTGTCTTCAAATGGCTTCTCGCAGGGAAAGGCAAGGTAAGAGCTGGGGGTGCGGATGTGCCTGTGCATGTGGCTGGAGGAAAAATGGTTCTGTGTCTTTTACTGCACCTGAACCTAGCACAACTTCCCCCCCATCCCCACGAGCCTCGGAGGATGCTGATACGTATTCTACAAATCAGCCTATTTTGGGTCCTCCTGTAACGTGCCCAGTCTTTGCCATTGCTACTGGGAGGATACAAGGAGCCGAGGGCAGATCAGACACAGCAAATCCTATTTTCCTAAGTTTGTTAATGCTAACTGCTTCCCCTGCTAAGCCACTAATGGAGCTGTGAGAACCCAGGAACACAGATTAATTCAGTGCCCAGGTACTGCCTCATGCCTGGAGGGATTTCTGTAGAGTTGCACTGGAAGACAGAGGAAAGCTTGTAATACCCTCCACGCAAGAGATAAGCCCATTAAAATATGAACAGCCCCTGTGTCTGCATGATAAGAGCTCTGCCAGGTAACCGGAAAGATCACAAGAGGATTCCTAGGTTTAGTTATATCTGAAAGCCATTAAACCAGAGCAAGGACTATCAAGATGCAGGATACCCTGATCACACCACACTGACCTCAGCTTTGACAGCCACACCATTCTCCCCAATTCTTTGGGATGCTGCTATGAAATACTTGGTAGTTCCAAAGGCCAGCCCTGGCACTGCAGAGTCAAGCTTTGTTCATTCTCTAGGGATAATCTGGAGTGTCTCATGGCTTCTTATTACGTGCCAGGACAGCAGGCAGCTGTGCTGTGTCCTTGGCCAAGCCTTCTCCCCCCAGCATCATTAGCAGCACAGGATGGGAAGGCACCTCCTGCCATACAGAGTCAAAGAATCACAGGATGGCAGAAGTATGGAAGGGACCTCTACAGATCTAGTCCAAACCTCCTGCTAAAGGAGGCTCACCCAGAGCAGGTTGCACAGGATCATGCCCACATGGATTCTGAACATCTTTAGAGAAGGAGACTTCACAATCTCTCTGGGAAGCTTGGGTCAGTGCTTTTTCACCCTCAAAGGAAAGAAGTTTTGCCTCATGCTCAGACGGATGCTTCCACAGGGCAACTTCTCTACAAACTTTGCCATAAAAAGCTTCCCAGCATCCCATCACAGCAGTGCCAGCTCCCTCCACCCCAGCCAGAGGCATGATGCATGCCATGACCTCTTTCCCTTACTTGACTGAATCTTGTGGCATGTCTAAGGACAGTTGCTCAGTGCATGAGCAGGAGATCCAAAGCCTTCCAAGGACATCCCTGCCTGTCCCCATGGATGGCAAGAGCTGCTGCTGTCAGCACAACCGCCAGGCTCCCCTGGGAAGGGGCTGGCTGTGGCTCAGTTGAATTCCTCTGGCAGCAACTTGCTCCCTCTCGCCTTCCTAGGGACCTTGCAACTCCTCTGTCACAGGGAAAGAAGGAAGCAGAAGCGGATGGGGACCAGGCGACTTGTCCCAGGGAGCCCAGAGCCCGCTGGCAGTGGGACGGGCATCCTGCTCTCCAGCTAACTCACGACCAGCCGTCTTCCTCTGGCTCCAACACAGCTGTGCTTCAGTGGGGAAGCAATCTCTGCGTGTAGATGCTTCAGAAAAGGCTCTGGCAAATTTCACATTGAAAAGATGCAGTGTAAAATATAAAGTATTTTTGTAGGGCCAAGTGGATGTCAGAGCCTCTGACATTGCTGTCAGTCCCTGGGTTGGAGCGTGAAGGGTAGGATCAGCGACCGTCTTCCAGCATTAATGCACAGCGGGCTGCTTATAACCCCTATTCCACACTGTTATTTAACATATGGAAGGGGCTCGACATGGTTTATGTTCAGTAGCTGTGGTTTCCAAGCAGTATTGCATTTCTTCAGACTGAAGATACATAATATTTTAAAATTATTTTTAAAACCAGTCACAAATCTGCAATCTTTTACATCATTCCTCCTTCCTCCTATTAAACCCAAACCGTAACACGCAGTCACAGAAGATCAGCAAGCTCTCGTGCAAGAACTTGGCTGCAAGAAACTCACGTGTATGTGCACACACACACAGGCACACACACTCTCAGGGAAATTCAAAGCTGTCATTCAGTTCAAACTGTACAAGCTATGTTTAAGGTTTCAAAGACATTCAGGATGTAGTCCACTGTTCAGAGCTGTGGGTACCAGCACACTGTATGCTGAGAAGGAGAATCTAAGAGCTGAACCAAAGCATGAAGTATTTATTTAACAATCTGCCTCAGCAAATGTAAGGAAATTAAAAGGTTTCCTGCCCCTGGGAGCTCAGCATACTAGCAACCTGATCGTATATCATCCTAAAATCTCATCACTGCCTTCCCTTGCCAGGACTGACACCATCCAATCCTAAAGCAAGTGATAACACAATTGCATCTCTAATTCCCATTTTTAACAGACCCCTCTACACAGTAGAGTCAGCAGGGGAGTCTTAGAAAAACCTTTAGAAATCGTTCTTAAAGACAGTCTGTAAAGCACTCCTCCCTAGAAATGCCTGGCTTCAGCGGAGCGTGGCAGCTCTCGCAGAGCTCTCTGGTTTTTGCAATACTTTTGCATAAATCAAACTTTCCAGTTTCCCAGGTTGATGGACTTTGTTGGGTCAGTTTTACCCAGTCAGTTCTGGAGTTGTCCATACCAAAGCAGTAAGTTTTAAAAGCTGAAACCAACACTATATTTTACAGAGACAGTCAAGTTCTTAAAATTAGTTATTTATTCCAACAATATTAAAAGGAGACGCACCTCTTTCTCAGTCATTTTTCCATTTGTAGTATTTTGTTTTGTTTTTTTAAACCCATAAGCCTAATCCTTAATTTCTCTATGGAAAAGGTGGAAGAAATAGATCACAGGGACAAAGGATCAGCTTCCTCAAGCATCCACTGCACGCACTCACCCTTTGGAGAGGTTGCTGGGTTTGTTGTTGGGATTATTTTAAATAAACTCTGAAAGCAAATAAAGAAATAAAAAAAAAACAAACCACCAAACCAATCCAGGCTGATATTAGCTTGTGAAGGAGACCCACACAATGCACAGGAGGCTAGAAAAGAGCCAGTAAATTCTAAGGGTGTAGAACAGGAGAGGAGATTAAGCCTGGTGATTAAATTAGGAGACGCATGAATACATTCCAATGCGCAACATCACTCAAGCACTGGACAAAACATATGGCAACAATGGAAAGCACTGCCCATGAGGTCACCTTTAATATGATTAGCCATGGACGCCTGAAAAGAGATCTTCCAAGTACTGGCATGCTAACCCTCCTTTGTGCAGGGTGGAGGAGCACCCTCTGAAAGCCTTTGAGTCTCCCCGAGCCCCGCACAAATGGCTGCTGTGTGTTAAGGGATGTGCCCAAGTCCATTGAAAGCAGGACACCAAAAAAATGAGCCTCGAAGTCGGGCGAGCACGCTGAGAGCAGCTTTTGTTCCTCACTGGCAGGGCACTGGCGGGAGCTGTCCCCAGGGTGTCCTGCCTGACAGCTGGGTCACCCCACGGGCTCTCCTGTTCCGCTTGGACTTTTCAACTCCGCTGGCCCGCATTCACCGGCACGGCTCGCCTCTTTGAAGGGGGAGAAAGCGCCTCATCCATCACTGACACGAAGGGAGTTAATTCACTTCTTTACAACTGGAAAGGCTTTTGCTGTGAGCAGGAGGGAGCGCAGGAAGAGTAATGAAATCCAAAAGTGAGCCAAATGATGCTTTCCTCTGCTAGACGCCAGCACTGGCAGTGCTCGCTGCTGGCATGGCCCGTGGTGGGTGAAAGGAGACTCTTTTGTGGTATGCCATTAGCTACTTCCAAGGCCTCAGTTCATGTTTACCACAGCCACCGTGTTACTTCACTTGGTATTTTTTTCCAGTCCTGTTGACTGTACTGCAGAACTGACCGAGTCCGTTTGGAAGCCCTGCTCACAGAAAGCAGAAACAAATTGCTTTCTGAAAGGACTAATTTTTTTTATTTATTTTTTTCTTCTTCCCTAAACCAAACCCCACACTGCTTTCCACAAACCCAATCTAAGGCAGAAATCCCCACTCAAAGAGCAAAGGTCTGTGCTGGGCTTTGCCCGCTCTTGTTATCACCCAGCCATGCCACTCACCCCTAGCACGGTGGTGATGTCACAAGCTACACGGGCCGGACCACACCAGAGTGCACCTAGAACCCTGGCACTTCCCTCCACCACGCAACGTGGCAGCCACGTCGAGTGAAACCCTGTTACAATGGCACTCAGCAGGTTTTGTCAACTGTAAGAGGAAGAAGCACTTGACTGCATTAATCTCATGTGAGTCACCTTGCATGACTACCTGGCTGTGATCAGGTGAGCCCTTCAGACTGCTGAACTCTACCCCAGAGGACTTTGGCATGCTCGGCTGAGCTCCTCACAAGGTTTCTGCCGGCCTTTAGCATTTCAGATTCCAGGCAATGACTAACCAGGGGCATGTGAGGGACAGTCCCACTGGAAGGCAAACTTCTTCCACACACTGATTCTGCATGGCTGGGTGGGCGATAGTCATGGAGACATCCCCAGGAGGAACTTGCACTGGCTACACAGGTCCCAGCAGTTACAAAGGCTCAGTGACAAAGCGACCACAAACAGGGCTGCTACCAGGACTGAGCTCCTCCTATTGCCAGGAAAAGGAAAGGATCATCTCCTAAAGCCCTTTCCAGCTTTACATTCCCAGGATGCCGTAAGTGCAGCTTGAGCCTTGACACAGCACATCCCAGGCTCTGCACTGTCACAGCTGATATTCAGCAAGCTGCGAAATGTCTACCCACTCATATCAAAGAGTGACCTTGCACCCTTCTAACAGATCTCAGACTCTCACAGGATCTGCCAGGACTGAAGATCAAGCCAGTTTCTAATAAGACAAGGTAGACTGGGCAGCTGCACATCAGTTCTAAAAACATTTTGGGCAGCAACTCCATTAAGAAGGGTAAGATTTTATTATTTTAAACAAACAAAAAAACCCCTCTCCAAACACGACTCTTTCAAAATGAAAATTAATGAGGGTTGGGAGAAATGCCTGTGGTAGCTCCCATTTCTTGGCCGTTTAAGCTCTTTTCAGCAAGTCTTCCTCCTTTGAGTTGTGTTTTGTACCCATCGCTATGTTACCACTATTACAAAGTCTACTTACAGCAAAACCACTGTTCCTCAGTGCTGGGTCTGAAGCAAGCTACAGATGTACCAAAGAGCAAGGATGAACCAGGCCTGGCAGCACACCAAGCCAGAGTTGTGCAAGAAACCCACCAGCCCAAAGAAATCAGCTGTAGAAGCTGCCTGCCTTTCAACAATTTTCTTGGAAGTGAGGAAACCTGGGTGATGTAACCTTGCCCGATTGCTTGAGGGGTAGGACAAGTTCTATCTTTCCTGCAGTGTTCAGCTGCAGACAGTAGCTATGAACTTGAAAGAAATAAGGTCATCAGGTTCACCCTAAGGAGTAACCATTTCTTCCTCAAAGTGAGCACAGGAGGGCAGGTTTAACACACCTCCATCTGCTGGATTTCTTCATCTCAAGAAGCGTGTTCATCATCTTGTTGGTGCTGGCATGTGGAGACCAACTGGCTTCTGTGCTGGGGGGCCTGGCCTATGAAACTCCATTTAGATGCCTTATTTCTGTCTGGCCTCTCTCAGTACTCATTGTCTGCTCTAGACTTTACAACTCCTGGGACACAGAGCAATATTATTCCTCCAGCATGGAGAACCTCGGAGGATTTAATATTGTTTTGCACTCTGTTAAGAAAAAACACACCTGTCTGCGATCCCAGCTGTCTGCAGCAGCACCATGTTCATGGGCTTTCAAGGATTTTCAACTGATTTCAACGCTTGGGAATTTGAAAAGAGATGACCACATTGCACAAGGATTTCAAGGTTGGTCCCTGTGTAAGGGCTGTTTTACAGGAGCACTCCCTGGTACCACGTTATGATCCATCAATACACCCACCTCTTACTCCTACACATGAGAAACCAGTAACTCCCCAGCTCATTTAACCACCTACGTATTGCCCACTGGCTCGTTTCAGAAGAAATAACTAAAGAGCAAGACAAGGTGAGCACAGTATGAAAGACTATCAACTATCACTTCCAATAATGTTTGAAAATAATAATAATAATAAAAAAAAGAGAGCTGAAGTGAAAATTCAAAACCTCAAAAGTAATTTCAACCATACATACATGAGAAAAGTTTATACATGATGCAACAGAAAAAGTGACTCACTTTCCAAAATGCCATTGCCTGTTTTAGTTCATTCAGTCTTCTATACCCGTCAAACACATCCCTGACAGAGAAATCATTTAATAAAGTGTATCTTTTTAAATCCCATTTTATCTACTTAAGCACTTTATTTCCTCGTTCTGCTCTAACATGCTAATAGAAATAAAGTGCTAGCTGGATCAATGGGCTTTCTTCTCAAAAAAACAGGGAGAGTCTTGAGATTAAAACAGAGACCTTGAAATGGAGGTGAAACTGCAGCCTTAAAGCAAATGCAAAGCCTCCTGTTGATTCATGGGACTGAGAATTTCTCAGTTGAAGGGCTGATCTCAGCATTGCCATGAGACACCCAACAAGCTACAGCTCTGCAGCCCACCAAGGTCAGCAGGATCAGAGGGATCAAGCCATGACGCAGCCAGTTTACTTCAATTGTCAAGGAAGGCACAAATTAAATTTTGGTGTGCTCATGCTAGACTGGTTTTTAAAAAAAAAAAAGCATCCAAACAATAGTGGCTGCTTGGTTAGTTTGTATTTATGTGACAGAAACAAGCTTTTCAAGTCCAGTTAAAGGAATTACCCACAAAAACCCCTTCAGTGATTTAACCTGGCTGGTTTCTTCCAGATGTCTGAAGTGTCTCAAACCTCTCTAGGGCAAACTCTTGAGGCTACTTTCTCACCACCTCTTGCTTCGCTTTCAAGTGACCAGTGAGTTAATGGTAGCCCACCACAGATGGGCAGTGGGGCTGTTGCCAATGTGTCTGCCACTGGCCTAGATCCGAACTGGAGAGGGCATTCCCTGCACAGGGCAAAGTTTAATAGTCCTGTTAGGTTTTAAGGTGTTGACAATGCAACAACCTGTGACTAGGTGTCTTTGGGGAGAGGTGGGTATTTGTGACTCAAGAGGAAGAAGGAAGCAACAGGGAACCAGAGTGTCTCCCACAGCTGAACGCAACACTGCACAAAGCAGCAGCACGTTCAGGGAGGAGGTCTTTCTCAAATCTCAAGTACAGACAAATCTCAGAAACGAGAGCAACATGGACCAACAACCTTATCTGAGCTATCACACTTCACGCTCTCGTTTTACGCAATTGTGTATTCAGGGGAAATCTACACTCTGAATTATGCTTATATGCTCAAACAACTTCCTTATTACCCTATGAAGATGTAAGAGAAGGGCAAGATAAATGATCTAGACTACTGAAGACAGATTCAAAGCCACTTGCTTTCAAAACAAACCCAAGAGGTTGCTTAACAAAATGTACTCCCAGTCAATCACTGCACACTTTAGCAGGGCATATAATTTCAGGAGACATGAGCTCGGACTTGGAACATTTAAGGATAAACCCGAAAGTGGACTTCAGCAGGCACTAGCTTAACTCAGATGGGGCAAGATCAGCTTCATCCACAGCTCAGGTGCTGGGGTCTTGGGTAGGAATCTTGTAGCCTCATTTCAGAGGGCTGTAGAAACCACGGGTGCTTTCTGAGTGACTTTGTACTTCAGCTTCTGTATGCTATGTATGAAAAAAGATAAAACATCCCAAGACTCAGGAGCGACCATGATCAGATATACCTGATAAAATGAGTTGTGGTCACGGAAAGCAAGAATTTTTTCCCCTCACTTCAGAATTGAAATGAGAAATCGTAGAACTGCGACGTCTGAATCTTTCATCTCCTTCCAAATGTTGTCTTTTGTCATTATACAATTAGCCTTTCTTCAATTTACTGTTAGGTGAAACAGGACTGGCTCTGACAAAGAGCTGCTACATCTTCACCTATGGCAGACTGATCACATTTGAAGTTACATCACTCAACACCCAGCGATTCCATCTAAAGAGAATGATGGATTAGCCATGCAGTCAGCAATAATTAATACCTGAAAAAAACCCTTGTCAAGTCTCTGTTCAAATTTGTGATAAACGGAACCTGAAACAACAAGAGACTTTCTGATGGCTGCTCATTGCCAGGAAAGAAAACCACCATCAATGGGAGGGCAAGACTCTCAGAGTTGTCTCCTCAGTAGAAAATGTAAAATAAGAATTTCTTCCCAGCACTCAACTCACGTGCACCTCTACACAAACACATGTTTTACTGGGTTTTATCTGTTTTGCTATCAGAGACACTGAAGAACCAGTTTATTTTCGTTTTATTAAGAATCAGTTTTTCCATCCTGAACCACTTTCAATATAACCAGCGGAAGTGACAACTTCTCTGCCTACCAACCTCAAAAATACCAGTAAGCAGCTTGCTCAGCTAGATTAAGTACTGAATTTTCTGTTCATCTTAGCTATCAGCTTCATGTTTGGGACACATTCCATCACACTAAGCCACCACCTGCCACACATGGCCTCTCTTTCCCCTAGAGATGCTATTCAGCCCTGAGGTCCCTACGAGCATATGACCCCAGGCTGCCTATCACATAAGCGTGGGCAAGACCCATCTGTGTTCAGCAAGTCCAGGAAACCAAGAGATGTCTACTTCATGTGCGCATTTGGATTATCTGTAAACACCTTCGACCCTACCTGCAGGTCAGTGTGTGATGACTGCAGCTCACCTCCCTTCTACAGCAAATGATCACCAACTGGATTCAATCAATGGAAAAAGCCAAACAATTTAGAGGGTATGAAGTAGTACTTCCCACTGCAACTCTGTCCTGTGCAAGCAAGAGAGATTTCCATTGGATAGCAGCACACTGGCTTGGTCCTGGCATGTGTAGGCAAAGCCCAAGAACTGAAATGACTGGGGAGACCAACCACTTGTGAACCACGCAGGTTGCTTCTGCATTGCAGAGACATGATGGCCACAACTGAGCCCTTCATGTTGATGTGGCTTGTTTCTCTGGTCTGCATCATGAGAATTACCAACTGGGGAACTGGGATAAAAAACCCTAACCTTAACTGGGCCAGTAATAAACAGTAGAAACAGAAAAAGCACCAATTCTAACTCAATGTCTGTCAGTAATCAATGTGAGAGGAAGAGAACGGTCAGTGTTGGCCTAAGGTGCTGGCTTTGGCCTGTGAATCAGAAAAAGGCTGTCCTGACAGCTCTGCCACTGACTCACTGCATGAGCCAGGCACCTGCTTCACCTCTTGATGCCATTCCCCTCACCTGGAAGGATGGAGCTGGCCTCCCTCTGATACTTGCTCTGAGACTGGTAGATGAAAGAAGCTGTTGCTCTGTCAAACAGCATCTCAAAATCAAAGTGTGAGACTATGGGTTTTTTTTGAGAAGTTTCTGAACTTGCAGGCCTGTGGCAGATTTAATAAAACTCAAGGGTTGAGCTGTGTTTGTTTAGAAGAAAAGCACTCGCACGTGGCCGGAGAACTTGAATAACTGAGCTAGTGGCTGGAATACATACTCCAGGAAGAATCAAGTCATAACCCACTCTTGCATTACTGATGGTAAATTAATGCCAGAGCACCACTGTGTGGGGAGCTCCTGCCCAGCCGTGTTTGCCCAGACATCTGGCTGCGGTGGCTCCCAGCACAATGCTCTACAGCCAAGCCCTGTGCTCCAGCGCCCAACTCCCCCCTCCTGCCAGAGCCAGCTCGACCACTTCACCACCTGCTCCTGCTGGGACACAGCTGCTCGGCTCTAAAAGAACGATCAGGGAACGGCAGGATGCGTGCGACGACATCAGTCCTACTCACACCCCTGGGAGGACTTCATTAAAATCCCAGGGCAAAAGATTGGAATCGGAGGGCTTTCCACTCAAAATCCTAATTTAATCAAAATATTTTAAAACCTACTGGTAAAACAACCATCTCCATGCAAGCAGAAAGATGCTCAGCCAGCACAGACCCTCTCCATAACGTCCCCTTCCTGCGCATCCCTGGGGCGTGCGCAAACCGCCCGAGCCGAGCCACCGGCTCTTCCTGACGACAACGTACCCCGCTTCGTATTTGCCTGCCAAGTGCCACGTTCCCCTGCGGTACTGTGGGAAAGACATTTTGGAAATCATTCCTCCTTTCCTAACGCACCTTTACAAATGCATTTCAATTACTCCTGCGGGGATGAGCGGGATCCCCCAGTAGAAAGCTGCAGCCTTAGGTGCTCATTTTGATGTATTAACTGAGGCTATGCAAAAGACATAAAATCCCCAAAGGAAATTAATCTCCCAGTACATCCAACGTTCCCAGCTGCCTTATGTATAGTACAGCACAAGCAACTGTCCATAATAATCGTACAGCACCTGCCGTCCCCATTCTGCGTATCACTGATGTCTCTCTAACCAGACATCAAAGAGATGGAGCAGACAATGGTGGAATTGTGATAGGAAGTGAATAGTGAAAGCTTCTTGTCAGTCTGCATTTCCATTTATCTTACAGCACCGTACGTACAGCCCACCCTGCCTCTGCTGTCATGTTCATGCACTGTTGCTGTAACGGTCTCTTCAGGAGGGAATTGTGATAGTTTTCAGGATTTAATAAATGGGCCTTTTGGACCTTCTCTTGGGCCAAAGCAAGTGCCAGAGCAGGTACACAACTCAGCCTACCCTGAGGGAACCAAAACTGAGATGAATCTGGTACCAATGTCACATCCTAGGTGGTGAGCACCAGGACTTTCTCTTCAAGACTAGCCAAAAACCCAACAAAGCAACGCTCCCTGGAGAGATGCAGCCAAGAGACAAGGGTTGGAGCAAAGCCATTTACTCCTCCCCTGAAAGGTGTATGCACTGAGCGCGTGCAGGGGTAGCCCATACAGCATCCATGGCTAGAAAGCCTAAACATCACACAAGGGAGTACTCAAGCCAGGATGGCCTTCCTGCCCCAAGAGCACTTTAAGACACAAATTCAGACCATGCTATCAGGAAAAAAAGGTGCATTCAGTTAACTGAAGTCTATACAATATTACAGCCCTTTGCTGTCCCATTTAAACAGCTCTTTCAACCCAAAGTGCCTTCCATTTTTATACCAATATATTGTATTTTGTGCACAGTGACTGTTTAACTAGGGCAGAAATATTTATTGCTTCCACGTAGCAAGAAGAAAAGACCTGCATGCTTACTGTACAGATATGAGGCAGGAAATATGACAAAACAATTTCCCATGATTATTTCCAGCAGTCATTCATATTGGAAGATTTTAATGCTGACAGTAATTAATCTGTGGCTCTTGAGATTCCAATTAAACGGCATTAGAAGGAGCGATTGTCTAAAAATACGTGTTTCTGTCCTATCCCATTAGCCACAGCCAAATGCGAAGTTTCCCAATACACAGTGTCACATCCTGCACATAGTGTCCTCCTCCCTCCTCATTTTCTGTCTCAACTTCTCAAAGCCATTTGCATCAAGCAGGCAGAATCAGTTCTGAGAGCTTTAAAAACCAAACGGAGCTGGTTAACATAACCAGTAAGCCACATACCTGGGTGGTTTGGAGCTGGTATTCTGCACACATTCTGGTGTTTGGGGTCTTTGTACTCATTTCCCCATGTTTCCTGCAGCAGAAATACTCTCACACTTCAGGAGTCCCACCAACCTTAATTAAACAAAGCTATTCTCTAAGATCATTTATTTCCTTATCCCCCACAGCCACAGGACAGGTCTGTAGGTAAGGTCTTCAGTGTGGTACGGAGCTGCAACAACATGATTTTTTTACTATCTTTAAGTTATTCAAAGCAATAGAGACCCACAGGGAAAAGCAACCCTTGGCTCAGACAACGAGACAGGGGCACAGCACGAAGGCTGGGAGGAAGCAGAAGCAAGACCATTCCACTAGCAATTTAACCCTTAAATTTGTGTGACATTCTCACCTTTGCCATTTTTACCCTTTTTTCCTTCCGTTTTTGCACACACCTGCAAAGCTGAACATGTGCTGAGCAGAAAACGAGGAGAGAAACTATTCTAGCAAACAATTCAATGCCATTAACTGGTCTAACGCAAATGCACTCCGGGTTGTTCTCACAATGAACTTTGGTCAATGCCAACGTTTTGAGCACCCAGGTATAAGTGCACTGGAAAAGGCAGAATCACCAGCGCAACAAAAGCCACCGCTCGGCTCACAGACAGTTGTCATAGAGACAGATCAGCATCCTGGGGTATTCTCATTTTAAATACGCACAGAAATCCTTTTTAACCTGTCTTCTTGTAGGCATCTGTCCTCGTGATTAATTTATAAACTGCTGAGGCCAAAAAGAGAATCATTTATCAGCAGGTCTCTTCTAGGCAGGCTGGAGCTAAGGAGCTTTTCTGCAAACTTGATGGTTTTTGTTGAAAGGAAGTTTCTATCTGATTCTTTGTCTAGTGTTTCTAAAAGCTGTGGTTTTGGGAAGTGATCCAGCTTCAAAGTAACCTGGCCAGGAAAAAAAAAAAAAAGGAAAGCTGTGGCTTGTGCTCACTTTGGTTTTCAAACAAGGTCAGATCCCTGCTCCAATTTATAGTGTGGGTTCACCAAGAGCTGTGTGAGGACAGCAGAGGGGTGGCATTCCATGGTCCTGGGCAGAGGGAAAGACAATACTGTAAATATCTGAACATTTTTTCTCAAAGTCACGGTACAAGGCACCTCTTGCCTCTACATCTAAAATGTGCGGCTCCAAATGAGAAGGAAAATAAATACATTCATCTCTGTCTGCATGGACAAAGTTTCATAAGCTCCTTAGATGCTGAAGGTGCAAAGACTTTAAATCTCTAAAACTCAGTGCTCAGCTGCCTTCTGGAGCTAGAAAGCTGGCAGGCAGCACAGGAAACCATATTCTAGGAAAAAAAAGCCCCAGAAGGAGCCTATGAAGATGGCAAGATCCCCCAGAGTGACATATGATAGGCTTTGAGCAACCTGGTCTAGTGGAAGGTGCCCCAGCCTGTGGCAGGGGGGCTGTATCTAGATGCTCATTAAGATCCCCTAAACCATTCTATGATTCTGCATGTGGCTCTGATTGCAAAGCAGGTCCTCAGACTCAAGTGCTGATGCAGCAGGGTTCCCCAACAGACCCCTGAGGCAGGAATTCAAAATTACACATCCCAAAGAGACATATATGACACTGAATCCATGAATCCTAAGCTTTCAAGACCATGTGCTACCTCTAATTTATCTCAAGGTCTTCTGTGTAGCCCAGATATGTAATTCCCAAGTTATTAAAAAAAAGATAATATATTCTTCATCTGTGGAGCTACAGAGATTCCTGCTTCTAAAATTACTGCTAAAAGTTAAAACCATGGTCAAGCAGATGCCACTCTTACACGAGGTCATAACAGTTCAGCAGCAACATTCAAACAGGAAAATGCCCCTCACTGTGGCACGGCCAGCCTGATACTGCTGCATCTTACTGCAGCCTATGCCAGGTGCAAGGAGTTCCCTGTACAACCAGTATTTCTGCTACTATAAAGATATGCCCATGAATGGCTTCATCTGAGAGATGTTCCTATTTTGGGGAATAAATCATAAATTATAGGGATACTAGGAGGAGATCAGTATCATTCCAAAGAGGAAACTGAGACAGACAGGGAGAGCACTAGCCCGAGGCCACCATGGCCAGTGGCAAAACAGGATGGGAGATTCCCCCCACAGTTTTCTTAATACCAACAGTAAGCACAAGCACACATCACACAAACATGGCAGGATGGAAGCAAGCAAAAGTAGTCATCACTGTTCAATCAGGAGTGACCTCAAGGTAGAAGCTCCCACAGTACTGCATGTATAAGAAGAGGGCTCACATCCCTTGGAAAAAAAAGCACAGGAATCATTCACACTGAGTCACCCCCTCCCTTAAAACCGTGGCATGATCATTTCCTTCACTCACATATTTATTTGGAATCTGATAATTCATTGCCCATGGTTTCCTGCTGGATTTTGTCTTCCATTGTTCAGGATTCACATTACTCAACAGGAAATCAGTGAGAGGTCCAGCAATTAGAAAGGTGTGCTTCCCATTCAGACCCACCCTTGCTCGCTTGCTCCGAGGGGAAGCCAAACCTGGTGCACAACTGCATCCAGGGGAACTAAGGGAAGACAGGGAGCGACGGCAGAGGGACTCATCTCCTTCTCCTAAGCTACAGATTGCTTTGTCCAGCCCATGGCCATGCACCCATCCCTCACGTACTGCTTGTACTCAAGCCTTACAGGAACTGCTTTCCATGAGCTGGGGAGAGTGTACTTTATCAAAACACAACTATCAAGGCACTACTTGAAAAGAGTAAGCATGGTGAAAGTGTCCCTTGAACTGAAATGCATTTCCTTCTCAAAGACCATTGCTTTTGCTCTGACACTCTTGCCAGGCGGGAGAGATTCTGTGCAGCATAAAGTGCCACTTGTGAGCTATAACTCAGATTATCACATTGGTTAGGAACCAGGCTGAGTAGGAACCAGCCCCCTCTGGTGCCCTTCACAGATCGAACTTTTAAGCCCAATCTCACACATGATGTTCCAATATGTTCTCTTTAACGGCTCCTCTGTATCAGCACAGAGCAAAACAAAACACCACTAATCTTTTCTGGGGTATCAGTGGAACAGGATGCTTCCCTGGCCAAATCCTCCCATTGAAAATGTCACAGCTGTTTTCAAATGTAATTTCCCTGAGGTTAGTTTGATAACAGGTACTCAACTCAGGCAGACAGAGTGACTGCTCAGCACTACACTGTAAGTGTGACTCATGGAATGCAGCTGATGACCTTCTGGGCTACAGCCTCCAGTCATCGTGGACTGTTGCTCTGTTGCTCCAACCCAGATGTCTCCAAAGCTTCCCAGTTAGCTCATCCAGTGCAAAGACTGTTGGGTTTTTTTAATGTTTCTCTAGCATTCAGAGTGTTCTTGGGAACAAAAGCGCAGCTTATTAGCCATTTTGTGAGGGAATTATTAGCCATTTTGGAGGAAAACCTCCAAAAGAGGTTTATGAAAACTCTACAGAATTTCAAAGTGGTTGTCTGATTTCCAAATATTATTTGAATATAACTTTAAGAATTATTATTTCCTTTGAGCAAGGAGGGACCTTGAGCAAATGCCCTTGCTCCAGGCTCACCTATGTGTGCCTAACCTGTCCTCCAAGTCCTCCTACAACAGATGGTCTCAGAGACCACAATACCTCCACCAGAAAGTGTGAAGTATAACACCGATCTCCTCTACTGAAACTCAAGATACAAATGTGTCAACTCAGACATGGGGAAAAGCACACTGCTCCTCTCCACAGCAGCTCGGCCAGACTAAGTCACATACTCTGTTGGGGAAGGTCACACATTATAGACACTCCTTGCTCTTGTTGCTCTGCAATGATTTCTCTAAAATTAGATTTTCCTGCAGCTGGAGACAACATTACGTCGAGTAAAAGGAAGGGTTACAACAAATCTCTTACATACAATAGTACTGTTTACATATCTCATTACCTAGCTTCTTTCTCAGTAATAGCCTTATGTTGACTCATGCTCACTTTGCAAAATAAAACAATAGAGTTTCCCTATATTAACAGATTATTTTGTCTCCTGCTCAGGAAGGCCACTGGGTTCTATAAGTTATGGAACAAAACTGGCAAAAGTCACCTCAAAGCAGCTGAGCCACAAATGCAAAAGGGTTTTTTTGGCTCTGGTAAGTCTAAAATATCTGGACCTACTTGTAAAAAAGAAGTGACACATACCACAACCGATACAAGAGTATTTAAATTACGCCAGACAGAAAACCTCCTCACTAGCATTTGCTTCTCTGAAACACACCCAATGCTTATAAGTATTAGCTTAGATAACATTTAGTCATTTTCCCTGTGCAGAGAACTGCTACAAAAGCTGTGGAAAACATGAGTATTGCGAGCACAGAAGTAAATTCGGAGGATGAGCCTTTCATGGTGAAATGTGCACTGAGGATATCTGAATTGCTTGATAATGGATGACACCATCATGATTTGTTTCACTGGATGAGTTCCTTACCCAGTCCACCAGCAGTTTAGGATTTTGAAAAATGTTGAAAGATGAACCACTCCTTAAAAACCAGGAACTTTTTCCTTTTCATACTCCTTTACTTAGTGCTTTTGGTACATAATTTGGTGCTGCTTTTAAGACTACATTGGCACACAAACCTGCGTTTCTACTCCAGCTCTGACTTTCCCCTTTGAGATTTTAGACTAACCAGGAAATTCTTAAGGAGTACAAGAGGAAATTGCTTCAGTGGAGTGAGCCCCTTACAGGCCTGGACTTACCTGGTCTAAGCGCAGAGCACCATCAATGAAGCGCTGTTTGCGGAGGTGCTGGGCGATTCGATGCAGGTTCACCACAGCTTGCTGGATCTCAGCTATTGAGTGTTGAGGAGAGACAGGGGGTAGTTCTTCAGGTGAGAATGTCTTTTCAGGGCTTTCGATCATAGTCTGTGCGTGGTCGTAGCTTAGCTTCATGCAGGAGCAGATGACTGTCCGCCCAAACCATTCATCGAGGATCTGCAAAATTGGAAAGGGTAAATTGATCTGAGAACTTACTATTCCAGTGCACAAGAGCTTAAGAAGTTGCACAAGCACTTGAAGAAACTGACAGCAGACCTCATCACTGACTGTGATCTTCAAGTGAAGATCATCTCATATTGAAACCGTGAGGCTTTTTGCTCATATAGATTCTCTAGTGTCTAGTAACATGTATAAGCACAATATATTGTGCATAGAGACAGGGAACTGCTTGGGTATTCCTCCTCTATCTGATTTCTCTCTTTCATAGAGCTCAACGAAATACAACCCATCAAGGAGTTGAAATCCAACAGTTTACTCAAAGGTTACTAGATGCAGGAGTGGCAACAGGCAGATACACACATGGGAGAAATGATCTCGTATCTAAACCGCAGACTGCATTCCACCTCTTTGATCAAAGTGTGGTCTGCAGGGCACAAGGGCCTGGCCTTAAAATACTCTGGTTTTGAGAGTACTGCAGGAACCCCAGTGTTTGACTAGCACTTGTTAAAGTGCCCGAGTAGGAATTTGGTGGGTCTGGAGGAGAGATGGCCAGTCACTGACCCTTTGCTTCTCTGATCATGCCTATGGTCCTAGGCCAAAACTCAAGCCAGGAACCTTTCTAAGCTTCCAAATTATTTTGGAATCTAGAGGAAAACAATCTATAAATCACCTCTAAAATCATATTATTTTAAACCAGAAGCCACTCTCACTTTAAACACTGAGTATCAATGCAGAAGTAGTAAGTCAGAATTATTTCTTAAAGCAGAAAGGAGACCTATTTTCAGCTGAGAGATATGAGAGTGCAAAAGCTCACCAAGACAGTGAGAAGTGCAGAGGGACAAAGGACAGGAGGCTCTTCAGAAAAATCAAGAGCATTGGCATGAGGGCTTTGGAGATGGATGCAGTCTGTGATTCAAAGCACAACTGCTCAGAGAATGAATGGGGAATTGTAATTCTGCCTCTAGCTACAAGTGCCACCTTATCCCTTCAACAGCGCAAC
Source organism: Todiramphus chloris collaris (assembly GCA_025345505.1). Taxonomy (NCBI): domain Eukaryota; kingdom Metazoa; phylum Chordata; class Aves; order Coraciiformes; family Alcedinidae; genus Todiramphus; species Todiramphus chloris. The sequence goes on from JANVCC010000030.1 coordinate 13,346,559, forward strand.
AGGACAAGGTAAATTCCGCAAGTGGCTGTGTCCAGGGAGAACAACCAGCTCTCTACAACAGACTCATCAAGGACATTGCTTCAGAAAGGCAAACCCTCTTCTAAATGGGAAAGGATTGATCCCCAAGATATCTTTGCTGCTTCCCTCTCTTATGCCCCACAGAACACACGTGCAGTGTAACTCAGCAGCTCAGAGCTCTGAAAGGCACTGGGCATTTAAGCTCATTTCTAACCCAAATGTGCCCTAATAGCAGAGATGCAGCAAGCAATGTCTTGCAATGTAAAGTGCTCTGACCCTTCTCTTATGGTTATTCTGTGTGTGCCCATTTCTCTATGCCGAGGAGAAAGAAAGGAAAAGTCACAAAGCTGGACAGAGATGCTGTTACAGTGCTGGCAGCACCGGCTCTGCACTTTGCTGCATCCTGTTAGATGTGGTTCAGCCTCTTGGGGCCATGGGGGATCCATATCTGGTAGGTCAGTGACATCTGGTTAAAACCGCTGGACCCAAAACACTTCCTGATATTAAGCAAGTATGATCTCTGGTGTGGAAGAGGCTCTGCTGCTCTCTAAATGATCCACTTCTAGCAGGTTGAAGACTATTAGCTAGTTGGCAGTAGAGATACTTCAGTAAGATGTGGACGGTACTTGGGCACCAAAAAGGTGGTGTTCCTTGTTGAGATGATCTGAGAGGATGGCTGGGCAGCCTTCATCTCAATTGAGCACTTCTATAGACCCTCCAGTTGTAATAGGCAGCTCTTTCAACTTGCTGTTCAAGCATTTTCAAACACTACTTCCATTTCTCTGCTAGTTCCTCTATATCCAGCTATTAATTTCTGCATCAAAGGTCATTATCAGTTCTGGCCCTCACTGTTACATTATCCCACACTAAATATTTTGTGTTTGGAAAGCACTCTCATTTTGCTTTATAAAGCAGGTGAGTCAATTTAATCACATACGTATGTTCAAAAGGGTTAAGGACCGGGCACAAACCAGAAGGGTAATTCTGAAGAGAAGCACTGTCCCCAGTCCCCAGGTTGCCGCTGAAAGCTACATGGTGCTTTCTGCCGCTCGCTTCCAAGAGCTCTCTCTGTACCTTGCAAGAGGCAACAAAACAGATTTCCACTTTGCTGTCTAAACTTGAAGCTTTCAATAAAACCTCATTGTTCTGCTTGCTTAGAAGAGGACAAATATTTCAGAGCTCCACTCACTTCCTTGTAAGATGAGAGATGCAGGGCACTGGGCGTCCAGAATATACCCAGAATGTAAACTCTCAGGCAGGCTACATTCATGGAAAAGCATCAAGACAAGCAGTTCATTACTAGCAGATATTAAACTTCTTTTGTTTCTCTGTTTCCTCAATTCCTTTCTGTGTTGTTGGTCTCTCAAAGGCAACCAAGCAGTGTGATGCAGAATGCCCAGTTTCCATTCCTGCAATGGCTCTAACAGGTGAAAAGTGGACAGTGGCAACCCTGAGAGATCTCTTACTAACGTACCCAATAAACACATTCTCATCAAGATTGCCTGGATGCATTAAACACACATAACATAGGCAAGGAATGGAGTTCGGATGCATCTTGCCCCATGCAGTCCAGTAATGCCTGTGTGCAGTGAGAAGAGCTGCCAGACTCAGCCTTGCTGCAGCAGGCTAACTTAACTCTACCCACTGCCCATCAATTTCCTGGCAATGCCCTCTGTCTCTAGCAGCCATCCAAACAGGCTTTGGGGAGCCACAGCCTTGAGTCTCTGGTTTGGAAATGCCCCCAGAGGAATGGGCAAGCTTTGTTTCTGCAGGGAAAACTACACAAGGCTGGCCTGCCCATGTACCAGTGGCTGATGGGTGGGCAACACAGCACATTGGAGCACATTTGGGGATCATGAGCTGCAACTTGGAGATTACAAGTAGCCCACAAGAGCAGTCTGCAAGGTGTCCCCCCCATCACAGCAAACCTGCTGCACCCAGACTCCAGACCACCCCAGAGTATCAGCATCTGAGACATTTTTAGGGTTACATTGAGGCTTCCCTCAACTCTGGCTGCTTTTGAAAAAAAAAAACCAAAACAGTCCCCAGCCCATCATGTGATGGCAGTCACTGTGGTTCAGCTGAAACCCTCCCATTAGCACAGTCCCTGGTGTCTCTCTGAGGTTGTCACATAGCTGTGCAGGAGGCTGAGGACTCTCTCCACGCCAGGCAGCGTCTGTATCACATCCTGGCTGATGACAACAGTTTTGAGCCTCGAAGACACATTGTTTATATAGGTTGTTTCAGACTGAAGCAATTTTTCTTCCTCAATGGAAGAAGGAACCAGCAGGGCTGTGCTTCAAACATCAGCCGGCAGTAACTTAAAGAGTTGCATCGTTTGTTTTCAAATATCTTTCTGTTGACTGCATCTGAACAAGAACATGCTACGTTTTGTTCCTATAAACGCCCAGCTCTGCTTCAGAAGAACAGCACAGATGCAACAATATGGTTAACGCCTCTGCCCTTGGAAAATAATTTCTGATACATCATGTCACACTATCCCACTGGAGTCCGTGGAGCTACGCAGAGGCTCAGACAACATTTTGTTACACTTAATGAAAACTAGAAGAGAAAAACCTCCAGAACCCAAAAGCAACAGAAACAATCAAGTGCCTGTCTCCCAAAAAACGCTAAACCTGGCGTTATTTTTCTAAAAGGAACAAGAATTAAAAATGTTAACAACTTATCAATAGTCACATTCAAGTGAGGAATCTGTGTGGCTTTTCCCTGGGAGATGCATTAGCTCTAGACTTATTTGCCTTGGAACAGTAACAGCGGGAGCTCAGAGCAGCACCCACCTCTAGCAGTGCTGCTGGGCTCTGCTTTCCAAGCTCAAGGTTGCAATACTGCTGCGAACATGGGGTACAACGAAACGCTCTCTGGCCTCATGCATCCTTCACTGAGGAATGTTCTGTCCTCAGTGCCAGTGTTCTCACGGATCTCCACCACCATCTGAGGTTCAAAGGCCATGTTGGGGCCCTTTGACTCACCTCCCTTTCACCCAGGAGAGCCTGGGAGAGCATGTGATCCTGTTTACACTGAGTTTAGACTACAGTAACACCTAGAATGTGTCTCCTGTATTTCTATCTCATATCAGAGATAAGCTCTTACAAGAATGCCCTGCTGGGCAAAAGCCCTACAACTACTTTTCCTCTTGGAAGGAGTAAGTTCTTCCCTGGTCTTCACCTGATAGTCAAATCAAGTGACCTCGATTAAGATTTGTAGTCCTGAAAGGCCTCCTAGGAGACACCAGTTTGTTGAGACGGCCGTAGATGGTCCGCTTTCCAAGGAGTACTGTGGTCATGGCCCAGACCACTGCTCCTCCAGAGATCAGCTTCCTGAGCAGGACTAAGGCAGATACTGCAGCTCATGCACTAGTGGTCAAACAGGGTTAGTCTGAACACTGTCTAAAGAGCAAATAGTGTACATATTGCAGGGGGCAAGAGGCAAGCCTTATTTTAACTAAGACTTGACTATTATCTGTTCAAAGACCACTCAGAGTCAACAAAAGGTCCACCAAGTAGCTACTATTAGAAGGCCTCATGAGTATCATGCTGTCGCTAGAGGAAGTGGGACACTTTTCACAGCGAACAAGAAAACCCACGGCAGTGCCAGAGCAAGGGACTTGCTGCAGAAATACAGACACAGGACTGCAGGTCTATTTGGCTAAAGCACAAAACAAGGTTCAGTATCCTTTAGAGCAACAAGGACAATAATAAGCAAGCTATGAAAATTTACCAAAATGGCACAAGAAGTACTCTCCAGTACATGCTCTCGTACACGAGCACAATGCTGGTTAAAAAAATTAAATACATAAATTCTGAGTACCAAAAGCTTACTTTGCATAGATTGGAGAGTCCTCTGGTAGTGGCCCTCCTCAGTTAGTAAGGGGACCCTGTGATCACCAAACTGGACATTGTTAAGGTTATAATGAGCGTAGGAGAGGACCAGGAAGATAAATGAAGCCCTGGGGAGAGCTGGCAGGCAGCTGAAGGTGGCTCACTGCACTGACAGCCTCCACAACTGCTCCCTAGAAATAATACATGCCGAGGATGGAGCCATGCCCTTGCTGAAGAGATATCATGCTTTATTTCGATCGATTCAATTTGCAGCTCTGAAGAAGAATGAAACAGACTGTTTACCAGAGAGGCCACAGAGGAATACTGCCCGCATCCACTGCATTGCACAACTGCCTGTGAGCACAAGGCAGGGCTGGAGTCAGGGGGAACGTCTTGTCCCACCCAAAGCATTAGCTTTGAATTACTGCTAGAGGCAGACATTAAATGGATGGGTGACCTGGCATGGAGCAGGAAATTTTCATTTCCTGAGATTCATACATTCTTCCTTTCCCCACCATGTTGTGAGATTATTCCAGTTGGAAGTTCTACTGTATCTCATCAGTATGATGAGACACAGGAACAGTACCACACCCTCCAGTATTGTTCACCGATGAGTCCTTTGCTGTCCACCTGGGTGCTAAGGGATGGCATTTTTACCCCTCTGTTTGCAAGAGCAGTGGCTGGGTAATGAGACAGAATGGATTAGCAGGATGACTGCTTGCTACTTGAGGTACCTTGCCTTCTGGAGTCACCTTCCACATCACAGAGAAGGTCAGCCTATCTCGCATGGGATTGAGACTGCATAACTCTTCACAGAGCAGCTTGGGAAGCATCGGGATCACCTGGAAGAAAAGAGCCTTGGTGAGATAAGGGCTTTTAGCAGAGACCTGTCTGTGGCCAAGCTGCCCTGAGCAGTTGGCAAAAGACAGGCTTAACAATGCACAAAGGAAGAAAATGCGTTAAATCTTAAGGATCATATTCGCTGTGGCAGGAGTGGCTACATCATAGCTCTGGGATGCCTCCCTCATGCCAGAGCTACATCACATGGCGAACAGCAAGCTGGCATGGAATGAGCAAGTAAATCAAATCCTCTGAAATAAGAGGAAGTCAGACACAGCTTAGGCCACCGAGACTCACACCAGCCCCATCAATGAGACCAGAGGGAGCTGTCAGTCTTTAGCCTGGGAATCATTCCCAGTACTGCCCTCCAAGGAATGGAGTAAGCATCCTGGAGCATCCTGCGTCCTCACTTATGCAAACACTTCACTCTGCAGCTTTTAAGGTCATGAAGTTCGCACTGTTTCCCACTTCCCATTTTGGCATGAGGAAGAATGAATTAGGCTCATCACATCAGGAAACTTTTTGTTGAAAAAATATGGTCCTGGCAGCCAGGAGCTGAAAAGTTTGGATTTGGGAACTGTATTTCTTGCTTTGCCACCAAATACTGTGTAACCAGGCAAGTAATGCATGTCTGCTCCCTGCAAAGCATAAATGAAACTTCTCCCATGCAACACAGGAGTGGTGCATGGCTTTACTAAGATTGAGTCATGTAGCACAGACAGCAATGTGTAGATGTTGGGGAGATAAACAAAAGCACCTGTTTAATGACTATTAAACATGATGTTTGCAAACAGAGGGAGAACAATTATTTTACTATACTCTGAGCAAAATGTCAGCCAACAGACATTTTTGGCAAGGATGTTTTAACCTGTGCCATAATTCCTTACAACTAATCAATATTTCTGCTGCTGAACATTGAATTACCAAACCACGCATTACTCACCTGACTACAGCAACAAAGCAAAAGCTTTGGAGTATATTCACACTAGAGCAAACCTCAGCAGCTCCAAGTGTTTCTACAATCCCTGAGTTATTTCCCAGGTGAAGTCTGCAGTAAAGATAATATTTAGCAGCTCTTTAATGAAGCAAACCTAATTATTAGAGTTTCACATTCTTATTTCCCTTCTCATTATTTACCTTTGTGAAGAAGTAGTAACTGCCCTCAAAGAAGAACCATATTATTCTTCATTTATTTTGGGTGGCAGCATGGGCTGATGCATTCCAGAAAAACACAATGAGAAATGCTCCACTCGGTTGCCATAAAATATTTTAGCTATTTAATTTAGTTTCCATTTTGATTGCTGTGTGCCATCCTGAGAATAAAGGACCAGCAGGAAGCTGACTGACATGCAAACCTCAGCTCTTCCAAACTTTGAGACACTGATTTGGTGATTTCAGAGATAACTTTATCTACTTGGATGCCAGGGGAACAACTGCTCTTCAAAACAGTATGGAAAAAGTCTCAGGTGATCATTTTCTCCTCAAGTGAACACACTTTGTATTTACCTTGTGCTATGAAGAAAAGACTCTTAAAATATTTAATCACATTTGTGGTTTGGAACCAACGATGGCTATAAATCCATTCTAATTGCACCAAATATTAAAGCCAACATATTAACTCTATGGTCTGTGACTGTCAAGGAGTCACTTGGAACATGAATCAGCAGCACTGGTTGAGCTGGAAGGTCACAAGGGCACAGATTATGATAAGTTGCTTCCCGCAACACAAAGGCCGTCAACTCTGTTATTCCGGTTGTGAACAGTATGTTAACAATACTGGTACATTCATAACTCACAGGTCCAGTACGTGAGGTCTGCCATGCTGCCTGGAAAGACCCACATCACAGGGTTATAAATTTAGACTCATACCAGAAATGAGAGAAAAAAAGCTCTATAGACTATTGGAAATCCCTGCCTGCCTAAAATCACCCATGACCACGGTGAGACCCTGAAGTTCAGGTCACAGTGAACAAAGTGCTAGTAATTTAATAAATGCTCCCATGCCCTTTTCCACCTGAATTAAAAGCTGCAGTTACTAGCTTTTCTCTCTCCCCCACTCTGTGACTGATTACCTGATAAGGGTCTGTACTTATAGATTTCTGTGCCTTAGCACATCCTCTCTCCCTTCAAATCTCCTGCAGCAGTAACAGTCTGCTAGAAAAAATGCCTACATGAAAGATGAAAGCCCATCCACGAAGAATAGCTCAAATGAAACAACAGGATGCTTGTTTTAAGTGTACTTGAGCAGGATTAATATCCGATTCAAGAGGCTATAATTCTATGGAAGGGCTTTCAGTGACGTGAAACACAAGCAAAGCTTTAACTCAGATCATAATAACAGCACTAAACACTCACCAAGCAATTAGTGTAACAAACCTACTGTTAAATAGGAAAGCATCAACCCATGTTACCCTTGTTTTACAGGAAAGAAACTATAGGCAAAGTAACTTAATGCGAGCCATTGAGGAGGCCTCACAGGAGAGCAGGAATTCAATCAACCTTTTCCCAGGCTCAGCAAATACATACATAATATAAGTTGGTGTGACCCTTGCATTTGAAGGTATTTCAATTTTATCTACCTTAGTGAATTAAAAGAAACCTGCTTTCAACATCATGAGCCTTGGCTAACCACCTCCCTCTGCTCTGACATCGCAGCTCCTCTTTGCTCTCTATACGGAGAGTAAACCGACTGTCACAAAGCACAGAAGTTTAGGTTATAAATACAGATTTCCTTTTTCCTTAACACGATACGGTCACAGGCTGAAAGGATTCTTGGTAGTTGCAAGCCCAGCATTTAACACACAAAGTTGTCACAATTGTGTCACGCTTGGAGAGAGAGATGTTTCAGGAGTTATCCCAGGGGCTCCCCAGAAGGAACTTTCGCAATAGGATTACCTCTGTCTCTTTCTGAACGAGACGTAGGATGAGAGGAGATTTCCCTAAGTACGCCCTTAATGCCCAGATTTGCAAAATATCAGCGTGGCATGGCATCACCTCGAATAATCCAGAGGTTGCCCGGCATGTTTTAAGTGCTTTGCCCTTCCCGTGACTGTCTGCCAAGAGACAGTGGTGTCTGCCAGCTGCCCGGTGCGGTGCCAGGGCACGCAGAAACCCGGCTAGCTGAAACTCTGCCGAGTGCTATCACCTCCAGTGTGAACTGGTTTCCTTAGCAAACTGCTAAGGATGTGCTCATGTTGGGGATCACATCACCCAGCTTGATTTTGCTGCAGGTAGAAATAAAGCCAACTGGGCTTATACAGGGATCCTAAAGCTGGAACAGGGGGGTGTATACATGTAGTTGAATCTAGAAATGTGGTTGGAGAGACGTAGGCAGGGATAGGGAAAAAAAACCCAACAAAAAACCCTTTCACGGTGAAAAAAGGACCTACAGCCCCCAGGAAATCCTTTTTCATGAATCTATCATAGAACCTAGGTCTGAAGAAAGGCTTGGGTGGGTGGTGAGAGCTTGTCTGGTTTTCATCCCTCTCTATCAGTCAGACTGATAAAAGACATGATCTCTCCCCATGAACCTAGCAGGGCCCAAGAGATGCTGTAAAGAGCATTTCAGTGAGTGAAAGGCTGATATCCACAGTGCTTTCAGCTGTGGGTCTGCATTTCAAATCAAATCATAGACAGAGGATTTCCCTCTCCCTATTTCCAAGTCCTACAGGCAGCATCTCCAGCACTACTGTACGCAGCTTGAGAGGCAGCGCTCCAGCACTGCCCGACAGCCCCGCTCCACGCTATCGCCTCTCCCCGCAGGCAGCCATGTGTCCCAGCACACCAAAGTGGTGGGCAGCAAGGAAAACCAAAGCAAGAGAAGGCAGCACCGGGGAGGCTTCCTGCACATCATCGTCCTGGGGTTATAAAACACACTGTCCTGTAACCATGGCCAGCCACACTGCTCAGCAGCTGGCTCCTCGGCATGGTGGATTCGCTTTGGACACGGGAAGATCTAACCTCCTGCTTGTGAAAGCCCCTGGTTATGTTTTGTCTCTTCAGCTAATAAAGTGCTTCCAGAAACCAAATGCGAGTTTCCAGCCTCAGACTCATTCCTAGGGAGCTGGGCAGTGGGAGGGAGCACATGCATATTGGGATGATAAAACTCCCTGATTCCTTTAAAATCAGAAACATCTGCTGCAGCCAGGACTGACTGACCAGCCAGGTTCAGAGCGGGTTAGCCAGGGCAGCTCTCATCAATGCACTCACTTCAGCAGCTTTTCAAGGAACAGAAGAGAAAATTCCATCAGTCAACCAAAGGGAAAAGGGAACAACAAACTGGTTAAGGAAAACCCCTTATTTTCACAAAGTCACACGGGTAGCTTTGGTCCCTTCAAACAATCCCATTCTGCTGGCACCCTGCTTTGGCTGCCCACTCAGGCCTGGTTCAGTTGGTTACGTCCTACTGATGACTTGGGGGGTAACCCCTTCTCCCACCGCCAGTCCGATGGGGAGGGATTGCATTAACAGAGAGTTTCCATCAGCTGCTCTCCCCAGAGCAGGGAGGAGGACGCTGAGGGCCAACAATGGGGTGGGCTCAGCAAGCCTCTTGCTTACACACTAAAAGACACTCAAAGGAAATAGGCAATTTGTTTATGAGCCAAGATTTCTGCTCAGGACTTGTATCAACACTTCCATGAATTCAGATTTTGAGCAACTCTTTGTTACTCAGCCTGAGATTATCAAAATATCAACACCCTGACAACCTGCTGGTGTCAAAAGTGAATGTCTCAAAGCCCTTGGACTAAATGTGAAGATAGGCTTACAGTTCCGATCTTTGATCTCCAGAATAAAATAGGACCAATAAAATATTATAGGGATTTATGGCTGACCTCTCACTCGAGCTGCTTCACACCTAAAATAACACTATAAGATGTGCCAAAAGAGAGGAAACTGTTTAGGTTTTCTTGCTTCTTAAAACCTGATACACTATTATTTCAAAAACTTTTGACTTTTATTAAATAGACTGCTAGCAATTACACAATAACTCCCCTTCTGGATACATGGTTCAGGAAAACTAAATATGTGGCTTTATTTAACTTCTTCAGGAGGATTAGCATGGTGCTAACCTCTAGCAGAATCATAGCTGTCTTAGGAAACAGTTCCATCAAAGAAAAGCATATTTTCTACAAGAGTCATGCTACCATCTTGTTTTAGACAGCCTGGCTGCTTGCCTTTGACCATCCCCTCTTTCCTTTTCATCTCTTGCAATTAAAATACTGACCATTTCATCATCTAACCTAGTTTGCACTCTCAAAATAGATTTTCTGCAGGGCAGGAGTGCGGGTAGAATACTGATCTTGACTGCTGGGCCAAGGCAGTTGAAAAGCAATTGAAAATTATGGACAACAGATAACTTACGTTAGCATTGCATGTGACTGACTGGCAGTGTTGAGGGGGGAAAAGTGCTTTGAAAGAAAATTCTGTTAGCTTTTGAATTCAACTAGATTTTAACGAAAAAAATATCTTATTGCTATATAAAAATTTTCCTTCTCCCTTTAAAAAAACAATTAAAAAAAATTGCACAGTATTTTGACTTGGAAATACTGCCACAACATCTTCCTGGACTACAGCTTTGCTGCCCTGCACTGACAGCTTAATATCAAACCACTAATTTGATTTCACTAGTGTAAAGTAAATCATTTTACCATCTTGAAAGTGCGTAGAGGACACAATGAGCTACTGGAGCAAGCATTACTAAAAGACCATCCCCGGATAGCAACCCTGGGAACATCCCAGAAGGGAGGGGAAGAATCACTCCTAATCCTAAATAGCAAGCAGAGTATCATAAAATGGTTTGGGACAGAAGGGACATTAAAGATCATCCAGTCCCCGCCATGGGCATGGACACCTTCCACTAAAGCAGGTTACTCAAAGCCTCACTCAACCTGGCCTTGAGCATTTCCAGGCATGGGGCATCCACAGCTTCTCTGGGTAACGTGTTACAGTGCCTCTCCACCCTCAGAGTAAAAAATATATTTATTATACCAAAGATGTCCTATCATCCCGGAAAGGGCTGCGGAGACAAGCACTTCAGCCTGATTGAATGGCAGTGTGGAGAGAGGCAGATTAACCTGCTCCTGTGAGATTGCCTCAACACTTCTCTTCATGCAGCTGATGCTCAAGCTGACACAGGACGCCAAGCGCCAACCTTCCTGACTCTGAATGCACAGTGCTGGTGGCATCTGATGAGCTAGGAATGTTTCTCCACATTCAACTGAAAATGAGGCAGCCACAGACAAAACTGGGATGTTTCCTTTCCAATAATGTTAAACTTGAACCTGTTCATTTTTAAAGAAATCAACTTAAAACTTGACTTTGTTTGACTCTGTTATACTACAATCTGTACAATTTCAAATATCTTTTCACTGCATGATGAAAAGGCAGAATTTTTCCAGTATTTAGGATACCCAGATAAACAGAAATACTGTTGTACTTCAAGATGTGAGATTGCATAGGGTATTTTATGTCCTTCTCTGCTGCTATGCATCCACTACTGGGAGGGATCAGCTACTACTACTACTGCACTGAAGATGACAACAAAACTCTCCACCACCCCATCTGCAAATTTCAAGCTCCCAACAACAAACAGGACGAGCCAGCTTGGGTCTGTCAGGCTTATCTCAGACCAGCACGGTGCAAACATAGCTGTGCAGCACTGGGCCCTGCTCTAGCTCCAGATCAGCAGACTCCTGTTCACACAGAACTGCTCCTGAGCTGGAAAGCCCTCACACATGTGGGTCTCTGCCCACGGACACAGGGTCACAAACTGCTGCTTCATCTTCTGTTCTCTGTAAGCTCCGAGGCAGTCAGCAGCTACATTTGCTCTTGCATTTGCATCAGTTTACTCATTTTTTGTAGGTTTGCTACAATAATAGCCAGATTTTGATTGCAGGCATCTGCAAATGAACCTCAAAAATAAATTTATGGTAAATGGAAGGCAGAGTTGTCAGATGAAAAAAAGCAAAGTTGTCCTTACCTTTTGCACTAGATAGACACTAGTTGCTCTTTCGCTCGCTACTTTATCCAGTGCTGTTTCTTCCAGAACAAAGTAGCTCACATCCGCGATGTGCACACCCACTTCGAAGTTCCCTGAAATTGCACAAGGAAGTCAATAGGCTGCAGGTAAAAATGAACTGCTGAGATACTTAACTCTGGCCCCTCTCCCTCCTCTCCCAGGGCCTTTTTGCCTTATGTTCAGGTCTCACAAAAATGATGCTTCTTTTCACCTCTTCCACCTGGTATGAGAACTGTGGTCTCAGGACAGAGCCATCGTGACTACAATGTAGGAGTGAATAAACGTACGAGTGAACCCTCAAGATCAGTGGTGGGTATGTGAAAACCTTTAAAAACCAAGTGGATAAGTCTTTCCAACGAGGAGCTAGTAATATTGAGCCCAGTCCTCCTCCCTTTGCTGTCAGACAAACTGTAAGCAAGAAATAGGAGCCCCACATTCCAAGCACACGGGCAACGCAGGACACCTTTTCCAGGTATGGAGCAGCTGGTCACACATGCTTTTGGGTTCTCAGAGCTGCACTTGTTTCCACTTCACCCTGGTTGAGCCCAAATGTTGCTGGTGACCTGGGAAGTCTTCTGTGACTTTGGATCAGGCTATGCAGCAGTGCAGCTCTGCACAAGCAGAATATCCCCACTGTTTTTCTGCCTTCTCTTCAGATTAGGCTTTTTATTCTTTAATTAGAGTCCAATCTAGAAGTATCTTAATTCAAAAGTTAGGCTAGAGAAGAGTACTACTGAGATCTATCATGAGGTTTTGGCAATAATTCAGACTTAGAAGTAGCGATCATCCTCAGCTTTGGAACTAATTACTACCTCGGTCCAAGAAATTCTGGCTTGCTAATCCTCAAAGAAGCCTATTGACCTTTGTTTTCTCTGGAAGGACTAGGCTAGATTTGAGGTGCTTATTTGTAGAGAAGTTCTAAGTGCAGTGGGTTCCTAATTATAACATTTGGTTCTTTAAAGGAATTCACTAACTTCTTGGTATCTATAAATATTTTTTCTTTCCTTAACTTTTTCAAAAAGACAACGTAATAAGATACCATGCTGGTGACAATCCTGCTTGTTTATACACCTTGCAAAGAATATTATCAAAGCCCTTTTCTAGAGTGTCACGTTTTTTGAAGGATAAATGGTTCACAGCTGCCGGCATTATGCAGTACATCTGCCCGTGGGCCCTTCTGATGGGTACTGGTGCTGGGTTTCAGCAGAGTGGGAATGGAAATGTATACAGGCAAAGAAGAAGCGTGAGAAGGTTCACACTCAGATTCGGAGGGCCACCCAGCCCACGGTCCCCCCAGCCGGGAGCTCAGATAAGTGAGCACCAACCCGCCCTGTGCAACTGTTCGTATTCATAACAACTTGGACTGAACTTCATTAAGCCGTGATTGCGCAGCACTTTGAGTAGGTAAACTATTATCTTGGGTTTTTTGAGCTGCTTTTGCACACTCGACAGAGCGCAGATGTAAAGGCAGCAGAAACACACACGCAAGACGGGAGCGCTGGGGTTTAGATTTGTCCACATAACCTACAGTCACTGGAAGGTCCTGCAGAGAGTAAATATGATGGCAGCAGGGAGAACGGGCAATAATCCCACTGCACACCAAGGGACATATTCCACCAGTTGTTAGGAAGCTGGGAGAGAAGACTGCAGATTAAATGGCTCACCTCAGAAAGCTGCCTACAGCTGTGTTGTGATATTATCACATGCCTTGAAAGCTGTTCTACATGGATTAGGCATCCAAGCCTGAAACTACTTAGACAGTAAGTCTTAGACCAACAGTTCAACCAACAGGTTTAATATTACATGCACTCGAAGCCAACAGACTCAGAAGGTAAAAAAATAATGAATACTTTGAAGTCAATATTGTAATGTATTGACCCTGCAGGCAAATATTGACTAAAGGAAAAGGAAAGGGGGTCATTACATCATGCCTTTAATCGTACTTTAATTCAATATGTGCACTGTTACATACATGAACTTTTTGTCCTCGGTAGAAAATCGACAAACCAAGAAAGATCTCATTGCATGAGATAATAAAACATCGAGTCGGCCAATGAAAACACATTGAGCAGAGTTAAATTTCATTCAGGTTTCCCACCAGAGCTTCTAAAAGCCGGGGTCAGCGTAAGCCCCCTGCTTTTGAACTTCTAATGGAAATTCTATCTAAATATTTTCTTACATACATTGACATAATGCAAACTGGCAGCTCTTGGGTTTGTCTTGCTCAAGTATGAATCACCCTATCTCCCTCACCCCCAAAAAATTCAGACCAAGAGAACTTGAAGATACAGCACAGCAATCAACCAACCTGATTTCTCTCACATCACTGCTTTTGAACACAAGAGACAAAGCACCAGCCGAAGCCTGAACAGAAATACCTGCCTACTGATCTCTCCTGGTTTATTTGCTAACTAAAATGAAAGAGCCATGTGGATAGGGAAATACTATTCACTAGGATTCTCTTCCAGGCCCACAAACTGTTTTTCTAGTCTCATTAATTTTATGACAAAGTCACAAAAGGAACATTTCACATTGTAAGTCTTCTGTTTCCCAAGCTAAAAAAGGAAACGTGTCCTGAATGAAAAGAGAGTGAAACTCATTTATTAAAAAAGTCTTGTCAGAGAGTGCAAAGGGGGAAAGGGTGGGCACCACATGGACCACACACCACAAGCTGCTAAACATGGTCTACTCCACCTTCATTTTGATGAAGAAATCTACTTTTCCAGCAAACAGAGGCTTCAAATCTTGGCACATAGCTCTCTATCATAACAGACTTCATACCCCAAATTTCTTAGGGAAACAGTACCTTACAAACCAGACTTGCTTCACCCCAAATTTAAAATTCTCCTGCAGTGAAGCTAAAACTGCATAGCAACCCCTGAAGTGAAATATATACTACCAGTTGAAAGATTAGTATTTTTTAAAGGAATTTACATAAGAATGTACAGAGGATTAAGCCAGACACTTAATATGCTGAAATTAAAGCAAGAGCTGAAGGAAGCATCTATTGCAATGAAAAATGCTGAAGGCACCTGAGTGGCTTCCTCACCCAGGATCTCTGGGGTTTTTTCATTTTATGTCATCTGAAAGCAGGTGCAAAACTGTCACCCTGTTTGAACACTGCCACTACAGAGCTGCTATGCAGGAGATGTTTAGCAACAGGGAATGAAGTTTAGAATCCAGCAACGCATCCTTTATTAACCATCTGTACCCCATTAGCTCCCCTGTGTAACTCCAGAGGCACGGCAACGGAGATGGATGGGACACAGGAGTATTATCTGAAATTACACCACGGCATTGCAAAACCCAGCAACCAGGCCCTTCACAAAGAGGAGCTCTCCTTCTGAGGTCTGCAAGTAGAAACAGGGAAAGGGCTGGGCTCTCAGCCACCAAAGCTCCTCTTGGGCCAATGCTCTTTGCAAGAGGGACAGAATTTGTTGCATCTTTCCTGCCAACAATGGAGTTCTGGTGCCCTTGTGGCACTGCACACGGAGAAGACAATTTTCCTTTGTGTTTACCATCACATAGGCTGCTGGAACAGCAGAATATAATGGACATGCATTTCTCCAACTTTCTAGATGCCTGGATTCCCTCTGGAAGCTTACCAAGTGATAGAGCTACGAAAGGCAGGTCTCCCCCAGCACAATGTTACACCAGGAACACAGCAGTTTTGGAGAAGGCTTGGCTCCTTGATCTGAGGATCTGGCTTGTTTGAACCCACTCCAAAACCTTGTGTTTGTGACACTGATATGATGCTAAAATCAAAGGAGATTGGTGGCACGTCACAGAACAAAGAACAAGCTGTTCCTTTTTTTTCCACTAGTGATCTCATTCTCTACAACAAAACAGTTCAAAGAACTTTCTTCTTTCTTTATTGAGGAAAATTATAAACAAAAAAGGATTAGCAAGAAAGAGCTGGAAGAGAAGGAAAAGGCCCTTTCACTCTGTAAATGCTCCATAAAAACTGCCAACCCAGCAAGCTGCATCAAGATTTGCCCCAAGAATTAGGAAGTCGAGTTGAATGCATTTGAACAGTATGCAAAGGAACACACTGGCAGCAAATCCTTCTCTGTCTTCAGCAACCCGAGTCAGTCAGCCCTAGCACAAATGCAGAGAGACAGACCAAGCAGGTTCACTTCATACCTCAGCACACGTGAGCTTTAGGACCATGCAACTTAAAAATGCAACTCTTCAAGGATCAAACAGTAGATGATTCCCTAGCATGCATACACACTCCCCTTTGTTTCCATCTCACCTCAAGCAACACTGGTCTCAGGAGAGAAGCCAAACACTAGCAAGAGCGTTAAGTAAATTTAAAATCTAATACTGAGTTTTTTGTATTAACCATTATCTCTCACACTGTCTTCACCCCTAGGGAGATAGAGAAGAGTTGAAAGAAGATCACAAAGTATTTGCTCTAGCCAGAAACCAGCCAACTATGTACCTGTGGCCAGCAGTTGAAAGTACTTGGCTGCTCCTTGGCTAGACCAAAGTCTTGCAGCAAATAATTATAGCTCTTTCCCATTCCCCTGCCCTGGGGCTGCCACGCTGCTGCTCCTACCCGCAAAGCGGTATTTAGCACCTTGCAAAAGTATGAAAAACTTACAGGCAGATCGACAAATGAGGCCTTTAACCCACAAGAACGTTTTGTTGCTATTACCAGTGCTACAGGAGATCACGAGTCTTCATCAAGGCTGAGGCCTTCATGTGTGCTCCCGGGCAAAGGGGCGAGGACAGAGTCTACATTGGAGGGTCTCAGAGAAGGGAGCACCAGGGATGCTGCAGACACTAACAGGGGGAGGCACAAAACCGGACACGAGTAGCGAGACTTGGGGAAGCTGCTGGAAGTAGCTGGAGGCCATCACAGATCTTTAACACATGTCTTTGAGTGATCCAAGCCCAAATATTTCAGTTTCATTTTGGCATGTGCATGTATATCCATGGTTCAAGTGTTCCAGAAGTGCCCCTCTTGAGATACAGGGAGAAGAAAAAAAGGGAAAAGAAAAAAAGGGAAAAGAATGACTGAGTAGAAAAAGCAAAAAGAAGAGCAAGATGGAGGAGGAGAGTTTAATATAAAAATAGAAGTGGAACCATGGAAAGAGAGAGTTATTTGTCTGTTCTGGATCCAGAAAACAAAGGTGGGTGGCTTTAATTCACAGCTGAGGTTACTTTTCCACCACAAGGAGCCAAGCTATTGTTCAGAAAAATTGGACAGTGTGTTTTATTTTACTTATTTTAAAATAACAAGGAAAGCACTTAAATTTTACTTGTGAGCCCTAGGGCCATTTTGCTTTTTGAAAGCACAGTGCAACTGGGCATAAATCCATTAACTTGTTTACCAGAACACTAAATTTTTTAAATTATCACATGATCGTCTTTAGTGAACTGAAATGCAACTAATTACACCTTTTCTAAAGCAAGCAACAGCTTTTTCCTGCTCTAAAGGTCTCCTTCTTGACATAACCTCACAAAAAGACTCTGGCAGAAGGAATCAGTATCCGGTGTCTCAAGAGACCAGGACAAATCCCCAGGGCACAGACCAGCAACTTTTCCATCCAAACATGAATACTTTAGTAAATGTTGCAACGATTTCAAAAGAGGAAGAACTGTGTGCCCAAACAAACAGCAAACACATCTAACGGGTGACGATCCACAAAACACTGCAGAGCAGCACTGCAGAAAGACTTTGAGGCCATCAGGAACAGCCTTGAAAGGTTTCAAGGTATTTGAACTATGCTTAGTCACTTTTTCTGAGTTCCTGAAATGCTACAAGGTCAGGCCCACAACCTTCACAGGGTGAAGAGGGAGGGACCTGACACACCCAGCACAGCTACTCCAAGCACCTGCAAACAGCAAAAGGGCTGGCTGGGGCTGGGCTTCTGCTTTGTTGCTTCAATCAGAATCAAAAGCATTGCTTCCTTTCAACTTTTAACTCTTTAGCCTTTACAGATCATATTGACATCCTTTCCTTCAGGAGCTGGGTTGATGTAAAGACAATTAAAGCTGCAATTACTCTCATTTAACTGCATAAACTCAGGAGCTGCAAGATGGACCAAATCCTTAATGTTACCAGAACTGAGATCAGCCACAAAGTGATATCAAAAGGGGGAAAAAAAAATAATAATTAAAAACAAAATCTTCAAATGTTAACTCTTTCCATACTGAAAATCTTGGCACATTCTGGAAGTATCTGAGAAATCGCTGATAGGAATGGTGCTGTTGCCAAGTGATGCTTTCTGCAGTTCCGAGAGAACCAGGAAATACTCAGAGCATTTCACAAAAATAAAGCGTAACAGGTTTTATTTTTTATTTTTCTTTTTTTCTTCTTGAAGTTACAAGGTGAATATGGGACATCAACAAGTCTAAAATCCAGAATTAACTCCTTCCTGCTTTGTGATGACTTTTAAAGCACTGTTTTACTCAGGTAACTACCCTGACCTTTAGTCATTTTGTCTCTGGCATGAACCAAACATTATGGAGACAACCACAATTTTACAAAACGATTTGGGACTCGCTCCAGGTAAGGTACAAAACGAAACTTGTACATTCCTTAAGTGCAATGAAGGACAGGTGAACACAAAGCAGAAAAATACTAGAAAGGAAAACCTTCCTAAGTAGAATATTTTCCAGAGTTTTCCATAAGCCATCAGCAGTTCTTTAAATAGTTTTAGAATTATGAGGAGACTTTATCTATTACTAAATTAAATGCTGGGAGCAGATCTTCCATATGAATTGCAAACATTTTTTTGTCTGTAACAGCTAATAAATTCAGCAGTGTCCTAAAACCACTTAACAGAATTTAAAAGCCCCTTTTTATACCTCAAAACAAAGTCAGGAGATCTCCATAGAGTGGCACTTCATGCCTTGTGAGTTACAGAACCCCGAGTTTTATACATAAACCAACACAAGACAAATCAGTTAAGCACTGTTTCAAATACTTTGGCTAAGATTAGCAATTAAACCCCCTGCAAGGAAGGTGCTCCCCAACACTGCCCAGAGATGGCTCTTGATCAGCACAGGATATTCCCAGGCTCTCAGGAGAGCAGAAAGGTTGAACCTCCCACAGGAGGCTTTGGGATGGTGGTATTCTACCAAGTTCAGCTCCTGTGAGCTGGAAGTATCTAAAATAGTGATCAGTCAGAAGTTAGGGCTCCAGATCTCACAGAACATATCAGTACTGAGGCAGAGAAATCCAATACAAGAGTGTCCTGTCCTGCGGGTTGCCAGTGAACCCACGTCAGCCCTTCATCACTTTGTGACAGGAGGTGTTGCCATCCAGAACGCACCTACCACCTACACCATTCCTGGAAACTACCTTCAAACCTCCCGCAATAACTCCAGAGGAGGATGAAAGAGCTCTTTCATGCAAGTGATAGCACTGCACCACTAAGTTGGATACTTAGACAAGGAAGGAATTCTCCCGAGGGAAAAAAAGAACCACTAAATATTCAGAAGGACAGAATTTACACAGCATGTACAAGATAAAACATTTAGTTGCAGACTGAAGGACACAGGGAATGATATCGAACAGAACAAGCACACTGCATAAAGATTTGTTCACACTGCTGAGCAAGACACAAGCAGGAAAATACAGACAGAAGTGGAGCATGAGGATTTTAATAGTCAAGATCAAGCCAGATCACTGGGCAGTTGGGGACAGAGTGTAATGATGGAAAATGAAGAGAATGTGCCATTTCTTTGATACATCAAATATGTCCAGCATTGGCAGACTGAGACTAAAAACCATGGCTCCTTATGCAGAGATGCCTATGTCCCACTTTCTGCCCGGGCAGGTTGTCTCTCCATTCCTATACTGGTAGCTGGTTACACCACAGAGGGTCATGGGTAAGCTGGTTTCCTCTGTGGCCACACAAGTGCCTAGCAGACTTTGTGAGGTGCCAAAATAGCAAGTTCCATTTACAGGTTTTATAAGTTGTATTGATTTCTTTGCAAGATTCAAGTGTAATGAGCAAAATGAAGAGGAGTTACAAACCTCAAATACCTCAGATTTACCCACTGAATGCCAGTACTTGCTATATGGTCATTCCTGGGAAAACCTCTAGGTGACTGCTTATGACTTAGACACAACATGAATCTTTGCTACTCAGAGTCCATCCCAAGCACTCGGCAGATGAATCTTCAACCCTTCACCAAGACAAGATGTCAAGCAGGACAACAAGGCAATGACTGTGCTGCTGTGAACTGGTGCAGGAAGCACCAGTTTGCTGGCAGGGAGAAGTTACTAGGGCAGACTGCACTCTCAAGCAGTCTCTTAACAGCGAGGTTTCCAGTCAATGTGAAGAAGCTAAAGGACAGTTTCTGGTATTCAAGTCATGAATTGTTTTTATCACTATTCCAAGACCCATTCAAGAGGCTAACTCTATCAGGAAATCAGCAGGCTTTGAATTTAAAGAGATGGGAAGTGGCACCCAGCAGCTTTCAAGATGAATTACAATCATTTTGGGTGTAGGATGTCATCCTGTTCCTGAAATGAAGGTTTAGAGTGGGGAGGGACCAACCTCTCTCTACTGCTATGTCAGTCATTTTTGTGATATCTCTACTGTTAGCTGAGCAAGTGTTGCCAGGCATTCAAAGAGACCTTGGGATTTAGTGCTAGGCCAAACACGTGCAAGGTACTTCCACTGAACAGCCCTGACATTTCAACCTCTTTGAGAACAGAAGGCAGCTGCTGAGATTTCACTTTTAGTCATCCAACTTTGTTTATTTTTGGAAATATTTCCAAAATGTTTCCCTCTGCACCTGGTTTTACTCTTTCTGTGTAACTAGCACAACAGTCAACAATCAAGAAATACTGTAGTGAATTGCACTGCAAGAAGATGTTTTTCCTGTTCGTCTGGGTTCTGAAACCCCTGCATTGCAATAAATTAAAAGTTATAGCAATAGCTCAGTGATTCTGAGAGATCCTGCCATTTAAGAAAGTTGATAATAATACATACATCAGTAACTGCTTTGCTGCCTGCATGCAACAGAACATAGGACAGGACAGAAGTTAACCCTGTGGGAATGTATTCCTAGCTATTTGTACCCTTTTAAAGTTTATCTTCCTCGTAGATCTTCTGATTTTTATCTGCTAAATTGACTGAAAAAGCCTGTTTTCTCTGGCTTTATGTGGTCATCCCCCATCATTTGTGGCTCTTCTCTAAAGACTCTCCCCTCCCTGAGGTCCTTTTTAATGAACAGAAATCCCAGGCAAAGTGCTTTTAGATCTGTTTGTACGGAAATTTCTGGATCCTCTTCCCATTACCCACCTCCTTAAAGGCACTTGGCTTTTTTCTTCAATATACACTCAGATGTTACTGGTTTTAAGTCTGTATCCACAAATATTAGTGCGATCAGACAGGCCACAAAATCCTGCACCTCTCAAATTTGGGGGAATTGTCCCAGGTCCTGAATTTAGGTGACTTCAACCAGATCATCTCTCCTCCCGGCTGGAAAGTAAACTCACTTTCATGAGTAATTCTACTGGTATTTGCACATCTGTGTGTATGTTCTGTAGCTGTGGTCTTCAATAGACTAGTCCTTCACAGACTACCTTTTATTTTGTTCTAACCCTGTGTCTTTTTCTCCTATACCTTTCTGTGTGTACTATCAAAAAAAGCTTTTGGGATAAAGATGGAATCTTTATAATATATCTATAGTTGATACAAAAATCCAACACAATAAATGTGAATTACCAAATAACAAATCCTGCCCATTTTTTGCTTAACCAAGCTTTTAACCAATCTTCTCAAAAGTGGCTTTCAAATACACGCAAAAAAAGTTTTAACGAATCATGTTGCAGCAATCAATGCTCCAAACAACTCCAAGCTTTCTTAGTCTCCATCCAAATACCTTATTACCCAGTTTAATGCACTTGTCTGGTGATTAGAGTCAGTCTATTTCCCTTTTCAACCACTGCCAGTATGGAGCAAGCTGCCCTGCTTCCACTCAATCTGAGGGGAGCCCTACGTTGGCAAGTGATCTCACTGATTGCAAGAGGGATGTTTGGTGGAGGAGAGGTGACGCAATCCAGCCCTCTGATTCCATTCAACTGCACGCTTGGAAATTGGAAGTGATGTGTGTTTCCATACACAACTCCATGTGACTTAAAAAGAAGCAGCAAAATATACTGTCCATGTTGCTGTTGCCCAGCGTGGCACGGGAGCACACTGCGGGACGTAGCAGGGAGCTGGATTTGGCACAGACCTGAGTATATTTTGCATATTTCAAAGAATCTGCAACCACGAGCCCTTTTGATAGAAAGAAAGGATACGTACCTGTTTCTAATCACTGCAATATGTCTTTCTCACTTTTCTAGTGACACAACAAAAACCCACCAGACTAACCAGCAAGTAACAGGAGAGCCCACCTAATTACATCCGAGACCAAGGAAAAACTGATCAGAAGTTATTCACAACCCCACTCCTTGTAGGTCATCTTTATTTTCCCCTTATTTGACTCCTGCAATAAATTTAAGTAAATTGAAGTTTACAGCAATTTAAATTTCACTCATATATCAACATGAAGTTTCTGTCATTTTCGCTCTGAATCTGGTGTCTGTTCATCTTCCTTACAGAGAAGGAAGCATAGTAATTGCATAATATAACTTTTGGTTCAACACTAATCCATTCTTCAGTGTTTACCTTAAGCAAGTCAACCCAGTATGACTCCAATTACAAACGCTTCCTATACTGTGTGCTGCAGGAACCCAACGGATTAGCTGAAAGATCCTGTACCATGTGTTGTTAGAGCAAATTTCACTCTACAGTCCTTAAGGAGAGGCCAGAGGGACAAAGATGAAGAGAAGAGGGATTATTTACATCTTAAAAAGGAAAATATAAGTGCACACAACTTTGCAAAATTAAAACATCCCAAGTGTTTGCAACCTGCATCAGGAAAGAACAAGGACAGAAGACGACCCGGAGGCCAACTGAGATAGAGAACATCTTGGGGCTACCAGAGTTCTACAGGTGTTTTTCAAGCACAAGATAATGGAGCTCACTCACTAGGGGATGTCTACCAAGATGTCCACGAGGTATAAGAAAAGCAGTCCCAGTGACTGTAGGCCTGCAGTAGACAATGGATAATTTTACCAACATTTGTCACAACATTGTTCAAATGTATGAAATAGGCTCCCTGAACAGAGATGCACATCCTCACTCTCTACAGATCTGTCTCCAAAAATTGCAGCCTGCAGTGGACTGGTGTCTGCTAAGGAGAAAGGTCATGCTGCACTTTTCCCATATTTGGGTCAATTAGAGAAGCTCTCTTCTTTGCTTACACCCCATTTTTATGACATTTAGAGAAACACGGTGTGTTTGAAGATTTTATCCCATTCCCCTTAGGTATACTTGATTTGAATTCAGCAATGGGTTGGATGGACTTAAAGGGAAGGGCAAAACCAGAGAGCAGCACACTGCAGAAGTGTTATTTTCTTCAGTCATCAGGTAAACACTGGGAGGATTCCATGAATGTATCTACATACAACCTCACTCCAAAATGCAGAGAACCAATGGCACTAAGGACATAAAAAACAGGGCAAACATCCTGCAGAATATATTTCCATTGTGCAGTACTACAATTCCTCCTAGAGTGAGATTTAAATTACTTACACTTGAATTACTTTGTGAAAGATTGCAGGGATACAGGAATGAAAGAACAGCAGTGAGAATTACGTCAATATACACACAAAAAGATGGACAGAAGCTGGGTCAGTATGGCCTGAAGTACTGCTGCTGAAATCAGCATCAAAAGACCTGCACATGGGTAAGACCACCCCTCAGAAACACACCCCAATCATTCCTGCTGCATCCTTTCCCATCACGACCTGACGTTTCACTAGATGGAATTGTCTGTCTTTAAATTTGTCAAATTTCATTTCTGTTCCTACCAGTAAGCAGCCTTCAAACACAATTGCATCACTTGTGTACCTGACCAGAAATTACAACCAACACTTGCAGATAATTCCCAGAAGGGGTTAGGCAAGTGTGGGAAACTTGCTGGTGCCCCTGGGACACAGAGGTTACTTGGTGTGCTCTTACATGATGAGATCAGAATAAATCTTTAAGTGTCTGCACCCTGGGTGGAAGCGTTCAGGCTGGAAAGCAGAACGGTTGTTTTCTGCGAAAGGCTGTGACAACCGTACAAACCAAGAACAGCTCTGTTACAGGCTCCTGGCTGCAGACATTTGCTAGAAGACGTGCAGAAAGGATCACAGAAGAGCATCAACTGAAATGAACTTGCTTAAAACCTCAAGCTACCCTGAAACAGCTCTACAAAGCTGTGCAGTCCAGATCCATCTTTTACTCCAAGATTACGCTGAGTCATCTAAACGGAGTACAGTTTGTTCATATTTCTGAAGCTGTTACATAAATAACCATATTTTCCTTCTTTATTGGAGCTGATCTCTTAAAATATACACTCACAAAAGCAACGGCAAGCTTACCTCCCTACTGCTATCATTAAACAACAACGAGGAGCACGACTGTTAATCAAAAGCAGACTCCAATACAAAATCCTCTCAAAACCAGGCTTGAAGACATATATCCCTGAAAAGTTTCCAACTGCTGCAATTGCCTACTGCGAGCTCCATTAAAAATACAGCTATGCCCACAATCATCCCATGTTTCTTTTGCTAGTGACACTCTGCTACCAAGTAGTTCTTCACGATAGCTTTGTGGACTACTGCAAAAAAAATCCTTTTCCATCTTTCACTGAGGGCGTAGCACGGGCAAGTCCTCCATCCAGTGACTAGAACTGACAAGGGTTACACTGCAAAGTTTTAAAACTAAGCAAAGGTGCAAAAACAGTCCCTTATCTCTCTGCTTGTTGCCTAAGAGCCTTCAAGGCAAAGAAACTGTCACAATCTTGGCTAAAAGAGCAATGAATGCTTGGGGACAGAGACAATTTCATTCTTCGAAACCTTCTGCAGTGCACTGTTTGAGCTGTCTGATCGAAGCTGTGTGGCTGAGGAGTGGTTCCTTTTTTCTTGTAGCTATTACAGTGGTTTCTTTTTTTCTTGCCGTTATTACGGGTGCTATGCACTAACAGAGACATTTTCTGAATTGGGTTCTGCATTCTCTGTTGATTTTTGGAGATCTCCTGACATCATGAGGATGCCAGATATGTGGTTTGCTCATGTTGGAGTTTTTTGGTGGTGTTTTGTTTTTTTTTTAGAAAGTGTTTTACATATGGGCAAAAAAAGATGGAAAAAATAATAATTCTTGTAACCACATTTACGTTTGGAATAAAAGCCATGTTAACTCTTAACACAACTTTGCCCTCATGAGATGAAGTCTTGCCAGCCCTGGATAAGCTCTTAACCTCTAAAACAACGCTTTGTCATAATAATTGCAGCTAGCATAGCAACTTTTAAAGCCAAAAATCCTCAGGGCACCTCCAAAACATATCAAGAGGCTCTGTTAAGCAGAAGACTGAGGTTCCCATAGGGGCTCTCCTTAACACCAAAGAGCTGGGAACGGCTGTAGCTTTGCAAGCAAATACAGATAAAAAAGTGAACCCAAAGGACTCCCAGCACTGGATTTGGACCTTTCCAAATTTGCAAATTCCTGAAAAATTTTAAGTCAAAGTACAGAGACCTTAAAAACAAATCACATATGCTGATGGATTTATACCCCTGCTATTGCCAGCCACATTTCAGAGGCCTATTGCAATCTATGTAGTGCTATAGTAGTCAGTGGAGCACAGACTGAAAATCATTGAGGAAGGCTATCAGCTCACAGTGGGACAAAAAAAGTAATGAATCCACAGAGATTCAATTTGTATGCAAGAAAATGTCCCAGGAACTTGTGATACAGGATGGATTTGGATGCCTCCTGCCAACTGCAAAGGATGGTTCTGAGGGATCACAAGTCCTCCAGTGCTGGAAGCTAAAGAGAAGAGTGTCCCCAACTAGACAGAGTCCAGTCCCATCCAGGAACAGGTTGACTGAAGTCTCTCTAAATGCTAATTCCCCATCAGGATGCAAAATAAGGAATACAAAGAAGAGTACGTATGTCAGGTAATATAAGTACACACAGTTCTGTTACTTTCTCCTGATAGGAACAGAGACTATGTGATGCTCTGTCTAGCATGTGAGGATCTAGCACATTGTCTCTTGGGCAACAAGCTCTGCAGCTGTGTCTTTGAGGTGACACCTCAGAAAGGGGCACAGGATATAGCTTATATCGCCAACTGCTTATGAAAGAGATGTCTCTTATAGGAAGGTCACAAAATAATGTTTTGATTGGGTTCTTCAGATCAGGAAGTAATTGAAAAATGTAACCCTTGGGATTTAGCATTTCAATACTCAAACATAGTTGGCAAAGGTAAAAGTTCATGAAATGCTGGGTCAAGTTTGGGCCTCAGACAGCAGCACATTGAAACATAGACAGTAGACAAGAATCCATCAGTATGTTTCTTAGTTGCTTCTACTACTCATCTTCGCTAAAAAGATTCTGCAAGCATCTCCTTGCATGACATCAGAGGCCTTAAAAATGCATATTATTGCAGCTACCAGACTGGGCATCTCTGCTTCAGGGATATCTCCCATTTTAAACAAACACAACAGAACAGATACACCACTGAGATTTCCCTCCTTTGCCCAAGTGGGGACCCATGCTGAGCTGGCTGCCTGGCCTGCTCAAGGGTGCCGAGGGGTTTCCTGCAGTCTTTTTATGCTGCTTGCTCCTGCTTAGCTCCTCAGTTCCCTCCCTAACTGATCATAACTGCACCAAACACCATCAGGACCTGGTCTCCTTCCTGTACTTCCTCCTGAGCCACAAGGTTTCCTCAGATTAAACGATACAGATTTAAAAATGAAAGAAAGGGTATTTCCATGGTGGTTTCTTTCCAGACTGATTAAAAACCTGGTCCCTGGGACATTCACCAAAACTGCCTTTCCCAGGGGGTGACTCTCCTCGGCCTCAGGCTGCAGCAGTGCTGTGATGAAGTGTGGGCACCACTCTCACAGTGGACCAGAGGCTGAAAGGCAGAGCACCCAGTGCCCAGGATGGACACAGATAAGTTAGCTCTTAATGAAGGCACCAGCTCAGTGCACGTTCTCACTGAGAGGAGTCCATGGTGGAACAAGCCCATTGGAGGATGCGCAGCTCCAGCCAAAAAGGCAAGAGATTTGGTACACAAAGGGCTGCTGTGAGCAGGCTCCCACTTAATGGTCCAAATGGCTTACAGGTAAGAGAAAAATGCAGATGTGTGCACCACGAACCAACTCGGTGAACAGTCTCCTGCAGCATCTAAAACCCACACATATGGGAGCAGCAAAGGCTTAGAAGCCAGAGCACCTGGTTCTCAGTGCCATGACAATACATTGGCTACATTACATAGAATGAAATCAACCCAAAAAAAGGGAACCATGTCTTTGTGTCTTTGATATCATCGTATTGTGATAATTAACAACAACAAGAAAAACTAAACACACACACACAAAGAAACATCACTATCTTCTATATCAGTGGTGCATGCAATATTTCTAACCAAGCCTGTTACTGGATCACATCAAACTAAATAAGCAGAACTTGGATAGCAAAGCAAGCTTAAAAGAGGGAAGTTCCCTAAGTCAGAATCATCAAGATTTGGCTTCTGAAGCATTACTTTCTGTTCTGCTGGCTTACGGCATAGTAAAAGTACAAATAAGGCAGAACAGAGAGCTTAAAAGGCAATGAGAAAAATAACACAACTTATAAGGCACACTCTGCTCATCTAACAATTCCCAGCATCCCATAAACACCAAAAAGCAATTCAGCCAGTGACCTTCAAAAAGCTGTATTCCTTTATCCAGGGACTGTGCATTCAAGGTCAAAGTTTCACTAGACTTTGGTCTGCAAGAGTGACATATTAGCTATTCAGCTGTAACTCCTGTAATGCCAGGAGACAGCTGAGATCTGCTCAAATCAAATTACAGCTCTGATTATGCAAAAGACTATGGTTCTGCATTCCCCGACACCAAGAATACTTCAGAGTGCAGCCTGAAGATATCTGCTCTAAGATTTTTGAAAACAGGCAATTAAAACAACAAGAGAGAAAACTAGTTTATTACTCTCCTCATATTTGGTAAAGAATACTTCATGACAAATTATATGTACCAATGTGTCAACGGCTGAATATAAACACTGAGAAGTATTTTGTAAAATATATCTCATACCGTCAGGGAGATGTTTACAGGACAAAGCATCATCAAGATCTTTGGCAGTTGATGGGTCGATGGTGAAAATGCATTCTTTCCTATCCAAGGGAAAAAGAAGAAAGGGAAAATTTATCTTCCAGTCATGAAGAAGGTATCAAAACATAGAGGCCATCAGAGACACCCAGACAACAACAACCACCACCATGTTTTCAGAAGACTGTCTATTGCAGTATCTTCAAATCTAATCTGAAAGTCTAAATCTAGTTTAAAAAAAAGTTTTAGACAGGTGAATAGATTAGTGGGTGTTTGTTATTTTTTTATTTCAAACCAAAATCTTGCAGGGTTTTTTTTTTTCATTTTTCTTTTTTTGGTTTAACTGCTTACTCATAACAGCTTTCAGCTCATTACTGATTTTCCTCCACAAAACCAAAAAAAATTAGCCCATCAAGTTCACTCCAAGGAAACAAACAGGAAAAAGTCTTGAAGCCTTGCAGATAGACTAAAAATAGACTGTTCCTAATTGCAAAGCTAAACAGAACACTAATAACCCCCATCCCATACATGACAGTAGATATCACAGCATCTGAAAGTCCACAGGCACAGCTCGCATGGAGCAGAGAAGGCGAGACATTTACAAACCAAGCTGAATGATTACAAAACAGAGTGAGAGGTTTGGTCTCAGTAAAGATACCCAAGAGATGCAGTACTTTATAACAGCTACATTGCCCATTATGCACCAAAGGGAAAAGCAAGTTCAGAAGGGAACACTATGGAAGCTAGAGAAAGAGCTCCAAATCAGCTAATTAGATCTAGCAAATCAACTCTGTGCTTAGAAAAGCTGAAGGCCCTTTCACATATGTTGTACTAGGTGGTACCTGGAATACACAGCCCTGCCCTGGAAGGCTTATATAAGTATGTCCTGTAGCAGTGTGTGCCAGGAACACACCAAAATAGACCACAGATATGGTCTAGGGCCACACAGATGAGGAAAAAAAAAAAAAAGAGCATCTAATTCAGGAATCATCATGTTTAATAGAGCACTGTGGCACCAGTGAGACCTAAAAACTGAAGGACTCAATAAACCAAAACTTTCTTAAAGTCCTGGTTCAAGGCCCCTCTTTCTCCTGGGCTGCCCTACAGCAACTTCTTGCCTGGGCCCCTGGACTACAGCAAGGCAATGTGTGGAATGTGGACTGGAGTTAAAGAGCAGTGAAGACAGTAAGTGGTTTGCTGGTTTATTTTGCTTTTATCTTAACCTTTAGAATAAGTTCAGCCCCTCCCTAGTGAAAAGATCCCCAAGCACAATGGTATAGGCTGAGGCTGCCAAGGAAGAGATCAGATGCTTCCTTTCTTCCTTTCTCTTTGCTGCAGAAAAACTCATATCATGACGGCAACTCCCCTCTAGAGATGTATAATGAAAACATGTATTATTTTTCTTCCAGCATAAGCACCGGTATACTGCTGGGGTAGGAGAGGTGGGAGGGGAAAAATTACAGCGAACTTTTAAAGGAGTAAGTGTCACATGGAATTAGCGAGTCCTAGTGTTTGTGCATGGGTGCTTGCACACTGAGAGCAATGTCTCTATCTTTGCAGCCTACCACCACTTCAGTGCTTAAATGCTCTGGGTGGTATCTGCTGGTATCAGACAGCTGGCAGCGTGTTATTTATATAATTCCACCAGGCACACTAAATAGAGATTTTTTCAAAGACATAAAAATCAGTAAAGCACTTCACTGCCTTTCGAGACTTTGGAAATCTTTTAGAATATGCTTGCTTTCAGATTGGGTAGCAAAGCTGCACTAATCCCCAGATGCACGTTAGTTTCTGATCCTTTGCAGGCATCTAAACAAATTAGAGACTGTGACACTGAAAGATATAAAATCTTTTCAACTACACCGGGACTTTGATCTGCTGCTGCCTCGCTATCCAGCACCACAAATCAACCCATCTTTAAAGGCTTGCAAACAACCTTACTTCCATAAACACATATTCCTTAAAATTCCACCTGAGGATGGCATTTCAGGATAACTACACTCCGAGGTACTGTGCAACTTCCTTTAGGGAGCCATATGTATGCAGATACAGAAACCTAGGGGTATGGGGGCAAGCATGTGTGCCCATCTGCAGGTATTGATAAACCAGGTCCCAGTAATGCACAGGGTGTAAAGGAAACAGCATCCTGGTGCTGTGACTCCCCCCCATGCAGCTACATCCAGTAAATTTTCCTTTAACTTACTTCATTTTAAAGAGCAAACGGCACTGAACGGACACCAATGGCTTGCTTTATTTGACAAGTGAGCAAGGAAAAGGTTTAAGAGCTTCTTCAAAGGGAATGCGGGCTCCTGTGTCTGGGGAATAGACAGCTCATCCCAGATGTTCAGGGCCTGCAACCACAAGCATCTGCCACCCGTTGCGAACCATAGCTCCAGGCAGTTCAAAAATTAGCAGATTGCTTCCAATGAAGTGCATATTTGCAGTCTGCCCTGGAAAGAGGCAAGCATAAATATGCGGGTGCCAAATTCTGAACACATTTATACAATGGCAGCAACTAATGGGCTGCTTTGCTGAGATGTATCTGGCCAGTCAAATCTACTGCAGAGGTCGGTGGTGGCCCCAAGTCCGAGAGCTCAAACTCACAGGGCCAGCGGGGCAGCCCCAGCCTCCCTGGACAGCGCTTCATGCACAGCTTGCTGCTCTTAGGGACATGCTGGCCGGGCTCTGAACAGCCTCTTAGCATGCAAACTGCAGGCACAGACACTGCTCGCTGTCTGAGATACTTAAACTCACAGACGCAAAGCTGAAGAGGCGTCCAGACAAACAGTGATTTAGCATTTCTCACCAGCATTTCCATGTGCAGCACAGCTGGGATATGTTTTACCACCAGGCTCAAATCCGCTTCTCCTTTAAAACTACTCAAGGGACTTGGACTTGCAGCTTGTCACAGGCAGTTTATTCTGGGCACAGACTGCAAGGTGAGGTAAGAAAGTCACTGAGCAAGTAATACAAGGAATGATACTCCCTGGCATAAGGGCTCTGCAGAAGTGTTGCTGAGCTAACGGCCAGGTAGTCAATGGGACAAGAGAAGCTGATCTGCAAGTAGAACTCAAAGTTCATAGCAGTGAGATAATCCTGGCACACAAGAGTACACCTCACCAAAGTTTTCTAAGCAAATTCCACTCACCAGTAATTGCATTATTAAGTGTGATGAATTCTATTTCTGGTTTTCAGCTTTTATTACTGGAGAAGTTTCAGATGGCTATAAGGAACCAGGGCTGGCATGTGGGAAAAAAAAACACTCCACCGAGTGATGGGACCGCAGAGCTGAGCCTGAGGGCAGCACCCCATACATGTGCTCCTCCAGGGCAAGGTCTCCTAGGAAGGCATGTTCTCAGCTATCTCCTCCTGCTTTTCCTGCAGCCCTATTGGTATCACTTTTTATCTCCAGCAGGCTACAGAGAGCCGCCTCTCATCTGGGAGAGAATGGGCACAAGGCAATGAAAAGCCAGGGGAGGAAAGGTTGGGGATGGGCAGCACAGCCTGCCTGCTGCTCTGCAAAGCTGTCCCTCCCCTTGGCACCTATGCCAGCCTCTTCTGGACAAACCCCCAGGGAGGACCCTGGAGGCAGCTGACAAAAACCATCTGGGTGAAGAAATAACACTGTTCCCTGCTATGTGGCAAGCCCACCCTGTGAAGAGGAAGAGGCTATTCAAATTCCTCCCCTGACAGTACAGTCTGGCTGCCAAAGGCTGTGGCACAAGGGATCTTGGGGAGATCAGACCACATTTCTGACTGTAACCAATTACCAACCCAACCTGCAGTGGGTTATATGACTAAATCTCAAGGCAACAGAACTTTTTTGCACCTGCTAACGAAGACATTGCTTAAGCACAAGCAAATATGTCTACATGTGTGCACATTTGTATTGACCACAGGTAAATACAAATTGGCAGCTGTCTTCAGCTTCTGGAAGGCTGACAAGGTGACCTTGTGGGTTAAGAAGCCTGATCATCCCCCTCTTCCCGTTCTTTAAAAGCCCCAAAGGAGCCATCTCTCATTGTCAATACACCTAATAAAAATCTGGTTTATTCATTTGAAATTGTCAAAACATACTTTGTAAAAGCAATGAGATGTTCCAAGTCCATTTGTTCCAACATACACACAACTTGGTTAGTCAAAGGAAACTGGTTTAGGAGATAGAGACACACAGAGAGTTAAGAGATTTTCTGGTCTTCATGCTGGAAAGGACTAGAGATAAACATCTGCCTTTAAAAAACCCTCAGCACTAATCAAAAACAAACATTTCAGTGTGGAAACTTCCAATTTTTACAGGACCCTCTTTGTCCAAAGCATGTGTTTAATGCAGGTTTGCAGAAGTGGACTTGCTCTGGCATGGAGTTTTTGTCGATAGAAGAATATAATCTTTTCTCCCTCCTCATAGCCAGAGGTTTCATGCACCAGAACAAGGCAATGCCTGCAAGACTTTTGGAGGATGAGGGGAACGGCTCGCACCAAGCAGGGTGGACACGCAGGCAAGAGTCAGGAAAGCATGTGCCACACCAACTACCCAGCCCGGCCTGGCCAGCCCCAGGCAGTGCCCAGGAGTGCAGACCCGGCCACCTCTAGCCCCGGGGCAGTGACCAGAGCACTGCTAACACCAAAGCTCACAGGCTGGCTCCATCTGCCATCTTGCAAAGCAACCACCTGGGGAAAAAAAACACCTAATTGCAGAATAGAGCACTTAGTTTATTAGACAGCAACGACAGCACCAACATAAACAGGCTGGTACATCAATCCTAATTTAAGGAAAGCTAATTAAGTGCAGTTTCTCTTTGCACAGCTTAAGGAAGACTAATTAAAGCGGACAAGCATATCTGAAGAGCAGTTAGTCTTTACCTTTAACAGGACCGAAAATAAATGGCTAGTGCAGTGGTAGAGGTTAAGATAAGTAGTCTGTTGGCAAGCTGGAATTGCTGTCATTGTAATTAAAACGTTCACAGATCAGAGAACTGCAACAGCAGTTTGTTCTTCTTTGTGCAAATATCTACATCTTCACAAAGGTCTTCTCAAGAATCAGCAGAGAAAATACTGTACAGTTGGTGCTGCAGGGTTTGGTATAACCTACCCATTTTTGCCAGCTAAACTGTTCAGAATTCAGCATATCAGTTGGCTTAGCCATAAAAGATAAATACCTATGACACAAGGAGATTACAAGTCTCAGTGGTCAAGGCTCCATCTTCACTCGAGTGCAAGGCTACTTGGATCAAGATGAAGCATTGCATTTGTAAGCCATGGGCTCAGGCTGGTTTAGAGGCAAGGTTCCTGGCATGGCCAGTTGTTGGGTAAAGTTTGGCTGTCACCAGTGTGATTTGCTCTAGAAGCAACTTTGTGCTGCTAATGGAGAAAAGCGCCAGTTTGTACACGGTAGATGAAGCAGCACCCTGCACACCCGCCTAACACAACTGGACAGCTTTCCCAGCCAGAAGCACGCTGATGACTCAACTCACCAGCGGAGACACGGAGTCTGGATTTTCACCACTCTAACAAACGCCAACAACTGTGAAATAACCGTTCAGAGAACTGCATGTACCCACTAGGGCATCAGAAAACCCTTGATGAAGCAAGATTATGTCCTTACCAGCTGAAGTCACCATTCGCAGGAAGCAGAGCCCTCAAGATGCAAGTATGAAGCAGGGAAAGCAGAGGAAACCGGGAAAACAGAGGATGGAGGAAGGACATCCCAGAAACACCACAAGCACAAGTCAGCCGGGCAGCCTAACAGTGCCCACACTCCTGCATGCCGCAGATCATCATCCTTCCTGACCCTGCCTGCAGCCACCAGCAACTGAAATCACTCAGATTGAAGCCTCAACTTTGCCATTTGCCTGAACTCAGACTGCTCAGGGCTGATGTCATGGGTAGAATTTGTTAGTCTCACAAGAGATAAGGAGGGCACTGGGTGTCTCTGTGAGCAAATCAGAGCGTCTAAGGAAGGAGCTGAGCAAGGAACCACCAAAGGTCTCCCAACTGGAGACCCAGACGCAGGGGCTTGGATAGAATAGGACTATTTCAGTTGGAAAGTACCCACAACAACCATCTAGTTCAACTGCCTGAGCAATTCAGAGCTAAGTAAAAGTGTGTTATTAAGGGCATTGTCCAAATGCCTCTTAAACACTGACAGGCTTGGGGCAGCAACCACCTCTGTAGGAAGCCTGTTTTAGGGTTTGACCACCCTCTCACTAAAGAAATGCTTCTCAATAGCCAGCCTAAACTTCACCTGGTGTACTTTTGAACCATTCCCATGCATCCTATCACTGGACAGCAGGGAGAAGAGATCATCACCTCCCTCTCCATTTCCCCTCCTCAGGAATCTGATAGAATTAAGATGCTTGCACTTAGTTACCTTTTTGCTTCCCCATCCTGACTCTCTCCCAAGAGCAACTTTCACACTGAAGCAGCCTCCAGCAAAGTTTACTGGTCACTCATGAAAACTTACACATTCAAAACAACTACAAAAGAGAAAAAAGAACACACCAGAAGCCACAGCACCCACCAGACTGGAAAAAGTGGTCAAAATCTGCTGCCTGTGAATTCTCAGCACACAAACACTGAACGAGTTCAGATTCAAGGAGCTCAGCAGCTACCCACACACTGACCATCCTGCTCCGCCAGAGGCTTGGTGCTTATAGACCACAGTCCCTCTACTCATCCAACTGCTTCTGAAGCATCAAGTTAAACCTTCTGCAGAAGTGTTAGCCTATTTCCAGACTGCTGCAGCTGGAGGAGACAGTACTGACCACCATTTTGTTTATTAAAGCTTTGGCAGTGCAAGCCTTCTTTAAACTTGAGTATGTCCATGCTAAGACAATTACAGTATGAGTGACTGCATGTCTAGACACTTGCAGTGCATTTACATTCTTCTGGGGACTCCTTAGATTGTCCTGTTCTCTCCACTTTGTGAGTGCATTCAATAGCCTGGTGGGAGTGAAAGCTCAGCCTCCTGGTTTACCCTTATTAACTCCAGCTCAAAGCCAGCATTTTAAAGTTAAGCACAGCAAAAGCACTTTTAGAATCTTTAAGCTCTTCGGGTCACTTCTAAGACCCAGCTGAGCACCATCTGAGACATCATTTCTCAGAGCTGCAAACAGTTGTTTTAACTTGGGAACAGGCATCCTAGAGCTGTCAACTGATTCCAGTGAATGCTACTAACATTTTTTCACACAACAGTCCAATTGTTATGGCAACCACAAAAATCAATCTCGTTCCTCAATCACAAGTAAACCCAGCTCAACCACGGTGTCTGTGCAGGTTTGTTGCCATGTGCCAATAAGCATGGGACCAATTCCACTGATGTTCATCACTCAAACAGGGATGAAGTACTCTTTCTCAGAGAGAAATTACAGAGAACAATCAGTACTTGAACATTTTAGAGACTTCAACATCCCACTCCTAAAAACATCTATTACATGTAGTGTCTGCCACATTTGTCACACTTGATGCTGGCAGATTTTAGTTAAAACCCCAGGGTGGCTCCATCCAAGACAGATTCTTAAAAGGAATATATTTTAAAAAATATGCATGCAGTAGGAGTACCCTAACAAATCTCTGAAGGCTTTCTGAATGCCCTGTAACACACTGACAAAGATACTCAACATAGCAAAAAACTTTTGTTGCATGGTGCATAAATTTCAAAACAAAATGAAATTATAAAATAATTGGAAGCAAAACCTGCACCCTCCAGACACTAATTGTTACAAGTTCCACAAAAATCCAGCACAGCATAAAATGCCTTGAAAGCTCAACTTTCTACATCAAGTCAGTACTGTTCTTTTTAATTTCTCGGTGTTTATGTTTTAGCTCATGTCCTGTTCTGGTTCAGAAAATAGACCTTGGTCCAAGAGAGCAGCTGACAATGAATCTTGATGTATTACACAACTACAACAATAAACATTTGCATTTTCACCAAGGACTGCTCACTGCATTGCTGAACCAGAATCAATTATTCCTTCTATATATTTATGGCCTCCAAGTAAAGAGGAAGATGGAAAAAAAGAGCACTGCAGTCTTGTAACGTACCTAAATGGCTTGAAAAGCCAACATATATATAAATGAGATCAGAGTTTCTGAGAGACCAAGTGCCAGCACTATTTCCTACAAGTCATGCTGTAATTGTGCTACAAATATAATGAGGTCTCTGCACCACCACTATCCCACGCAAGACGGTGAAGTGTAATTGAAAATGCACTTGCAATGTATAAACTACTTTAATCATAGCTGCACAGAGCTATAAATGGAAGAAACATTAGGTCATCCAACCCTCATAGGTCAGAGCTGGACTACTCGTGACAATACATTTGCAAGGACTTTCTCCAGTATAGTATTAAGCATCTTTAGTGATGGACTTTCCAATACAGTCTATTTTAGGTTGGACAGGAAAGGTTTCCTCTTTGTTTTACCTTCCCTGTCCTCATGACACCCCTTTCCTACCTCCCACCACTTTAAATAATCCTCATTTTCTTCATTTTGGTCCATATATTTTAACTATCAACTACAAAATCTTTCACAGACTTCTACTTTCAGTGTTGGCAAAAGCACACTGAAGAGTTGATTCTTCCTTGTAAATCAATCCCTCATCTCCCAGAGTATTTTTGTCAGTCTTTTCTGGACTGCCCCACTTCTAATCCATGTTGTGATACCTCCACTGCAACCCTGCCTCATATACTTGCATGTGTGCCACCTATATAGTGATTTTATATATATATATAAATATTCACACACAAACACACACACACACACACACACCCCTTTCTTTTTACAGAGCGAGGATCTGACAATAACCTAGGATCAAGAATCCAACTACCCAAAGACTTCAGGGCAGATGGACGGGTCAAAGCACGCTTCAGACCACATCAGAATGGAGCCATGAGGAAAATGGTGTTCTTTCTAATGACCAGTCTGTCCCAGTGATCAGTCCTGAAACACCACAGCAGGGATATACTGCCTCACCTACTCATGAAGTTCTGAGTTTTTTCCATCTACAGCCTCAGAGACAGATACCTGGGTTTACACCAGGACTTGGATCCATCTCCTATCTACTCCCCGCTATCTGACCTGTAGATGGGCACCAGCACAGCAGATATCAGATATCAAGGAAAGTGTCAGTATTTGGCACACCTGAACTGGGACACTTCACAGATAGAAACACAAAAGCATAAGGCACTTTCTTCTGCTCATCAAAATCCCACCTTGTGATCCAACAGAAGCCATTAAGAAATGGACACATTCTCAAACTGATTTAAGATTTTATCCTCATGTCCCTCTGTTATTCTCTCCATAAAATAGACAGCCAGGCAGGAACAGGACTGTATGTATAACAACCTAGTCGTGGAAGTTACTGCTGTTTTCCACAACTTAACAGACTCTTAACTAAGCAAGCTTAGTTTTGATGGCCTACAAGATGCAATGCAATAATCCTGTCCAACTACACACCACTGATTCTGCTCGAAGCTGCACTTCCAATGGCCCCACACACTTTCCCATAAGCATAACCACCAGTGAAGCTGCCAGTGTGTCTGTGTATACCAGGCACTGGCAACAACAGCATTTGAGAGCAAAGACCATGCATCATTTTGTACAAAACAATGCCACCACAATTGCTGTAGCTATAGTGTAGTAGAAAATGTTATGAAAACAGGAGAACCCAAAGAAGCCAACCAGAAGCAAGGATCTGAATCACATCACTCTGACAGCAGCACCATATTTATTCAGAATTTTACTTACTCAGCTAATGGGTGAGGATGGAACTAATGTTGAGCTTTCCCCACTGATCCAAGAAAAGGTAGCATTCTTCAGACTGCTCGGACAACAGAAGTCCCCAGAGCAGGTACAACCAATCATCATCACCTTCTGGAATCAATCCTGTTAGAGAGGGACTAGATCCGATATCCTTACACACCACAGAGTAATCCTTTGTATGCCTTGTGTCTCCCTATGGAGCACATTAAATTAGTCACAGAACAGCTCAGTAAGAGGGCAGAGATCATAATCTGGCTCTGTTTGTGTCTGCACTCCACGCCAAGATAACAGTCAGGTCTGTAGCAATGTTGCTTATACATTTGCTAAACAAGTCATTGCTCAGTTCCCATCAGAAACCAGAGCATTTTTACACATCTTACTATAGCTGAGTAAGTCTTGCTCTACTTAACTTTAGCTTTTTGTAGTGGAAAATCTCCAGGAAACAAGCAGTTTAATGATGTCTTATCTGACTTGCACTCATTTCTAACTAAAGTTGTCCACCTGCCTCGAAAAAAACATCTGTTTCAGAAGCCGACTGCTTTCTTCCAGCCCTCCTCTCACAGCTCAAGGTTGCCATTTTTACCATCACCTCTCATTTTATCAGTCAATCTCCCTGGGCATCTACAGCAAA
This sequence comes from Todiramphus chloris collaris, assembly GCA_025345505.1. Classification (NCBI taxonomy): domain Eukaryota; kingdom Metazoa; phylum Chordata; class Aves; order Coraciiformes; family Alcedinidae; genus Todiramphus; species Todiramphus chloris. The sequence continues at coordinate 13,384,841 of JANVCC010000030.1, forward strand.
GAGCACGGTATCAAACCTTTACTATCAGCACTGTTAATCCCTGTTACAAGCTGTAACCCTCCTCACAAAAGAAACAGCAGGCAGAACTTCAGGTCAGGTACTGTCTTGCTGCCAGTGCCTTTCAATTACAAACAGTGCTACAGAGCTTCCCTCCACAGTGGACACAGAGACACAGCAGAGCCCCTCCACTCTTCCTCCCTTATCAACCAAAGAAGGATGCTGCATTTCTGAACGGGCAGCCAAGGCTTAAGATTTATCATTCCAAAATTTGGAGAGCTTTAGGTCCATTGCAATTCAGGTCACATGCTGAAATAACAAGATGCAAATTTTAACTGAAAGCTTCATTGCATTAGAGCTCTTTGCCTGCAAGAGCAAAATTCATCAACTGCCCTGTAAAGGGAAGCAAGGGAGCATTAATTGTCTTCTATCAGTGCGGTGGCTCCTTGCTGTCCCCTGGTCTGATGCCCTCCAGACCTTTTAGCCTCATGGGAGGAACAGACAGTTACACTGCAGTTCAGAGAAATGGGCTGATGGGAATCTCGGGAATCTCAAAGGGAAAAGAGGAGGTCTGCACACGGGCAGGAATAACCCCATGCCCCAGTTCAGGCTGGGGACCAAGCAGATGGAAAGCAGATTGTCAGAACAGGACAGGACCTGGGGTCCTGCTGGATGAGTTGAACCAACAACATGCCGTTGTAGCCAAGGCAGCCAACAGCCTCCCGGGCTGCACTGGGAAGGGCAAGTCCTTCAGTCCCTCCCCTCTGTTTGGCACTTGTGAGACCACAGCTGGAGTGCTGTGTCCAGTTCCGGGTTCCCTAGTACCAGGTAGACATCACCATCCTGCTGCAAGTTTGCTGAAGGGCCTCAACGATGATTAAAGAATTGGAGCATCTGACCTGCAAGGAAAGGCTGAGAGAGCTGGAACCATTCAGGTTTGAGAAGGCTCAGGCAGGGAGATCTTATCAATGTGAAAATATACCTGATAGTTGGCAGTAAAGAAGACAGAGACAGGCTTCTCTCAGTGGTATCCAGCAACAGGATAAAAGGAGGTGGGCATTATATAGAGATTGCACTTAAAGGTAAAAAACACCCATATTTTACTGTAAGGCTCTGCAACACATTCCTCAGAGGGGTTGTGGAACCTCTATCTTTAGAGATACCCAAACCCCAAATGGACACAGCCCTGAGCAGCCTGTTTTAGCTCACCTTGCTTTGAGCAAGGGGGTTGCAATAGATGACCCACAGAGGTGCCTTCCAAGCTCAACCATTTGGTGATTCTCAGGAGTTCAGAGCTGCTCAGTAGAAGTCAGTTTCTGCTCCTCAGACCACATACATCTTGTAGATATTTCAGAGTTTCTTGCCACAGCACCCTTTCTCTGCTCAGTATTTTTAGCTCATTGTTTTGTATTTTGCCAGCTGAGAAACTGCAGTTTGTAATTTTACCTTCAGCTTCATATTTCTTCTTAAAAGTGAATACAATGTCCTGTTTATAATAATAAAATCACTAGTTGGCAGGATGACATCAAATGGAAAAAGAGAAAGCAACTGGAAAATTTAGAGCAAGCAATTTTGAGTGCCAAGTTTCACATTTGTAATAGTCCAGCAGAGGTCAACAGGCTCACTTATTATTAGGCAAATGGTAAAGAAACAGATACCCTCAACTTCTTCCATGTTAGACTATATAAACCGTCTCTACTTGAACAGGCTCTAGCACTTTCCAAAAGGGTGATGTTATACAATTTCCACAGTAACACCAACAATGGGAGACAAGCAAAAGGCAGAACTGCTTTGCAAAGAACAACCTTTTTTCTCTCTCCAATATTTAGGTTTTTGTTTCCCACTATGATTGGACTTTCCTGGCTTTACTCTCTTGTCCCAGTTAAGCAGTAAAGGAAACAAAAAGATATGAATGAAATTAGAAACATTTGGAATGAGCCTTAGAAATAGCTTTTGGGTTTCTTAGATTCTTGGCTACAGCTCCTCAAATGGCTGCCTCCTCTAGCCCCCATCTCCTACACCCACCTCTGAAACCTGCATTTCCTCCTGACCCCTCTTCTGCTAATTTTGACACACACCAGTGAAACATTAAGTGCAAAACAAAGCAAACACGGAAATTAAAATTACATGTTGAAACTCTGGAAAAAGACCGGAAAACGGTTGAAACTTTGCACCCATCAAAATGTCTCTATGACACTCACCCTCCAGTGTTTCTCTAAAAGCAGAAACCAAACACTCCTCAAACTTCAGATGAAAAAATACCAACTCCAGTCAACCTGAATAATAAAATGGGAACTCTGGTTCTATCGGTATTACCATACTGAAAGTCTCTGGAAGGGAAGACTATTCTGACCACACTATTCTGACACTTTATGAAACTTCAGGCTTTCTATAAAACACAACTGCAGCATGAGATGCCAACACCTAATACTTGCCTAGTGCCCTTCATTAGACGTTTCTGGTGCTCTTTACAAACAGGTAAGCCTGTGAAACACTTGCCTAATTTTACAAACACATAAATTCATGCAGTTAAAGAGCAGATGCCCATGGCAAAACTGAGTGCTAGTGGCAGAGCAGAGAGCTAAATCAGCTAAAAGATCTCAAAGCCATCCACGAGGCTTGGATCTTTTTTGCCTTCAGTAATATTAAAATATTATGTAAACCTTTGTGAGCCATTACTGGAGAAATGAGGGAAAAAAAAGATCTCTTGGAAGCAATTCTGCACAGGCTATGTAGGTGAGATCACAGTTGTTATCCAAACAGACTATGCATGGCAAGAACAGGCTTCCTGTAAAACTGAAAGACTTGCAGGAAGATCAAGGAACACATTTACAAGATGGCATGGACAAAATATCCTCCCCTCCTCTTGCCCAGCCTCAGCAGCTCAGTGAAACACACTGTCTCACTTTCATCTAAAACCACACTCACAAATGCCTCCAGTGCAGAACTTTACCTCCATGCTCTACACACTGACTCAGACTCGACCACACTCAGGACACTAGTTAGCAGCATACAGAAGTTAACTTTTGAGGAGGAAAGGGTCATTTTTCCATGATGAAAGGAAACAAGGAAAAGCTATCTCAGGAAAAGGAAACACCCAAAACCCCAAGACTTTCCTCACGTCTCAGTTCCAAAATCCCAAAAGCTTAACACATGACATAGAAATTTTAGGTACTAATAGAACTGGGGAGGATTTATTAGAGATGAAAGCATTTTAAGCCAAACACAAATCTTTCAATACTTACAGGGGTCCTATAAGAAAGATGGGGACAACCTTTTTAGCAGGGCCTGTTGCAACAGGACAAGGGGTGATGATTTTAAACTAAAAGTGGGGAGATTTAGACTTGATATAAGAAAGAAATTCTTTACCATTAGGGTGGTGAAACACTGGCACAGGTTGCCCAAAGAGCTGATAAAAGCCCCATCCCTGGAAACATTCAAGGTCAGGTTAGACAGGGTTCTGAGCAACCTGATCTAGAGGACCTTTAAAGGTCCCTTCGAATCCAAAGCATTCTATGCTTCTAATGTGTTTAGTCAGGTGAGCAATATGTAAACTGAATTAGGATGAGCTATTTAGGAGCATTAACACAGCTGTTTCAGGAGAAAAGATGAGTCTTTATTTCACTGTAATTTATCTTCTATTGTACACTCAGAATACTGTTCAGTAACCTGAAGACCATGACAGATCAACATGCACATAGCACAGCAAAGATGGGCACTCACAGAGGCTGCTGAACATGGTGCAAGCTCCCTCGGAAACATGGCATCCGTGTGCACCCAGACCAGGTACCCAGGTTCTGGTGCTTCCCTCTGGATGTCAGCTGGGCCAGTGCGTACCAGATACTTGTACAACACTGCAGACCACAACACACTTGTTGCTGACAATATTAAAGCTCATGTTTAATACCAAATTAAAGCTGAGCTACCCTGGGACTTGACAAGAACAGTCTCTCAAGGTCAGATGGGTGAGACCAGGCCTCCAACTGCAGGAGTCCACTGAGCTACATCTCATGCTACATTTATTAATAAAACTTATCTTTTTTCTGGGTAGACAAACCTATCTCTGTGAGGAAACAAAAAAAGAAGACTCATCTGTACTTTACTTCCCATAACTCCAAGTCTCACGTTATCTCCATATGTGGTTAGACCACAGACTAGTTATTCGGTGGTGTGGCAGTTGACATTAAAAGGATTAGTAAAGTAAGCTCAAATAATTGTCTTAAAAACTTTGACTGTTAAATGTTTATATTTGAGAGGATCAAAAGGATCTTTTGTACAATCTACTTTGTAGTGTGCGCTGTGGTTGGGAAGGGGCAGAGAGGGATTTAAATGGCTTAACTGCAAAACTGTTATCACCTTGATAAGTCCCAGTTTGTTAATTTAGCAATAAAAGCAAGAAATGCACTTGAAATTTGTTTCCAAAACTGTTTGTCAGACTGAAGACTAGTCAAGCTCTTCATTTGCTTGAAAGAACTTGGTCAGAAGAAATAGAGAATACTACTGAAATGTAGTCAAGAATATAAAAATAAGCACTTTCCAGTGAATTCTGAACTGCAGCATTCAGTTGCCTTCAAGATCAAGAGCCATCATAAAATCCACAGGACAGTGGTTCTTCAAAGCAGAGAAAAATATTAAGACTAGACAGAAAAACACAGGACAGTCTCTACAGTCTTGATCTGGTATCTGAGTGTTACCACTTGTCAGGAGTGTGACTCTCCCCTGAAATATTCCATTGTATGGCAATGGAAATCCAGTAAAGCTGAAGCAGTAAGGAGGTTGCAGGCTACAGTGCAGGATTAGGTCCAAAGTAACACCTGGAGTCTCAGTACAGATACAAATAGCTGCAGTTTGTCAGTTTATCCTCTCACATTACTCATATCCATGCTAATAGCACAGACAAAACTAAGAGGGAGAGGAGCTTGCTACATATATGCAGGTGCTTGTACCCGTGCAGGTCTTGAGGAATCAGATTTACAGGGCTATTTCACCTCCTCAATACACAAGCAAGCAGTGAATCTGCCAACTGAGACAGGATGCTCTCGCATAAACAAGGGTCGAGAGGAAACACCGTATCATCATCGTAACTGTGGTGCCCACCAAGACACTATCACTCCCCACAACTCCTTCTCTCAGCCGGACCAGGGGGAAGAAAGAAGGTAAGATTAAACTCGTGGGTTAGAACAAAGGCAGTTTAATGGAAAGCAAAGCAAAGCCACATGTGGAAGCAAAAGAAAAAGATTTTTTCCCTACTTCCCATCAGCAGGTGATGTCTGGTCCCTTTTCCAGGAAGCAGGGCTCCAAATGTGTACTGGCTGCTCTGGAGGACAAGCAGATGCTCCACCCTCTGCCCTTTTTCTAGCTGTTATTGTTAAGCTGACACCATATGGTATGGAATATCCCTTTGGTCAGTTTGGGTCAGCTCTTCTAGTTGTGTCCCCTCCCAAGGTCTTGTCCACCCCATCCCACTGCGGGGGGAACGTTGGAAAAACAGCCCTGGTGCTGTGTGAGCCCTGCCCAACAGCAGCCACGGCACGGGGGTGTTACCAGCACCTTTCCAGCTCTCAGTGTAAAGCTCAGCATTGGGAGGGCTGCTATGGGGAAAATTAACTCCATCCCAGTCAGACCCAATAGAATCATGCATTTATTGTTCTGCTTTCTTGCACCGTCATTGCCATGTGAGGTTCTAACTGAATTACTTTTCACCTTTCAATCTCTTCTAGTACAGACATTTCAGAAATCTGACACTTTGAAGCATAGCAAATCCACTGGTTCTGGTTAGTTCAGCAATGTCAGAGTGAGAGTGTCTACCACCCAACAGGTCACGGAGCTCCCAAAAGCTGGTGGGAGCATCACTGAGTTGCTGGGATGGCTAATGTGAGGGAGGTGGACAGCAGAGAGCTGGCAGGCCACAGGGAGCGACTGCATCTGCCAGTTGCTAACCTGATCAAGAGCAGTCATAAAATCCACATGACAGTGGTTCTTCAAAGCAGAGAAAAATATTGAGACTAGACAGAAAAACACAGGACAGCCTCTACCTGTGCTTAAGTTTCAAAGTACCGATGTCCAAGATCATTTGATCTGCCAGGCATTCAGAAAATCTCGGCTATAAAACTACCACTAAAATATGGAATACATTCCAGAAAAAAATATAAAGCTTTTAGATTAGGTGCCAAACACCAAATTTTCAGTTTTCAATAGTTCTTTTGAGAAAAAGCCTCTTTCTCTTACAAAATACTTATCCAAATAACTGATTTTCTGGGTTTGTAGGTACCTTCAAAAGCAGGTTTTTTTCCATGCTAGCACAGGTACCATGCAATACGGTACGTGTCATAAGTCAGTGCCTTTTCGAAGTGTGATGAAAGCAAACTAAAATAGCACAACAGAGCACCAGCCCAAGGAGGGGTGTCAGACCATGCTTTTTGTCATTACCTTAAATCTCTTCTTTTGGCCAGCTCTCCGGGTGAGATAACCCAGGGCAGGTTCTGGGGAAGACATTCCAGGACTTCAGGGGGAAAGTCGGAGAAATCCACACCATACTCTGTCAGGATACCTTCCGTTTCCGGCTCAATCTCCCCAGCCTGCCCGAGACTTTTGGCCAGATGCCTGTAGAAAGAAAGAAAGGGATGCTTTTTTAAAGTGTATAGTTACTACTGTCTTGTTGTTACTGTCCCCACAGAGAGGCTGCTGAGCCCTCAAACATACTCTTTCGCCCACTCTCCTCTCCCTGAGTTTTGGCAGAGGACTTTGCAGGAATTCAGACCATACCATGACTTATGTCTGCTGGAGATGCAAAACACTAGCCAGACAGTACCCTGGGCTGTTCTGTGCATCACATTTTAAGGAGACGTTTTAAATCATTAGGTTTTTGCAGAGGTAAGAAAGTGTCAAATTTTAGAAATAATACATCCAACAGGGCTAAGAAAAGCACAGCCCTCCACAGAGGCAACATTAGATTTACACATGACAGGTTCCCTTGAGATCCTCCTTCCTCTCCTCACCACTGAAAAGAGGTGACTCACCCCTGCTACCCAAAATGGAGAACAGATTCCCACCAGATCCCAGACAGCTCTGCAGAAGACAGCTCCCAGAGAACTTAGCACACTGCTCTCCATCCCAAAGGATACTCATCTCTACCCGTGCAACCTGATGCCCTGTGAAGACAGAGGTATGAAGAACCCCCACTGCTTTCCTTGCGGGAGTCACTCAGGCAGACATGTCCACGGATCATCTTTCCAACCATTTTCCAGGCTCCTTCCAGGACATACATTACTAGTAGTTTGTCCCTCCTTTCCTAGCTAAGCAGAAGCCTCTGAACCAGGAGCTAACTGGAGAGGAGCCAACGATCCAGAAGCAAGTCATAGACAGGGAAGATGTCTCCCACATGCTAATAATCTTTGATGAAATACCCTGCACATGTGTGGATGAGGCTGCTGCTCTATTATGCTTAGAGAAAGTTTCCATCTGCTCCAGTGCAAAACCCAGTACACATTTGTCTGAGAGCTCTGGTGTCAAACAAGCATTCTGCTCTGGACACAGCCTGCAAACTGGGACTCCAAAGGAGTGGGACATTCATTCCCTTCTTGGCTAGTTACAAATATGACATGAGAAGCTATGTCCCATGGCAGCTCCCCTTGTCCCCTTTCTCACCCACAGATTGCTCTACAGTACACAGAGGTAAATTATTTTCTATTTTTTAATATGCTGCCATTAGGGCAAATGGCACATTACAGCCAACAGAGATAACACTCCCGACCCAAGAAAATTACAACTGAAATTAAGGCAAATCCATCAAAATATGACACAAAAGACAGCAGTAATAACACAGCACAAAACCAGCCACTCTAATAAGTGTTTTTCCACTGCATAAAATACACAATCATTATATTGATCCTTCTGCTTTAATTCCAATGAGTGAGAACAGGCACTAATTACTTTCCTAAATTGGGGCTGAAACAGTGCACTTGTCATTTGGATGAGCAAGGTGCTTTCAGGGCTTCAAATGTGCCATAAACCCACAGACCAAACCCCATCCGTGCAGCACAAGCAAGCCCATCTTCTTTATGGGAGCACAGCTCGCTCTCCTCACGACGGGAAGGGCCACGTAATAAACCTGTCACAACGTGTAATATGCTGCAAAGGATTGTGCTCTTCGTGGCGTGGTGAATTGTAGAGCTTGCGTTGCCTAGCTTTAAAATAAAAATGAAAACAAGGATAAAAGATATTTCCCTCCATTGTTTCAATTTTATGTACAAACTGTATGGCAGAAATACGTGCGCATTTGGCATCGAGGCCGAGTCCTCTGTTCCCGCAGCTTGGTCCCAGCCTGATCCTTATTTTAATGTAAGTAAACGAGGCATCAGTTTTATCTTCCTCTCTCTCAGCAGCAACGATAAACCACAGAAATCACCACTTCATATCCAACGTCTAGTGTAGAGCTGGGAGACTGAGCAGGGACAAGCCCAGGGGTCCACAGGACCACCAGTACCACCAAGGATGGACTGGAAAAAAAGGGAGGAAAGGAGAGGACATGTTGCCCTACCAAAAAGAAGTGGCAAGGACTTGAAAGGGTGCTCCTTCTCTTGGAAGGGCAGAGCTGGGAAGTGCACCAGAAGGGCGGCTGGACGGCTGCACGACAAGTCGTGGAAAGCACCTCTGAATGCCAGAGTGCTTTCCAGCTCAGTCTTCAAACCCATGTTCTCCTGATCCGTTTACTGAAATTAGATTATGAACCATAAGGGGTTTACCCAGAGGTTTGATATAGGACTAATATTTTTTTAATAGTAATTAACATTTGATTTACGGTGTTCCAGGGAACATTTCCCAAGTACCTTGAATTAAAAAGTGTACAAGTGACTTTAATTGGGGCCATGTTACAGTCACGCAGGCATGATGGCTGGCATCAGAGCGAAAGCTGACAGGACAGCATGTGATCAAAGGTAACACATATAGGATCACCGATGGCTCTGGAGTAACAGCCAGGCTGTAAAACCACTCGTGGGGCTCCGCGGCCACCAAGGGTAGCAAGAATAGTTCAAGAGGCTTATAAACAACAACAGGCACAGGGCCCACTGGCAGTCAGACGTTCACTCCCAGGGAGTCACAGTGTCTGTGACACCTCAGGCTTGCGTAGATCTCTCTTTAAAAAAATGTTAAATGGTAAAAACCCCCACAACATTCTAATGGTTACAGACGTAACCGTTTCTTTTCTGTGACGCTGATGGGGGAGCATTACCTTGAATTCCTTGGATACCCTTGGACTGATCTCAGGCACAGCGGTGCCACGGCCGGGGCGCTGGGCAGCACGCGGCACAGAGGATTCCTCCCAACCAGCCATAGCTCGCTGAACAGCTCCGAGCTGCCGACTCACTGGAGCTCGTCCTCCCATGCATGGGTGCCTGGGGCAGAGCCACACTCATGCTGCCATCTCCTCCTTTGCCATGACACTGATCACATCTACTTGGCCACCCATTTCTACAAACTCTCGAGACCTCTCCACTCCCCAGACTCCGCTGAAACTGGCCAATGTGTTCAGAGGTTACATGATAAGAACTCTCCAAAAAGACAAAGCATAATTACACAGGGCTTGTTTCCTTTGGAAAGCCAGGCAGGTTCCCAAATGAGAGTGAGTAACTTCCATGGGGACTTAACAACCTTAGTCAGTCTCTCCTGGAGCAGACTTGTCCACAGTCATCCTACACTAAGAGTTTCTTTTAGCAGCAGCAGAACATCTTATACATCAATAAGCCACCACTCCTAGAAGACTGGAGAATTGGAGCTTCCCTCAAGCCTTACAGGGAGCTACCCAAGGTATCTGGTCATGTCCCCTCACACCAAATACATTTGAGAATTAAACCAACAGAATAAAATGCCAGAGGTGAAAGGAATTCAAACCACTTGGATGGCTTTGGAAGGAGTCTGAAGTGAGAGAACATCCTGCAACATTTCATTTAATTACAAATGCTGTGACAAACCTAGTCACCTTGACAGACCAACATCTAAGGCCTTGAGCTAGAATAGCCACAAGCCCTGTGTTACACAGAAGGAATCAGTGATTCAACATCTTCCTATGATTTTTTTTTAATAGTCTTATCTGTCATTATATGAGAGGACAAAAAGATTCTGCCTCTACCAACTCCAAAAGTGCAAACACATCCAGACTAATAGTCCAAACAGCCCTGGACTCCAACACTGAGAAAAGGTCCCCAGAAAATAACTGTACATGGCAGTACTTGTAATATTTGTCTAAAAGAAAAAAGAGATAATATTTTGGAGCTATTTTGCCTCACCTGCTACTTGAAGCAGGTACAATTAAATGGCATTTCATTGTCACAGTAAAATCACTTCACTTGCAAGAGGGAGCACAGCAGCCCACACTCAGGGCATTGCCAGCAGGACATGGAGCCATGAGTTCCTCCCTGCTCCTTCCCAGCACAGTCGGGGTGACAGGGTGGCCTTCTGAGGGGACAGAGTCTCACTGGTGACCACCAGGTGGCAATCATGACACAGAAACGCACCCCCCTCCCCAAGGGGACCTCCAGGACTGAGAGGTTGCCCCTGTGCAGGTGACCACCCTGGGTGGCCAGTGCCACTGCCAAACTCTTGGCCAGGGTGTCCCACTGCTACAGCCACACGGGGTCACTGTGAAGAACAGACTACATCATTAACCGTGCTTGGAAACCTGGCACAGAACTTCCCAAGGGAAAAGGAGAGCTGATGAAGGTGCATGACCAGCCTGGATGAGTTCAGCTGCAGGATGGAGAGTACCTGGAAACACCCAAGACATCCAGGGGAAATGACTGTCAACTTGTCGTACTTCCAACAAACTTAGATGGTGCACAGTGATGACCTACAGACTTTAGTCTAGACATCTTCAAAACCATGGTGGTGCTGCCAAAGCGTTACCATGAAGCCTGTGGGCAGAACTAAGGTGTGCACAAAAAAGTTCAAAATAACAAGCGTGCAATGAGCTGCAGATCACCAGCTCTTCTCTCCTTCAGGTGGGCCATGACTAGCAATGTGGGTTATAAACATGCTTATCAGCCTGTCCAAAAGCAAAAGAGGAACTTTTGAGATCTTCAAGAGGTGTCCTTGTCTTTCATTGTTTCAACAAGAACATATAATTAAAAACAAAACAGGTCACCAAGGTTTTATCTCCTCGATGCACTTACTGAAATGCAACTGAGTCCCAGAGGAAATGGCTGTGTATGAAGACAATCATGGAAGTTGTCTTTCCTGACAACACCCTTTACATCTTGGAAACTACCAAAACAGACAGTTGAGAATATACAATGGTGTCAAAAGCACAGATGAAAGACATAGTTCATCTCCTAATTTCCCCTGTTTCTGATGAAAAGGGGGGTTGTTCACATCAAGAAGCCAAACAGTACAATCACCCTCTGGTCTTTGTTGGAGTCAAAGAAAACAAAGAAAATCTCTGCCAATAAGAAACTTAGTCACAGTGAAGTTCACACCACAGCCAATCCCTAGTTAAGTGTGGCTCAAAGGGAGGCCACTTCAGTACATGCACTGCAGTTTAACTGGGAAATACTGAGTGACTTAATGGCTCATGGCTCTCGGGGAGGACACCTAAAACTTGCTATTACTGAGCACACACAGCAGCCACAACTGATAACAAACTTAAACTCAGGGAAACAGAGACTTCAGTTTAGTTTACTTTTAGTTCTAGGGCTGATAGATCTGTGCCAACATACTCTTAAAAAAACAAAGTTCTGGGCAAGTTTTAAGCTTTATCAGGAATTTGAGCTGAGGACTCTGAAAACCATGGTGCCAACATTGCACGTCAGCTGTGCCACCCCATCAGAACAGCTTTCCAATGGGAAGGGAAAAGTTGGGTTTTATGTTCAACTCCCACTACCATACATGCTCCAGATTACATCCAGATTCCCATCACCTGTAAAATCTGTCTACAGCTGCCATAGGTCTTAGAGTTGCCTCACTGGATAACCAGCTAAACCAGGACTACTCAGTTGTTCCCAATGTAACGAAATAGATTTATCAATAGCCACTATTTCTTACCGAGACCCACTCAATAGGAATCAGCATGGCCACTCCAGGAGGGAGCTTGGCACACTGCAGCTATTCCAAAGAAAAGAATTAAAATGCTGAAAACTACAGGGTCTTCCTTTTTGAAAAGCAAAATACATCGTCTGGATCTAGCCTGGCATAAGTCATTTGTGTAGCCCTGGCTTAAAACTCCTCCTTCATGGCACTGCCTACAAATTGAACTGGACAGCAACAGCTTTACAGTGCCACCTAAAACGCACAGAGTGCAACGCCCTTCTCATCAGCTCCAGGAGTGATTGAGTCTGCTCTCGATTTCTAGTTTCCTTCCTTGAAGTAATGCAAATTTAAAACCACATAAATCTGTGACTTCTTTCTACTTTTTATCATTTAAGGCTTAAAAACCAGATGACCCTCACAGCTACTGTCCTCCCTCTGGCAGAGAAATGCCTACACAGTGTGTACTACTGTTACACAAAGTGAGGAACAACTGAAAGGCTGCCAGCATCCCACAGGGCTTGTGCTGGTCAGGCTAAGTACCTGTGTGTGTTCTCTCTAGACCAAAAGCTCTTCTGAGCAAAGACCACAGCTTATTAATGCTGTGATGTGCCAGCACACTGAAGGAAGCACCAAAAGAAACTAACATTATGTAGCCATGAGATTAACCAGCAATGAGATATCCTTGGCCTTATCACAGTTTATCCACCAAATACCAGAGGGATACAAGACAAGCAACTTGTTCACAGATTCCTGTCTCTGTTGCATGCATCAAATTAAGTGAAACGAAGAACTCCAACTAGAAATCTCAGTCATCTCTACTTCCAAAGGCAGACGCATACCCTGCTGCAAAGTTGCTGTCTTCTTTCCAGTCCACTATGCGACAGATGAAGAGCGTATTGGAATAGTCCTCAGGCCTGGTCACAAAGTCTGGAGGGCAATCAGCCAAGGACACGTAGACCCTGGGCACTCTGTGGTCCACAGGTGAGAACATGGCACATCTCTTGTAGAGTTCACTGTTCTTGTCTGCCAGAAGTTTGATGAAGCCTGTAGCTGCCCGGGAATGCTTCTTTTCCAAAATATAGACCACCTGGAAGAGGCAAAGCTTTCTACAGTTAATACCTTCAGAGAAACTTATTTTCTTTAACAGAACAGGCATACACAGAGGCTTAGCAGAATATCTGGAAAAATCACAAGGCCTATATCATGCTTTCCGTGTGTGAATATGTGTGTGTGCATTTTTTAACCGAGTACCTATTTACACTGTATTTTTCTTGCCATCTTGCTCACGGCTATAGAAAAGCGAAGTACCTTCCAAGTCCTAGCTCTCTACTGCAATTTTCTTGATTGCAGAACAAAACCATACAAGAAGCAGATGCTTCCAAATGCAGGGTATTAGCCACAACATACAAGCAACTCCTGTAAAATCTTTCATTTGTATCCTCGGCCTGTGATTTTGACATTCAGCGCAGAACAGGCCAGTCCAAAAATGGTGCTGCTGGCGGATCCAGTGCTAACCACAGGAAAGGATGTGCTGTGGAGAATTTGGCAGTTCTCTCCTCCTCTCTGTGCTTTCTGAAGTTAGGGGTTATTTTACCTTTACACAAGATGGCTTTGAAAAGAATAATAAATTACAATATCGCTAAACAATTGTTCCAGAGAGGTGTTCATCCAGGCTATATTTTTGTAGACCATAATAAATCACTGGATAACAGAAATATTATAGCTAATTTCCTAAGCTTATACAGAAGAGTCCTTCCAGAAGGTTTCAGGAGCTGCACCTCTGTGCAATTCTGAGAGCTGGAATTGCCACGCTGGATGAGACCAGAGGGCAGTCCAGCCCACAGCATGGACCAGCATGAGAAGCTGCAAGACGTGGAAGAGACCTGACCCAGCCCGACCTAGTAGTCCTCTCTGGTCTCTTAACATTCAGAGATTGACTCAAATGTTGAACCAACAGCAGGAGCAAGCTTTCCAAAGTCTGTAAGAATTAATTCTGACAACTTTGGATATCCTGACACTCATATTAGTATCCAATCTTTTTCCTGAATCTTGCTAAGTAATTTTGCATAACAAACAAAGGGAATTTAAACTAGAATAATTGGTAAAAATAACAAGACACTTGATTTTTATCAGATTGGACAATTACTCTCTTTGAAACGGGGAATGAGATTCAAAGATCAACAGATAGAGACTACAGGGAGGCCAAGGGCTGGTCTCCTTCAGCCTTTGGGAGCACACACGTGCTTGCTTGTCGCTCTCCACAAAGTTACCTTGGCTGTCCTTTGAAGGAACTTATCCGGGAGGAGCCTGGGATCATTCACCTTGGGGCTATCGTCTTGCCTTGTTCTGTGCACGCCACCGAGCCCAACAGCCTTTGCTGCATCAAAGACACACAACAGTTACTGTAGCACATTTCCATGACAAATCTGTGCTGGGCCTTTGCCGGAAACTACAATACAAGGTGCGTGTAGCAGGCTGATCTGAAAGGAAAAAGATCTCTCAAGTGTCAGAACAGCCAGGCATGAAGCAATTATTATTTCTCCAGACTACCACAGAAAACAGATATATGTTCACTTGCCATGAAGATCTGCTAAAAAACCCAAGAACTAAATAAATCCCAAGTCTACAAGTAGAACAATACTAGACGTAATAAACAAAATGTTGGAACACACTTTCTGTTTAGTAAATACTAAGAACTACAGGAATTTCCTGGCATTTCTTAGTTGAAGTCATTAACATTTTATAAGTAGTCCTTTCAGTACATACATTCATTTCATATTTCATTTCCTTTAAAACCATTATGCAAGGGTATAAAATGCATGTTCATCTTTGAAACTGAAATCACATCTACTAAGCTGACCCTCTTCAGGGTCCAGGATTATGAAAAAACCTTATGAAAGCAATGGCTGTATATGACAAACAGCTCCCTCCCCCTGTAATCTCTTGACCAGATACTGATAATATTTAAACCAACTGCCAGCTATTTTCTAGTTTGCAATTTTCAGCTATTCGAGTATCTGAGTTTGGAAGCATCTGCTGTAGATGGCTGGCACACCGCATGCATTTCGTGTTTACAAACATCCAAAGTGCTCTTTGCCAAGGAGAATGCTGGGATCAGTCCCTTCTTGAGCTGCATCCCTGCTGAGAGCCTGCGGTTACTGCTCTGACGGCATTTTTTGGATAGAAACACCCATGTGCTCTTGTCTGGAGGGTTTGTGGAAAACGGCTGCCTTTCTCCACTTGTATGGCAATCGCCTCCATCTCAAGCACATGTGCTAACATCAGGCCTTGAGGGTTCAAAAGAAATTTTGCTTTCTTCAAGAGAGACCGTGGCACTGACTGCAAGTTTCAGGGGACACAGCTGTCACGGTTTCCCTTAGAAGACATGAGATAAAGCAACGTTTCACCGAAGACTGTGCTCCAGCAGGCCAACGGCGCTCACGCGTGCCAGCAAGCCTCAAGGAGAACAGCAGTGACACGCAGACCCTGGCCCCCAGATGACACCCATCTGTCCTGTGGGGATCCTCACCGGAGGCTGCTGGTGACATGACGGATGAAGGGGGACAGGCTGCGGGAGGGGAGGCTGCAGCTGCAGGCAGTGCCGAGCAGCGTCGGGGCGCTGGGGACCAGTGCTCGGGGGCAGCTGGGGTGGCAGCGGGGAGCGGCAGCTTGCCCGAGGGGAACGGCTGTGCCCCACCATCACCAGGGCACCTTCACAGATGGGCTTGCCGCTGCGGATGGCCTGGGCTGCCTTGGGGCAACGTCACCCCAGCAGTCTTTTCACAATGATGGCTATTGTTCTAATGACAAACTCTGGTTCTCATATGCCACTAACTGTCCCCAGCTTTGCCTTCTGATACAAAGCTCTTCAGATATTGCCTTTCCCCAGAGTTCATCTTGTTCAGAAGAATCTAAGTTACTTTAATTTTATGTTATCTTTACTGATTTGCTAGCAATGCTGAGAGGAGAATGCACAGCTATTCATGGGTCTAAATAAATATCTATTTTCCTAAAAATAGCAGCAGTAGTAGCAGCAGCAAACCCATTTCTCTTTCACTTCCCCTGCTGAAATGAACTCAGATTTGCCAAAACCAGGGTTACCAAGAGATAAAACCACCCAGAGTTCCATGGTGACAAACAAGTTGAGGAAAAAATTGCTTGGATAACTAGAAATAGTTTAAAAAGTGGAGATGCCCAAGTTACACATCTCATTTGCTTACCTCCTCTAAGGTCTTTGACAGCTAAAGGTCATAGCAGGCAATCAGTAGAGAATAAAAGCAAGGAGCTGTTTTGTTTTCTTACAAATTTTCAAGCCATTCTTTCATAGTTCTATGTTTATGGTGTGGCAACCATAAAGACATCTAGAACAAAGAAACACTGGCAGGAGCAGAGAGCAAGGGAAGGTTGGTAGCCTCAGGCACACCTGCCGCAAGCCCAGGGCTTTACCAAACTCTCCCCAGCTGAACGGCACATACTGGTTGGAAGAGAAACCAGATCTAAGTGTGTTTGGGAAGAAAAGCAAGAGCTGCATTCACTGCTTTCCCAGCATAGCAGAACAACAGCAGCAACTCAAGGTCCTGCAGGCAAGAATGAGAAAAGCACGAAGAGCCACGCAAGGAACATGCCCTTCTCAGCCTTCTTTCCACTTGTACTTCCAACTCCCACTTCTCCAAAAAGTCACTCACATTTTTTTTGTTGAAGCAGCTTTACCTGTCAAAAAAATGAGCTGGCAGTGATGTCCTTGGGATGTATTACAAACGCTCGTGCACAAGCACAGAAGCACCAGCGGGGAGCTGTGACAGGGAGCACAGCAAATCAGTGACTGGGGCTTCCTTTGCCTGGGATAAAGAACATGCAGGGCAGGGGCTGCCCCCCATCCTGCTGAAGCTGAGCTCCATATGAACTCAGTTCAGGTACCAGAAAGCATCTAAATTCTCACTGTGGCACACAGTAGAACTTGCCTTTTTCCTTCACAGTCATCATCAACCAGGGACCTTTGGCTGGCTGGAGAGTATCATCATCTTTAGAGGTCTCTCCAATTTCAGTACCCCTCCAAAAAGCATCCTGGGATTATTAGAGGCTCCAGCAGACAGAGCCTGGGATCTAAACAAAAAGAAAGAAGCAAATCCCAGCCACCTACTTATTCTTACCCTTTTTCTTAATTTCAGTATCTGAAAGGTCACCACGTACATCACTAATGGCAAATGGTCCTGAAACAAGGAAAAAGGAAGAAAACACATGAAGAACTCCATCCTCCTGGGGTCAAGAAATGCAGACTTCTCTATTAGCTTGTAGCTACTCCTTCTGAAGTCAAAATTCTGTTGGTACCAGGGCTATGCCTAATGCTCAGAGGTCTACAGTAGCAGAGCACCAGCAAAGAGAGTTCCCTGTGGCAAACCCCTCTGCTCAAAAAGCACCGCTACCAGATCCAACATTCACCTGCATAGAAACCTCAGGCTCAACAGCAATGATCCATCGAGAGAACCTGCTACCTGAGTCCCTTAAATACACTCCTGACAGTCCTTCTCCTTCATTGCACATCTTCCCTTCCCTCCAGCAAAGCAACTTCATAGGTGGGCAGAGGGGGGAGGTATCAGGGCCCCACTGGAGACTGATGGTCTAGAAGATCTGAGCTGGGAGACACCAACATCTCCCACAACAGGGCAAAGCCACCAAGGAATCCTGAAGGAGAGTTAACTTGTGATTTTGAGCATTGAGAGGTGTGAAGAAACTTCCTGCATTATGCCAAGCTAGAAATGAATTATTCTGACCCCTTTACTGCAGTGGTTATCCAATGACCATTCAATATTTCCACCCTGGGCAAAGACATGTTTTCTGAGAAAGATTTACTATGTTAGCTTGGGCAATACTTCATAAGCTTATCTTACAGTGAAAACACACTTCAGCAACTAGGATCCAGTGAAACTGCATTATAATCTCAGTGTTTTCCTTTCAGCAATTATCCGACAAACCAAAACTGTAACAGTCTTACTTAAAAAAAAATAGGCACTAGATACAAAAAGCAACTCCAATTATTTATGTTATTACCAACAAAGTAGATCCAGGACACTGGGAATTTGCCTCCCTCTGTAAGAGATCATTTTCAGCAGCTTCAATACACACTTAAGTTTGCCTAACAGGCATTCCTGGGTCAAACACTGTTTCTTTTAAAGCCCCCCCAAATTTCCTTTTACAATTAAATAACCATGACATTAAAAGGTGGCCAAAGGGGACCAAAAGTCATCAGACTAGAATTCTGATTACTTGTGACAGATCCAGAATTATTTTCACTAGGTTTGCGTTGGTCGCTGTGGAAATTCGCAGTTCTGTCCAAAACGAATACAGTTAAAGATGCAATATCCACTTGCAAATGAAAATATATCACCATTTCACATCTCAAAAACAAATCACTAGGAAAAAAAAAATTAAAATCTCCCTCCCTGGATGGAAAGAAACAAGTTGTTGGGTTTGGTGTTTTTTTTAAATAAAAATAGTTCAATATTTGCTAGTGAAAAAAAAATAACCTACTTGAGAAGGTAGCTGGCTTACTCTACATGGGCAGATCTAAGAACCCAATCAGGAGGCATTATTGATATGAAGCTTTTAAAAAAGAAAATACTGCTTTCACTTAGTGCTCAGATGTCAGCTCACATGCATACCTTTCAATAGCAAAGTCTACTACTTACTAAAGAAGTGACAACACAAGCTCTCCAATACCTGCTTCAGTAAGCAGTTTTCAGCATAGTCCAGTTCAGTACCAAATACATAGGGAAAGCAGTACGAACCAAACCAATTTATTAAAAATGTCTCAAGGATTGCATTTCACACTCAAAAAGGATGTGTTTTGGGAAGTTCTGTCCATATTAACATGAGAGACATATGCAAATGCAAACTCCCTTCAGCCAAAAAGCAACACACTCAAAGGCATGCACAGATTTGCGCTGGGTTACACTGTTCTGCTACGATCTTCATTTTTAAGGACAATGAGAAGGAAAGGTGTTGCTGTTCAGCAGACAGTTCAAGGGCTCTTTGCATTCTGCCCCTGTTCATTGGCACGGAACAGGTTTTTCCTCCAGAACACAAAATTGATGGTAGTAACCAGTGGTTTGCACCATCCTTGGTCTACCCTTCACCAAATAAATCAAAATGCAATTTTTTTAGGATCAAAGCAAAGGAATCTGGTTTCTTAGAAACATCTGTCTCTAGCTGGATGATTTTTGTTCCTATAAAGTTATTTTGGTACCTACAGAGGTAGGTAGAAGACCCGAGCTGCTTCTCATCTTGGAAGCTTTCTCCCCCAGGGAGTTCCTAGTACTGAGGCCCAAATAAGCTCTCTCAGAAGTCTCATGTAGCACACCAAAGAGCCTCTCCTCCCCACCCAAAAGGTAGGAAGGAAGGAAAGTGCTCTTTCACCTGATACCAGGTACTATCCAAAACTGGAATCTATTTTAAACAGGCTATAAGAAGGTTTGCTTGAGAAAGTATCATGCAAAAAGCAGTATTTTGTGAGTATTTGTATCTCCACACACAGCACTTCCCACCTGTGAAGGAGGGAAGACAGGTAGTTCACCATGATGAGACTGCTAAGCCAACATCTTTGGAATTTAACACATGCAGGCTGTCCAAAATCATCCTAACAGCTCCCACATGCAATGCAATAAGGCTCTGCAGGGAAGAAGCAAAGCTGCTCCAAACCATGCAGCACTCGCACAGCTCTGCGATGAGACAACGCGGATCTAATCAACCTTCCTTAAAAATGTTTATTTTGAATACTCAGTTAAGCAGACTCACCCTGCCACAGCTGCTCCTGTCTCAACACCTGAACTCAGACACCTGCATGCCCAACAGCACACTGAAGGTGAGGACCAGGAGACTCAGATGATTAGCAAGAAGATTTTTGAAGATGCATAAGTGGGAGGAGAGCCTCAGAGGGAGAGGAAAGGCATTATAATGGATGCCTACTGCAGAGACACAAGCATCTGCAATAACACAGCAAAGGCAATGTGAAGAGGTGAGTACAGCTGGCTTCTTATACGTGCAACACAGCCAAGCATGTAATTATTTACTTCTATTCAACCACCTTCACAAGGAGGGATGGAAGAAATGGCAGAAAGATAAGACAGGAGTGTGACTTTTCCTTAGAACCTTCCAAAGATACAGCATCATTCTGGGAAGCTGACATCTTTCCCAACACATCAAACTGTAGCTGAGTAGACATGTAACATTACTACAACCACAGCACGGGTGCTCAGATCTCCTGGCCCTCATGTCCTTGAGAAGCTGCCAGTCAGAGGGGTTGGAAGCTTTATTGCAACAGAATTAAACCTCAACAAAATCAGGTAGTGTTTCAGTCTACATAAATACAGTTTTATTACATTAATGGCAAGTAAAATTAGCACATCACTAAAACATTTCCATTGAGTATTTTGTCTATCTACTTAATGTTCTTCCTTCCTGCATGTGCATTTGTTCCCAAAACGTGTGTGTCCACTTTTACTATTGCATGGAAAATATGTTAAACTGAATGAACCCTAGTCTGATTCATCCTGGAAACCTTGCTGCTAACAATGACCATGCTCTGTTTATCTTCACACCCACCATTCATCCTCAGTATCATGCCCTAGCACTTACTTGACCTAAACTTGTAACTGAAAGGAGAAACACAGGTGAATTCAGGAACACATGGTAAGAAGCTGAGGTTAATCCAATTCCTGTTACCTAATTGCATAAGTAATTTTTTTTTTTTGCCTTACTTAAGAAGTCATTTGAGGGTCAAGATAACTTAGTAAGGAAGAACAGCAGCACAAGGAACTTTCCCAACATTAACTTCCATTGCAGACTTCAGCTGCGCAACAGCAGAACAACTGGAGTTTGTTCAGCCTGTAGCACTTAAACCAATGCAACTGTAAAGCCCAATTTGTTCACTACCAGTAAAACACTTAAGCTGGTACACTGTTCATTCTTCAATAAATCTATGCTCTCATTTCAGAAAAGTTACAGAACAATCAAAAGAGCTAGATCCAGAGACCCACAAACATGAACTTAGGATAAACTAATAGAGAGCTGTCTCGAGCAGCTGAAACAGCTCCAGCTGCTCTGCTGGTTTTCCAGGCTTCAGCAGAGTGAAACTGATCTGATTTTTGACAGTTCCACCTCAAGGATTTCTATTAAAAGCCGTGTAACTGAGAAGATTTCCTGGTGAGCTTTCACTCTACTGTGGCCTAGAAATGTTAAGAGCTATGCAATGGAGATGATCCCTCTCCAGAAAGCTGCAGGCTAGGAAAGAAGCGTGAAGACTCCTTAAAAGCACTCAGAGCGAATGGGAGCCTCTGAAGAGGAGGAAGAACAACACTTATTCCTTCCAGCAGCCAGTGACATTGGTGGGCTCCAAATTTGTCAGAGATTCATGGCAGCTAAGCTGAAAGGAGAAGCTGAGCAGAGGAGAGGGATGGTGTGTGGTCCAGATTCTCATCACGATCATCCTTCTCTACTAGCCTTGGACAAGGAAAGGAATAGTAGCATCTCTCTAAACTCTTCTTATGCCAGTATGAGACACTGCTAGCTGCAGAAGGACTCCAGGTGCCAGAGGAAGACAAAAAAGCAGGTAGGCACATTGTCAAGCTTAAAAGGGGAGGGAAAGGACAAAAAAAAAAGCATAAGGGGGAGCATGGAAGCACACAAGAAGATGCAGAAGTGCAAAACAGAGATTAAACTCTATAAACACATTTTTCTTTTTGCTCTAAGGATCCCAAAACCTTTCTAAGCACGGGCTGTAGAACATCATCTTGAGAAATGAATGACTGATACCTGCTTCACACCATACAGTAAAGTTACCAAATGTCACCACTTTTGTTGGGCCAAACAATCCCAAAATACTCAGTAACAGCCTCCAGTCAGCATCAGTGTGAACAACAGGCAATTTTACATCAGAATTTTTGACCCTACCAGGGCTACTAGAGGCTGATCATCATATTTGACTTGAAAAGAGATCAACCAGAGTCCACCTGGCCAAGGCTGAACAGGCAGGGAAACAGGAACAAGTTCTGCAGCAGCTCTAACCCAAATTCTCTTGACTTTACATATGAACCACTATTCCATTCACTTTTCCATCGCACAATGGGACGAGTTAGCTGTCAGTTTGCTCTGCCTATAAATGAGCTATTTCTAGTCAAACTTCATTATATCAAGGCAGTCAGCAAGCCTCAGACAGTCACAAACTCTGATTTTCAGAAGTGTAGGTGTGAGTGGAAATCCTGAACAAACACAACTGATTGTTGACAGGGCAGTCAGTCCACCGACTTGATGACTTCTATGAGCAGCCCCGTGGAAAGCAGGACATTCTGTGTATGTGGTAAAGTCAGATCTCTCGTGAGAAGAGTTGAAAAAAGCTGAGTAAACTAGTTAGACAAGGATAGCTTTTGGCATAGTGACACAGTTTTACAAGCTTTTATTCGAATAATCTTTCGCTAAGAAAGGCTGAGGCACTTTTACGAGCACAGCTGCCATTCTCAACAGCGCAAGTAGCTGCTACTGTTCAGCTGGTGATGCTTCTTTATCAGAGTAATCTGATTCCCATACTTAACAAGAGACAGCTCACATGTGTATGGAACTCATGTGACACATGTCTGTGTAGGGATACTGCATCATAAAATATTCCATACAGAATATTTTGCACTTTTCCTAGTTTGGGAGGATACACAGAAGCTTCTCTTTTTTTATTAAATATTGAAATGGAGTATAAGGAAAATACTTCTACTGCAGTGACAAGTCACAGAAGTCCTATATTTTCACTCAGTACTAACCAATAAGATAAAAGATACATCTCCTCTGTTGCAGTAGTCAACATGAATGAGGATTAAGGAAAAAAATTACAGACTTTGATGTTGACTGGAGGATGACTCCTTCGGACAGCAGTGACACAGTAAGCCGAGGTGCCAGGGTAAAACACAGAGGACATGCACGTCAACACTAAGCATTATAGAGAATTAACCTTTTCTGTGCACACAATATTGTTCAGACTAGTGCTATTGCCTTGTTCTTTGCCTGCATTTCAACAGGACACAGAAACCACAGATAGGGTTTGAAGACCACTAGTAAGGGAGCTGAGAAACTTTCTTCGGGGTGCTCATTCTTACTTTGTAAAGAAAAAAGCCAACAACAAAAATGACATGACAAACAAAACAAACAAAAAAAACCCCAACAAAACAAAACAAACCACAAAAAAAAAAGAGAGCAACCAACCAAAAAAAACCCAAACAAAAACACAAAACAAAAAAATAACATCGAGAAAGTTTGTTGAGATGGGAAATACAGCTGAGAATGTAAGAGGAAAGAAATTTCCGACTTCAAGTCCAATGACCAGAACTTGACATTAAGACAATCTAACCTTGGAACAAGACAATATTGCTCTGTGTAGAAAAACATGCTGAAGAGGAAAATAGCTTATCACTTCCTAGGTCAGAGACTTTTCTGAAGGTAATCTTTAACCCAACTTCTTCGCAAGAAGAGTTCAGAAAAGCAGAGCAAACTCATTTGACCAGGACAGCTTCTGGCAGAGTGACACCACTTATGAACTTTCATTTAAATCTCTTTGAGCAAAGCAAGACTCCTGCACACTTATGAGCACAAGAACTTTCAGAAAGTATGTGTTCTGAGAAGTGGGCTGAATGTGATGGTCTCTTCACTTCTGTGGACTTGCATCGTGCTTATCCCATCCATTCCGGGCTCTTACGAAGAGAAGGGCAGGAAGCACAGCTCTCATAACTGCCACACTGAGCAAGGACGGATCCAACATCTGAATCTCAGCCTGCAGCCCCAGGCATAACAATTTTTACCAGTTTGCTTTAAGCTCCACAGAGGCACAGGAAGCTCAAAGTACAATGACTTCAGGGAAATTCAGTCCACCCAAATCTGGGCTGTAATTGGCGTACACAATGTTTCATGCTCCAGAGCTTCTGACAGCAAGGGCTAACCCCAAATTCTTCGCCCTACCGTGTAACTGGAGATGGAAGGGGTAACCATGCTCTGAAGAGGAACAGAACCACGAGGGATGGGACACAGGCCAGGGTAGAAAAGATAGCAAAATAGCCTGCACTCCCTGCATGACCCAGAGTGCTCTTATTCGAATGGCACGTCTACTTTTATTCTTCATGGTTCATTCTGACCAGCAGCAGCAGAACAAATGAGGCAGCAACAGAGATATTGTGCAATTCTACTCCTCCGTCAGAAAGGACAAAAGCCATCCTGCAAATGAGAGGCAGCAATCTGCAAAGCTTGTGCATACACACAAAGATCTGAGCACTGTCTCAACATGGCTCTGGTTTTTTGCCCCAGAGTGAGTAAAATTTACATTTGGTTCTATTAGAGTAGCTATGGATATTTTTCAACCCCAGAAATATGGTGGGTGTTTTTGTTTAGGTCTTATAAATATGGATCTTTTTTTATATATATACACACACACGTGTGCACACAAACATTTGCATACATACGTGTGCATATACATACCTAAAGTGCACATGAGAACATGATAGATAGTCTTGATTTTATTTTCTTACACGTGACACCCCGATGGCATCTTTGTTCAGCTTGAAGCTTTCACACTTCCCTATGTTAGGGAAAAAAACAGGAAAGTCCACTACACATGTTCATTTAAGAGCTGCACAGGCCACGAATTATTTCTCCTGCTCCCTTCTGTGCATAAGGCGATGCAATGAGTGTGTAACAAACCCTACAAAGTAAAGCACTGCTTTTGGTGGGTCAGCAAGAAATCCCCCCATGGTATCTCATCTCCCATCCATCTCTCTGTTTTGCTGCAGTAGTTGTTTCCAGCAGAAGGAATGTAATGTAAAAAGGCTCATAGGCAGTTAGCTTGAAAGGAAAGTTCTGCCTTGAAAAAGTGTATGTTTGGTCACTTTAAAAAAGCATTTTAAGCCACACCTGTGAGGGCTGAATTTGGCAGGATTTCTTCTTTTTTTCATGACAGTTATCACTGATGCTAGAATAACTATAGCTGTTTTCCAGGCAAGACTTAAAATCTGGATAAGTGATGATATGAGAAACTGCATGAAAGAAAGGAAACAAGCCAAAGCAATCATCAACTGCTCAAAAACACCTTCAGAAAAAGCACCATCATAAACTTTATATGTATAAAAAAAGGAGGGCATTAAAAAGCAGAGCAAGAAGAAACTAGACAAAAATCCATATGGGTTATATGGCCAAAGAAGCTGAAGCAACTATTGAAAGAGGCGATAGCAAAATCCAAACTCAGCAGAAATCAAACTGGCACACCCACGTCAGCCTCACGGCTTGTTAAGGATGAACATGGAAAGGCCCTGAATACAAAAGAAAACACTTGGCTTAGGCAGCTGCAATGGAAAAGTAGGTTGGATTTCAACCGTGTAGACAATAACTTTTGCTCTACAAATATTCTCCAAAGATAGAATTAAATGGCAAAAGCCACTCAGATGGCCCAGATTTTACAAGATGACTTGAAAAAGCCTCCAACGCAGGTCACTCCAGAGCATCTCAAGGAACTACGATGCACCAAGAAAAGGAACTCTCATCAGGCCTTCACACTGAAGCACAGCCATACAGGTAAAGTTAAATATTGTCTCAGGTCTGTATTTATTTTAGATGCTAGTGTCAAAGTGGAATGTATTTCTCCGAATTTTGATTTCACATTGCTACCAGAACCAAGAGATGCACCAGACACAACATGTGACTCTGCAGCATTTTAGGAGATTTAGAATTGTCAAGTCAAAGTGGCAGCTCAGTGGTGTGAAGCTACAATGCAGCATATCCAAGACTGCAAAGGAGATGAGGTTAATAACTAGCTGTGTAAACCACTCACACAAAGACAAGTAACTCCCAACTCAAGTCCTATGCTGGAAAGTATCGGAACAAGGCGGAAGTTGGTTTACATACCTTGGCAGTAACTGAGACAGCGGAGGTACCCAGAAGGAAATAGCATCAGGAACTGGTGAGGTGGCAGCTCCATTCATGAGCAGAAACCAGTGTTTTGTCATAAAAACTACACTACTTCCACTCAAATGTTATTTCCAGTTTTATTAACAGACAGGTGTGAAAAATGGAAGTCTACCAAAAACATAGGCAGAGGTCTATGAATCTTTAAAAGCAACCTCTCAGGAAAACACGAGGTATTAAATAGATCAGCTTTACAACCACCACTCGGATTCGCCAGAGGCCAACAGCTACTTATGCCCTAAGTTACTGCCATCTTTTCTGGACAACTGGGGCATGCGTCAGGAATGCACCAGAATATCTGTCCCAGCAAATTTTTCATCAGCTGCTGAAGGCACACGTTAAATGTGCCAATTGTCAGAATCCTTTCAACACATGGCTCTTCAGGAAGGGATTTAGTACTAGAAAGGACATGCAAAGAGCAGCATAAGCATACTTTGGGACAGGGGAGCCTATTTTACTTTGCCCTAAGCAACACTGGATGGTTTGGATGGAATTCAGATTCAGAATAAAATAGATTTGCCTTCAAAAAAAGATCACATAATTGGCTTTAGGTTTTAGTGCAATTTTCTTTTTAAATGGACCAAATCTTTAAGTTGCTCATAACTCAACTGTTTGAAAACAGCAACAAACCTAACTGCCCCCAAGGAAATATATCCTTATCCCCAAACTGAGACGCACAGATTGGCCAGCCAAGCTGCAATGAAAGAAACTGCTACAGCAGCATCTTGAATTAAACAGCAACCAGCAGTCCCCAGACAACCTTGAGAATTGCAAATCTAAAGGTGTGACTTCTGTTTCACAGATTTACTTTGCGTCAATCAAAACTGCATAAAACCCCGTCCTTAATATCCATTCAAAACTATAAAGGCAGTTTAGCAGAAAGGCATAGAAGAGATAAGGCATTAAGCTTTTATGCCCGTATTTTATATCTTACAGCAAAGCAAGGCAACAAAGTAATACTTCAACAGTTTGCTCAAATAAAGGTTTAAATCGGCAATCTGATCTACTCACCCTTTTCACCGGTATCCAGGGAAAGTTTCTTAATGTCATCAGTCAACGTATCCTGCAAGTGGTCCTGTCCATGCTCTGCATCATTATCATCAAACTGAGCTTCTATAATGACATCTGGACTTCTAGCATCGCCTTTCGCCGTCTCTTGAGGAACGCAAGTCCCCAACATATCCTCAGGGACATCTGATTCATGCGTGGCTTCTGTTTCTTTGTCGCTACCATCTGGCTTTATTACCTGAAGGACCAGGGGATTTAAAAAACAAGAGGCAAGCTAAATCATTGGACTGCAGAAGGAAAACATTATCTTTCCTTTTTTCATCTGCATCCCCAAGAAGCTGACAATGAATTGTGGGTGGCTGGTGGCACACTGCAATTGCCATGTAATTAGCCACAGATATTGCAGAACGGAAAGAGGTACCTCGCTAGGATAAAGACGGTCACGGCACAGCTTTTGCAATACCTCAACTGTGACAATTATGTATCCAAAGCGTATCTAGAGCATAACCATGCAGTTCCTGCCAAGCCTCTAATCGGCTCTCCAGAAGCTGGGAGTAAGCACAGAGAGGGAGGAGGATACACTACAATTTAATGAGTTGCTTAGACCATTGTTCACCAAGATACACTAATCATCGCAGGAAGTCCCAAAAGTCAAGCAGTTCCAGTGAATGCTGGGATCATGTCAAAGTACATCTCAGGGAGAACTCCCCAACACACAATTAAGAACAGACTGAGAAAGTACAGACCAGAGAACACGGTGCCCTGACCTGTGGAGGAACTGGGCTGTGGCAGTGTGGTGAGGCACCAAGCTTTATTTTAGCATCCGGTCCTTTTGTAAAAGGCACTCGATTATTGCTGATACTTATACAAAGCTCCTGATTAAGTTACCAAGAGGAATGAACTCAAATTTCAAATTACTTAACCATTAACTAACTGATACTTCAAATAAGTAACTCTGACCATTGCTACAGATTCATCCCCACTTTAGTGCAGCAATGGCACAGTGGGAGGAGAAGCCAAACGTGTAATCACGTCAAACAAAATCATGTCCCAGTAAAGTAGACACCAGACCTGGATGGCATTCCTCATTGCAGGTGCCAAGAGGCAGAAACTGCTCCATCTCAGGACATAATGATCAAAATGGTTGATACCTTGGATAAAGATTTGCCTTTACTAGCATCCTTCATGCAACCAACAGCCAAGCTGCAAGTACCTACACCTGGCCATGGAACACAGGTGCAGGTTTTAGTTGCAGAAGTGTCTAAGGTTCACTCAAACTGTGAGACTTCAGTGCAAGACTCAAATCAGAATTGGAACAACAAAATAACCTACTAAACATTAAAATCACCCAGAAACTAGGTGACCCATTTCCAATGCCTTCCTGACAACTGAGCTCCTCTCCAGCTCCTCCAGTGCTGGTGTTCACCAAGCAGGGAATTCCCTGGAGATGCTCCTCCAAGGTGCCCAGTCCTCAGCATCCTCAGCATTGCTAACCCCCTACAGGACAGCAGTAACTCATGCCAACAGCAAGGCAAGTGAAGAGCCCTTTAAAAACCACAATTAAAAACCCCCAACTTTCTGGGAACATACTTTGTGATTGATACACTCACAAGAAATAAGCATAAATAGCCTCAACAGGTCCTAGCTGAAGACAACCATTTCAAGCAATAAAAATACAACCCAAAAAGCTCCACGAATTATTTTCTAGTAACTGAAAAGCAAGTAGATCAAATCAGACCTGTACAGGGAAGGCTTTCACAATTTCCATATTCAGAGCTACAGTCATGTTTTCAAGCAGTACCCATTTCTTTGTAATCTTTTTCACAATACATAACAGAAATAAAATCAATTCTAAAACAGAGCTGAATTCAAGTCTTAAAAATCCCAACAACTCAGATGACATTACTTTGAACTCATTACCTTTTGTGACTCTGCTTTCCATCTTTTATTTTCTTTTTTTTTTTTAATATGTATATAATTTGTTACCATAGCAGATTTTGACTCAAACATTAAATTGTGACAAAAAGGGAAAAAGTTTGGCAGGAGGTGGTAAAATGGCTGATTATTAAACCTGGCTACATTTGGTACATAAAATACTGACACACAATGGTCTGGGCAAGAACAGTCTATTAGATTAGAAAGCTGACACGGCTCCACACGCTAGTGACTCTGCCAGTGTGCCTCTCCAAAAAGAAAACCAGTGTCAACAGTAATGTTTGGACCCTACCATGGTCAGATGTGGATGTATTCAGCTCTTAAATTTCAATTGCACCAGATGTGTGCAAGTGTGCAACTGCAGCAGGAGTTCATTTGCTTCAACCCCTTCAGGCTTTGCCTGAATATTTTTCTCTCCAAGTCTTCCTTTGGAGAGCGCGAGATGTGTTTCATGTGTTAAATTACAAAGTTTTCTACACGTAATGCAGCAAACAACATCAAATATATCTGGATGATAAAAGTGCTTCTCCAAAGATGCAGCACTGGAAAGCTTATGCTTGAAGAGTTTATGTTGCATTAAAAAAGGCAGCAGATATGGATTTCTTTTTAAATGCCATATGCTAAAATTACCGTGCTTCCCCCAAGCTAGAGGATACACACTGCTGTCATTAGCTAGCTTAACACTCCAGCTGTGACTACCTAAATCCCCAGTCACACATTTCCTTATGGATTTGCAAATGGATTTTTAAGTAAAGTTTTCCAGAGTCCACAAAATCATGACCTCCACACAGCAGAGAGTAGCAAAATGTCCAGATGCTGGCAAGCACGGGCGATAGGATTTGTTTTCTTTTTAAGGCCAAGGCAGATCATTTAGGCTGACCTCATACATAACTGAGCAGGGAATTTCACCCAAGATTTCTTACATCACACTAAAAATGTAGGGAAGCTGTACATCACAAGACTGGAAAGCTGCATAAGACTTTACAAAACCGGGAGCTCAACGGATACAATTACTCCATTTAAGATGATCAGAGTTGCTGGCCAACATGAGCTCATCACACAGATTCCAAAGAGCAGGATCCCTCCATATATGAGCAGCAGCAAATTTGACCATGACAGAGTAAGCATTTCTTATGTGCAGCATCTTGGAAATCAGAAACTGATGATATTGCACTCTCCTGATCCTTACTATGCCACTGAAGGTCGTACATGGTATAATGCATACAGCTAGAATATAGCGGTACTTACCAGATACGCAGAATAAATCAAATACACAATGGGCCAAGTCTATCATGTTTATATGTGCTGTACAGAGCATCATTCTCTGTCAGTGCAGCTGACTCTGCACGAACGCAGGAGGAAGGAATTCCCCCTTGCTGCATATGCATGAAAAGTATGACCATGCAAACATCCCCAGTCCCTCAAAAGACCTTAACTTCCTGACCTGGGAAATAAAATGTTCAATTTTATCACCATATTCTTTTCATACGCTCCTTACTAATAACAACAACAACAACTTTTAACATGCATCTTGGTGAAAGTCAATTGTTTATTTGAATTTCTGATCCTTAAGATAGCAGCTGAATAAGCTTTCTTCCAACTTAATAACAAACATCTATCACCGAACAAGCATCAAGTTTCTGCCCCACAGTGATTGGTTTGTAAAGTCATAGCTGACTGAACACATGATCCTTGAATGAAAATCCCATTTCAACCATAAATATAATAAAAAACAGCTAGTGGGCAGGAACATCCTGGCAGGGATACATACAATCTGGACAGCAGAGCGATTACCTCGCTGCATTCAGCCCAGTCTTGAAGTAGCCATCAAATGAACAATTGTCCTTACTCACAAGGAATTTGTTCCAACAGAAAACTGAGCCGGAAATGTATGCATTTGAAAGCACAAGGGTTACCTCCTGAGCTTCAGAAGAAACTGCTTTCTCTGCCAGAAGCCTTCTTATATCTGCCCTGTTAGCTCCAAGCTTTTCACAGACTGTCCACCTAAGCCCAGGCCCGTTTACTTTCACATCAGGTATGGGGTTTTTGTTGCCATCTCCTCAATGGCAACAGCTAACAACTCACACATTAGTCTATAATCTCAAACTACTGAATGAGCCCAATGTTTTTCAATCATCTTTGATCTCTGGAGGTCCCTTCCAACCCCTGCCATTCTATGGTTCTATGATTAACCCCCAGGCTTAAGCCTGACACTAATAGGTTTGCTCTTCTTCCTTATTAATCTCTGATCCTTACAAGCAATGTATGAATGCTCATAGATCTGACGATGCGACATGGATGACTGCTGGACTAGATACAGTTGGATGGATGCACCTTGTATGGCTAAAAACCTTCCACACTGGGTGATGGTTTTCAACGGAAGCTTTTGCAATGAGATCTCCATCACTGAAAGTATCTTGCAGATAAGGAAGTAGGATCATATTCACTACAGTTATTTTGGACACAGATTCAATGAAAAAAAAAATTCTTAAAATGTTGATACTAAAAAAAAGTATATTCATAAGTATGCTGGGGAAGAATGGAGATGATATAGCACACCACCTCACCTCCCTAAGTCAGTCAAAACCCAGAAAAATGCCACTTAATGAGCAATCAAACCCCAAAAATGTAACTTACCCAAAAGACTTTAAAAATGACAAGCCATTAATGGTAACTCTCTTCACTGGGGCAGGCAGACAATGCACCAAGAGGCTCCTCACACTGCTTTAGATAGGTGCAGTAGATTCGTCAGAGAGTAAAAGCTAAAGACAGACTAAGAGCAAGCAGGAGCTCCCATTAAACAAGGAGGACTAAACACAGAAACAGCTATAAGGGAAATAAGGTCTTCAGCCCAATCCTACCTTCTGAGGTTTGCAAATGAAAGATGCCTTTTGTCTGAAAAATACTTCGGTCAAAGGCAAGTTCTGCTTTAGCTACAGACAAGTCAGTATGCTCAATACTGGGAAAGGAGAGAAAGTTTAGTTCAGATTCTTTAGTCTTCTCTGCAGTTGAGCCTTAGTTAAGCAACAAGTCCGAGAAACAGAAACAGGTTGAAAGCGGTTATTTCAAAAGGAAGACAGCTGAAAACAGGGCCTTTGGACCAAATTACCATCTCGCCGTTAAACAGACCGTTGCTACCACAACACTAATACAAACACCACATTTCACACCAATACTGTGAACACCTGCATCTATTAGTCTCCCAGCTTTTGCCATATTAAACAGGCTCCACTTAAAAGCTGGTTCCCTAATGTTCACTCACGAGGGAGCGGGAACGGAGCCTGGC
The DNA here is from genome assembly GCA_025345505.1 of Todiramphus chloris collaris. NCBI lineage: Eukaryota > Metazoa > Chordata > Aves > Coraciiformes > Alcedinidae > Todiramphus > Todiramphus chloris. The sequence goes on from JANVCC010000030.1 coordinate 13,417,071, forward strand.
TAACATGAGGATGCTGTCACAGCTCATACATACATGCTAGAGCCAAGCTACCATAAATACTGCAAGGAAAAGCTTTGCTTTTCTGAAAAGAGCAACCGAAGGCTGGCTTGCTCTAGCTCCTTCTTGGATAAAGAAAGGATGGCACTTCCAGTAAGAGAAAAACCACCTGTCCCAAGCACCCTTCCTTCTCCTTATAAGGTACACCAAACAGCTCTGGCAAATACAATGATGCAGTAAAGGTGACTTGTCCCAGTAGATACAGTTAAGGCATTACTTTTAAAATAAGAATAAGGTTAGATTTGTTTTGTTTTGCTGGGTTTTGGTTTGTTTGGGTTTTTTTGTGGGTTGTTTTGGGGTTTTGGGGTTTTTTGGGGGGGTTAGGTTGGTGTTTCTTGTGGTTTGCAGTTTTTTGTTCGCTGGGTTGGGTTGTTTTTTTGGGGTTTTTTTTACAATCTTAACTCTAAATCACTGGAAACACTTGCTAACAGCCCACAGGATAGCTATTTTGTATTAAACAGCACATTATGGTTTACATTCCAGGCATCACATTTGATGCAATAATCATACAAACATCCAAACTAAAATCTCTCCCTCTTGATTAGGAAAAGGCTACTTGCTCCTCCCCAGTGGGCTCTGCTGTTCCCAGATGTCACGCAGTTTTGTCACAGCAGTTGCTACAAAGCCATCCTGCTTGTGGATTCATACAGGCAAACAATCTGAGTGCACAAAGACTTCTTGGAAACAGTGACTTTCCAGAGCTCTTCTCTGACTCACCCCCACTGCAGTAGGTGAGAGATGGAAGAGAAACAAAGGAAATTTTATGTGTCTTTTCAAAACAAAATAGAGACAGATCTGCAATATGCCCAAACCCATTGAATCCCCAAAGCCATCTCCCCTGTCCTCACCAGCATCTTCCCTCCCCTCTACCCAGACTAATCTGCAAAGTGAGTTTTTACTGTGGAGTTATTTCAAGTAATCAGACTGAGCTTCCAGGTTTAATCCAGCCCAAGCAGACAGAGCAGACAGCCCTACATCCAGGCTTGTCATACAGCTGTAGAAGTAACAGAATTTACTGCAGGAAAAAAAAATCCCGTATCTTCAAACTGTCACCTTTTCTCATTACCTCATCCTGCTTCCACCAATAAACCTCATTCCTGAACTGTTCCCTCAGAAGATCTCTGTGCTTCAGGCTGTACCTAAACAGTGTGTCCCCTCCAAGTCCAGCTCAGGTCCTTCTCCTACCACCTTGCACAAATAACCAGAATAACAAGTGGAAAAGCATCAACAGGGAAAATTCTCAAGACTGACCTTTCTGAATCCTAAAGCCAAAACAAGAGCTGTCTCCTCACCATGTACCTCCACTCCCTATCTAGTCTCTGACCTGCCATTTGCCTCTGAAAGCAAATGATCCCCGCTCACCCTCTCCTGACCCCCATCCCACACCTACAGTCTGCTTCCAAACATGTTTATCAACACTTCATTACCACTGAGCAGGAGACAGTTGCCTCTGCCCTCATCTCTCCTCAAGGCTACTCCTATCTTCACCCCTTTCCTGCCACCTCTCTGTGGTCTCCCCAGACCCATTTCTCCCGGGTCTGGCTCTTGCATTGCTGCCTAGAGGATACACAGTCCCGAGACCAGGATCACGTTCCCCTGGGTTCATTTCATCTGGTTCTCCAAACAGGGTAAATTCAACAATTCTCTGAACAGGATAAATTCAACAGCTCCATCTGTACACTCCTGACTTTTGTACCCTCTAACAACTCTGAGAAGGGAAAAATGTTGTGAGAAGCAGCTGCTCCCTTCTCTGCACAGCTATCCCATATGCTGTGGCACCCGTGGCATCAGTCACACCACTCCAGAACTCCAAAAAGGAGCCATTCTGCAGCCCGCAGAGGAAATACCTGAGCTCACTGTGAACCCTTTGCCCCAGGCTGCTTTGAAAGAAGAGCTGGTAAAGGCTCATAGACACCTGGTAGGTCTGTACAACCTTTCCCAAGGATTACTTGGGAATATTTCTGAGAGGTTATCTCCCTGGCCTTGAGGGTATTCACACTTCAGAGCTGCTCTGTGATATTTAGACATGCCGAAGGTAAAGATGTCAAGGAGATGTTGGGGATGGACAATGTCTCCATGCCCACTTACAGGGAACACTGTAAGATCTCCTTCATAGCCAACCTGGTAAGGACTCCCAACAGCTTTACAAAGAACTGTAATAGCCAGATCAACAATCTTCTTCCACACTTTCCACTCCTGCTGCCACCCCCAGGATTTCATTTGGTGCTAAAAAAGCAGCTTCTATTTTCAGAATACCTACTGCTGTTGCACCAACCTTCCCACACACGTTCCCCAAAACACAGGAGTCTCTGGAGCAGAAGTGATACAGCAAACACCTCACGTCCCAGCCCATGGCTTCCCAACCCACACGTTATTCTTTTATGCAGCTGGATGTTGTCATAGTTAAAGCAGTGAGGAACACTCAGCCAGAGCCCATCATCTATATGTACAGCCTATCTCGAGTGAGAAAAGATTGACCCCAGGGAGGTGCAAAAGATCTAATTCTGCATCCAGCCTTCGACACCACCCAGGAATCGACTTTCTCCTACACGCTCACAGAACGCTGAGGCACACACAGGTCCTCCATCTCCTACAAGCAAACTCTTTTCATAAAAGAGGCCCTTAAAACTGGCAGCCTCCCTGCTGGACCCCAGCGAAATGTTCCTTGTACCTTGGGTCTTTGTATTGCCTGCTCCTCTCAAGACCTCCCACCTTGGTGCATCTCATGAGCTGTGTGTTGCACTCCAGGCCACAGCAAACTGGAAACGAGAGTTGTAACGCACAAGGCCCAGCTATGAGGCTGCCAGAACATATTGGTTTGAAACATCACAGAAAATATTCGGCTCCATATTTTCAACAGTAGCCAGGAAGAAAATGCATGGAACAATTTTGAGAACTGTTTTTCAAAAGTCATTTAAATCAAATTATGCCCCATCCACACTGGCAGCAAAACCCCCTCTACTAACTGGAACTGGTTTTCTTTTTTTTTTTGCGTGTGTGTTCTTTTCTTTTTGGTTTAACTTTTCTTTTTTTTTTTAAACTGTCTCCCAGCCATCTTTTTCTGGTAATGTGGACAGGCACTGGAGCCCTACAGGAATGGGTGCCAGGACAAAACCTATGATGCACAGTGCCTAGCATAAATCACTCAAGAGGGGTGGATTAGAGGAAGAGAGCATCGTAAGGTTACATCTTCAAAGGTATGATTCTCTAAAATCGCTGCATTTTCAGCAAACTACTGCAGAAAGATATTCAGTTTGTGTCTGATGTAAAGCAGCAGACAGGCTTTTGGATTATTTGCAACTACAATTCAATACCATGAATCAATATATATTTTAAAAGATGCAATTGTTACACAGCATTTGCATGTAGTCAGAAAAGAATCTACTTCTGCTGAGCGTGTATCATTTGAAAGCTGCAGTGCCAAGCAAATCCACACCATTGGCTCACAAACTCAAAGTATTATCCATTACTGCTTTTTTTTTCCAAACAATACAAGTATGTATGAAAAACATATTTTGTGGAAACACTGATGCTCTTTGAAGACTTATTCAACATTTCATAAACCAAACACGCCTGCACCCGCACGTGCCTGTTAAAGAGGAAAGTGGCTTGACAATGCAAACTAATCAGGATGTACTGGAAGAGCTATCCAAGATATTTACATACCTATCCCTCCCAAGGCTATATAGTTCTGAGGCTTTGTTGAGATCTGTGTAAAAATTATCCCCCATGTGTTTAAGAAAATCTCTTATTGGTGATCAGCACTTCAGCTCATCAAGGCAGGAAACAAACAACTCAACCAAGAGTTAACAGGCTGGGGCTCAGGCCTTAAGCCCCTCACTTTCTTTTTTTTTGTTCCTCTGATCAGGCTCCAAATGCCAGCTTCCAGGGGTCTCAGCCCCGCACATGTTTTGACACACTTTCAAAGCCCAGAATGGTACACCTGGGACAAAGCACACACTGTTCAGGAAGTGCACGGGGGCCAAGAAAAGCAATAGAAATTTCCACAGTTAACTCGCATTGCTGGTTGCCAATAAGCCTCTTATTATGAAAACCCATAATTGGAAACTGCCATATTACAGAACAATTTGTGGAAGTTTTCAGAGTATATGCACTCCGGTGGGAACTTCCTTTGACTGGTGTGTTCCACTGGCCCTGGTCTGCTCACTTATTCTCACAGTGGGAGAAGAGCATCAGGAACCTAAACAAGTCATAACTGAAGCATCACCGAGATCTCCACTCTAGGAGTGCTTCAAATAGTTTTTAGCTCCTTAGTCTTTCCAGTCATCCATCTATATGGCTTCATCCAGTCAACAGCTGGATTGCCCTATCTTAACTTCATTTTATTTTCTGCAGGAACAGTCTTGCACTTCAATTGTGATCAACTGCTCCTTTGAGGACACAGAAGGCAAAATGCAGCTGCTCTGGGCTGAGCGCATCCCACTATGCCTGCCTCAGTCCCATCAAATGAGCGCAGCAAAATTAGATCCTACTCCTACAGGTCCCTGTCACACCAGGGAAACTGGCACCTACGTTCATTTCTAAATCAGATTTCAATTTTATTAAAATATGGTTCCAACCGAGAACAGCCTCCCCTCAATGCCAGCATGATACTATTAAAGTAAACCACACAAAACCAGGCAGTGCTTCCTTTGCAGATCGTCATGTTTTGGTGTGAAGTTAAAGGGATTTTATAACAGGTGCTAGAGACACCTGCCAGGAATCTTAGGAGGCTTTTAGCAGTAGAAGACTGGAAGTCCACTTTAACACTACATTTTCCATACAGGAGCCAGCAGGTACAATCTGCCAGAGTGATTTCTCACTATGAGCAGCTCCATCTTCTCAGAAATGTGCTGAGACTTCAACTGACCACCAAGTTCACTGTATTTTGGCATGCTGTGCTGCTGCCAGTTCCAGTCATGTACACCAAGGCCACTGTGAATTCAGTACCTTCCCCATTACCCTGGGATGGGCACTGAAAAGGCTCTGTGCCTAGGGGAAACTGCAGCAGGACAGACACAGCCATGGCTGAAGAGGACCACCTGCAGAGGAAAGGAACTGAAGGAGATAATCCCTGCAAGCATGGTAAACGGGGGGAAAGAAAATCTGACGATTCACTAGGGATAAAAACATACCTTCCTCTACTGTTGAGAGCTTTGTGTCCCCTAAAGTCATTTCTGTAGAGAAGACAAGCTGTGAGCCAAACTTCTTCAAACTTGGTATCAGCAAATTCTGACCCTGAATAGAATCTCACTGCAACACAGAGCACCAAGTGCCTGTGGAGGAGAAGAGGGAGATGACAGCAGCTCATTTTGCTCAAAGGTTCCTGTAAATGCACAGCCTGAGTTACCAGACAGGGAAGGTTCCCCACATATGACCTAAACTTGCTACAAATCCACTTATTTGTCCTTCCTGACTTACAGACCATTTCACTCAAATGCACAGAGGAGTCCTTGAATGCCTGGTTAGACAGCTCAGATGGGACTGCCTTCCTATTAAAATCACTACTGCTGCCAGGAAAACCCACACTTCCATATCTATCACAGCCTTGTAACAGGTTCCTTACGAAGTGCATAAGGAAAGTAATCCTGCTCAAGGAAAATAAATCCTGCTCCCAATCACCCCTGACTTTTGGTAAGTCGTTCAAAACCTCTTGCCTTGTTTGGACCACTTGACACTGTGCTACATCTGCATATTCTGTCCTGAAGACACTACAGCTGAATTTCACACGGCTACCAAGGCAGAGTCCAAGTGTGAAGAGAAGGCTGAAAATAGCAAAGCAGATGCATGGATATGTGCTAAAGCCACAAGTACAAATACCTGAAGTTTTCATAAATTAACCACCTTGAGTTGCTCTGCTTCATGGGTATCAAAGGAAGAGCATGTCAAAGAAAAGCATACTAAGGCAGCTGGGGGAGGCAGGTGTCCCCGGAGGGAGAAAGTGGGGGGTTATTTCTCGACTCAGAAAATGGGGATGATACTTGATTTACATGCAGACATGAGGACTGATGTTCACCTACTTGAACTGACAGAGTGTTACTTAACTCTCGGGGGCTTTTCAGAAACACTAACACACCAGTTAGCTTTCTATGAATGGAGGGAGGCCTTCTCTCTTCTTCCCACCCAAGGACTAAGGCTTAACCGCACAGATCAGATCCAGGGTTACACAACCCTAGATCTGACTTTCACAGCAGGTACTCACATCATCGAAGGGCAGCATTTATATATTTACAGCTGCTGGTTGAAATTAAGACAGGATAGCAATTAATCTCCCACAGTTCCACAAACAAAGCACCACTTTTTTTTTTGTCATTGGGCAAAAACAAATTCTTACCTCTGCAAACAAAGCTAACAGGCTTATCGCTAATCACAGCAATTACTGAATTGCTATTTAAAGATGACCTCAGACATAATCCAGTTGTATCACACTCGAGAATATCATTAGAACAGCAAAACACAGGCAAAATCATTAATGACTCCACAGTTACAACCATAGCATAGTTACCTCTTCATAAGTTTCAGGCACTTACCAGTAAGAACTTTTTGCACTTTGGTTATCCACACCTATGCAAAATTAGTTCACCCATTGGTCAAAACATTTAAAAGCAAAATTTCAACTAGTTTAGAAGGAAATTATCTGAAATGTTTAAGTAATTGTCTATTATAATAACATAAAACTAAAACTTTAATAAAAACTTCTTCACTGAACACACCTCCACCAGCAAAACTAGTTCAAAGTATTCTCTGTAACTACCTTTCTGCTGTGACGACTTCTTATGGAGCTTCATCTCTACACAGCAACAGTACCAAAGAACTAATGTCTTTCTAAAAGCACATCACAAACTTGCCACAATAGAAGACCTGCAAGACAGAATGGCACGAGAGCACAGTAACTGGTCTGTCTCCAGGGTACTGGTACATCTGTCTTTTTCCATTGAAGGCACAGGTTCTACACACTGCTACCTCTGACACAATGCATCTTTTCCAGGGTTATTTGTTTTCTAGTTGTGCTGTTCCCACAGTCAGAAACAGGGACACAAGATGCTGAGTGCTGCACCAAAACATACACAAAGTTGTTAATGCTCAACATAAATTTTAGGCGGTTTTTATTAAAGACAAAACACATTGATAGGAGGGAATAGATGACAGCAAGAAGGTTACACACAGACTGCCTTTGAGAGGAGCTGGACGTTAAAGCTAACTAGGGGCCCCAAGTGTAGTGAAGATGGTTTTTGAAACAGATGAGTGATGCTCAGCATTTTGCTAAGGACTTATATTGCTGCTGTGGGTTCTTTCCTTCTAGTGAAAACAATCAGTATCACCAAGTTTCCTCCTGAAATGGCGGCAGAGCAATGACTGCTGGCATTTGCGTCACACGGATCTGCTCACATTACTTAGTGACGAATCTTATTAAAAAGCAAGCACATCAAGCAAAATGTCCATAGCTCAGTTTGCTTGCATTTACCTTTAGCAAGACGGTTTGCTTCATTAAATTTTGAAGCAGTGTTTATTAGAAGAGTAAAACGCATCAGAATCCTCCAGCAGGCTTCTAAGCTTATTTTCATTACGTCAATATTCAGGTTTATTTAATCCAGTGAAAATACACATTGATTAAACATGGTCTCGGTGCATTTCCTGCAGCACTGGAAAATGTAGTAAATAGGAGTCATGTATTTTTTTCTTCCTTACTTCAGAATAAGATTTTACCATTACCATAAACAAGGCATATCTCATCTTTGCAACCATCAATTAAAAAGCCTCTCCCTGCAATGAGCACTGGGGAAGCACTGGGCACCACAGAGTTCCCTTCTGCTCAATGCCAGGTACCCTCCCTCTGGTTTGGGTTTTTCTGCTTGACAATGAATGCTGTTCTACCAAAAACTTTTCAACAGAAGGAACCAAAAGTTAAGCCCAACTGTTATAACTCAATTTAAAATTTAATGCAGGGCAAGGGGACAAACACTGGGGGCTTTCTGTTGTACTTCTCTACAAGCTGAGTACCACTTAACAAGAGATTTCAGTGTGTGCTTCTCCTCTGTAACCTCAACTTACAAAGCATTCCAGGTTTTCCTTCCTTCTCTCAAAATTCATTAAAAATCCTTCTTTGAGCTGAGACTTCATATTCAAGTTTTCTGCCAAGAACAAATTTTTACAACTGAGTTTTAAGGTCCATTAAAAAAAAAATCCAGAAATTTATAATGGAAATACTGACAGTGCCCATAATCACAAGTACAGAAACATTATTGCAATAGGTAGTTCATATCCCATCCAAAACAAAAAGAAAAGTTGGTGTCTCAACCAAATTCCACATTCATTCTGTAAAAATGGCCTGTTAATGAGATCAGTAAAAACAGGTGCAAACAAAAAAAAACCCTGGGCATTTAACCACTGATGATGGCAGCATAAAGCCATCACCTTGGTCATTAAGCTCTGATTGTGCAAGATTTTTTTTTTTTAGAAAGTCTTGAATTACTTTAACTCATTTCTCCTGGGCAAACTCCTTTCTTAGTGGTCATTACAGGCTAACTTGGCAAATCTTTGAATCATGCTTCCAAATCCTAATAGCTTGGCCATTGCCAAATATTATTAATCTACTGATTTCTATTCAGTTTTGTCAATTTTATCTCTCGGTTCCATGTGCTGAAGCCCACCACTGTATGTGCTCAGCTTGGACAGTCATACAAAAGGCAGCTATTCCCTGCTGACAGACCAGAGCTTTGCCCTGTGACTTGCTAGGAGTTCTCCCCTCTGCCTTAGAATAAACTCTACATTCCAGTCAAAAGCGGATGGCTGCACATGGCAACCAACTGAATCTTGCAGGCTATGCAAAACCAGTCATGAGTGACCTGCAACATTGCCTAGAAGAGTTATACCTCAAAAAGAAAGAGCCAGTGTCCACCTGTAGCAATACAGTCCTCTAAATATTCCAATTGCTTCCAATTCTCTTAACAAATAGGCAGGAAAGACCATAGTGCAAAGTAGAAATAGAAGAAAAATTGCGTGCTTGGTTGTGCTAGAGGTACAAAGCCAAGGTCCTAATTGTCCATGTGGGAAAGCACCAAAGCATCAAGTGTTAACCCCATCCAACACTGGCAAAATGAAACCGAGAATGTCAAAATTCAGAAGCACGGCTCAAAAACATGTGACTGTGAACTAGCCTTGACACCTGCTTATGTCATTAATAAAATATTTAATATACAAGGAACACTAGGTCTCCAAAAGTGCCTTAACCAGCACTGAAATGTGTTAGTCATCCAACAAGAACTCTCACTTCAGCACTGGAAATTACAGAAAAAGGAAATCAAATCAAACCTTTACAAAGTAGCCAGCTCAAACTCAATGTCTGGACTGTGCTACCTGCAAACATTCAACACTAAAAATTACAGATTGCTAGTGCTTTTTACCAGAAAAGGAGTATCTCTCCCTCGGACTCCGAGATAAACAGCTACCCTGGGCTTTCAATATTCTCATTAAACAAGCCCAAGAGTAAATTCAAAGCTGCTTCATACAGATCTGATGAACTCAAAGCAGTCTTCACTTGTTTAATCTACCCCTCTGAGTAAAAGTATGGGATGACATTTAAAATTTTTCCTTACCTGGAAGAGGTTATTTCAAGAAAACCTACAGAGGTAATCTGTAATACAGTAAATGTCTGAATGATAAATTGTTTAAGCAACTTGACAAAAGAAAAAAGGTTAATTCACACACAGCAAAAAGACAGGCGAGTCCACAAAACAGAGAAGAAAGAAAATTTGTGTTCATTACAATTATTTATGTATCATTTAATTAAGCTGTTTCCTTAACAACTTCTGTCATGTAATTTAAGAGGTCTTGAGAAGTATGTTCTTGAAACTCAACAAGTGACAGGATTAAATCTCAGCTCCACTTCATCAGGGAAGTTTGGAAAGCAGCCTCTGGAAACAGTACCACCGCTCTGCAACTCACCAACTGAGTTTGTTTATCTTGTAAAAAAAAAAAGTTATCCCTTTAACATACACACACTTTCAAGATAACAGGATTTTCTTCACACCTTCAAGTTAGGCACTGAAGTACTTTGTTATGATTAGTTTTATCACAACGAATCCAAATGCTCTGGATTATTAATCAACTCTTCTGACAGGTCTCCAATAATGAAACACGCCATGCAGCTCACAATGACTCACATTCATCTTAAGCTGATAAAACAGAAAAGAAAGACGGACAAGTTCTCAGATCCTACCCAGGCAGTCCATAGCTTTAGGAAACACCTTCCACTTGCTTTCTCACCAGCAGAACCAGAGTATTTCTTGGCTTTGATATGGCAAACTTCCCACTTGCCTGCTCCCATTCTACTTGTAGATGACAGCTACATAGTAGTAGTAGTAGTATGAGTGTACAAACACTCATTTGTACTCCACTTCCTTTTTGCTTATTACCTCCTTAAATTCTCTGCTTTGTTTTAGAAGTCCACCCTTCAAGCTGATTTGCTGGTTTACCATGTACCACACTACACCTATGCCACAGCATCATTATCAGAAGAAGAAATGACTTCACACAGTGGTTTGTTCTCAGGCTGCTGGGGATCCAAATTCAAATCCCACTTCTCCAGTTGGGAACCAAAGTCACCACTTCCACCTCCACCGTTTGGCTACCCTGGGCCCTGGCATTAGGGCACAGAGGACACAGAGAAAATGTCACTGGAGGAGCTAACAGAGGTAGGTACCAGCCATGTGCAGTGTTGAATGAGCACACACTCTCCCACCTCACCCTAACCATTCTTGCCCACAGACTACTGAATGAAATACTTTATAAGCCCTAGCCCCTCAACTGGGAGAGGTCAAATGATACCAGGAGTTTACACATGAGGCACTGGAAGTAACTGGAGTTCTTGCTTAATGAGACCAAGCTGGGGAACACTTGCTCCATACTCTACACACACACTGCTCTCGGTGGCATCAGCAGCTCCACAGATGCTCTGCTGGGGCAGCACCCCCCCAGAAACCCCAGCCTCCCTTCGTTGCCCTTTTCTGAAGTTAAACTTTTCGCTGTGTGTTGCAGATGATTAAATGGCTTTTACAGCCCCTGATCCAAAACAAATTAAAAGGGATACAATTCCAAAACCATCCGGTGATAAGCGTTTGTCCACGGCGAAACAATGGAACGGAAAGATTTGTCTGGTTAAACATACAAAAGGTTATCGATAACCTACCAGTTCACACCGTGACTTCCAGCTCCTGGGAGGGATCGGTTCCCTCTCCATAACAACACACCTGCGCTGCCAGCCATCAGCAGACACAGCCAGGCACCTCCAAAGACACTCACAGCCACGTAGCAAAGAAGCACAGTCAAACTCACCCAGAAAGGCTTCTGAAGAGCAAAGGCTATCTGCAACGCAAACCTGACTTCAAACCAAGGACATGATCCAACCTGCTTCCTTGTAAAAGCTTAATAGGACTCCACCATAATAAAACTAAGCAAGTCACTCAATTCCTGACTAATAATTTTATTTCTAATTTGACCACATTGTAAAGTTGGTTTTAAACCATCCAGAAGTTATTTTACTGCATTCTGAGCAGTACTACGAGTACAACTACGACATGCTACCCAAGCTCTACAATATGAATGGTTCTCATAACTTCTTAGCAGAATATTGCTTTCTTTGCCCAGCACAGTCCATATAGCCCCTATTTATCAAGCCCTTAGTCTAGGTTTGTTAAAGCCCATACTTCAAAAAAATGGATTAAAATCAGTTTCACTTCTCACATCATTCAACTTTATACTCCTTATTTTATCCTCTCATCATGACTTTATGAGCTGCTCCCACCAAATTCCGCTTCAAATGACACTGAAGAAAGCTATGAATTTGTAACTGAAAGATGCAACTGAAACATTAAATAGCAGCTTCAAAACTGCCAATGATACAAACCAATGAACCAGCAAAGATATACACATAGATATAAACCAAGGATCAGCAAGCTCTAAAAGCACCAACACCTGACCTAAAGGAAAAAACAGAAAGTTGCTTTGGTGCTTTGAAAGTAGGGGTCAAAGTAAATTAATACACAAATCAGTCTCACTATAGATACTGTTCTACCTGTATAAATATTTTGCAGCAAATCATATAAAACATCCTGGTGCTGCAGCAAAGGTACAGCGAAACAAGCATGCTATGGCCTCCCAAGACAAAAAGTAGTCTGTCTTATTTGTCTTTAATGATAAAACACAGAACTTTCAGAAGTTTAAGTTACTCCAGCCTATCAGCTGTTTAGCTACGGTTCATGTAACTGTGCATTCCTTGGGAATTCAGACTGCTCCTGTTCCTTTGAACAGTCACAAATTGCCACACAAAACCCAGTGTCCTCTTGACCTCCACAGGGAGCAGCTCATTCCTGTCTAACATGCCAGCAACTGCTTAAGACGGAGTTTCCCCATCACCAGCCTAACAGGCTCATTTGTCTTATCAAAACTGTCACGTGCGTTTGTATGATTTACTAGACTCTAAAGGTGTTAACCTCTAATAAATAATAGCTTTTCAAAGCAACTCCCAAAAGTTTAAACACCCTAAAGAGTCTGGTCCTTTTTTATTTCTCCCTTTACTGCCAATTGTAAGTACACAGGTCAAGTTTTCATCCTGGAGTCATCAGCTGCAAAGCTTCATCTGAAGAGAAAATTCTTCAGCTCAGTCCTTCCACAGGTACACCAACATGAAAGGAAACCATTCCAACACACAGCACTTTAATTTGAGAAGAATCACTGAACAGACTTCGCAAATTTTGTCCATAAAGCGACAACTTCAAAATAAACCTCCAAAGTCAGTTTTCTGTCTAAAACAATTTCTACTGTAGACCTGCACTTGATTGTCTATGCTTGTAACACCACAAGCATAAATATCCTGTAATGCATCAAGACATGATTTAAACCTTCTTCAGTGTAAACTGTAAAAAGTCATCTCTATCTGTATTCGCTTTCATTTATCAAAGACACGTGATCTGGGATCCTCTATTCTCAACTCGCTCATTTATTCTGTATTTACTTCTGCACAGTGAGAATATCAGCAAGAATGTGCTGGAAAAATCTGACAGTTTTGGGGTACAATATTTTTTCCCCACCCATGTATCAAAGATAATTAATGCAGAGGGGGAGATATTTTTATTGTGAAGAAAGTGTTATGTATACCTGGGAGAGAAAAAGCAGGCCTCCCCTGGTACACCTTGGGAAGGGGAGGAGGTTTTGCTGAAGCCACATTATTTTTCATTTGAGAGCTGAAGGGATGCATCACAGACAGAAGACATTTACTCTGCTGCTGTTCTGACTAACCCTGGAAAATAAAGAGACTCCAAACGTTTTTAAAAGGTGGCAGCAACCAATAAAGCAGCACCTGTTGAAAATGTAAAATTCAATGTTGATGGTTTTCATCGCTTTTTGGGGGTATCATAATCCTGCAATGTACAGTACATCCAGCCATGGACTCAGCTGGAAAAACAATTTACACTAAAAATGGTCAGCACGGTTTAAACAAAGAGCATTTCCTTGGGTTTCTTGCTCACCATGATGTCAGAACCGTTCTATCCACCTCCTCACATCTGCACAGGGGAAGAGATTTTCTTTAACGGACACAAGGGCATAGAGCTGCTCATTAGAGGCAAGTATTTGCTCTCATCCTGGTCCCTCACCTTACCCAAGTGACATGGATCAATCTGTGCAACCAGGTAGTTTTACAGAAGTGGGTAAGGCTGAGGCATGGTGCAGGACATGGCATCTGGGCCAAGAGGAGGGGCAGAGGGAGCACTCCCAGCCCGCTGAGCAGCAGAGGTGTTGAGGCAAGTTGATGAAGACAAAAGGATCTGGATGTGAAATATCGGAAGGAAGAGTATTTGACAAATATTTAGTGCTTTCTAAAGTAATGGATCTTTAGCTGGTGAAAGCTGTATTTAATCAGAGAGGGTGATAGGCCAGTGCTGGGAGTTCTATTTCCTAACACCACAAAAGCCCTGCACAAAGCTATGTATATTTTGTTGTCTGTCATTTTGTACAACGCCCTTCCCTTAAGCACTGGTCCTCAGAACGCATTATGTATTGTTAGAGGAGATTAGTTTAATTGAAGTTTATTTTTTATTTTTTCCTTTTACAAAGCACTTAACAGGAATCAGCTCTTGGGAACTGGAGCTCTGAAGCACAGTCTACAGTTTATTTAGGATCATAGCAACTAATTGCTCAAAGACAAGCCTCAGGCCCATTCCCATGTCACTGAAGTTGGCTCCTGCAGTGATGTGCCACTCGTCCCCCAAAAAACCAGGGTTGTTAACTTAAGTGGCTTTGCTGGTGCAGAATGGTGGGCAGCTGAATAACTGGGCACTGGATAATGCTGACTCCTTCAGTGAAAAAAAAGACAATGGAAAAGAAAATTTTAAAATATACATATCAATTTTGATATGTGGTAGGTCCAAGGTCTCAGTCAGCTCATAGGAAATTACTGTATAGATGGAGACACTGCCCTGACAAGGCCAGCCTTCCCCTCCCAGCCTTTCCTTTACTTAACAGTGACAGCTGCCACCACACCTAGTCTGTGGGCTCTGTTATATCTTAGCCACTGATAGGAGTCACCCCATGGGACAGTAGGATGGTGGGACTAAAATGATGTCAGGTACCATGAAGAACGTTTTCCTTTTTTGCTTAACAAACTTTTGAACCTTACAAGAGGGGAGTCATCCGCTTCTATGCTCTTTTTTTTTTTCTACAAACGAATTTTAACAATGCATATCCTGCCAGGAAACATTACCATGCATTAGTGATAAAGCGTTACAGAAAAAGGTAAATTAAGTTTCCAAGACGTGAATCTGAGCTGATAAACATATTACATCCACAGTTCAACAACTGTGCAGAGAAGAAAAAAAAGAATAAACAGTTTTAGAGAAAGCTTTGAGAATACAGGGGAGGGGGGGAACAGGAAGAGTAGATAAAGTAATATCATGCTGTCAAAACACTGCTTGGGCTATGCACGAGGCATAGCTACCGAATTTAATCGGATTAAAGTAATGGCCATCCATTAACCTTGGGTATGTCTACGTGGTACAACACAGGCCCAAAGAGGTGAGCCCAAGCACCAGATGGCTTGCCAACACAGCACTTGCCCATGGCAATAGAACCCCTGCCCAGCCAGATAAACAAACTAGAGCCAGCCAAGCCATTTATTCTCGTCTGAGAGGTAACTCAGCTCCCAGCCGGGGTAGGCACTGGGAAGGATCACTGGTATGCTCCCTCTGGATACTGCTCCAGTTTGAAGATACATAAGCAGGGAGGCCATACACTGCCTCTCTAACACCAGTGAGCCAATGCTACGTTTAAGGGACAACTGGGAGAAAAATGGAAAGGCACCGGCAAAGCTCTGCAGTTGCTGGGCCAAGAGTGAGAGTCCAAAGGTCAGGGCTCAGGGTACTTGGTAAGCAGGAGACTGCACAGAACTGGGCAGTGAGCTGCTCCCAAAGCAATCGGGCTGTGCAGGGCGTGGGGAGCTGGGCTCTGCCCAGATTTGGCATGGACAGGACTCTTCAGAGAGGATGCTTGTCACTGGACAAGGTCTCATCCTTGCACCAAAGGGAGAAGAGTCCAAAGTCCAAAGCTAAGCCAGGTGACAACAGTTGTGGTTACTACAAGGGGCTGCAGCTGTAAATCTGGTCTGCAGAGAAAAATAAAAAAAAATCTGACATCAAAAGGGGTGATAAAGCCCTAGAGGAAATTCATTTAACTGGAAAATATCAAGTAGGGCATAAGTGTTGGTTACCTGGCTACTGCACTTAAGGCTTTTACCAGAACTCCCCACCCACCTGAACAGTCATCAGGTTAAGAAGAAAGAGACTCTTCTGAGATAACCCTCCCAACTTCACACAGCTCCTTGGGACTTTCCCCAGACAGCACCGTGCTGGCAAGCAACATGATGCCATGAGGGATTTAGACACCACAGGAAAAGAGGTGCCAATTTCTATAGTCATTCCAACAAATAAGCAAGGAGAACAAGAACAGAAGGATATCCTGGCAGCTAATTAGCAAAAGCAATGCAGTCAGGACTTCCAAGCACCAACAAGAACTAAGCAGTATACACACCTTTATGCAGGAGTTTTTTTTCAGACAGAGCAGAGAATGATGCCTGGGGAATTCTTCACCAGTTGCTTTTTGCAACCAAAATACACAAGTGCTAATTAGATCACGCCAAGTCTTCATTTTCACACTTTCAAAGAGCCTCAATTAAAAGTATGTGTTTTGGCACTGCTCTCTGTTTCAAAATAATTCAGACAAAGCTAAAAACAAAGAACTGCTTCAACTCCAGCAGGTCATACAGCTGAAGGTGGATGAATCATTAGTGTATTGGAAAACTAAAACACTCGTAAGAGACATAGACAGACCTACTTTCATGAAACAGTTATTGCCAGACATGATAGAACACAGAAAACAAAAATAAACCAACAGAAACAGTGAGAACATAAGGAAGCATACAATTGTAACTGCCTTTTTTGGCAGTTAGTAGATCAGCACTCAATCCTGCAGTATTTTCTGGAGTTGTTACCAACACTCTTAACAAGCTTCCAGGTAGCTCAGGCTGGGACAAAAAAAATTAAAAATAAAAATGCAAAGTGCAAACAGAATCTGGGACCTTCAAAACCCCGTATCAGCTGTCTTATCAGCAAGTACATGCTGAGAAATGATATCAAGTGCACAACTACTGAAGCAGTGAGGCATTTGTGGGTAAAGATAATCAGGAGGAATTTTAATGTCTCTTTCAGCATTTTGAGTGGCACCTCAAATAAGAAACCTGATTGAAAGCATTACTAGCAATTCTTCAGGATGTTGCAGAAAGAGATGCTGCCACAGTTAACAGGTTCCAGGGCATTGATTTATATGTGAAGTGGGTGAAGGATGATGCCCAGTAGCCAGTAAGAAAGACTTCTTATGTTAGCAGTGTAAAGAAAACTGCTATTGATGGATATAAATCAGTGACCACCTTCCACTGCGCGACAGGGCACCAAGAGTCTATCGTTCCCAGGTCTTGTGCTGTGCCTCGCAGTTAGGACAAGAGTTTCTGGAATTTGTGAAGGGAATCCCCTCCTAGCAAATAACGTCACAAAGCTAAGACAGGAGGGAGTGGGAGGCCAGGCTCCTGGCTACACTTTGCCTCAACTGGAGGAAGAGACCGGAATAGTGTTTGGGAAAAAGGCACAACCATCCCAGCCCTCTGAAGCTAGCAGCAAACTGATTGAAAGCCTAACTATCACACTTCAGACACCTTTATCTTAGTTACAAATTACCTTGTGCCAACAACAAATATAAGGCATCCCATCCCTGATGACAAATATCTTCCTTATCTCCAAGAACCACGTGGTTATAAATGAGGTCCCACATCTTGCCCTAAAGAATCTGTTGTAGAAAAATCCCTGTCACTCTTCCAGCTGCTGCAATTCTTTATTTACATAAATCACCTCTATTTCAGTTTCCTTGTCCCTCTGATTTATGGCTTTAAGAAAAATAAACATGAGTTAAGGAAATAAAGGAAAAGAGTTAATAAGCCAACCTTAGTAGCTTTGACCACATGTAAATACTGCAGCCAATTGTTGCTCTGCCAGCCAGTAACGAGAACAAACATGCAAACAAACACATAGCACTCTTCCTTTTCTTCAGAACTTAGGATACGATCCAAAACCACCCCACCTGGGGACTTTAAAGACTAACAGCTTTTTAGTGTCCCAGTAACTCAGCTTCTCCAGCTATCAAGCTAAATTAGGGGTACAAACTCGTTTAAAAAACCCAAACCCACTGTAAAAATTTTAGGCCAGATGGGACTTTTATCATCAGTACACTTTATTTAAACTTATCCTAATTATATGGATCTGAAAGAAATTGAGACTATTGAAAACCTGGACAGTCTTTCAACACAGCATTTATAAAAAGTTAAGTTAGTTTAATGTGCGTGACATTCCAAAAACCAATACCATCACAACAACAGGTATCCTGACTCTTTCTTATAAGGTGCAGGCTCCAAATACTCATGTGATACCATAAAATATGTCTCCAAACTGGCAAAATGCACACAGTTCTAAGAAATACTAATTCCACAGGAACCAAAGACTACGAAAAGTCCAAAATGATAGTGGTTATATAAGAGACTGGATTAAGATTAATCTACTGTGATGTGTGCATATTTACAGAAGACTTGGAAGAATAGAATTTAAAACAATCACTTGAAGAAAAGTTAGTTGTTAAAGGAAACAATTTGCTGTTCTGGATTATATTCATGTGACCAAGGGGAAAAAAAAAAAAGAAACGAGTAGAAACAGAGATCAGGTATTAAATGTTGGCTTGACTCCTATTCTAAAGTAAGATCAGATGCCCCCATGAGCACTTCCTTCCATTCAAGATGTAGCTCTTCCAGGAACACAGTGAAATTTAGTGGTATCTCTCACAGCCTGAAGTCACGCCCGTCACAAGGGGCTTATCTGCCATTACTCAACTGAGGATATAACAACTGACCACGTGTGAGATGAAGAGTCAAACATTAAATAATCATTCACCTAAAGGTATGTTTTTATCTTATTCTGCATCTGTGCAGCCAAACCACATCTGCAGTGTAATTCTGTGCTGGTAGGACAGGATGCAAGCAGTCAATAGGAAGTTTGCCTTCCTACGTAAGTAAATAATTTGCCTTTTAATATCACTCTCACCCAGCACAGAGAGAGGAAGCATAAAAAGGCCATTAGATTGTTCAAAAACTCAGTACCTTTCTTGTGATTTTATTATTTGTGAGCCTGGTCTTGGCTTTCCCATCAGACAGAGGTAGGTATTGACAGGAAAGGTCCTTCTCAGGAAGCTGAGGTTGCTTGCAACACCAAGCAGCTGGTATTTATGCCTCCTTTTTTCACACAACCAGGGGAGGTAAGGGATGAATGCAGCACCAGGTCACAGCAGCCTACACAACCCGGATCATTATAGTCATTTTATTATCATGGCAGGTCTTGCTGTTCAAACTCACCGCATTAAGACACTGGTTGATTCACTTCGAGTGACATTTGTTTAACGAAATGTCAAAGCAACATCTGCAAGAGCAGCAAATTTAAAGCCACATATGTCTCAGTGAGCAACATTTCCCATTTTCTCAGCTGTTGGTATCTATTGCTATTCCAGACCCAACCAGTTCAGAGCTAAGCAAAGCCTGGAAAGAGCCATGCCAGCTCACAGCAAAGGTCCGTCAGGCCCAGCAGTGTGCAACAAAATGTGGCCGTTCAGAGAATGGCACAATGAAAAAGCAAGAATGTAACAAAGCTGCTCCAGACTCCACCAATTTGTGGTTTGGGGATTTTCTGAGATGGGTTGGTGAGTGCATGGATGTGTGCGTGACCACCAACTTACAGCCCACGCTGTAAAGTCTGCAGCAAAACAAATCAAAGAAAAAAAAAATCCCACAAATAAAAACAACTAATGACCACCAACAACTATCCTTCCTCCCTACAGCTTCCATCAACACATGTGCTAGAGCTCTGCTTTTCTGGATGTCTTACGAGCTGGCTTCTTAGGCTTCCCACTTTACTCCTGGATATCATGAATTACACTTGAACACTTCTAGCATGCCAGAACACTTACTATTTCAATAATGACTGCTCCAGATTTTTATTATTATGATGATGAATGTAATGTTTCCAAACAACATTCTTGATTGTTAGACTCAAACTGTATTGCTGTGATAACCCTCTAAGAACAGCATTTCCTCCTCAGTTATTGTTGTCCTTATGTTAGCTGGGAGGTTTTGAGAAGAACTGACTCTCTTTGGTTGAAATGAATCTCTATTCACCAGGGTAAACCCAAAGGTAGCATCCCCTCTGGACCACTAATGGTTCACAGGTTTTCACCAACAGTTGGAGGCAGTGACTTGCCAGGGTATGTAGCTCTGTTCAAACTATAAACAGTGATATTTGTGGTGTATGCTTGAATCAAATTGTTCCTTCTCTGCATTTGTTCATAGTTATGCCAACAACAGTCACAGCTGGGAAAAGTGAACTGGAGTCTTCTGTACAGAAAGTGTTTAAATATTTATCTGTGATGTATGGCTCTAGATCTCCTGCTGCACTGTATTGCATCTGACACTTTAGTGTTCCACAGAACATGTCCTTCATGAGCTATAAAGAATGACTATTTCTATCACTTTCGGACACTTCATGACTAAAATGCTGGAGCCGTTATCCTGCTATTCAGCAACACAGACTGTATGTAATGTTCTACCTCCTTGGCCTTGGAGACCTTCTGACAAAATCAAAAGAACTGAAAATAGCACAAAAGAGCACTTCAAGTTGAGGAGGAAATGATTTCTGAGAGTGGCAGGTTAATAAGGTGATTATTTTATGTACACCTACAGTATATGTTATTGCTTTAACATACCACTGTTGTACTGTTGAACTGGAGATCTCACCTGCGTATCGTAGCAAGCAATGAGGTTTGGACCCCAAAAATCCTTTCAGGCAGTTTTGAGCAGCAGAAAGTCCTCGTCTGGGTGCTATTTTCAGACTAAGACTAAAATTTCAGCCATAGCATGCAGTGCGTGAGACGGTTGTCATGAAAAACATTCCATCTTATAAACTACTACTCTAAAAGCACCAGAGATTGGGCCAGGAATCCAAGCCCCAAGTGATATCAAATGACTTATTATGTTATTTCCTTCCACTGAAGAAATTACATCTTGCAAGAAAAACCAAAACAGATATCTGAAATTAAACAAATTCTGTCTGGCAATTAAGCAGACTCTGAAAGAGCAAAGAGAGGCTGTGAGGAAAGATGGGTTAGGTTTATCCTCCGCATTGACACGCTGCTTCTCTCCTTGATAAGCCTAAGAAATATTGCTATAATCAGCATATCAACATTTTTTTTGCCTTCCAGTAATTATGCCACTGCGTAATTGAAGCTCCTGAAATTGATGTAAGCACAGCTCCATAAAATATAATAAGAACCCACAGGTGGAAGTTAAAGCAGTGGAAATCAGTCAAGAAATAAAGCACTATTTTTTTTCTTTATCAGAATAATTGACAACGACTGAGGTAAATCCTCCGCCACCGGCTATCTTTTATTGTGATGTTCTTGAGAAGATAAAGGCACAGATTCAGGGAAGCCTTACAGCTTGAAGGAAGAAGGGGACAGCCTAGCTAACTGCAACGATACTCTGACTTCATTCGCTAAGAGTAGGTTAAGTACCTGGAAAAACAGTTTAAGTCAAATACCTTACTTTGCAACAGCTAAATATTTGAAAGTTACCATAGCACCTCAATATTCCCAAGATGTAACACAAGAGGACAGGAGAGGAACTTCTGAAACACAGGCTCCAAATGCAGTCACCATGATGCACACCACTCACCCCTGGCAGTAAGGCAGGGTCTCCTTCTTCAGGAGTGCAAGATAACAAATTTTGGGGACAAAACGTCTCTCCGTCAAGCCGGTGGTGCCACACTGAAATTTTTGGCTCTTGATCAGAACAAACAGTAAGCACAGAAATATGAACTGACAAACTGATCATCACTGAACAGCAAACAGCTCCCAGAGGAGGTATGAACAAACAGAGCTTTAAGACCAGACAAAACAAGCACAGGGAGGACCACGGTAGCTCATCCAAGCACTTGATGCCCATGCTGGGAAGGACATGATGTGGAGAAATTCAAGCCTGACAAATTTCCCACCACTGAGCCAGGAAGCAGAGGGCTGGAGAAAGAAAATATTGCTGTCCCTCTCAAGAAGGTATTACATAAGGAATAACCATGCATCTAGAGTATTTCACAATATCCTTACATTTCACTGGAGCATTTATACCTGTGTGTAAGGTATCACCATTACCGGTTCAGCAGAACACAGCATATCCCTGGAGAAACTGCTCTCCAGCTGGTGTTTTTCTCTCACAGGCACTTGACATACAAAGACTAACTCATAGGGTACAGGGCAACTCCTAATTTTTCAGCTCTTCAGGCAAAAACACAGATTTCCCTATCCAAAATGCAGTTTTACTAGTCACAGGTTTTCTTCCCCCTTCCTTCCATTTACACATAAATTGAACAAAGGTTCCAGGTAAGTCAAGTCCTCCCATTACTGGGATACAGCATTACACTGACTTTGCAGGAAGAGGTCCATGGCAGGAATCACCTGCACTAGCAATAAGAAGATCTTCCCCCAGAGCATCCAAAGGCCATACAGGGTGCTTGAAACCACCAGGCTGCTGTAACAGCAACATCATCTTATGCAAGAGACTGGTTTACCAGCAAAAAACCCAGCTCAGTTCTCAGTAGAGCACAGACTAATGGGTTGGGAATAGCAAACCATAAAAACGATCAGCATGCACATCTCAATCCTAACAAACCAATATGTACAGAGCCTGTAAAGTCTCCTCTGAGAGCATCAGTTATACCATAGAACTGATTTACTGTTTTCAAGGAAATAATTGAAGCTGTTCAGCTTGTTCCAAAGGCCCGATGGGAAGGAGAAAATCCTCAAGACACCTATGTGGCAGCTTTGCAGCAGCATGAGACTAAACAAATGGAAAAACCTAAAATAGGTTGCGACAGTTTATCATTAATCAGTATGAATTACTTGGCAGAATGCACTATCTTTCAGCACAACTTAGTGGCACCTTTCCCAAAGAACTAATACAAACACGAGCACATAGTGAGAGAATCAGGGAGCAGGGGAAAAGGGATGTCATCGCTGATTAAGTTGCTTATGGCAAGAAACAGAAAATGAGACTACATAGGGCAGCACCTGTGTGGCTGAAAAACATGACTGGCATGTTCCAGCTACTTCATTTGGCAAGGGTAAATTCAATACAGAACAATCACAATCATACTACAAAACACTGAAGTCTTCCGAATTGCCTCCTTGCAGTCAGCCACTTCTCTACCAGTTTATTCCAGCATTTGCCCAGGACGGGGAGAATATTCTGAACCCTTCTCCTTGTATTCATAAAAGAAGATTACAGTTGAACATAGGAAGGTATGAGGTTGTGAGAAAGAGAGAGAGGTGTTATCTTTGTTTAGAGACAGATATAGATGGAAAACTGCAGACAAAGCTTCCAGCTCAGGCAACCTCTGTGAAGCCTACAAAGAAGCCCTTCTGCTGGCAGGTCCTGGCAAAGGTTCTGAGCATGCAAACTATTCCATTTTTCCAACTATATGAAGTGGTCTAATGCAAAAGATAATTTACATATATGGATTTGGTGATCCAAACACATAGCAATTATCACGGATTTAGTGAAATCTGATTTGGACTCCTGAAGAGCTATCAAGGAAATTCTGCCTTGACCCTCAAAACTGGTTTTCAGATCAGACTTCTTTCCTGTATTTATATACGGATACACCTGTAATATCTTAGATCCCTCTTATGATTGCCTTTTTCATAAGGTAGGTTTTCACTTATATGTGTCGATAAATACTTAGGTTGTTTACTCATTTTATGCATATTTAAAAGGAAGAGACAAGTTGTAGTATGTTTCCATCATTTCCATTGCTATTAGGTTTAAACAGAGAAGGCAGAAGGTTCAGCAAATGACCAAGGACAGGCAAAAAAGGTAGCTAGAATGAGTAAAAAGTAGTTCAGACCTGTCCCCACCCACCCTGCTGGAATCATCCTCAGTATTACTTTTGTCCAAAAGATATATAGTATTCTTTAAATGATCAAGAAGAGTTCAAAAACTATGTTTGGAAAACAGTTTGTGGCAGTTCTGTCATGCTTACACGTGAAAGCCCAAGTTAAAATTGCTAACTGCGGCTTACATCTCCCAGCAACTATGAAAAAGGAGTAAGAACTTCCCTTGCACAGCTGTGTTAAAAGATAAACCTGCAAACAAGACAAAATTATCCAGGTGTTTGAACGAACTTTGAGTTTGATCAGTGAAAGGAAAAAAAAACCCAGAGAAAGTATCTTAGTGAAATTCTCAGACATGAAAATGAAAAACAGATCATCCTACGTTTGCATTGCTCCCATCATTTCACACATTCTTCATTCATGTAAAGAAGGGTATTACCACAGTCTGGAGCTGTGACACAATAAGCTTTCCATGGAGGATCCACAAATTAGAGAGAGATAATCATTACTAAAGCTTTTTGAACAGCACTTGTCAAATACACGAGCAATTGCAAACACCTACACAGAGCTATCAAATGCCACAACATGAAGACAGCGAAATAACAGAGAACACGTCACCTCTGACAACCATGCATTGAACCAGCCTTGTTGTCAGACCTCTCCATGCAGTGACAAAGAAGGCCATTCCATGTAAAAAGTGAGGTTTCAATGCTTCAGGTATCACTTCTTCCAAATATTGGATAAAGATAAATAATGGATAAAGTGAATCATCTACAGCATCATAAACTGCAGTTTAGCTAATCTGATTTGTAGGAAGTTGTCTCAGGCCCTAAGTTTAGTGAAGAAAACAGTAATAAGCTCTTTCTGCCAAATCACAAAAAAAAAAGATATTGAACTGACCTTCCATTGCTCCTTGGGAAGCAGTTTCACTACCACGATGTCACCATTCAGGGCTCTGTTGCGAGCAACCACGCCATCAATAAAGATATCACGAGTCCCATCCTATCAAAGAGGAAGAAAAATAAATGCCAGACCAAAACATATTACATTACAGTTGTTATGAGGTTTAAAACGCTGTCACCAAAAAAGACACACACCCTGGTGAGACAAACATCCTGCACAGAAACGAAATGGATTCACCACATGCTCTTCAACATGCAGTATCTTTCAGCAAATAAGCTCCTTTGTATGTATGTGCCCACACAGTAGTTCCACACTATTTATTCAAGACAGAGCCAAGCCCTCAAGATGTATTGTCTGCAAGTTCTGCTCAGTTACTCTTAGGAAAGGGTAGAGAGTTTTCTGCAGTCACTGCTCTTCACGCCTTAAGTTCCCAACTCAAGCACTCAAAGCTATTGTTCAGACCATGTTTATCACAGAGTCTCTGCAAAATGCCCCACGCAGCACAGAGCTGCCTGCTGCTGTCCTGGTGAGATGGGAAAGCAGAGACAAGCAGCTCCAGGATCAGCAGGTTGGTCTGTGAAGGTGGCCTAGAGTGGCTGGGGTACAGTCTTTGGCTTTTTAAATGAGATAATGCCATATTTTCTGCATTTGGCAAACTAATGCTAGAACAGATTCCAAAAAACTCTGACTACGGATGCCATCTGCGAGACAGATGATCTTTTACTGTAACAGACATGTTAGGACACCTCTCAATACTCTGGGTTAACATCCTTGCTCAAGAGCCTCTGCTAATTGTACACACTATGATTATCCACCTCAGAGATGTTTGGCATTTGGCTGATGTAGATTTAGTTTGGAAGATTTTCTTCATGGGGTGAATAAAGATGAAGTTTCCTCAAAATACCAAGACAAAGGATTTTAAAGGTTTTTAAAAGATTGCCAGTTTTGTTCTTTTTTTGGCTAATTATTGACAGTGCTCTTGCTGCTTTCATCTCTGTTTCCCCACAGTTCAGTATATGAAAAGTTCCACGTGCCCTTTTGCAATGCCATGAACACGTCAAACAACACGAGCATTTAACATCAACATGAGCAGTCTATGCAAAGAGCTACCTTTGCCTAGTTTTGAGATACAAAAAAAGAGGATGAGTTTCTTTAGATTAGTACTTCATCGGCTTTCAATTAAAAAAACAGCCTCACAAGAATTAAAATCTTAATGACAATTTTAGTTGCTTCTCAGATACACATTCCTAAGTTTCATATGCTCGGGTAAATCCAATCAGAACTACCAGTGTGCTCAGTCTCCAAGAAAAACTTTTTATAACCTGAAAACATGAAGCCCTAATATCACACAAATATCTTACTCTGCTTAGATACCAAAACAATAAAACGGCAGAACTCTGCCATGATGTGAAACTAAGGCCATCCTCCAAGAGACCAAATTACTCTTAGAAAGAAAAGCAGCAGCAGCTCAACAGCTGTGTGAAAGCTGCCTCCCATGACAAGATGCAGAAAAATTGCAAAGCCTCTTGGACCAACATAATTCAAATTGGAAACTGTTCTTTTCAAAAAGCCAGATTTTTTACACATGGTCTTATTCCTCACTTCTCCCCACCCTCTCCCTTCTGCCTAAATCCACCACATACATAAAAAGAAAAGTTCAGAGTCACTTTTTAAGTACAATGCCTGCTTTGTTTTGGGCTGTACCTGTAGCTGCTGTGCAGGACACCGGCTGGCGTGCACAACTGTTTGTTTGTTCTACTTTTTTTTCTTCCCTCCTGTATCCAAGAAATTACAAGGCAGACCCTTTCCCTCATCCTTGGTAGAGGTGCCTGATGTGTCTCACCACATAGATAAAGCTGCATCTCCATACTCTGCAAGAGTCTTGTCTTGAATTGCAGCCAGTCACTCTCATTGCAAACAATATACACCTAGATGTATACACACACGTATACATGTGTATGCACCCCTATTTTAGAGCAGATAATTCCAGTGTCTGTAATAAAGTTGTAATCGGGAAATAGGCACCAGTTTGGGTTTGTCTCAAAAGAGAAATATTTCTGTATCTTGAGCTCCAGCCTCACGACTGTAGGGTGAACTTACACACTTCCAAGAACACTTGTGCATTCCACTTCTTCCTTCAGCGTCCCCTATTCTGCAGAGCTGGCACTTCAGATTACAAATGCAATTAAAATGGCACTGAATCACAATGGAACACACCCACTTGCAAAGTCCCTGCTGCCTGTGGGGCGCATATACTGTACTGGCCACAACGGCTTCAAGACTTCTACAGCCACACCCCAGGAGCATGAGACTTTTGCTGCTCCATGGCCACCTGAGAATATCACCAGCAGTGCTCTCTGTCCCCCTCTGACAAGAGGAAGATCTGCAATGCTTTCATCTGCTCTGGAGGTGTCTTCCACAAGCACGGTACAGCCACAGTCACTCCATCACTCATGCTCAGCAGTATCACTCTTCACACTGACAATGCCATCATGTCAAACCATGGGAAAAACATGAGATGTCAAACAGATTTCAATGCTCAGGTCCATTCTCTGGGTAGCTTTCAAGAGGAAGACCCTGGGACTTCCCCTCAACTCTTCATCCAACAGGGAAGCAAGCAGACAGAGCACATCTGCAGCAAAAAACACCCTGGGACTTGTGGTGTTAAAAGGTGAACAGCTGTTGCATTTGAACCCCATGAAGCCACAGACAAGTCCGAGCTGAGGAGAAAGGGGTGCAGTGCCCTAAGTCAACAGCAGCAGAGAACGGGCGATTTGTTTTTTTCACCTTGCAGCATCTGACAATGATGGGAAGTCCTGCAGAACACAAAGGCTGCAAACCCAAAGTTATAGAAAGAATAAGCTTCCTAAAGCATCTGCCTGAAAAGCGAGGACTGTGCCCACACCAACCACAGTCATCTTCACCCAGGTGTTGATTCTGCTTGTTATCAGGGACAAGGCTGGTTCTGGTATTCAGCTCCACAAAGGGCAGAAAAGTAGACAGGCAGCTGAGATAACCTCAGCTAACCCTCCTTAATGCATGTGTTCCTGCACACAGAACAGAGCAATCGACTGCACAAAGCAACTGCTGGACACTGGGGTTGATCAGGGGTAAAGCTTCACATCCGATTAAATTCACGTGAGTAACTGGATTTCCCATTAACCTTGTATTTTGTGATTTCAGACAATATTTTTAACAGCTTACACTTACCACATCTACAAGGACACTTGTAAAGGAAGGATCACAGTTCCTTTCACTCACAGTGCTGCTCTACTGATGCACCGGAGGGCTGCTCTGTACTACTACTACTAGTTATTCTTAATCCACTTTGTGCACCCCTGACCTTCCTCCACCCCTCTAATGCCAGCCTTCTCTAACAAAGAGGTCTCCAAGACATTACCCCAATTCAGCAACATGAAGTGACAACACCATGAGTTTCAAGGCTTTCAATCCAAGCCCCGAAACAATAGCGCTGTCAGCAGCGGGGACAACAACAGAGTCCGTGTTTCACTGTCTCAGCACAGGCTCTGCCTTCTCTTCCCCCGACACCAACAAAACACTTCAATGTGAAACTCTCTCTCATTGACAGTAACATTTTGACCAAGTCAGTTCCAGATAAAAAGCTTTGGCTGTGCCAGCTGTGAGGTCACCTTCCCTACTGGATGTCCCTGAAATTGCAAGAGCCCTCCTTTTCTGTCGAAGTAAGGAAAGAAAAGAGAAAAGGCACAAGCCAGTTCCATGTGATAGAAGCACATCCCAAGCCCAGCAAGATGCAGTTTGTGCAAAAGCGGGCACATGAAAAGGAATCACGCATATTATTTCTGGAGTGACTTTTCAAATTAGCTCATGCAGCAGATCGAAAATGCAGAGCATATTTGTTTAGGGAAGATTAACTTAAATCAGTGGAAAATCTATAAAACCTCTCTAGCCATAAACCAAGGGTTTCTGATTACGCTATCTGGTGGTCCTCAAATCTGCCTTCAGCTGGCTTCTGTGGGATCCAGCAGTACCCCCAATTTCAGCACAAGCTAAGTAAGTAGTCCTTTGAGGTATGAAAAAGCAGGAATTGTTTGGGAATATTTGATTTAAAAGAAAATCAAGATCATGTTCATTTACTCCATCTCATTCACCTCTGAGTGACCTCTCATGCACAGCATAACTCCTATCTTAATGCACCTTTACTTATGAACTTTAAAGCATTATAAAATTACACTTACTGGAGATGGAATGAAGGCTTCATGGTACTTCTTAGGATTTATTCTCAAGGGTCCCTTAAAAAAAAAAGAGAAGGTGAAAGATTATGCCTGAATCCTATTAATTTTATATAACATCAGTTAAATTAGAAGGTTGTGGGTAATATATCTACTGTGAAACATGAGAGATACATCTAAATTTCCATTATACATTTCAAATCTTGAAAACTTAGCATCCGAGCTATTTCAAGCCAAAAGGCAGTTTCATGATAGGTTTAAGCTGATCTACTTCAGTCTGTCATTGAAGACATGTTGAATCATTAGTTGTTGCTGCTACCGGGTAAACTGGGCATCCCAGCCCTCCTGTCCCCTTCACACATTTTCTGAGTGTCCAACTTCATTAACAGACAATAGAAACTTTTTTTTTTTTTTGCTCTGATTTGGAAAAGCAGAATGTAGGTTTTGTTTATTTTAAAGTATGGGAGGAAAGAGGAAAAGCTGACCTGCTGTGCTTGCCTGGCAGCAGGTATCAGCCTTATGGGGCTCTGGCTGCTTAGGCTGCTCCTGCAACAGACAGTAGCAGTAACTCTGTGATACAGAACATTTCCAAAGAAGAATCAAAAGGATTTTCCAAAAACAAACATTTAAAGTCTACAGGATTAAATTCTGTTTAAACACATTTAAAGTCAAACGACCTTAAATCCATTTAAAACTCCATGGCCTCTCTATCTATTTCTGCTGTGTTATCTGCCAATTCAAATATCAGGTCACCTGCAACAAATCTGTATCACTCCTCCAAAGTCAACCAAGCATTTTTGTGCTTGTGCTCAGATCTATCCAAGAGCGAGAGCCAACCAAGGAATTACAGGCTAAGCAACAGTGCCATTCCCATCCCAAGAGGGTCCTCAGAATCGTGATTCAGGTGACTGCAGTTAAAACTGACAGCTTTTGATTCCTGTGGATATACAACCATGTATCTGCCTTCAGACAGACTGCTGCTTCAGGCTGAAACTTTAAAAAAAAACCCCAACAAAACAGCAACAACAGAAAAAAACTAAACCAAACCAAAGCTGTCTCCACTTGTCTATTTGAAATAACATTGGCCAGCTTGTTATATGAACAGGTTTCATTTGTTTGCACTTGTGTTAAGCAATCGTAAACCTCTCATAGGAATTACTTCCTTAAGAATTTAATGCGGTGTAAAATTTTTTTATATATTCTGAGAAACACTCAGAAGCCAGGAAAATAAAGCTGATCAGATGTGTAAGTCTTGCTGCCTTGAAGATTTATGAAAGTTTTCCATTGTTTTTGTTTGCTTGAGTTTGGAAATACCAGCACCACATATTTAATATTCTTTAGGCATTATTTTAATACTTTGCTGCAATGTCTTCTTTTGTAACTAGCACTGAAGAACATGCCAGCCACACGGCAGGCACAGCCCAGAACAACGGCGTGCAAACAAGGACAACCCACTGGGAGCAACCCTGGGAACACTTCATGCTTAGGCAATGTGAGAGCTACCTCACTGTCATCAGCCTCTGCTAGCACTGGTACCCAGTGATGGAAATCTCTCTATGATTCTTTTGCCTCCCCCCATTTCCCAGAATCAGCCATCACAAACAACATGCTGTTAGTAAGGGAAGCTGCTACGAAGAGAAGGGAAAAATGAAAAGGGATGGCTGCTCTTCTTGACAACAAGTCGTACAATTCCCACACCAGCACAAAGCAGATGAGGGGATATCCTGAGTAACTCTGCAGAATCCCCTTGAATAGTTTGGGACAGCTGTCAATCAGCCAGGTGCAAATGCCCATTACGCCCGTGAAAAATCAGGTTTTGTGCCCATGGCCCAGAAGGCGCCAGAGTGGAGCATGCACACCCATGCCTGGCTCCAAACACAGAGAGGACCACAGAGTTACCATGTTTACCATGCAGTGGGCTTGTCTACATTCTATATGTACTACCTAATTATGATCAGCATTAGAATTCTTACGTCAAGTAACCCTAAAATACTTCAACTCTTTCCTTTAAGCAAGGAACTCCCAAAACGTATCTTAGAAAGCAGATGGGCCCTATTATCTGTGCCTCTGAAAATCCTATTTACAATGTTGTACATTTCACGCTGTGATATCATATCTGGAACCAGTCACTCTCCCCATCTGCAGTGAACAACTGTTCTCATATGTGCATAAGGGGGTGAGGATCTGGCTGCGGAGCCTCATGATGTCACACTAATGTTGTATTATTTTACAATAGCTTGCGAATAATAGCTGCTATATTTATCAGTGGGTTTGTGTCAGTAGGGTCTTTGTTTTGAAAGGGAAGAGAAAGGTTTGCAGGAAGGTTTCTAAAACACTTTCTGATGATTCAAGTCAGCTTCGCACACACTTGCCAAAAAAAGTTTCTAGCCTTACTGAGCTTTCCCAGAAAGATACAAAAGGGTCATGACTTCAAGTTGCTCTAGTAGAACCAGGGCAGGCAATATTAAGACTAAGCTTCAGACACACCAAATCGAGCAACTATTATAACACATATGCCTAGATCCATCTGCACGTACAAAACACCAGAAAAGGTCAGGGTTCAAGCATCTTCTTGCTACCAAGGCCACCTTGGAAGAAACAATCCATGAAAATCAGGGAAACCCCAACCTTCACACTCACAAAAGAACAGCTTTCCAAGCAAAAACATCCTCTTAATGGCAAAGCACCTCTCTATGCTGCACACTCTCGCTCCGCCTGAGCGCAGCAGCCCTGCAGGGAGGGTCTGGGAGACACTGGAGGCGTGGAGCAGACATATGAGTTTTTGGCTGGTGCTTCACAGGATGATTATGGTCCTTTGGGTCAATAGTCCTTAATACATAACCTGACCATCTGTTGTGTATAGCCAACACCATCCGCTTACGTAACGACACAGAAGTTATTAAATCTTGTTTGCCTTCAGACCGGCCAATGCGATTCCAACCTGACACTCTTGGTGTTTGCTCATTGCAGACAGTTTCACGGGCAGGGAAATCTGCACACTCTTAAGCGCCTGAGCTCAGATCCCCTTCTTGTGGAAGGACACTTCTGTACACATCACATGATTAAATGAATCCAGGAACCCCGCAGAGCACACTTCTCCATGCTACTTATAGAAAACTGACTTCGGTCAGATACAATAGCAGAAGGCACTAAGACTAATATTACCAACACACGTCAGCACCCATAAAGATAACACTCGTTCTTCCTGATCTAGGCTGCTTAATCTTCATGGCACTGGTGATTTATCTGAGCGATCTCCACGTCTGCCAGTAGTTTCCATGGGCTGGGCTTTTAGGAGCATTTAGTTGCGTAGCTGCATTGCCAGAGTCCAGCAACATCCTCAGTTCACGCTGTGATTTCTCTCTCGCAGATCTCTCAAGTTCTCACACAAATATATACACACACCTCCAGTGTTTCCAAGATGCTCCAGGGGATGGACCCTGCTCAGAGAATCATACTTCTGTCTGGCTAGCACTCAAGTCTGCTCAGGACCATCAGATTCAGACCAATAGGTTTTTGTTCACCTTTTGCACAGGCTCTTGTGGAGCTTGTTGCAGGTTTCCATTCCTGACCCATGCCCTGCTTTTGAGAATTAGCACGAGAGGTATTTGTTGCTGTCTTTTGCCACTGTATAGAACAGTGCTCAATATTTGTCCGTTCACTAAAGTTGCTTTCAGGATCTCACTTATTCTGTTTGACACCGCAGTGATGAATAGAATTGATTAGATCACGAGTATGAACGAGATGAAGATGAGAGATGCTGAGCTGGGGTGCCCATGGTCTGACAGTCAGCCCTAAATGATTAAATCCAGCTTTTACAGCCTCAACTATTTCCCTGAGATGTGGAATTGGATGAAAGGAAAACAGATACAGCCTAAGAAAGCACATATGACTCTTTCAGTTACGCAGCACATGACCTGAAGTAGACACTACGCTTTTACAAGAACTCAGGATTCTGTTGCCAGAGAGAATGCAATCACAGGTCCTCTGGGACTCAGCATTTCAACAGAATTCTCAGGTAGTAGTCATAGTCTGTCTGCCGTGCCTCATCTGCAGCTGCACTCGACCTCACAGGCAACCTACACACATTGCTCTTAACACTGTCAGGCTGTATTACTGGAAAGTGGTGCCAAAAGTCACTCCTGAAGGCAGAAGCTTTAGCTGCTGCCACACACCACTGCAGCCATGGGGGGGGGGAGAAGTTGCAGCTTGAGGCTCCCATTTCTACCCTCACCATTTGCTCCCTGTTGTAGATGTCAATGACAGTCTTTAGAAAGGCACTGGCCTAAGGTCTGAGTAGTCCAGTGGAGAACTCTGATCATCACCAGGGATATGCCACAGTCATTTTTCTGAAAGCTAAGAGTTCATCAGTTTTTTTCACTATCAGGGTGGTGAGACACAGGAACAGAGTGCCCTGTAAGGCTGTGGATGCCCCATCCCTGGAAGTGTTGAAGGCCAGGTTGGAGAGGGCTTTGTGCAACCTGGTCTGGTGGAAGGTGTTCCTGCCCATGGCAGGGGTTGGAACTACATGATCTTTAAGGTCCCTTCCAACCCAAAACATTCTATGGCTGGTCTTCAGGGTGGAATCGGGCAATCTTACATGTGGAATCCTCACCACACCTCCAGAAATTAAACCATTATAGTATTATACAAGAATTACTATGTAATTATAACAAGAAATCAGACAGAAAGTAAGGTGATGTCACTTCAACATCAATCTATCGATAAAAGTAAGTAACAAAACCTCACCAGCATTACGACACTAATTAAATGGCAATACACCAGTGTGTGTGTGAACGATGCCTCAGCATGTCTGTCATGCCTTCACTGACTTCCACCTGCCTTTTTTCCCCAGCCAGTCTGGTCTCACTGGGACACTAGGTGTGAAGAGCATTACAGAACGCTGAGGACTGTACTACAACAGTGGTTCTAGGATGTTATCCTATTCTACTCCTCAGTGAACCTCAGCCCTACCTGCCTTTCTGCAAAACTTTTGCCATCCAGCTCCCCACACAACTGGCAGGTCCACCCCCATATTTGGAGAGATATTCAGAGAACTGCTGCCTAATTATGACTGCAGTTTTGCTGCTCCAAATGGAAGCACAAAGTCCAATCTTTGATCTTTAGAATCCGTAAAATGAGAACATACTTATTGCTCACTGTTCAAGGCAAATAACCATACATGCAAATGACCTTCTGTATCTTGATGGGCTCTTCAGCTCCATCTCCTATCTGTGCTTTACTTCAGAAAACCACACACTGTCATCAGTGGCTGGGTCAGCCCTGTGACCTTAGAGGAGTGGAAAGGAAATGATGCAAGCAAATCAAGGGTCCAGTACCCGTGCCTGGCCACTTGATATTAATGTAACCAGTTGCATAATAGTTTATAACAAATTATTGCACTGCCCTGGTAGGTACAATCCTATGAGATTCTAGAGTCCACAGCATTACCTGCACCATCACTCTCCTTTTTTGTGTGAGGGAAACTTCTGGGAAGAGCTGATAGATTGAAAAGGAGAGTAGATCTGGAAGTGAAGGTATCTGCATCTCATTGCTGAGGACTAATAAACATCTTTGAGGAATTTCAGCAAGAAGCATCTTGCTAAAGGCATTAATTTTCACTTACACTGACAGAGGCTGCCAGCACCTGCTGTGTTCTAGAGCATTTTTTGCAAAAGCAAGTGTCTCTATGGTAATGACTATCATGGCTAGCAGACCGTCCAACCAGAACTCTGCAATTCATCACAAATCTAGATTGGGAATTTTACAGAACATACAATCAAACCAAAACCTATACTTCAGCTGAATGTAAAAAATTTCATGCCACTCTAGATCCTTTTAAAAATGGGGAAAAAAATTCTCCCTCTAGCACCTACAAGTGGTACATCAGTTCCATGTCATGCAACCAACTGACACTGATTTCCACAACTGCCTGTGATTTCCACAGACATCCCAAGAGTATGAGCACTGTATATTCCAGGCACCTGAATTAGCTCTCCCCTTTTCAGTCCTGCCGAGACATCTTCTTTTGACATGTACGCTTCAAATATACTCTTCTTCCTCCCTCGAGTGGGTTTATTTAGAGTCTTTCTGTCACCTGATGTTGGGCCAGGAGCGTAGGATCCTCCTGCAAACAAAAATTCATAAGTGTTATCTCGACCACCAAAGTTGCCTGTGTATCTTAACAGCAGCTGTACTCAACAGCAGGCTTTGTATTTAAAGCTGAACCTCTGAGAATAGTTTGCTTAGAAAAACTGGCACCCAACTTTGGCGCACCAAAAAGCCTGGAACAATCATATTTTACAAATAATGGACAGTCTTGTACAGCTCACTTTAGAGTTAAGAGCATTCATCCCAGCCCATCTTTTAATAGTGCTGAGCACATGCTTCAAGGCAGCTTATTCCTGAAGCGTGTACACACTCTGCTTTAATACCTCTGGGAGTTCCCAGTTGTCTAGGATTTATTCTGCTGTCTGAATTGCTCATTGTTTCTGTCTGCGATTCAGAGAGTTGCCTCTTCCTATCGAAGTTCTGAGGAGTTCTTGAAGATTCAGAGTTGTTTCTCGTCCTTGGAAACCCTCTCTTTTCTGCACCTGAAATCAAACACAGGTTTGAAATAATAAGGGAGGGAAGAGGAAGCCCATTGCCAGGGAGGTCCTGGTGAAACTCATGGTCTCCAGTACTCCAGTATAAGTCACGACCATGACTCATGCAAGAGAAACAATGTCTTCATTAATTCGTTTGTAATCTACAGGTTCTTTGTGCATTTTAATCCACCACTAACTTATTTTAGCATAAATAAAACTCTGGAAATTACGATACTAAAATTGGATATAACCCTTCCAAAATCCTGGGAAATTCATTACAGCATATAAAATGTGAAATTGTTAAACTGTTTCCAAAGCCTCCACCCCATTAAGCCCCCAAATAGTGAGAAAATGTAACTTCCCTACAACTTAATTAAGTAGTTCAGGCATCAAGGAGAAAAAGCATTTCTCAAGAACCCACTCTGGAGTATTTAACTTTTGAGCTACCAGAGGCAGCATGGTACCCAACAACACCACAAAGGAATGCTCCAAAAGTCCAGCCTGCTCAGAATAGGTCACATCGTATGAAAATATTCTACGCTCACCCCTTCCTTCCCTGCCACCACCTCAGCCCCTTCCCTACAGCCAGGAGAGCCAGCAGCAGCTTCCAAAGCGGATGCCAATGCTGTTCCACGGCTCAGCACATTGGAATGCAACCCAGCACCATGCAGCTGCCCTCTTGGCCCTCCACCTGGAGACTGAACATGTCATCACAGCTTCGCCTTCCAGCCCCTCCTGGCTACGCTCCCTGGGTACAGGCTTGTACCTGCAAGTCAGAAAACGTGCAATGCCAACTTATTTGCTATGGGGCTATGCAAGTTACAAGGCAAATTTTTTACGTATGGTGTCCTTCACAAACGAGATCTCAGATTGCTTCGTAAAATCACAAACGAGATCTCAGATTGCTTCGTAGAATTAAACTGAAGCAGTGAGGAGGAATAAAAAAAGAATGTTTAAAATACTGTACTTCCGAAGAGATCTTTAAACGTACAATATAATAAAACTGCTCCTTTACCCAGACACAGACAAAAAGCAACTTCCATATACAACAACAGGCAAATCAACAGGAAGAGGGAGGCATCCTCCTAACTGAGGAGGGGAGACACCAAAACAGACAGAGGGACAACTCAAGGTGCCAGCTCAGACCAGCCCAGGGAAAGATTAAATGCCACAGCAGTGTCTCCAAGGAGGACACTGAAATGAAAAGAGGGTCTCTGTGTCCAGAGATAAGGATGAGGGCAACGTGGCTTGGTCTCTTTCTACATGATCAAACTTTTCATAGTCCACACGTGCCTTCAGGGAGGAGACTGTCCAAAGGTGGTTACAGCTGTAACACAGCAAGAGCTCAGCCACCAATTTAGGTTTCACCGATGCAAATGAGGCAACGCTACCCCTACGGACCACATGATGAGATGAAAATAAAAGTAACTGCTTTGCAAATGCCCTATGAACTGATCTGAAAACGCCCTAAGGGTCAAGAGATTAAGTTCAAAAACAGACACCGAAAGTAAAAGTACAGACTAGAGGGATGTGAACAGAGCAGCTTCTGAATTGGCAACACGGTTTGCTCTGGATGGGGCTCTCAGAGGCATTCTGCTGAGGGAATGGGACTTGCACTGCAACAGGTGGGGGCTCAGGAACACGCTTTGAAAAGCAAGGCACCAGGCTGATCACTCAGAGAGGTCACGTAATCTGCTTCGTTGGAGGTTCTTAATAGGTGAGACAGACATCTGCCAGAGTTGGTTTAAAAAGAGTAGTTTTTTCCTTGAGGTAGTGAAATGGATTACACGAGCTCATAAGGTCCTCTAAAACCCTCGTTTCTATGACAGCAAGTCACAGAAAATACTACTATGAATTAAAGAACTTGGGATAAAAAGGAGGGTAAACCTTAACGTGCAATTAAGGAGGAGATGAAAAAAAAGGAAAGCAGAAAACTAAGATGCAGGAGGGGAAGAGAGGAAAAAATGTCTAGTGAGTTCAGAAGTGAGCCGAGAGCCAGAATTAGGCACTGTAAAGCAGAGCTGC
Source organism: Todiramphus chloris collaris (assembly GCA_025345505.1). Taxonomy (NCBI): domain Eukaryota; kingdom Metazoa; phylum Chordata; class Aves; order Coraciiformes; family Alcedinidae; genus Todiramphus; species Todiramphus chloris. The sequence continues at coordinate 13,454,428 of JANVCC010000030.1, forward strand.
CCCAGCACTTGCCGTGGCCATCAATTCAGAAAGTTTGGGGCCACAGCTGCCAAAAAATAACGCCTGTTTGCAGCAGCCAGTGGTGGAGAAGCACCTCTACATGCCCAAAGGTAAACAGGCAGAGGCACTTGTGTGTTTCCAACACTTAAGCCTTTGGCTTGCTCTCCAGCGGGATTCTTCACCTGCTCAGACAGACGAAAACCCAATGTAAAAATTTATTCAAATTAACAAACTTTGCTTCAACACAGCTGCCTTGCAAGCCAGTTTACACACACACACACACACACACACAGCTGGCTTGCAAGCCAGCTTACACACAGCCTCTTTGGACAAGTGTTTGACCCCACTGGCCGTGACATTTCTGGCTAAACAAATCCACCCGTTACAAAGCCACAGACAACTGTCACAATTAGCACTGAACTGGAACACGGCGAATTCTGCACGACTGTAATTTCTTGTATTTCTCCTTTTAAAAGCAAGCAAGCTAACCACAGGTTGCCACCTGTTGCAGATAGATTCACTATTTGCTTCTGTAATGCACCTGTTCCCTAAAACTGGAATTTAGAAATCCTCCTCCTGATGGGCTTTTCTCCTGTCTGCTGCCCAGCATTAATATTCTGATGGATAAACAGACATTCCACAAAGCAAACTGTAACTTAGGTACTCTATAGCTAGTGTAGCATATAGTTAGACTATCCTTTTGGAAATAGCTGCTACCACAACCTTAGTTAAACTTTATCCCAGCACCAGGTTTGTCACAAGTCTTACTTCTCCTGTGGTGTTACAGTCAGGTGATTTGTAAGATGACAACATCTCTCAGGGTTAAGAGTTTACACAAACAACGCACTCTAGGCAGTAAAATAATCGATGACAAAATAAATTCCTAAGCAAATAAATATGATAAAAAACTAAAAATAGCTTCAGTGGAAAGGAGACCGAGGTGCATTGACTGAGAGCTGAGGTTGGTTGATAGATCCTCACAGGAGGCTTGAGCCAAGCACAGTGCACCGAGCATGTCAGCACGTGCAGAATCACTCGGGGCTGAACGCAGAGCAACTCTAATGCAAGGCCTGCAAGGATTCGCAACGCGCAGCAAATGCACGTATGGGGATGGTTGGGTATGTAGAGTCAGTATGTTTATCTGGCTGCACAGGGCTTCATCGTGCATGAAGCCACCACGTGCTGGGATTTCGAGATATTCTGCCGTTTCCCATGGGAAATCACACCCAAGTAACAACTGGAAGAATGGTGGTTGGCTGTTCGTTATTTGAAGTCCTCTGGAGGGGCACTTGGCTTGAAGCAACTCCAATACCCATATCAGGCAAGAAGCTCCCTAGAAAGGTGACAGAGGGACACCTAAATGGGTCCATCAGTTTGAGGTACAGAGCAGAGAACCCCGTCAAACTGGACATGGGGAAGCACAGACAGACAATTCCCACCTCCACAGCTAGAGAGGCATGAAAAGTGGAACTTGTGGGCTTCCAGAACAGTCCACTGTCAGTGACTCACTCTTATTCCCAACACAGGCACCAGGAAAAGGAGCAGAAAGGATGGAGCTGGGGGCAGGCTCCAACCCAGGAGCCTGGTCCAGCACCCAGCATGCAGGCAGCAGCGGAAGGACAGTACTGGAGCTCAATCTAGAATCCAAACCATCACACTTCATCTCTGTCACAACAACAATATCATGCAGTGGCACATTTTGGTCTCTAAACTTAAGTACCCATTAATCTTTCCTTATCTGGGGGAAGGAAAAAAAAAAAGCATGCAGGCAGCTTCCCAGAATAATTGATCTGGCTTACAGTAAGAGAAGAGGCTAGATGGTTTAAATCAGCTGATTTTGACATAATTTATACAAAATCACTCTATAGTTTAGGTTTTGAAATGCACTGCATTTAATTAAATTTACATCTATTAGTCAGTCGATCAACTAGATGGTCAAATACATCAACTAAAATGTTCAACTAAACATGAAGTTAGCAAGGCCTGAAAGTCTTTAATTTTATACTAAAATTTGCATATTGCTTTACACAAGAAAGAATCAAGACCCTCAATTTTATTTACTAAAAATAAAACATTTCCAACTGCCCTCTAACACCTGACAAGCTATCTGATTAGTACCAGCACAGAGAAAAAGTATTCCTCACTGAATTTTCATCAGCATATCCATAACTCCTTCAATACCTCACATCCAGCATCCAGGCGGAAGTAGTTTAAATCAAGACTTAAGTGAATTCCAATATATGGACATCTTGGTATAGCTTTTCTCCTTCCTGTCAAAGGGTGTCTACTGTGTCACTAGACATTTTTACTTCTAACTTCCAGCTTTGTTACCATCTCCATTACTTATATTTAATGCAGCTCCCTGGGGTGAGCATCGCAACACCCGTGCCGGTAACATCGGTCCGTGTTTAGGATGCTCACCCCACTGACAGTTATCTCGACAGGTGAACGGTTCCTTTTACGTTGAAAGAAAAGAAATCACGCTGAAAGCATAGGACAGACCAATATCGTTACAGACTTTCCCAACACAAAATACTTCCATCTAGGACGTACCTTTATCAGCTCATGACTGGGCATCAACACCTCCGCTAACTCTGCTATTGCTAAGAGGACTTTCCATTGCTTCCCAGCATTAGATCACGATCTACATATGCAAAGGAATCTTTCAGATTCACCCACTTTTCAGTTAGCATAAGTGTGAGAAGAAACAGAAGCGTATCCCCAGAACAGATAACGTGAAATAGAACAACTTGTTATCGGATGATGAGATACTCTCAACAAACACTTACTAAATATTTGTCCGTATTTCTACAATGCTTCATTTCATTGCTGACACACTTTGATGACTTAAGGCAATTTCCTTCAAACTTTCCGAGAGGTTCCCTGACATTTAGTTCTTCAAGATAACCCAGCTATGCACTTAGTAAAACTCTGTAAGGATACACCCATGAGATAGAAGGCATGGTAGCTACCAAACAAAGGGTCATCCGCCATGGCTCTACCTCCAAAAGCAAGGATTAATCATCGAGAACTACTCTGATGCAAGTCCCTGCTTAGTCCTATACTCTCATTTAAGTCAGACTACACTAAGCATGGCAAGAAAGCTACATAAAGCACGTTCCTGATCATCCTTTCTAGAGACTTCATGAATTAAGAGTCCAACCGTGTGGCAGCCCAAGGCATCACCTCACAGATCTGCAAGTTCAAGCGTAGACGCTGTTGTACCTGGCAACCATTTGCTTCATTCTCCAAAGCCAAACGAACTCTGCTAGCCAAAGCACACTTTGCCAGTACAAACTGTGTTAACACCAGGGTGGCTTCGCTAGGATCCCCACGTCCTCCCCTTTCATGTGCTTAAGCAGGCATTTTAAAAGCTATTTTCTGCCCTTCAAAGAAGCCTCTAAAATAACTCCTTCTCAAATGTTAAAAGCTAAATTACATTTGTTTGGTTGTTTTTAATTTCTACCGCACCGGTGACATCCCGTATATGCCATATTATATAAGTAACTAATTCAAAAACTCCAAGGACTTCAGTGACTGCTACAGCATCCGGCATCAAATTACCACACACAGGCAAAACAAAAGGCAAAACCAACAAACACCACTGAAGTGATCTCAAATGTGAGTTATGTCAACAGAAACACTGGTCACAGACAGGCCAGAAGTAACCAGCTATTTATGTTTTGCAAAATGTTTTGCAGATTTAAGAGATTAAATGTCCCACTGATGGTAACAGCCAAGTATTATTATTTTTTTTCTATTTTGTTTTAAAAGGGAAAACACAAAGACAGCTGTTGATATAGCTGCTCAGGGAAAAGAACTCTGTACCAGGAAAAAAAAAAAAAGAAAAAAAAAAGACAGACATTCCTTGGAAGATCTCTCAAACAAAACTCTGTGCTAGAGCCCCAAAAACACAAACAGGACCAAAACCCACCCACCACATTCCCCGTGAGCTCAGCTCCACTCCAGCCTGTGCTAGGAACAGTCATGCTTCAACAGTGCTCTCAGTGTGAATTGAATGAGTTCAGGGTTCTCCGACAGCCTTGGAACAGAACCACCTCCATACATTTTACACTATCTTGAAGCAAAGAGGTTAAATAAAGTAGATGGCTCAAGATTAAAGACAAAGCAATAGAGAGAAATGAGGATGTCACGGGAAAGAATTCATTAGAGATGTAGGAGTAGAAAGGCAAGACTTTAAGATAAGTTATCAGTTCCATGAGATTTCATTGCACTAAAAAGACTTCCAGGAGATAAGCCTGGTAAGGCAGTATTTCAGATGCTCAATCAGGAGTCTAAGAGAAAGTCTGAGAGCCTATCCTCCGTATCATGAACAAAAAAAGAGATTCTTCTTCTCTGATGAAATAAACTCAAAGAATCCTGAACTGGAAGTTCGGCAGCACTCTCCTGCGCTCAGTCCAAGCCTGACCACAGAGCTACAGGGTATCCCTGCAACACTGCTGCGAGTCCTCCTCAAAAACAACCAAGGATGTGAACGAATTGAAATTATCTTAATGATTGAAAGTAGGGCAAACTTCCGGGAAAGGAAGTATCTTGGTGGAAGTGGGAAAGGATGGTGATGTGACACCACTGTAGGGATTTAGGCGGATGGCAGATTGCATAATTAAGTTTGAAGTTAATTAAACAGTCATTCAAAGAAGAGAAACAATGCAGACCTGCATTTACATGCATGGGCTCAGCCAAAATGTAAATTCTATGCAAATGTCCTGAACTGAGTGGATGATGTATTGAAATCCAGCTGCTAGAACTAGCTCCCGTGCCCACAAGTCTCCACTAATTGACCCATTATGATGGGCCACCAGGGCCCAGCCACGGCATAAATCTGAGCTGTAACTGTCCAGCATCAAGACAAATCAAAATAAAATGAGAAGACGGCACTTACGGCAAAGATTTGTCTACACAGTGTTTGAACAGGATTCCAGGCACAATTCAAAGCAACTGGTCCCCTAACAACAGCCCAAATGGTTACCAGCAAACCTGTGCAATGTAACACAGCTTCTCCTGTGCCAGCCAGCAGTTTGTCTACCAGCACAACTGTGTTCGTGTACCAGGACAGACCAGTGTGGCTGTGAGCCATCTGTCTACCCAGGAACAATTCTGAGGAGCACTCTTGCACTGTGCCTTTGGAGAAGGTGATGCTCCAAACATTTTTGGCAGAAAGTCTGCCAAAATGTGCACAGAAGAGTTAAACATCCAAGAAAAAAAAAACATAAAGGGAATACTTGCCACATGGGGGACAAGCTGGATGCAGAAAGGCAGCCTGGCCCCAAGCCGGTGACTCCTGGATGGGGAAATAAAGGCTGTCATGCTTTGTGAGTGAGCTCATAGGGCCAGGAGCTGCTTTTGGAAGTGAACATGCCACTGTAGCTGGTAGCAAAAGGTTCAGACATTCAACATTCTTACAATGAGACACTGAGGAAGCAACATTCCTCTTAGCAATGGGAGGAGCAAAAAAGCAAAGGAGCAGGTCCATGGATACTCAGGAAAGTCAGGAGTAGAGACAGATGCTTATTTCCAGACCCATGAAAGTGAGGTGCAAAGCACGTAAACGGTGGGAAGCACATGTCACCATCACTTTTTTACTTTAAGCTGCACATACTTAAAGCTCTTGTGCTACACGCCCCTAGATTTCAAAATGGAACTAGGGAAAATGAAAATGTTCCTGCTGACTTTGGCTTTCTGAAAGGGCCTATGCTTTGAAAAACTGAAATGAACAAAAATGCACAATGGATTCTTTCTGCTGCAGAAAACAATGCTGTGGAAACTGCTCCTGACTGCCAAGATCACGTGCCCACACCACCATGCTCCTCTTCCAAAACACTTCCAAGCATCCTGATGCTTGCAGGATTCTGACTTGAGTAACTCAGACAGTAATTGAAGTTGTATTCAATGCCTCAGCAGGGTTTGTGTTGTAGGAATACTACGTGAGTACAAGAGCCAAAGATACCATTCCAGGCTGTGAACTAAGGGTTGGTGATGAAACTCATTTAGTAGCAATAGACTAAAAGTTTATCAAAATAGTTACTGTGCTCCAGCTGCGCACAGCAGCACAGTGGCGTTGTCAGGGAGGGGATACAGCTCTTCTGGTTTGCAGGACTCTCTGTGAACCTGCTCCACCCTGCTCGTGACCTCCTAACCACCTACTCCGCCTGATGATTGCTCTCCGCCAGGCTTCCACTCCTGCCTCGGGATGTGGGTCAGGGCTGCTTCCACTCTCGCCTTGACCTTCCAGCCTCCCAAAGCATCTTCCACAGCACCTTTTGCTCTTTGTTTTATCCAGCAACTACACTGTGAAAAGACTTCAAGACTTTAGAAAAAACAAAAGGACTTTTAAAACATAATATTACGGAAGTTCTCTCTTTAACTTCTCTGGGTTTTGGTAGTTTGTAGGAAGCAAAGTGCTCAAAGATCAGAGGAAGGCAAGAGGCTTTGAAAGGGAAAATACCTGACGTGAGGTGCTAATGCACTAAAAGACATTAACAGCTGAAGAAATGAAAGAACTGCTTTCAGATTCATACATATCCTAAGGTTACCCAATGTGCTGCAGAATAAGATGATTTGCTGATGAGTCGTTTCCCATACTGCTCAGGCGCTGTAGCAGGTACATAATTCACAACTCTGAGTACTGAGAGGGAAAAATGCCCAAAACAAGCAAACTGAACAAAACCACACTATTGCTGCAAGCTTGTATGTGTAAAGAGCCTGAAATACTGTCGAAGGCATGACCTGCCCCATACATCTGGGGGCTGCAGCTGCTAGCATTGGCATTTTCCTTCAGCACCCTGGAAATACTTGGTTTTGTCACAGAAGACATTATTTTATGCAACAGATCCCAACATTTTGTTTTCCATCCTGCCTCAGACAAGTTTCAACTCTCCATGGCTCAGATTCCCCCCCCAAGAGGGAGTTGGGGACATGCAGCCCATGGCTACCATGGAGAGAGTCAGCAGGGGCTGGAGGTGGGCGGGCAAGAGATGGACACACAGCACACAGGACAGGAGAGGCAGAAGCAGAGGCTGGAGAGCAAGGCAGTCATGAAAGCCTGGCAGTGAAAGCCCTGCAGCAGTGATAGACTGGAGAGGAATCACCATCAGCCACTGAAGCCAGCTGCAAAGTATCTGTCCTACCTACCTTGGGTGCCCATGGGGAAGGATGGGCCAGACCTGACTGGGATGTGTGGGGACTGGCTGACTTCATGGATAGCAGAGGACAATGGGGTTTGTTTCAAATTAAGTCCTGTTTGAACTACAGCATATTGCAGCAATAGAATTTGTTATCAAGGCTTTGAAACGTGCCAGTGACAGACCACATACCACAAGCCTTGGTAAACCCGTTCCAATGGTCATTCACCCTCGCTGCTAAATTGTGCTGTATTTCAAGCCTGGATTTGTTTAGCCTCAAATGCGTTCTATCATAATCCGCTCAGCTGAGTAGCCTATTATTGAACATCTGTTCCTCATGTAGGCAATTTACTAAAAGCTCCCTTCCCCCAAGCATCTCTTTGATAAGTAAAGCAGGGTTCCTCAAATCATTCACTTATGATCCCAGCGTTTTAATCTTCCTTGTGGTCGTCCTCCGAGTATTCATCAATTCATCACCATCCACCCCGAACAGAGGGCATCACCACAGGATACAGTACTCCAGAAGCTGCCAAAGACACACGCGGTCCATACTCCATCTTCCAATTCCCATGCTCATACATTACCCTTTTGGCTGCGTTTCACAGGAGGGGGATGTTCAGCTGATTAATCCATCAAAGACTCAAAACTTTTTTCCAAGCTGTTGCTTCCCACACCAGGTTCCTCACATTGCTACCATGGTTCTACATTGGCTCAATAAATGGATTTTGTTTTGCCTGCTCCCAGTCCACCAAGTGATCCAGACGGCTGCCAGTAACCGCCCCCATTATTCAATACTCCCTGTGGTCTCCAAATCATCCAAAAAAACTTTCAATCCTACTTAAATGTTTTCTTCCTGATGACTGACAGAGTTATTAAACAGCACAAGGTCAGAACATGACACTGCAGGAACCAGACACCTGTTGGTAACAATTCTCGATTTATTACTCTATTTAATTAGCTCAGCTAAACAGCTTTTAAACCATTACACATGCCCTGTGATTTTATTATGACAACACACTGGCATCCATACTCTCACCTTTATCAAACTCCTAATCTCATAAGAAACTGACGCTGAGGGAGCTCAACAGGTCCTTTGTTGCATAAACTGACAAAAGTTACATTAAAGAAAAGATTTAAAACTAGCTAAAACCAAATTCAATTCTTGTTTTAGCCTATTATTTTCCTAGGACCAACACTATACTGACAGGCATAGATACCTGAGCTACGTCACAGGGGATAAAGAGAAAAAGAAGCTTAAGAAAATAAAATAGCAGATAAATAAAATAGCAGGTTTACAGCAACAAGTGTTTCCACTGACGAACTTCTTCACATAAGCTCTGGTAAGCGAAGGAAGCTCCTTTGTGGAGATGAACGCTTTGCTGCCAAATGCAAGGGCTTCTGCTGCAGAACTCAGTCCTGCTGCAGCCTGGGGTGAAGGGCACAGAGGACAGTTATTAGATCACATACAAAAACCACAGTCCCTGCAAGGGCAGGATCTCATCTCCCCAAGAGAGGATACATCAGATATTAACTCACAAACTATAGCTGATGTTAGCCAAAAGCATTAAGTTGCACAAGATTAAGGAATGCAACATTTTTTTTTTTCCTATCAAAAGGAAGAGAAATTTATGTTTGTGAGGATGTTACTAACCCATTAGAGAAAGGAGCATTCTATTTTTCATGTGCTTCTCCAATGGGGCCATACAGTAAATCCAGTTTTCCCTCCTCTCCCCTATCTTATTACTGTGATTAACGTCATCTAAGGAACGTTACATTGGACCTGGCAAGATTAGCTACATTTTAAAGATTTCCACAGCAACAACATTCTCCATTTATTGAGCTGATTCTGTGGCCTTTGCTAGATCGCTGGCTTGTATTTACTGGTGCCAGATAGGGAGATAACAGCATTCTTAAGTACTGAATTTCACCACACAAGAACTGGAAGACTCAACACTGAAAAGCAGCATCATCATAATTTGCCTTACATGATGGGAAAAGCAGGAGCTGTGGCTCTTCCTCCAAAGTTCCCCAGAGAAATAAATGCAAATACAAAATTTGCTGCACTGTATCATGGAAAGACAGAACCCCTAAGATTCTGCCATCTTGTTAAGCCTGGTATTTCTTGCCCGGCTGTGCCCATCACACAGGCAGGAAAGCCACTCCAGGATACTTCCTACTACCTTCACCTGTCCTGAACCTTTTAAACGTCAGGGTTGCGGCCACGAACACACAACCACCATCCAATGGCACCAATTGTTTTTAAAGTTCTGATGCTAAACACCAGCCTGCCTGCCAGCAACACTCCTCCGTGGAAGCTGCCCAAGTCGGTTAAGCACCACAGGCTGGGCAAGGCAAGGCCAAGTGTCAGACAGATGATAAATCAGAAAAGGCCATGGAAATCTTACACTGTTTCCCAGGAATTGTCTGTTTCTACTCAGGGGGCATGCTGACCCCGAGAGATGGGCAAGATGCCTCCATCACATCATAAACCCATGAAGCTTTTAGTGAGAGGAGCCTCAGGAGGCTACCTAGCCAAGCTGGTGGTGTTCTTCCCAAGGAGGATGTCTGCAGATAGGGACTCTATACCCAAGCCCTGCAACATCTGAACCTATTCCATAGCAACCAGCCTTCGTGTGCACCCTGCTCCACCCAGGCTTTCAGCATCAGTAAAGCCCTCACTCCCACATACTCTCGCTCCCAGGATCCTCTGAAATCAAGTGTGGCCAAGGAGATGGGTTCCCAAAGACTATGCTGCACTCCACATTTGGAGGACAGTTCTCTTCTGCAGATGTCTGGTTTTTAGGCTTTCCAGCAAGCTAGGAACGTGCTATCAAAGAGCAACATTCCCTCAAAAATAGTCTGAGAACTGCACTTACTCATAATGCAACCAAAACCTCACTGTCCCAAATCAAACACGCAGCTTGGTCTAAACTACTTACAGATAAAGCAACGCATCACAGATATTTAAGATGAAGTTCCACTTAGCAGCCATGCAAATCTCAAATAGTAGCATGTGACAGACAGATGCTGCAGAAAGAGTTAGTGCTTCTGTCCTCAAGGAAAAGGGGGGTTTAAGCCCTTTTATGACAGAAACATCAGTCAGTCTGTAAAGAGATTTTGATGACTAACTCTGTATTGAAGTGGGAAAACCCTTAGAGCCTTTGATCAAAACCAGAAAACAACCCAGGGGAGTTTATAAAAGACTTTCATTAGGGAAGTTTAACCAAGTTTTGGCACCCAAGAAATCTAGAGGATTGGAGATTTAGGGAAAAATACTAGCAAGAAAATTGTATTAGATGAAAAACTATAAGCATCGCATTTTAAAGTGGCATTTTAAGGCTATTTTCTGTTTTACTGGGGTTTGTTTGTGAAGAAACTTCAGAACAGGAGGCTTTGTGGCAATTCTCCTTGCAGATGTTATAGCTGCACAGAAAGGAACAACAATCTGTGGAATGCATCCATGAGCAGCTTCATCTTCCCAAATTCAAAAGTGCTGGTATCATAGAGTGAATCCAACCTGCAGTTTCACGACTGTGTCACATGTTTCAGACAAGGGACAACAGCGTTCTGATCAAACTCAGCTCTCTCAACTGCAGAGTTTCCAATACTTATGAAAAACAGTTACTAAATGGAACACCAGAAGAGACTGTCATGGTCAATCTCTCAGTTATCTGCTATGAAACTGTTTCTATCCCCCAAGCCTCATCCTGGAACCTTACAGTACAAATGACAAAGGCAACCCTCCGTGCTTCTCCCAGACAGCAATACAGCAGCAAGCTCCAGGGCACAGTGACTCTTGCACGGGGCTCTACAAACCACTCTACTGTCCCCCAAGGCCAGGGAACTGCTGCACCACTGGAAGGACATGAACAAGGACCAGTCCCTCACTGCCCACAGCCTGCCCCAGGGCACTCAAAAGGTTTTTTCAGCCCCCCATGTTTACCTTCAGTTTTAGTACTGTCAGTTTTAGGGTCACTGCAAACCTGAACACAGTTAAGCCCGAGCTTAAGAGCTGTGAAGAAGAGGACAATGAAACAATATAAAGAGAGATACTTGGCTTTGAGATTAGCTCAAAGAGCCTTTTGGAAAGCCTACAACAGCCTGAGCAGAGTTAATTTGTGAGGAAATGTCACTACTGAGAAGATGATATGCCTCGCCACTATGACAGAAGCAATTCCTGCCATCACAGTTTCACAAGCCTTGATTTAAACTGATCAAACCAGACACCTGCCTATGCAAAGTAATACGACTTATATCAGCATCAAGAGAGAAAGACAAGCTTTGAAGTGAGAAAATATTAATCTAGTACTGTGATGTGCGAGTTCTTATACCTAAGTGCTTGCATACTGTAAAATCCTCCTTTACTTACACAGGAGTGCTAAAATATACTCAGCCTGAGCAGCAGAGAAAATGTTTCTCTGAATCAAATGACATTCTATTTCCTATTTCTTTCCTCCCCAAGAAACTGTTTTCATATCCCTGCAAGTGTTCTGGAGCACAACCAGTCTCAGCTACACAGGCAGGGAGCTGGGGAGGCATGCAGGGGGACAAGGAAGAGTGTCACTTAAGTAAATAGTTTCCCGATAATCTTCCCCACAGTGTGAGTTTTCCACCTGGGATTTCAAACATGAGGCACAACCTTTTTATGGTCTAGGTCTTTACATTAAACAACTGTTTCCAGACAGTCTGGGCAACCCCACTCTCAACTATAGCAGGAGGGAACTGCAGGTTCTTGCTTTTGAAAGCCAGGGTATTGTTATTTTAGACTAAAATCCATGTAGGTACTTATTTTCAGGGCTACAAACTGTAAGCCTTCCAAACTCTCCACCTCTGTTAGCTGCTCTTCTCTAGTCTCCAAAACCTGGAGGGTGAAAGGTAGTAAATGCTAGTAAAAGAAGCTAGCATAATAGATATTATTACATGTAAAAAAAAAAA